>OW679194.1:56374271-56422307 GCA_940337035.1 Agriotes lineatus | reverse complement strand
TTGCTTTGCTAATTTTATTATCCTAGAAACTTAATAATAATATTAAGTTCCGTTGTCAGAAAAAGCAGCAAACAAATATAATTATCACTTACACGTTTTGTTACTAAGGCTGTATCACTGACTTACATGATCAGCAGCGGGAAAACTTCATTTTAGTCACTGAAAACAGTTGTATAATGTATGGTAATAGGCGCTACTGTAAGATAATGGTTATTTATTATACAAGCCCTTAAAATGAATGTTTAAGGAGCTGTCAGTTTAATAGCGCGAGCGCCGAAGGAGCTAGCGCATTAATGACTGCGAATCAAACATTCATTTTAAACGAGAGTGTAATACAAACATTTTATTCAATTTTGCCATATAAACCCTCCAATTTTGAAAATAAAATTACGGAATTAAGTCAAGACCATGGCAACAACGAGGTTTTTTATAAACAAATTTAAAAACAACTAGTCTACCGTGCGTCGAAGTGTTTTCTGCAAAAAGAAATGATAATTTGTGCAAAGAAATGAATTATGACGTTTTTTCTGATCCGGGAGAGGCTTTGGATGATGACGATGCTATAATGGAACAACTGCTTCCTCGAAAATAGAAGGGTTTGTACAAGAAAGTGTACCAGAAATTTTGCGACTGGCGAATGAAGAAAAAAGCAGATGGAGTTACGAAAGGGTGATACTAAATTATATTTCGGAGCAATCTAAGACTATCAAACCATCGTCGGTATGGAGTTATTGCTCTATGCTAAAAGCTTGTCTGACGGCATTTGAGAATATTGACATTAGAAGGTAAGTGGGAATATTGTGTATAGAATCGACATAATACCTGTTTATTTATTTTTAATGTAGGTTTCCGAAGTGAAAGCCCTTCTAAAGTAAAACGCAAGGGGCTTTAAAGCCCAAGAAGTCGAAAGTTTTTATCCGCTACGAATTTTGAGGTGCATTCGTACTTCACCGGACGAGAAGTATTTACTTGCAAAGGTTAGCATTATTGATCTCTTTTTTTCTTTGTAATTGTAAAATTACATTGCAGACTATACTTATTATGGGTATTGCTGGCGGTTGTCGCATTGGGGAACTGGTCAAAATGAAAATTGACGACTTGGACGACAGAGGCAGTGATCTAGTTGTTACATTACCAGATACGAAGACCAATAACCCCGATCATTTACAATCATCAATGAGACAGCTATAAATGCCCTAGACGTCTATGGAAAGTATATGAAGCTATGACCAGCAAAAGTGGTGCACAGGCGACTTTTTATAAGTTTAGGGGCTATGACACAACGCCACTGGTCACAAACCCCAACTCAGAATTTGGTCATAAACGCCCAACTTCGATTCTGGTCACAACGCCCAACTTGGTCACAACGCCCAATTTTGATTTTGGTCACAACGCCCAACTTGGTCATAACGCCAAAAGCAATATTGGTCACAACGCCCAACTTGGTCACAACGCCCACCGACGCCTGTTATAGGAGAGAGCTATCGACGCCACTTAAAGCACCGTTTTGGTCATAACGCCCAACTTCGATTTTGGTCACAACGCCCAACTTGGTCACAAACGCCCAATTCAATTTTGGTCACAACGCCCAATTTGGTCACAACTCCCAATTTCGATTTTGGTCACAACGCCCAACTTGGTCACAAAGCCCAATTTAGATTTTGGTCACAAAGCCCAACTTGGTCACAACGCCCAATTTCGATTTTGGTCACAACGCCCAACTTGGTCACAACGCCCAATTTCGATTTTGGTCACAACGCCCAACTTGTCACAACGCCCACGACGCCTGTTATAGGAGAGAGCTATCGACGCCACTTAAAGCACCGTTTTGGTCATAACGCCCAACTTCGATTTTGGTCACAACGCCCAACTTGGTCACAACGCCCAATTTTCAATTTTGGTCACAACGCCCAATTTGGTCACAACTCCCAATTTCGATTTTGGTCACAACGCCCAACTTGGTCACAAAGCCCAATTTAGATTTTGGTCACAAAGCCCAACTTGGTCACAACGCCCAATTTCGATTTTGGGTCACAACGCCCAACTTGGTCACAACGCCCCATTTCGATTTTGGTCACAACGACCAACTTGGTCACAACGCCCAACTTTGATTCTGGTCACAACGCCCACTTTTGATTCTGGTCACAACGCCCTACTTGGTCATAACGTCCAAGTTTGATTTTGGTCACAACGCCCAACTTTGATTTGGACATATCGGCCAGGCGGCACAGAAAGTAAGAAAAATGTGTATCTAAAATGAATAATAATAAATAAACTTTTAAGATGAGGTAATAGGTAGGAAAATTTCAAGTTCCCGTAAGTAGTATTAATATTATTTATTTTTCATAATTCAGTGGCGTAATGCGTTGTCCAAAAAGTTTCTAAATTCGGATTATAACATATTAAAGTTGTATTTTTTATATAGAACTCATAGTTAGCTGTGGCATTATGAGAAAACGGATTTTCTCCCATTTCAGTGACATATGTCGTATGGGATCGAATTATTAATTTTCACTACTTTATAGCAACAATTCACAATTTTTATATTTCGTAGTTTTCTAGTAGAAAACTTGTGCCATTTAGAATATACGTGATTAAACAAAGTTTTTGCGTTGTTACAATACCACCGTTTGATTGACAGAATTAATTCACTTTGATTGTTGCTTATAATATTATAGTGTCCTTTATATATCCATTTTATCAAGAACATTTTATTGTCCATTAAAACCTCTGCAGTTTCTCAAATTAAAAATGCATTTGCAAAAATGTAAATATTCTACTTCTATACAAGGAGGTTCGAAAATATGAAAATGATTGAAGAAAAAAAGTACTCTTATTTTTCAAAATACACAGAAATGTTAATTGGAAGTATTTGTTATAACATATCTATTAATAGTTATTTAACAAACAAGTATGTTAATGAGAACGATTAATAATCGAGACATTTTAATGCGCGAGCGCTAGCGAGCGAGTTAATTGTAGATATATTAATCGCCGATTAACATACGAGTTAGTTACAATATTTTTCTGTTGATCGTACATTATTAATTTGAAGAAAATCTAATTTTATTCCATGAAAAGAATGTGACACTAACACCGTATTCATAGTCGTTCGCCAGCGACTCGCAGCGACTCGCCGGCGAAACGCCGGAGTTTTACCACGCCCCTTACGAGAATTAACCTTGCATAGTCGCTCGCCGGTAAAACCAAGGATGCGCGTTACTATGGTTTTCGGCGGAGCGCTGTCGACGCGCTGCATGCGCGAGCGACTATGCAATGTTAATTCTCGTAAGGGGCGTGGCAAAACTCCGGCGTTTCGCCGGCGAGTCGCTGGCGAACGACTATGAATACGGGGTGTTAAAGTTTTGACATTAATGGTACCGGGTGACCATAAATGGTTGTGATTTTTTCTTATAGGGTTGGCACTGTTATGTTGGTGACATTGTAAGTCTAAGTCAAATATGAGGTTAGCAGATTAGGTTTTGAGTCAGTTTGTGTCAAAAACTGACGCAAAATCTAACCTGCTAACCTCGAATTTGACATAGACTTACAGTGCCACCAACATAAACAGATTTTTAAAATCGTTTATTAATAAAAAATCATTCATTAGTAAGTGTCATTAATAGACGATTCTCTATACATTAATGAAACCCATAAATAGACGATCAACGGAAAACATTATAATTGATTTTTACCTAATTGTTATTTGGTCCGTTTGTTAATAAATTATTTAAAAATTTGACACAAAAATTAAATTTGTTTGCACTGATTCCGAATCACGTCATATCCTGGTTGCTAAGTGAGCGAAAACTCAGGTTTGACAATACTCGTTTATCGTATCCGTTAATAAGTTAACTTTGAAGTATTTCATTTGGTAATACACAGCGTGGTAAGAAAAAAAAATGGAGAAACCAGAAAAAAATGTTTTCGGAGCAAGTAACTGTGACTTTATGTTTGACACCTACTTTTAACCTCTTTAAATAATATTTTTGTCTATTTTTGTTTTTTGACAATATCTCACTTATTTATAATAGTTATTTAACCAACAAGTGTGTTAATGAAGGCGATTAATAATCGAAACTGTTTAAAGCACGAACGAGCGATAGCGAGTGAGTGCCTTTAATAGTTGAGATTATTAATCGCCCATTAACAAACGAGTTGATTACAAAATTTTTTCGTTGACCGCAACATCTTTTTTTGTGGCGAAAAATTTGATTAATACAACTAACCTCCATGCAAAATATCATCAAAACGCCAAAATCACAAAAATAGTTAATTAATGAAAAGAGTGTATTAATCAAAAACAGTGTATTAATAGATCTATTAATCCATCTTTTTTAAAAAACAGTTAATTAATGCAAAGAGTGTATTAATCAAAAACAGTGTATTAATGACGCCTATTAATCCATCCTTTTTAGGAAAAATAATTAATTAAAATTGAAATTAACAAGCGGTCAACGAAAAAAATAGATAAAAGTGATTTGACGTTCTTCTGGCACCTTTTCGATACGAATGCAGTGGGTAGTCAGTAGATGAAATTCATAGTTGTAGGTGGTATCATGAGTAAGAGGATTTTTTTTGGTGGCGGAAAATGTGAACATAAGTAATCAAATGTGTGTGAATACAGTTTACGGACTTGGTATGCGTTAGGCATAAACAGACCTATATGCGATTAACATCTAGTATTCGCAGAATCAAAAAGTTTTGTTTTTAGAAAGCACTGAATTCTAGGATACTAGATTTTAAATCATATATGTCTACTTCTGTCTAACGCATACAAAGCTCATAAACTGTATTCTAGCTCAATGGACTGCCTATGTTCACACTATCCACCACCAATCTGTATAATATAACATATACTGTCCC
The DNA here is from genome assembly GCA_940337035.1 of Agriotes lineatus. Lineage (NCBI taxonomy): Eukaryota > Metazoa > Arthropoda > Insecta > Coleoptera > Elateridae > Agriotes > Agriotes lineatus. Next base: position 56,417,441 of record OW679194.1, on the reverse strand, counting down.
TCATAAATTTGTAACACATGGATTTTTTTATCATCCATTTATCAGAGTGTTTTATTCCTGATACAAGTTTCTACATCTTCTCAAACTAAAAATGCACTTGCCAAAATGTAAATATATTCGTTTACAGGGGAGGTTCAAAAATATGAAAATGGTTCAAGAATAAAGTACCGTTATTTTTCAAAATAGACAAAAATGTTATTTAAAGAGGTTAAAAGAAAGTGTCAAACATAAAGTCACAGTTACTTGCCCCGAAAACATTTTTTTTTTCTGGTTTCTCCTATTTTTTTCTTACCACGCTGTGTATTACCAAAGTTAACTTATCAAGGGATACGATAAACGAGTATTGTCAAATCTGAGTTTTCCCTCACTTAGCAACCAGGATATTACGTGATTCGAAATCAGTGCAAACAAATTTCATTTTTGTGTCAAATTTTTAAATAATTCGTTTCACTCTGACTGCGCAGTGTACAGGGATAGCAAGTTGCTTAAAACTGAACACGAAGACGTCAATCATAATAAATCCGCCTTTTGTATTGCAATCGGCTTATTTGTTAATACCTTGTTGAAGTAAACCCTTTTTGTCGCTTCTGCGTCAATTTGAAAAGAGCAGCATACAGTATACCTGAGTGCGATCTACAAGCAGCAACGCAGCAAGCGAAGTTTGCCTTTAAATAACATTGTCGTATGTTCTCTGTACTGTATAGCCAGAGTGAAACGAGCTATAGAGAATCGTATATTAATGACCCTTATTAATGAATGATTTTTTATTAATAAACGATTTTAAAAATTTGTTTATGTTGGTGGAACTGTAAGTGTATGTCAAATTCGAGGTTAACAGGTTAGGTTTTGCGTCAGTTTTGACACAAACTGACTCAAAACCTAACCTGCTAACCTCATATTTAACATAGACTTACAATGTCACCAACATAAACAGTGCCAACCTAAGAAAAAAATCACAACCATTTATGGTCACCCGGTACCATTAATGTCAAAACTTTAAGTGTCAAATTCTTTTCATGGAATAAAATTAGATTCTCTTCAAATTAATAATGTACGATCAACGGAAAAATATTGTAACTAACTCGTATGTTAATCGGCGATTAATAATATCTACAATTAACTCGCTCGCTAGCGCTCGCGCATTAAAATGTCTCGATTATTAATCGTTCTCATTAACATACTTGTTTGTTAAATAACTATTAATAGATATGTTATAACAAATACTTCCAATTAACATTTTTGTGTATTTTGAAAAATAAGAGTACTTTTTTCTTCAATCATTTTCATATTTTCGAACCTCCTTCGTATAGAAGTAGAATATTTACATTTTTGCAAATGCATTTTTAATTTGAGAAACTGCAGAGGTTTTAATGGACAATAAAATGTTCTGATAAAATGGATATATGAAGAACGGTGGTATTGTAACAACGCAAAAACTTTGTTTAATCACGTATATTCTAAATGGCACAAGTTTTCAACTAGAAAACGACGAAATATTAAAAATTGTGAATTGTTGCTATAAAGTAGTGAAAATTAATAAATCGATCCCATACGACATATGTCTCATAATGCCACAGCTAACTATGAGTTCCATATAAAAAATACAACTTTATATGTTATAATCCGAATTTAGAAACTTTTTGGACAACGCATTACGCCACTCAATTATTATGAAAAATAAATAATATTAATACTACTTACGGGAACTTGAAAAATGTTCCTACCAATTACCTCACCTTAAAAGTTTAATTTATTATTATTCATTTTACTTTCTGTGCCGCCTGGGCGATATGTCCAAAATCAAAGTTGGGCGTTGTGACCAGAATCAAAAGTGGGCGTTGTGACCAGACTCCATAGTGGGCGTTGTGACCAGAATCAAAGTTGGGCGTTGTGACCAAGTTGGGCGTTGTGACCAAAAATCGAAATTGGGCGTTGTGACCAAAATCGAAATTGGGCGTTGTGACCAAGTTGGGCGTTGTGACCAAAATCGAAATTGGGCGTTGTGACCAAGTTGGGCGTTGTGACCAAAATCGAAATTGGGCGTTGTGACCAAATTGAGCGTTGTGACCAAAATCGAAATTGGGCGTTGTGACCAAGTTGGGCGTTGTGACCAAAATCAAAGTTGGGCGTTATGACCAAAACGGTGGTTTAAGTGGCGTCGATAGCTCTCTCCTATAACAGGCGTCGGTGGGCGTTGTGACCAAGTTGGGCGTTGTGACCAATATCGATTTTGGGCGTTATGACCAAGTTGGGCGTTGTGACCAAAATCAAAATTGGGCGTTGTGACCAAGTTGGGCGTTGTGACCAGAATCGAAGTTGGGCGTTATGACCAAATTCTGAGTTGGGGTTTGTGACCAGTGGGCGTTGTGTCCAGGCCCCCAAGGAATTTGCTAAATTCGATCTGTTGGGGTGAATTTTTCTGACCTTTTTGTTGTCTTTGACACGGGCCCAACTCGAGCTCCTAGCGAGTATAATTCCTGTAGCTGTACCGCAGTGACGCCAAAAACTGCTTCCAGCTGTCTCCGTTGCTTACACCTAGGGCTCCACCACTTTCCACGAAGGTCACTGTTTACCTCCAGCTTCCAGGGACTCCAATTACTCTGCTCGGATGTCCAAAAACAGCCACCGGAATACAAGCTTAACACCAATTCACCAATAAAACGCCTTTTAAAACCTCTGCAGAGATGCTACGGATGAATGCACTCCACTACAGCACACCCACGAAACATTCAATCAATTTTCAAACTCACTTAATTGTCAAGAGGGTATATATTCAAAATTTTCAATTATTTCTTGGGGAAGCCAAAATAACACCACTACTTAGTCTGGCTTCTCCTCATCAATTGTTCGTCTATGGTACTGCATTGTTTTACATTGTTTCCAAGCCTACTCTGATTACATTTTGTTTAAATCAAGACTAACATCATTTTTAATACAGTTTTGCAATTATTATCAATGCTATTTTATACTACGTATTTACAAAAATTAGACTACCGCATTTTTGAAATATTTTATTAAATATTATTTCAAATGCTTGAAATATCAATGCAGTAGATGTAGTTTTTTATTGCACATGACTTGCACGGGTAACCCCCCCCCCCCCAATTTTTGAAGGAGAAATTAGTAAAAATAAATTTGTTTTTAAGTTTTCAACAAACTACAATAAATTAGAATTCCAAGTGGCCAAAAATATAAAAATTCTCAAGATACATTTTTAATAAAATCTATTTATATGTGTTTTGCATGACTTACGGAAGGATATTATCAAGTTAGCTAAATGATTTGTGCATATGTCAAACGCTAGGTTACTGTCAAAGTGGGAACATTGGTTTATGTTGATATGTTTGTTGAGTGTATTTAACATTTATTAATGAAATAGTAGTTATACTATTAAACACGTTTCTATGAAAATGAATGAAGCTACAGAAGGTACATAATACTTGTCCTTAATTTTTTTAGTTTCAAAACCAAAAACACCTTATTTTAAAACTCGTAGGTTATATCAAACTTCTACTAAATCTATTAGAGTCGCAAAAATTATTAGAGGCTATTAGATCTTGATTGTTGTTTTCATATTATGCACTACAGTTGCGAATTTTTATTTTTCAGGGGATATTAAAAAATAAAAAATAAAAAAAGCTGTTCAGCAGGTTAAGAAATAGGTATCTAAATTTTTACCACCATATACAGATGTGACACTATTTATTATTCAATTATCCCCCGAAATTACCGAAATTGACATTATTTTAATGCTGTAAAATAGCTGGCTATCTTTTTTTCTGCCCTCTCCCTCTTCCTATCCAGCAGTGTATGCTCATAATTCTTGAGTCTATCCATTTGCAGGATGCCATTTTTTATTAATTAATATAGCCACCCCTGCTGCTACTCTAGTTTCTTGACTCAAGCCACTATACATGAGAATATACTTATTTGTTAAGATCTTGTGTGCCTTTTTGTTTATTTTTGGTTTCGTTACCAGAACAATGCCTACCTTGCGTTTCTCTAGTTCATGTTCTAATTCTTGTATCTTTGCTTCTAATCCTCGTACGTTCCAAGTTCTGCATATCTCTTCTGTATATCTACTGTCGTCCATATTTGGAAGTCAGTTATTTAATTTCCGCAGCGTTGTTCACTCTTTCATTAAATCAATTCCTAACCATTTCATTTGCTAAAATTGTAGTATTGTGAGTCATGTATATTTCCCTGAGTATGTGACCAGCCTTTCTAGGTAGGTATAGCATTTGCGCAATGCCAATTATAGCAAATATAGAGATATAAAAAGGAATCCCCTAGTCCTCAAGTATTCTAGTAGCTTCGAGATCGGAAAAGCACAAGAGTCTAGAGAGACCAGATTGAAAAGCCGAAATAAAAGCAGTCTAACTCAAGACAAGTTGAAGATAGAGTGTAGACCCAGCCATTGTACCTCGGGGTTGCCAATTGCAGTACTCACAAGGTGCGAGTCCCTGAATCAACAAAAGTAAAAATAAATTACATATAACAACAAATATTTTTGGTAAAGTGATGAGTTGTAACAGTACGCCCATTGCTCTACAGGGGTGAAAAAAGCAGTTGTGAAAGCAAAGAATGACTACTGAATAAAATATACCTATTCGAACAAATAAAATATTTGGGTGGCACACGGCACACTATGAATGCCTTCTTTTATAAGAAGTAACATAAGAAAAAAAATAATATTAGTCCACAGGAGCACAATACTAGGTGTAACATTCCTTAAAAGAGTGAATATCAGAAATATTCTTTAAGCAAATTTCGAAATAATTTGATTAGTAGAATGTGTAACGATAAAAGGAGCAAGGGTGGGCCTTACCTGTTGACGAAAGTTGTACTAGGTATTTTGTCAGCTGGTAAATATCGGCCTAAGGCGGCTAACTCGCCGTGAGGTCGGGGTTCCAAACTTCCAAACTCTAAAAAGGGCGCCAGGTTCTCGACGAAGAATAAATCCTTGGGTCGAACCTCCCCAAGGTTGGGATACACCAAGCTTACAAAAGCAATAAAAATGACACCACCAAAATCAAGCTGATAACAAGTTTTATTAACACAGGAGGTTCTATAGTGCTTGCAACCAAATGCCCAAATATCACACGCCAAGATCAATACAATGAAACAATAATAAATATAACACATTAAAATCAATGCTGCGTACATATACCAATATAAATTGCACACACAAGTACCCTAAATATATCACAGATTACAATTGCCGCATAACGAATACCCAAATACTCACTTCCTGAGCGCGTAGCCAGATAATCAAAGTATAAATTTTGCAAACACAATCATCAAGCTTAAATAACGCAATCTGTGAAGCAGATCTACACGCGTAACCAATAGAGCAATCAAATCTGACTCCAAGTGCAACCCTCTGTGAAGCAGAGATCCCAAAAGAGGGTGAGGACGTCGCAAGCGATAAGCGGTTGCTAGCTAAAGACACACGACGCTAGCTTTTGCCCGAATAATTACGCTTCAACTTTTCTAATTGGCGGGATATACTAGATAGAGTGAGAACTCACGCAGTTCCGTACGCCCTAGAGGAAAGACATAATATAATAGTTGTTGAAAAATAAACAGCATGCTTGCTAACGCTTCACGCCCCGAATTAAAGAAGCAAAAACGTCGAACCACATAATGAATTCAAATTCGTAATAATCCCGTGGGCTGGAACGGAGCCACACGCACGTAGTTCGAACGAGCCACGAAGCGACTTGACAGGTATCGCGCAACAAATAAGCAAAACAATAAACGAAGTCAAACGCGCCATGAAAGTGAATTATTAATTAAGCAGGTGAGTACTATCATTTACATTCAAAGCGTAGCGAACGCAGCTATTCAACATTACTAAACGCGTCTATAAAATGGGCAACACAGCAAAAATCACAATTTCCAATACGAACATACAAAATACAGCTAACGATACAACTTTTGACCTTGGTAACCTCGTAGGAGCACTAGCCTATGGCCAGCTTGAGTTTCTGGCGCGTGGAGCGGCCAGCAGGAGGAGGTGACTTCCGTAGGCTACGACAGCAGCTGGGACTAAACTCTCAGGCAGGGGCCCAGTGCAAGGTCCAAACGGAGCTGGAGAAGTTCTCGCCCAAACTACGAGTTCAGCGGGGGAGAGACTGCGACTAGCAGAAGCTTCCGCAGCAGGTTTGTACTACGACAGCTCATTGGGGTCGATCCAGATAACATGTGCTCGTCCACAGGTTACGAGGGAAAAGCCAATTCACAACGACACAATGGCAGCAAACAAGCAATAAACAATGAGCAGGTCACAAGCAGGCTGAAATACAAAATCACAGCTATACGAAGGTCCTAGGAGCAGCAGTTAACGACCACAAACCTTACGATCGTAGGCAGCCTGAAGGATTTCGACATGTGCTCAGCGAAGACGGTACCATTAAATCCGCCCAACAGGCGATACGAACGGGGTAATATAAAACACCAAAAATTACCAGCACGTCCATGGGGTTTCGATGCGACAAAATCCTCTTCAAATCGAGAAAGCTACCAAAGCTTACGAAGCAAACGAGCCCAAATAGGTACAACTTCACTAGAACACAGCTAAATGTCGAACAGGAAGGAAAATTTCCAGCAATGCAGCACCAAGTCTGCTCTTATCAATGTTCCAAAAACTGCATGACCTCCAGAAAAACTAATGGAATGCACCAGTGCCATCGCAGATAACAGCAATATAACTGTAAAGTGTTAGAAGAGCGAAGAGGGTTGCCTAACTACCAATCTGTAATATATGTAGAAATTTAGCGAAAATAAATTTAATTAGCAATCTAGGGGTAGTTATTCGGGGAGATGCTTACGAAAGTGCTTCATAATTATAGGAGGATAGTTAAAAATAAGATATAGCTAATCAGACCTAATTTAAAGCATGCAAGAATTTCCAAAAAGCCACCTAACAATACTCAAAAGCTGAAAGTTCAACTAGCGAAAATTTACTAATACGAGGGTCGCTCCAAAAGTAACGTAACAAATGACAAATGTTAAACTAGTATATAATCGGTTACTAATGCTGCAAAGAATGGTAACACAAGAACAAAACTTAAAGCCGAAACAAATAAAAAAAGAAACTCCGTGTCAGCAGAGCAAGTAAAAGATAATCATAAAATCATTGGAAGAAAAGGAAGAGCTGACACGCTAGAACATAACAAAAATGCTATAAAATAAGTTATTGAAGAAAACCGAAGATAAAGTATTTACATGAAAGTCAAGGAAGAGGAAATTGCCAATATTAACGATGAAAGCGGCGTGACAATATATAACCGCGGAGATATTCTAAGAAGATTTTTATGAAGATCTATTCTCTATGAAAGTGTAACGCATACATACATACACACATAACGACAACCTAGCAACCGGAATAATAAAAGAGAAAAGTTAACTAAATACTGAATCAAGGAAATGTCTCATATGAATAAATACTAATGAACATTTGCAAATTAAGAATAATAAAACCGCAAATCCAGGCAAAGTTTTCATAGAACTCATAAAAACGGGAAGGAAGCGATATAACATTGCGTAAGAATATTATTTAATAAATATTTAGATACAGGGACAATATCTGAATCCTGGAAAGGTGATAGTATGGTTCTAATTTAGTACAAAGTTAACAAACGGGACCCTTCCCTTCTTTCACATTTATACAAATTATTAGCGAAAACTCATATTAAATAGCATCACAAATCTGTTGTATGCATTTAAAACGCCTAAGCAAGCAGCATTTAGACAGAGGTACTGCACAATGACGATATACATACTGCACTACAGAACAAATACATGCACACAGGCGGAATTCCTAGCCTTCATTTGATTTCGAAAATGCGTTAAATACTGTTAAGAAATGAGCACTTATTAGTGCAATGAAAAGAATATAACCATGAATTTTATTGAAAATACGAAACCAGTGAGCGTAGAGAGAGATTAAAATATTAACAAAGTAGCCGAGGCAGTAAGACTCCAAATGAATATAGGTAAAACAAAGATTATGTCGAATGGACTGTAGTAACAAAATCTGATAGTAGTGGTGGATAAATATGTATATATATATATATATATATATATATATATATATATATATATATATCTGGATCGAAAGCCAGCCTTCAAACCAGATATTCAATCAGTAGAAGTATATAGAAAGAAGTATTAGACTTCGACTTAAAGATGTGTTTAAGTCAAATAAGTATTCTCAAAGAATTCAAACTAAAGTCTTCAACCAGAGTATCCTCCCAATTCTTATATACGCCTGGGAGCCATGGTGTGTCACAGAGACTATTATAAAGAAGATGAAAATGACCCAGAGGGCTATTAAAAGATCGATAATGGGAATACTGTTACAAAACAAAAAGACTGTCAAACAGCTTAGAAATGCAACCAGGGCGGTAGAAATAGGTAGTCGTATTGTTAGTTTAAAATGGCAATGGACACGACACATTATGAGAAGCAATGTTAATAGATAGGGTAATAAAGAGGCTGAGTGAAGGCCAAGAGCGGTACCCGGACCCCCTACCACAAGCTGAAAGGATGATATTGCCAAGAAAGCTGAAACGCAGTGAACGGAAACAGCCACTGACCAAATAGAGTGGAAAGAAATTAGGGAGGCGTACAAAGATGAAATATTTAATGCTGATAATGATTATCATGACGACGGTTTACTGAAGCATATGCCTGTAATTCAAACATGAGAAATAATACCAGGAAAAATAGTAAACTGCACATAATACCAGTTACAGAGTGGGAGGAATATTACTAACACTACTTACGGAATCTATACAAGTGTAGATGCTGCAGATCGACGGATGCAGTTGATGACATGCAGAATATTCAGAAATAATTTAAAAAATTATGGAAACAAACAATGATTTATTTATTTTAACAAGACTTAATAATGTTGGCACACACATATACATAGTTCTAGGAATATATAAATCCACATATATTATGTGCGATTATAGAACTACTGTGGTAACATTAAAATGCGCCTTGGTATTTCGTGAGACTCGAAGGAATCCACTTATTACTAACGGGAACACGGAAATTGTGCTAGACGACTCGTAGACACGGAGTGCCGGATGGTGTGGACCGAAGCCGAACTGCCCCGATGCTTCCTTATCTGTCCTTCTATAACCTCTCGGCAATTGCATCAGCCCGCATAGTTTATTGGTGACCGACTGGATTCTCGCTTTTGAGAAAGTGCTATTATGGGTTGTGCCCGGTTTCTGTTTCAAATAGTTGCTTTATTACGCTGTTGCTGATGCGGGACGTCAAACTGTGACTGCCTTCTATCCCAACGCTTTGCATCACCTGCAGTCGTCTCTTTATCCGAAGGCGGTCGACAGTGTTTTCTGAATATTCGAGTGGCCGGTCACAATTGTCACAAAATCGTTTGACGGCTATCTGCAGTTCACTCTCGGCACCGTTGATATTCGCAGCTAGCATTAGGTCGCCGAGTATTGAGTTTGTAATTGTGTGTTCTTACGTTGCACCTACAGATGCAATCTGTCACTGGAGGATTTTTTTTATCCGGTCTATAACATCACTCAATAACTCGCTCGTAGCGTTACGTTCACATTTAATCACCCGCTGATTTGAACCAAACAGCACGTCGATCGAAGGTTTTCAAGTTTACGATTTCATGCGCTTCCTTTGTAGGCCTATTTATCGATGCTGCACGTGGCCATGTGTCCATTATAAAATACTTTAAGGAGAAGCTTTGTATACTGGTAAGTACGGTGTGTTCAAAATTACATAAGGGTTGGCTATGGAAAATAAAAGCAATGTCAACAGCCAGCTTTAGAATTCATTAACTGTCATCGCTGTTGTTGTTGTTTTAAGTTTATGTTATACGCTGATATCGTGATAGCAAATTCTAAAGATTGCTGTCCACATTATTTTCCATGGCCAACCTTTATGTAATTTCTTTTTGAACTCGTGGTATCTGAAGATGTTAAACTTTTCACACTTCATTGCAGCTACTATTAACTGATAATAGATAAGACATGTGTTACGCTAATTAAAGAAGTAAACGTAAATAGGGTTTAACAATGATCACCTCGTATTACCGAATATGGAATAGCAGAAGATGTACAACTGAACTCACATGCCATAAAAGAATGGAAGAGTTACAAAGACTTAGAAATAATGGAAAAACTAGCAATGACTTTTTAGAGACATCCTGTATACTTATTTTTTTCCTCCTTATTATTCTTCACGGCTTTTTTCCTAAATAAAATTTTGGGTATCGTCTTGAAAACGGGAAAATAGAAGTTTTAATTTCAGATGCTCATCGAAACTATGCACATATTGTAGGATTTGATAGAAAAGTATACTAACTTTAGAAGGAATCAACATCCTTCTTAATTTAACCGAATGTTCAGTATTAACACTATTTCCAGGCATAGAGCTGTGCACACAGCATATATTTATAACCTTGTATCATAAAACTATTTCTCTCGCCTAGCGTTTGTGTAAAACGCTTTGCGTATTGCAATAAATTGATCTGATATAAATTAGAGTGTAAAATTAGACCTGTCGAATTCTTTATCGTTTATGTTAAATAATTTGCACGTGTGTGGTGGTATTGTAAACTGATTACAGCGGTTAGGTATCAGACAGATATTAGGCTGTTTAGATATAGCATCAAGTGGCTTTGTGAACGTGGGTAGATGACAGACAAGATTATTATAATATGTGTACATGCCACCTTCAGATACCACGCTGTTCCAGACCTTTTATGCTGCATCAGTCATATTAAATTAAAACGTGTATCAAATTGTAGGCGTGAAACTGAAGTGTAAAGCATGCAAGTGTTCAACTAAAATTGATTATTTAGATATTATCGAGCTGGTAACATAAAAGAAAGAAATATTACCGTGTAACAACAAATTTTAGGAATGGTATCGCATAACAGCAAGTATTTGACTAAGAGGAATGTCGTTACACTATCGCCACTTAATTTTTTTATTTAATCTGGTTGAATATAAAATGTAAATTTAAGGAATAGCCCAATGTATGATTATAACGCAGTAATATTTGCATATATATGTTTCAATTAATCACGACAAATTGATCTCCATCAAACAGCAAATATTTTTTAAATTGCAAACATTAAAAAGAGCTTTTGATTTCCACAGTTTGTCAGAGAATTATTATCAAACGTTTCGCTCGAACGTGTATATTCTAAGACCGCCTTGAGCAGAACCTGTACTGCGTAGCTACGACTTGTAGAATCCGTTCCGAACAGCGGTCAATTGCATGGTTGAACCTGATTTGCATTATCGTAATTGATCAATTAAACCCAGACAAGAAGCAGGGTTCGCTATTCGATATCTGATCAAGGACTGCTAGATAACAGGGTATGTCTTCACGCTTAGCAGTCGGAAAAGTAAAGGAATGCGTTTAGTTTTTTTGGGCGTCTTTTTGTGCACCGAATATTTTTTGTTTTTGACAATTTGTTCGCAATAATTTAAATCAAAGCTGCTAAATTGATATAGCTAGGAGTATATAATAGTAATTTACGATACAAATGCGTAAAGCTAGTCTTTAGGCACGAGTTGGGTAGAGTTAAAACGCGAGTGAGCGAGCGTTTTAACCCCCCGAGTGACAAAAGATGCTTTACGCATGTGTATCGTACAATATTTTATCTACGATAGAATCTAGAAAACGCGGTAAATATTAAAAAAAAATTAAATGTAAATTAGGATTACCAGCAACCGATCGTAATTTTGCGTGTTTTAAAAATTTTAAAACACGTTTCTACCCACAACGTACCTAATGAAATTTTTTAAACACGTTACTACTGACGACATAAACTAATGAAAACAAGTTATTAAACAGTCGCTTTACAAACTTAAAACTGCCAACTAAAAGAGAATTATACACACTGTCGTAGATAAAAATCATTTCTGTATAGTAGGGACAAAATTACTTAATTTAAAATTATATACAGGATGTAGTTTATATGAAGAAGAGAATATTGAATAAGTAACGCACATTGTTCGGCTATTTTTCAGTGCATACATATTTATTATCTGTTCGGTCCAACAATATGTGATTTTTTAAAAGTAAAAAAAAATATCTGGGACACAAAACTAGTTTAATAGCTCAAAGAAACGTCATATACATAAAATATGAAATATTTTTGAACAATTAGACTTAAATGATCTCAGTTAAACATACAGGTAGATTCTGAAGGTTTGTATCTGCTAGGCATTCTCAGTTCAACAGCATCTATATATATAATAGACTTGTCTGTCCGTCCGTCCGTCCGTCCGGGACGCTGTTTCAGCAGCCAAACCGTAAGAGATAGAGAAAAAAGTTATTAAAGTTATATGTTTGGAATGGTCATGTCAGGTCAGGAACCGAATTTCAGTCACGTGACACTTCCGGTTTTCGAGAAATCACGTGATTTCCGTCCGTCCGGGACGCTGGTCCGTCCGGGACGGTCTTTTTTGTTTTATTAAATGAGACATTTGTCTCACTGGACTGCTAGTTGTCTAATATTTTGATAACTTATTAAAATGCATATTACCTAAGTTTTGGAAACGCACAGAAATTGTTTCTATATAATATAGCGAAGGGGCCATAATTATATATAACAGCAATAAGATAACATGAACAAAATAAATTGATTGAGTAAGAAGGAGATGACCATACGATAAAATTATTGTAGTAGGCATGTTTAGTTGACTTACGTCATAATTAAAATAAGCGTCATGCCTACTCGAATATTTACTACTATGTTTATCTCTTTCTTACTCAGGCAATACGTGTTATTTTCTTGTTCATGTTATCTCATTGCTGTTATATCTAGGGTGCCCGGATTTCGTAAGGACAACATGGGTAACTTTTGTATTTGAAGAGATAGAGAGATGGTTAAATTAGCAAAAATGTGCAGGTTTGAGAGCTCATTAAGAATCCATTTTCAAATTTTACTTGTCATGGTACACTTGTCTAAAATTAAAAAAAAACAGAATCTCTTCATTTCTTTTATATGCCAACTTTTTTGTTACTTAAGATATTGAGATGCGATTTAAACTAATTTGCATGGTAATTTAAATACTTTTATTGGCACTTAATAAAACCAATTTTATTTGTGTAAATTTTTAGTAATCTAACCTAACCGTGCAATTTTTTTGGCCCTTTTAAGAGAGGATTTTTTTCTGAATGCAATGATGTATTATTACATGATATGGACACTTTTTAAAAATTTAAAAAAAACTGAGCTTATTCTTTTTACAGGCAGAAATCACTAGTGCTATTATCACAATAACTTTGTTTTTTGTTTATCACGTTATCTGTGAAATTATGTTTCGAAACAAAAAGCACGCTTATCATCATACGTGCCTGTCAGTAGTGTGAGTGTTATTACTTCAACTTATAACAGAAAAAAATATCAAGTGCTACAAGAACGTAGAACTTACACGTCAAACATACGGAACACACTGACACTACTGGAAGGCACGTATGATGATAAGCGTGCTTTTTTTTCGAAACATAATTTCACAGATAACGTAATAAATAAAAAACAAAATTATTGTGATCGTGGCACTAGTGATTTCTGCATGTAAAAAGAATAAACTCAGTTTTCAAAATTTTGAAGAAGTTCCCATATCATGTAATACATCATTGCATTCAGAAAAAAATCCTCTCTCAAAAGGGCCAAAAAAATTGCACGGTGCCAATTTAAAATTTTGAGGTTAGCTTAGATTACTACAAATTTGCACAAATAAAATTGGTTTTGTTAAGTGCCAATAAATGTATTTAAATTACCATGCAAATTAGTTCAAATCGCATCTCAATATCTTACATACATATTACAGCACTACGGGCCTTCTAGGCCCATGGCTTAGACTTATTACATTTCAATTTACATTCCACTATTCACACATTACATTTTTAAATTTTACATTTCGTTTTACATTATACAATTCACATTTCATATTTTGAGTTTTGAATTTTACATTTTACAATTAAACCTGATATTTGACTTTTTACATTTTACATTTTTGAAATTGACATTTGACCTTTTAAATTTTACATTTTACATTTCTTTTTACATTTTAGAATTCACATTTCATATTTTGAGTTTTGAATTTTACATTTTACAATTAAACCTGATATTTGACTTTTTACATTTTTGAACTTGACATTTGACATTTTACATTTGACCTTTTACATTTGACATTTGACGTTTTGCATTTCACAATTCCCATTTGAAATTTGGCATTTTACTTTTCATATTTCTCTTTTCACATTTCACATTCAACTTTCACCTTTCACATTTCACATTTTACGTTTTACATTTCGTTAACTTTACTGACCACTCTTCTCCATCTGACTCTGTCTCTTGCACTGTTTTTCCAATCTTCCACTCCTGCACTTTTCACATCCGCTACCACAGCATCCAGCCACCTCCTTTGTGGGCGTCCTTTTTTCTTTTTTCCACCGGTTCCTTCTTCCAGCATCCTCTTCGCATGTCTGTTTTCCAGCATACGGCTGATGTGCCCTAGCCATCTTACCCTCTGAGCTCTTATGAACGCCGTTATGGATGGGTCACCATAAATTTCCTGTACCTCTTTATTAGTCCTTCGTCTCCACTCGCCGTCGTCTGTTTTCACTCCTCCCAGTATTTTTCTTAAAACTCTTCTCTCCCATACTTCCAGTTTTGCTTCCATCTGTTTTGTCATTGCCCATAATTCGCTTGCGTATGTTACGGATGGTCGTACTATTGTTTTGTATATTCTTAATTTCGCGGCTCTAGAGATTTCTTTGGTCTTAAATATATTACTGATAGCACCTACTGCCTTACTACCCCTTGAAATTCGTTTTTGGATTTCTACACTCTCATCTACGGTACTTGTTAATGTTACTCCCAGATAATCGAAGCTATTTACTTTCTCGAATTTATATTCCCTTCCTTCCACCTTGAAACTGACCTCTGTTTCTCTCCCACTGTTTTGTCGCATCTCCATATACTTCGTTTTCTTCTCATTTACCGCTAACCCATATGTTCTTGCCGTGCTTTCCAGTTTACCAAATACTGTTCCTAACTCCTTTCTTGATCTTGTAATTATAGCTAGGTCGTCTGCATATGCTACAATCTGATGTCTTCTCTGGTAAATTATTCCACCTGTTTCAACACCACTTTCCCTTAATATTGCTTCTAGGACAAAGTTGAACAGTACCGTTGAGATAGGATCCCCTTGTCTCACACCTTTATTCCCGATGACACTTTCTGTTATCCGGCCATCTATCAAAACTTTGCTGTTTGTTCTCCTTAGTGTCATTTTTACTAAATTTATTAGCTTCGCAGGGATCCCCAGCTTTTTAAGTGCTTCGTATAGTTTTCTCCTGATGATCGTATCGTACGCTTGGCGAAAATCGATAAATAGTATATGTAGCCCTAAATTTTGTTCGTAGCTACTGCATTGGATCATCTTTACCGTAAAGATTTGGTCCGCGGTGCCCCGTCCTTTCTTGAATCCTCCTTGATACTCGCCTATGATTCGCTCTTGATACTCACTCAGTCTGTTGCGGATCAGCCGCGCCAATATCTTATATGCTACGTCCAGCAGTGATATTCCCCGGTAATTCTCACAATGACACCTATCACCCTTCTTATGAATGAGGCAGACTATCGCATTATGCCATGCCAGTGGCATTTGTTCATTTTCCCACACCTTTGTAATCAGGTTGACTATCCTCTGCTGAAGCATATCTCCCCCCCATTTGTATACTTCCGCTGGAATTCCGTTTTCTCCAGCACTTTTATTATTTTTTAATTTATTTATCTCCTCCAGTATCTCTTCTTTCGTTGGCTTCTTTGTTACAGGTTGGTTTGTCTCTTCCTCTGCCTCTTCCTCTTCCACTCTCTTCCCTTCCTCCTGTTCCTTATCATCACTAATCAGTTTCTCATAGTACTCCTTAAATATATTAAGCTTTTCTTGTGTATTTCCTATCATTTCCCCATTTTTGTTTTTTAGATATGCAATATCGTTGGGCTTCGAGTCTTGACGGTTTTTCTTCGTTTCCTGATAGAAGTTTCTTAGTTCCTTATTTGCGTAATTTTGCTCCATTTTTTCCAGTCTTGCTTCCAAAAATAGTCTCTTTTTCTGTCTGCATATTTGTTTGGACCTTCTCCTTGCCTCTTCGTATTCCCACTTATTTTCTTCCGTACATTGTCTTAGCAGTTTCATTCTGGCCTCGTTTCTTACTTGTAACACCGTCTTACATAGCTCGTCGAACCAAACCTTTTGTTTCCCTTTGGTTTTGCTTCCTAAACATGTTTTCATCGTTTTTTGTACCGCTGTTTCGATTTGCTTCCACTCATCCTCAATGTCGTTTGGTTCCTGTAATTCTTGTAACTTGCTATCTAGTTCCGCTTTTGTTTCGACTCGTACGTCATTCTCTTGCAATTTTTCGACACTATATTTTGTTAGGAGGCTATTTGTTGGTTTTTTATTTTTTGGCAGTCCTTGTTTTAATGAAGTAATCACCAGGAAATTGTCTGAGTCCATATCTGCTCCTCTGTAGCTTCTTACGTCTGCTACCATTCTTTGATGTTTATGCTCAATTAGCACGTGATCAATTTGATTTTTGGTTTTAGCGTCCGGTGATATCCACGTTACTTGGTGTATTTCTTTGTGTTTGAAATTGGTACTCATTACTTTTAATTTATTTTCCAGGGCAAATTCTACTACCATTTTTCCATTTTCGTTCGATAGCGGATGTTTACCATTGCCCCCTGTTACTTTCTTATATGCCTCCTCCCTACCTATTTTGGCATTTAGATCCCCCAATACTATTTTGACATCATACTTGGGAATTTTCTCTAGTATCCTCTCCACCTCTTCATAAAATTCATTCTTAACTGTCAGGTCCTTGTCCTCAGTGGGGGCGTGTATATTCAATATGGTTATTTTTCTATACCTTCCTCTTAGTCTTAGCCGACAAATTCTTTCATTCACAGCCTCAAAGTCTACTACTGTATCTGTAATTTCATTACTTATTAAAAATCCCACCCCCAAGTACCTGACATCTCCTCCACTATTGAAAAAGGTGTAGCCATCAACTGGGATAACCTGTTGCCCTTTTTGTTTTGTCTCCTGCACTGCAAGTATTTCCATGCTATACTTCCTCATTATCAATGCCAAATTTTTTAGAGCTCCCTCATTGTAAGTGCCCCGCACATTCCAGGATCCAATTTTACTTAAACTTTCCTTCCCTCTCAGCCTTTTTTTACGTAGTTGCAATTCATGTCCTAATCCATAGCCATTTCCGTTTCCATTAGCTCCTGTCCCATCCTCCTTTAATCGTTTTTTCTGTCGGTTCGGGTTATCTTCCTCAGCTGCTCTTCGAAACTGTCCCTCCCGGCGATCTTTCAGCTACTGTCCTTTTACTGCTATTACTTCTGCTTCCCCCTTCCTGTATAATCCCGATATCTCCTGCCCTGTATACCTCATCATTTATTATCAGTCTATTGTATTTAATCTGCGCCCTAAATCCTTTGCTTCTTGCCTCCTTCATTTGCGGTATGAGCGTCCTCCTTTCCAGCTGCACGTCCTTGGGATAATCTTCACTTATCCAGATATCCGTTCCTTTTAATTTTTTTGCATTCAGGAATATCTCGGTTCTCAATCGTTCCTTGCTCAGTTTAACTAGCATTGGTCTATTCTTTCCGTTACTAGCCTTTCCAATTCGCCTTACTTCTTCTATATCTTCTCCTCTATTAGCGTTAACACCTATTTTCTGTAGTAGGGGACATACTTTTTCCTCTGCTTCCTTCTCGCCCTCTTTCTCCTCGTCCGGCATTCCCTTAATCACAATATTCTTCTTCCTAATCTCTCTCTCCAGGTGTTCTATTCTCCCATCCTGCCTTTCTATCTTTTCTTTCAGCTTCAAATTTTCCTCTTTCGCCTGCTTCAATTCGGCTACTACTGCTTCCAGCTTCCCATTTATTTGACCCATCGCTTCTTCTATTTGGTGGAACATTCTTTCTGTCCCACTCATCTTACCGCTGACTTTTCCCCAATTGGTCAAGAGTCCGCCCCCGGATGTTTACACGTTTCGGTTAGGCTGAGTATGAAAAGTGATCTGAGCTGCTTCCGAAATGTCTGCAACCCTTCTTGTCTTCCGCTGTATTGTGTGTTGCCTATCCAGTTTTGCGCGCGGCGGCCACTTCTCAGCTGGTACTTTCTTATCTTATCTTACAGCGTTTAAGGTTATAACTAATTTCTGCTATTTCCTATCTAACCTGATTAATTGTACTCCTGAATTATATGTCCTCAATATCTTAAGTAACAAAAAAGTTACGGCATATAAAAGAAATTGGGAGATTTTGTTCTTTTTTAATTTTAGACAAGTGGGCCATGACAATTAAATTTGAAGATGGATTCTTAATGAGCTCTCAAACCTGCACCTTTTTGCTAATTTAAGCATCTCTTTATATCTTCAAATACTAAAGTTACCCATGTTGTCGCTACGAAATTCTGTCACCCTGTATAATTGTGGCCCCATCGGCATTATGTAAACCCAAGTATTTAGCATCTTTAGTCTAGGGCTAAGGTAATTGACAACCGTTTAGCACTACAGGACAAATATTGCAATGAACGGACGTATTACTTTTTATATTAATCTATATCTTTGAAGCTACTCACTCACAAATTGCTTGTAGGTATAAATATTAGGTAGAAAGTTAATCGAATAGCCATGTATTCTGCCTTTTAGTTTAATCATTAAATCTTTATTTCTTAATATAGATTCTTCTATCTTCCATTAGTAACTGAAATTAAAGTTGGGTTTTAACACTTGGGTAAAATAATAATTGTATTAAATTGCCATTAGATCTTTTTAGTAAAGCTGTATTTATGATTTAAAAAAACCACACTTGCACGTAATACTGAATAAAACTACCAATTAGAAATCCTTTGACCAGGTAAGTCTTGTCTCTTTTTATTTATTAATGTCCATGTGATAACACGATTCTCATTTCAGATACTTGTATTCGTTCACCGCATAAACTCATCATCATCAACTCTACCGCTGGGCTAAGCAGTCTGGAAACCAAAAACCACAATGAACTCCACACTCAAGATAACCTTCATCTGCACGGCTCTTTCCTATATATTCGTAAAGTGACTTCAAATTATTCAGGAACCAATGAATGTCCTACGCAGTCCATATCTTCTGCCAGCGACACCATACATTTGTAGACGAGCTCCACCAATGCTTCCGCTTGCATTCAACTACATGCCACCTTTATTACATATGATGAATGTGTTAATATATCTTCTGACATTACCTTCATAACCCTTAAGTCAATTAAACACAATTTAACTTGCGTACTGGGTTTTATTAGGTTAACATATCAATGCCAGCCCGAACATATGAATTCTGCTTATTGGTGATCTCATCATTTATATTATTACCTTGAACTCCATCTCATTAACTAGTAACTGACATTTCATTTGTTTTACATGCATTTAATACTAGATTCCATTTTAAATGTTGTAGATGTAACAATTTTTACAATTGCACACTGTCAACACATTTTAATTATTTTTTTCATTTCCTGCTTTTTATCTTTCTTTTAGGTGCCTTCTGTCTTATTTCTTATTTACAATTACACATTATTTAGGTGATTTATGATTCATTCCTTAAATTGTGGGCACATTCTTGTAATTATCATCATGCGTTATGTTACTAATCTTGCCCTTATTAGACACCTTACAATTGACTGTATTAATATCATTTTACAGTAAACTTCAGGTTAATTATATTACGTTAGCATAACCATCCTTATTAAAATGAAACTTTCCTGTACTGATATAAAAGCAATTATCAACATTCATTTCCAGTTACTATTTTTTTAAATCAAAACCCACTCCCAAGTTATAGTCAAACCTGTCCATCTAAATCAATTTAACTTTTATATTAAAATGTGATATATCATTTTATTAGACAGCTTTTATTTTCTCCAGTATCAATGTTTTAACAATTAAGCCGTAACCAATCTTCTTCTTTTTATTTAATCTTTTAAATGTCAAATAATCAATTGAACAGAATAGCTACCTGCATGATTTATTTGACTTGATTGAAGAGGTCTCCTATTGGTGACGCTCCTGCCAGTAATAATATCTTAGTCCGCTTCATCTATTGGAACTAGGTCCCTTGGCCACTGTCGCTTGAGCCTTCGGGCAAAATTATGTTCTCCTGCTAGCTGCTTTACTAGACGATGGTCATTGTTTGGTAAATTTTAATGATCGTGTATTGCAAATCTTTGTATTTCTTCTGTGATAAATGGGATTCGCTGGTCGAAAATCTAAGCTCTCAATAGAGAACAAAATCTTACTATATAAGGTAATTTTAAAACCAATCTGGTCATATGGGATTCAGCTCTGGGTTTGCATCAAACCAACAAACGCCAAAATACTGCAGAGTTTTCAATCAAAAACTTTACGCAAGATAATCGACGCACACTCGTAAAGTCTACACATTACCCTTTTTCTGTGACGTCAGAAATAACAAAACATAGCGTTTAAAACGTATGTCTTATATTGCATTGAAATTTAAAAAGATCATTTAGATCGCACGTACTTAGTAGGCTTTAGAAAGCATTTAACATATACCTAACCTTTAATGTAAGGATGCTCTAAATAGCATATTATTCAAACCAAGATATTCTTGACCTATATAATACGACGCTTCTTCTCTTCGAAGAAGTTCCTAACGCTTAAAATAAGATTTTAGGCTTGCTCGCTTGTTTGTTATTGCGCGTTATTTTACTGTCATTTTGGAAAAATCTGACCAAATACTGCAGATTTTTTGTTTCGTCGAGTTCCTTATAGTTAAATAAAGAGAGAAAATTGTTACGTCACAGCAAAAGGGTAATGTGTACACCTTACGTCACCAATTTAACCTTCCCTAAAAATTAATATAACTCAATATTACAGAAAGTTTTGTATGCAACAAGTTGCAAAATTATTGTTTTAACACACAACGTGTCTTATCGCTCGTAGGGCAAACTTTCGCCTCTAGAGTGGTTTACACGTTGAGTTACCGTGCTCTTCTATCCCTTTCTTTGCAAGAGTTTCGCCTCTGGCGTGGTTTTCACGTTCAGTTGCCGTGCTCATTTGCTTTTCCTACTGATGAAGCCGCTTACGAATGTGGGCGAAACGTTGAGTTCTTCGACCTCAATAATGACACAATCCAATCCCAGAGGTAATTTGTTACTTAATACAAACTTCATGTTTAGTGTGAAAAACACTTGCATTTTGTAACTTGATACATGAATAGCTATTTCACAGTTATGCTTATTATTAATTTTGTATTATACTTTTTATCACATTTTCACGTTTTTTACGGCTGCTTCACCTGCTGAATATGACGAATTTTTTGTTTTATTTCATTTCATCTGTTAGTTATTTCTGCATAGCTGGCAGGGCGTTGCTAGCGGAAAAATTAACAACTGAGTAGGCTCGAAGTTTCCCATACTGTTAAGGTAAAGTCGATATTTAATGAAATTTATATAAAAAATAGTAACAATTGCATTGTCGTACTACTTCGAATCTCTGCTTTATTCCTGTATTCACAATTCACCGAATAATTTTACATTTGCCACAGCAGTTGCAACAGAATGTTCTTCTGAAAATGACGAAGCTAAATTGTTAAAGAATGTGTTGTGTAGCCCTTGTTATATGTTTCTGTAGATAAATTTAGTAATAAAGTGTATAGCTTGCTATTGCTTCCATACCTTTGAGTAATATGAATTGATGTTTCAATACATTTATTTTGGAAAAAGTAACTACATCCAGTGGAGTTCCAATCCACTTCGAGGTTTTTGCAAATAAAATCATAGTACCACCCAGAAGTTTATATGTAGAGGTGCAAGAGGAAGAGAGATTTTAATCTATAAAATCCCATATCGGACATTGATACATTTGCATACAGAAAGAATTCTTAATTAGTTGTCATTTCAATATAAAAATTCATCAATAGCTATCAGTGTTAGACGCAAATTTCAATAGTGATTTTATGTTAAATAGTAGTATTCAGACAGCTAGGTACATAACCTTACGAAGCTGAAAAGAAATTGGTAGTTTAGTTAATTTTTTAAATTTTAACATGAAGCAACTTTACTCGATTTCAGCGGCTATAAAGTGCTTTCCATTTTAGATTAACGTATTGTTTTATCTAGACCCCCCTTTACAGCGTGTTGTACCTAAGATTCAGCTGTTTCAAAGTAACTAATTAGGATGTGAAACGCGATACGATAATCATGCAATTGGTGTTATTTAAAACATGCCAACATCGTTTTCGCATTATGAGTTAATTTTCTGCTAAATATGACAATGTACCTTGTCTTTCCAAGCCATGAGTTGTCGTACTAAAAGTATTTTAATATTAATTGGATGCATAATAAATTTTGGTCAGTCAGTAAATACGTATCGCTAAACCTGATTATTTTGCCATGATTATAATTCATTGGTATTAGTGGATATCCAACACAGCAGCTCGTGAAAAATTTTGATGGTAAAACCAATCATCGAACGTGCATTTTCTATTCCCTCACGTTCAAAGACAGATTCTCAACCCGAGATCTAAATATTTCGCATATGGACTGGGAAAAGTTAGCATTCGTGAAAAATTTCGAAACTTTACAGACTAATAAAAGGTGATGAACTGATTCGAATATTCTCCTTCATTTTTCATTTAACTGTAAAATTCGGCCAATAAAAGATTGTATCTCTACTGTTTTAGTTACATAAATGCATACGTTGTTACGCCACTCTGACAGTTAACCAAAAGATGAGCAAAGTAAGCCGATTTTTCAACCAGAGCTGGTCGTGGGTTAAACGAGAACCTTGCTAAACAAAAAACGTATCCGTCGAAAGGCGCTACTAAACTCATCCCTGAAAAAGAGAGAGGACAGCAAGGGCATAAATCACATTCTCAGGCGTAAATAACGGGACAGTATAATTATGACAGCCAAAAGTATTCGGTAGTATATACACAAAGCACGACAATGCCCGATCAAACATCACAGGAAATATAAAAATAGTAAAAAAGACTCGTTTTTAAGTAACGAATATAATAATTATAAGTTATGAATATTTAGTCATACAGAAAAATGTATGCTAGAATCAGAAATTCGCATTAACAAAAGGTTACTCGGTACCCTAGAGTGAGGTCACGGTATTCTCTAATGGTCAGTAAAAGCGCATAACAATAATAGCATTACTAAAAGCAAAATTTTGGGTTCGTATTGTATTTGACACAAAACCCACAAATACAGGAACATTCTTATGTTACATACCTCAAGTACTTGGTTCAGACTAGAGCCAATAACAAATCCCGGAGTACGATTAGTAAATAATTTAAAATCATTATTTGGTTCCAATTCGCCAAGCTGAGCAGAGCAGAGGAAAAACCGCAATCTCTTGCAAATAGCGGAATAATCAAGCTTAATTTAACCGAGTTGATCGGTTACCAAAATTAAGTAAAAACCCAAACTGTGAATTTTAAAAGTAATTGCTGGGAAGCTTCAGAATTCCAACTTTTGTGGTATATGAGACACATCCAAAAAATTCCAATTAACTTTGACATTGACAAATTATCTAAGTAAACAGTGACTCTCAAACATGGATGCATGCGAAATCCCAAATAAATCGAGCATTTGACTTCACAAATGTATATGGTATCGCAAAAGAGTAAATTGGCAAATGACAGAGAAGATAAGCTGATTGCCAAAAAACTTGGAAAACCTTGAGATTTCAGGAAAGGCATCCTCAAAATCCCTCGGAGTTTGAAATGTTGTTGAAAACAGCTTTCAAACTATTTATATGAGTTATTGTTTAAATTTTATTGTAGGTAATAGCGTGATTTATCAGTAGTAGGGCAATTAATCAAGTACATTTTTATAAATGAATCTTAACCCGTAACAACGTGATTAAGTATTTATATTATTACAAGATGTGCAACAATTTACAAGTAAATTATTAGTGCAATAAAATAGATCACAGCATAGTTATTTAAGTAACGGTAATTATTTTGCCAAAACTCCAACATCTCATCCAGGATATGATTGCACACTACCTTTAAAAATTGAGGCATTAGTTGCTAAGTTTCTTTATCAGACACATATGTGCGAAATTTCTAAGCAAGCATTAGGTGCCCGAACACTCAGCACACGCTCAAGCACAAGCTTAAAGAGAAGCGGCTCCTATTGAATCTTAAAATATCTTAATCATTTTTACTCACTTCTTGCCGCTGGCTTCGATTAGCCACCAATGCATCCTTGGAAGCAAGCAGCGCTTATCGTGCAGTTCATATCCATGGAATACTCGAGCTTTGCTTAAGCTTCAAAATGAGAACAATGATAAAAAGTAAGTAGTGAAGAAAATCCTTTAGAATAAAAATCCTTAAACTATTGGTTTATAATGGTAGAGCCATGGCTTCTTGGCACTTGATTGCGAACCGCCACTGATCCAGTATATATATTCGAAAATATATCAAGGCAAACTTTCTTACATAAATGAAAAACCTATGAAGGTAAATTATTTAACAGTAGCAAAATAATATATGAGTTTTTAAACTCAATTTTCCATAACAAAGCCACAGGAAAGTATTTGTAATTTCCAATTTATCTGTCAAGAAGTGACCAATAAAAACCCAGAATTTGGCGTTTCTTGGCCAATCAATAAATATCAACCGATATATCTTTCTAGAAGGTAAGTGACTATTGCATGCGTATGTCAAATGACGACATTCCACCAATAAAATAAATATAATTTCAAATTTTAGACCAATCCGATGGTGTTAAATTGATAAGTGTAACCGTTACACTAATCAATTTCGTGTTATAATTTACCAAAAATAATTTACTGGCATTGACAGTAAGTTGTCATATTTTTCTGGGTTTACTTCTACAATATTTCCGCAAAATGTATTTTGTGTATTGTTCCTTTGCATCGATAAAACTGTCTGGGGATGTAATCTGGCTTATTGCTCCTGAAAATTGGCACGCCACCAACGGTGTTGTACCTATTTTCGTTGCAACAAGCGGTCGTGCATCCCTATAACCAGTATTATCGGCAAGTCACTATGCACTTAATACATTACTGTTGACTGTTCTAGATAAATGTATTTTTTATTAGAGAAAAGCAACCTTAGTTTTCTGTTACTATAGAAATTGCGTGATTTGTTGCGAAATTTACTGAAAATTAATTTGAAGAAATAGTTAAAGTAGATTATCTTTATTTTTTATTAGAGCCGACGCCAGTAACTTACTTTGAGAGTAAACTATCATCATTGCTGCGTCACACCATAGAGAATTTTTGTGCGACCGGTTTACTACTGTCGTTTCAATTTTAGAGCGACTAACCATCCTTTACAACTATTCATTCATTCATTCATTCGTCGGCATACCTAAATGTTAATAGATTTGCATTCGTTTTTAACTTCTTGGACTTTCATTTACGATACTTACAGGTGTTGATGTATATGTGTTATGCTTTTCTATGTTTATTGATTATGAGATGACCGGCGAAGCTAAACACCCAGTAAAGGTAGGTTTCCAAGAAGCCGGACGTCCTACCCGAATATCGAAGTGGAACGTCGGCCCTCTAACTTCGATATTCTACGAGGGCCGGACGGAAACTTTCTTCCTCATTCTATCAATGAAATTAGTGGCGCTCAATTTTCCTCTTTATTTTAATTACGATCAACCCTTATTGTCACAGAATCGCGTTCTAAATTACATGGTGTTCATCCGAACCCGTTCTTCTTCCTGAACAAATAACCGAGAACCGTCTGTTACAACAAGTGGTGGCGTGATTAGGGTGAGCTTTTTTTTAAATTAATGTGTCCTAGTGACCCATTTAGACTATTCCCGAATTGTTTTAAGGTGGTAAAGGTCGTTTTGTGCTGTAACAAAGCTACCATGTTTTGGAAAACTGTAGTCTGCATCTTTAACGAACATAATTACCACAAAGGTCCTTGTTTGGGTTCGCCAGATCTAAACTAGATAAAGCCAAAACATTTTGCGCGTTTATTTAGATAGACGACACAGTCTAAGCCGAAATTTATACTCGAAGTATACAGAATGCAAGCGGGGCATATTGCAAGACTATTCTTCCAAGAAATGGCATCCCCTATACCACACTATTAATTTTTAAAGAGTTTTCAGTTTTTTTTTTCTGAAATTTCTTGTGTACCTAGCTGGTTTGCTTTTCTTCCCGCAAATACTCGATATTGCACTTGTGCAATTACCCGGGTATTGCACTAGTGCAAAATATTCGCTGTATTCGATTCTGATTGGTTCAAATTTTGAAAATTGATTGATGGCATTGGTTTATATTATCTGAGGGGAATAGTCACTTTATAATACCTTGAGTAGTCAAAGTTGAGTCGAATATTTTTTCAGTGGTATCACGAATGTCCATTGCGCTTAGGATTAGGACTCGTGCTAGCGCACTCGTCCTAATCGAACCTAAGCGCAATGGACATGAGTAGTGATATCACCGCAAAAAGATTCTACATAACTTTGATTAAGAATGGCATTCGAGAAACTATTCAATGAACCAAACTACTTTTTCAAATTGGTTTTCAGTAAATCTAGCAACAAACTACGCAATTTCTATAGTAACAGAACATTAATATCGACTTTTTCTAATAAAAATCACATTTGTTTAAAATAGCCACTTGAATATATTCTAGGAAAATATATCCACTGATATTTTTTTGATTGGTCAAGAAACGTCACAATTCTGGATTTTCATTGGTTACTTTTTGGCGGATGACAGGTGAATTGAATAGTCTCTATAGCACTAGTATTGATAAGGAAAAGATCAATAATATAGGTGCTACAAAAATATAAACCGTATGTGATAAACTGAAACACAGGAAGGTAAAAACGAATCTGCGTTTCTTACATGTTATACAAACAAGCATGTTGACAGTTAGTTATAACTATAAATTTCTGCTTAATAACATGCGCGATTAAAGCAGGAGATAATTTTTAAATACAAATTATCAACGTCATTAGTTACACACAAGGCTTTATCGCAATCATTATTAGCTCGTTATAATGGCATACTCTCATATTAGACCTGTAATTATCTTGAAGTGACAATGGCTGCAAAGAGCAGATTAACAAAGCCTCCAGGTCGCGATACATTTCATTGCAGAAGATAACACTTAACGAGACTAACAAGTATTTACTTTTAACGACATCTGCACCACCTACTGCCGCTGTATTGTAGCTATTACACTTTTAATGCGCCTTTTACGATCTAATGTGGTACTTTTCAACGAAGTTTGGAACATTCTTAGTAAAACGAGGTAGGCGAATAAATGATCAGAGGGCTTTGAACGTCGATTTCCAACTAATATTACAAGTCAGATTCGCTTTTTTATGTGAGATTGTAATTCAATGTCATTAAAGTGTTAACAACAGCCATCAGATAGCGTCGTTGGGCAAGGCAGAAGCGTGATTACGGGCGAAACTAGACCCATAAACAATGAGATTGATGGGTAGATGGGACGATATCGATACAGGGTCTCACTCAGGTAGATAAAATGCACTTTTAACAGCTGCATAAACCATTAACCTTCCGTCTGGCCGTGCTGAAAGCAAATTAATGTTCAATCGCAGATTTAGGCTTGAACAACAGATGCAGCCCTTTCAGGAGTTTTGAAAATTATCTTCTTTCTATAACTGGTGCACGAATGTATAACAGCTATGTACGAGTATAATCTTGAAAAATAATAATGGACGAGTATCGAATATTTTATGATGCGATATGAACAAAAAGAACAGTCACAGAAAAAGTCAAAATCAATATGAGTTCCCATACCAATACGTATTTTTCTACTTTGGCAATTTTGGTTATCTTTTTGGTTTTAAGAATAACTAAATAAGAAAATGGTCGTGGTCACAACACGGCTTTCATTTACTTCTTGTAAACAGTTCATTTTGCGATTTTTTCAAAAGCTGTGCTTACAAAAAAACTATTTTAACAAAAGTTATGGACAATTACGTAAGATATAACATACCTTCTTTAATGATTACCATTATTAATTTTTGAACTTCGAAGATTTTTTTAAATGTTATTTTCGAGAAACTATGCTTCCTACAAAAAATGCTTTTAAAGAAAAGTTGTAGACGCTAACATTGTATATGATCTTGTTAAATAAAATTTTATATTTATCAAACAATATTATAAAATTTTCCCGGAAAACGAAAAACATAAGGGTAAAGTACAATTGCGATCATCCAAAGGTGCACGGTTTTTCGTTAGTAAGGCAATTTCTTAATTTTTTCCATACATTATAACTGGCTATTGCCAGTGGCGTTCCTTTTTTTAAATCATTTAAATATAAAGCGATGACAGTGACATTTAAAAAAGTTTGTAACGCCTATGAATAAAAGGAAAAGACACAAAAAAAGTTTGCGTGCACCTTCGGATCTGCAAATTTATATAAAAAACAAATATATAAATTTTCAGGCGTATCGATTTAACTGTCTGGCCTGTAGATGAGACACAGACAGACTGATGTACTCACAGACAGACCGACAGACATCACTTCGAGAATCAGTTTTCCTGAATAAAAAGCATACAAAGAAAAGAAAAACGCAAATTTTCGCAACATGATAAGTTTTTTTTTTTCATTTATGGGAACAGTAGAAGTTCATATCGACAAAAAAGTTATGATTTCTTTCTAACATTCACCGATTACACTTTTATCTGTGAACCTCTTGAACATCGTCCTGTTGGGCTATCGACCCGTCTACTTTTATAATTAATTATATTTATTATTATAATTATATTTCTATTTAACAAGATCTATGTAAGAAACTGATTCTCAATCATCTAATTTAGTTTGAATTATTCAAAAGCCAGATTTTTGCTTATTAATATAGATAGTAACAGCTTTTGTTATTTACTCAATGCCTCTTCAAAATGTTGAAGGGATCAAACAAATGATTTTTGTTTTATTCAAATTGGATAGTCAGGAAGTCATGAATGCTATTCACTGACTACTACTACATTTTAAATTTGAGAAATATTTTCTATAGCGTTCAGAATTACTAGCTAAATTATTGTACTTCTACCAAATACAGTAAGTAGCATTAGAATTAGGTAGCAACTAAAAAGCCACAAGACTGAACCTTTGCCAATTAATATCAGATATATGTATAAATGAGAGCAAATTCTGTTATTGAGGAAAAAAGATAATATTAATCGAAACGCAATGTTCTTATTTTCTGCTTAAATGTGCTTAGCGACGGTAAAACGTTTGATGTTTGATTTTGTAAGTATTTGAAAATTCTCTTTATTCTGCTTTATGACTCCGTGGACTTTCATTGCGTCCACGCTCAATGTGGGCAATATGGCGGTTAGGTCAGTCGTAAAGGCTTGAAGCCTCGAAATAAATTTAAGGGATAAAATCCTTCCTAACCGTTGAAAGCGTTACTTTCGCGGCGCATTGTGTATTACAAGTAGCAGCTAGAATTGTAAACAGAACTGCTACAAGGCTCGCGATTTTTAGATTCAATGTTGATAGCGTTTCAGTGAGAAAAAGTATGAAGTTGTTTGTGCTTAAGTAGTAATATAGAATCTTGAAACTTATGTGTCTATATAATGGTTCCCAGATCTATGAAACAGCAAAGTTGGGTTATAACGAAATCCAATGAGAAACGAAGTTTCGAAACGCTACTACAGGAAATGGAGATATTAAAGGAGAAATGCGTACTCGTATATTCAGATTATCAAGAAAATTGTGCTCGAATATTAGTATTAACGAGAAAGTGATGTCGTTCATCACCTAATTATACAAATGTCACACAAAGAAAATCTGATGAAGGAACTGACTGATCAAACAGACAAAACAACCGAAATAGTGCATAAGATTTAAAATAGCATATGCAGCCAAGTGCCGGTAATTGCAATTGACTCAAATGAGAACTCGCATAATAAACAACAACCGCTTTGTACATATAAAAAGTATTTTCATCTAGTATGGTCATTGTATACTTCCTAATTTATGAATGCAACTATAACTCACTTTCAAAGCAAATGTCAAATTTTTACATTAAGTATAAAAGTAGTTGCATTCATAAATGCGGAACTATTCCATGGCCATCTTGTATCAAATAATTTTTGATCATACATTAGTTCAGAAAGGCAAAGTTAACGGAATCGATCAAAAAGACACAAAACACTGGAAATCTGCATAAAACAAATGCTGGCAACAACGGTACTTAAGCCTTTGGTTAAGATGATAGTAGAGAAGGAAGAAGATAATTATATAACCATCAACAAAAATGGTTTAAAAGAAAAAGTATATCTACATAGATTTTCTAGTAAATGTCTAACTTACCCAGTGCATAAGAGAGTTGTTAAAGCGAAGAAAAAATAAAAGTATTAATGTCGGTTCATTAACAGACAAAGCTAATGGATCTTTTCACAAATCACAACAAATATTAGATTTTAAATTCCAAACGACGTAAATGAATGTAGGCCAAATATTTAAGTTCTACCTATACAAATGGATAAATATATACATTACAATACTACATGTTCTAACCCTGCAGAGGGCACGCCCGGTGTTACAGACCGACGCCATATTTATTTTTATTTATTTTGGTAATCTGTGGCTGCATGGCTTGCCCCCACTCAGTAGCTGGCTAATTCTGTTAGTTACAGTATTTTTAATCGCTGTTTTTTTTTCAACATATTAATAAAGTTGGATTTTTATAGTTCTGTAAAATGTTTCAGTTATTTAACATTTTATGCCTTTAGACGAGATGTCAAGTTATGATGAAGCGTAAGCACAACTCGTTGTCTAATGGAAGAAGTTGTGACGAAAGGTGAATTAGAATCAGATGGGGAAGATTTTTTAGAAGAGAACAGGAGATTTCTGAGAATGAAAACATTTTTTCAGTTGCTGGTAATAATGTTATGTCCACTGGAAACGATTAAAAAACACAATGGTACAAAGAAGTAACTATATTTATTAATTTAGCGTATGGCTTGTTTGGCCGGGAGTCCCGGGTCTGCGACCCGCGATGTTCGGCCGCCAATTGTATGATATATATGTTATCATATCATGTATAAATTGTAAAATCTTCATATATGAACTTCTAAATCTCATGGTACGACACACTAATGCCTATATAAGCTCAATAGTAGAAAATTATTAAAGAGAAAGGGACGCTAGGCCTATAGATATTACTAAAATTCTGGCACTTCTTATTTTATGCTGGCGTACTCGAAGCAAACCGTTTGAATACTGAAGAATTGTGAAGGGCAGATAGTACCGGCGTAGAAATGTTTAGGTTGGCAATGTTTCTAACACCATTGGAGTTTTTGATGAGAATCATATAGTTCGACGACAAGATGTTGGTAAGTTGGCACCCACTTGCGGACTTTTTGATAATTTTGTCAACAAGTGTAAAAATTGCTACTCTATGTCAGAATAAGTGACAGTTGATGAAAAACTCGAGGGGTTTAGGGGAAGGTGTAGTTTGCACCATTATGTCCCCTAGAAGCCTAACAGATATGGTATAAAAATATTCCCCCTCGTTGATGCCAAAATGCATCATACTGGTAAACACGAAGTTAATGTAAGAAAACAGCCATACGGACTCTACAAAGTTAAACATAGCCCATCTGAAGTTGTATAAAGACTTTGTGACATAGTAAAGGGGACAGGAAAAACTTTAACAATAGACAGCTTGTATAATAGCATCACGGTCGTAAAGAAGCTGCTCAAAGATTACAAACGGTTATTGGAACTTTGTCCAAAACTACCACTTGAGTTCTCTAAAGCCTATACATCCTTCAGAAGGAAGTATCTTTAATTTCACAAAAAATATGACTTTAGTATCCTATTTACCAAAGAAAAATAAAAATGTGTTTACTACTCTTTACCCTCCGCCGTGATGATAATATTGATGCAGGACCAGAAAAACCACTAATTATAATAGATTATAATAAAACGAAAGGTGCAGTTGATACCGTTGATAGGTTGTGCTCTAACTATAATGTTTCTAGAAACACAATAAGATGGCCAATCGTAATTTTTTATTTAATGTTGAATGTGGCAGGTGTCAACACTTTTGTTGTATATAATTCAAACAATCCTGGAAGTAACATTCAAATGTACGAGATTTTGCGTACTCTATTGTTTGCTCTTATCGAGCTACACCTACGTATTCGAGCACAAATGGAAAATATTCCAACAACACTGAAAAGCACGTTGCGTGAAATTTATCATATTCCAGAAGTTTCTGAAAATCAACATAGAGAAGGAGAAACAGGCAGATATTCGATGTGCAGCTCTAAAATAAACAGAAAAACGTAGTACTATTGCTGTGATTGCTAGAAAACTATGTATTTACAACATGTAGTGGCCTTATGAGTAGACTGTCATGGCATTACGAATTAAACTGTTTGAAGTGATGTTTTTAGATTTTTATAAAATAGTTTTATGTTTTATGTAATATTCAGTTTATTGCCTATGTCAACTAATTATTATTAATGTACCGTAATATTGTTATTTCGATCTAAAGATATTCAGTCAGATAAAACGCGCCTTCTGATGTTCAAACATTTCTCGCGCTCCCTCTAGGGTTTATCAAATCTAACAGATGGAATTGATTCACAAATATTTTACTCAATTCCGGATTTTTCAGCAAACTATGCTACTATGTTCAGTAGCATTCTAGTTCCGTGTGTTACAAACTGAACCCACATGTGTAGCCTTTACGTAGCCTACGTGGCGTATGAAGCTATTACCGAAGTTACTAGTATTATGTTGATTATTCAACACTATAATGAACCAACCAATGAAAATTGTACAATTTGTCAGAAACGGCCAATCAAAATTGACTGTCATTGAAAACACCTAATGTCACAGTGTTTTCACGCGAGCCCGATTGGTTTCAATGCTTTCAATTTAGTGAGTAGCCTTTGACTGACATTTCACCAACACGTCAAAGTCAAAGTTTGCAAATCAGCGTCGTTCTAAAAACTCATAATAATCGTGTTGGAAGCTCCAGTATTGAATTAATAGTGGAAAGCGTTAAAAATGTGTGCTGTCGTACACGGTAAAAGTCATCTACCCATATTGTTGAATAATCTTTCCAAATACCACTCAAGGCAAAATTTTTTAAGAGAATTTTTTTCGTCAACATGCAAATTATTGCAAATTTCTCTCAACAAAAACTGCTCAAATTCCACTCGACCTGCGGTCTCGCGGAATTTTTAACGCAGTTTTGGTTTCGAGAAATTTAAACGCAATAATTTGCATGTGAACAAAAAAAAATCTCAAAAAATTTTCACCTTTTGTGGTATTACCCTTGATAAGTAAGGTTCGATGCATTTCAGTTCCTCGAACTGGAATCGAGCTGCTAGAGCAGTGGTGCCCATACGTTTGTCTATAGAGATCTACTAGCAAGCTGCTTAACAATCAGCAATCGACACTTGTTAATAAACGGTTTAAGTTTACACACACAGTTACTAGTACTGGGAAAAAAAATTACAATCTAGTTTACCGAAAAGCCGGTTTTTAAATAAACTGGTTACCGGTTCAGATTGCAAACGGCTTAGAAAACCAATTTTTAAACTCGCACCTAGAGCCGTAACCAACATCCAAGCTACTGATTGGTAATTTAAGTTTAGTCTCTTTGCTCTACCTATAGAGCAGTGGTATTCAACCTTTTTTTTTCGCGTACCCCTTCAAACATTTTCCTTATAATCAAGTACCCCCTACCTTAAAACTCAAATAATACAGTGTTGTTATGGTTTGTAATGTTATTTATTGTAGTGGAAAAGATTACATGTGAATTTAAATATATATAATAGTATATTAGTGAGAAACTTCAGCTTGCTTATTAGCGCACAAATCTTTAATGCGCGGTTGAACATTAGTCAGTCCGAGTATAAGAGGGGCTTCTAGATTAAGCTGATTGCGGTGTTTATTTTTTATTGTCGAAAATGCAGAAAGGCCTTGTTCGCACATGTAAGTACTTGAAAATATAAGAAGTTCACCAATAGCAAAGTCACTTAGTTGTTTGTACTCCTTCCGGCATTTAAACCAAAATTCGTTCAGTGAAACTTGTTCAAAAGTTATTTTTAAAGTCATATCAAAACTTAAGTCGAATAACTGTTCCTTTAGTTGCATTTCCATATTAGTTTCCAAAATATTTACATTAAAGGGGTTAAGTATCCACACTTCTAACACATTATTGTTTTCTATTTCAGAAAAATATAAATACCTAGATTGGAGATCCTCGCGTACCCCTGATGAACTATTCGCGTTGAATACCACTGCTATAGAGCATACCATAATCCTGCGATTGATTTTAAACCCCTCACGATCGATTGTTTGGTAATTCCTGCACTCTAGGGACCTTGTACCCTTTCTCACCCAAGAATATGAATTATAAGATACACTAATCACTCTGGTGAAGAATGGAAGGGGGGCAGGAAAGGTACAGACATACTGGCCAGGCATTCTCGCCAGAACATACTTTGTTGATTCAGGGAAACCGTCAAAAAATCTAAGTCTGATATTGAGTCCGTTGTGTTTTTCCGAAATTGACATGATTTGTTATTACATTCATCTATCATGCAAAAAATCAAATATCAGCACCTATACTTTTTGTTGGAGGGATTTTATTTAAGCTTGGTTGAAAAGGTGTATTTACAATTTCTCTCTTTTGTATTAAGTTGCAAAGTTAACAAAAGTTATGAGGCCTTGCAATTAACACATTTTCTAAAGCTTTTTCAATGCAAATACTACCTTAAGTATCTTTAAACTAAACAGCCTTAATACGCCAAGATATGTTTTTAATTAACAAGCAGTTAGTTTTTTTCGTTGATATAATTGTACTACCTTCAGGTTAATTGTTAATTTATTTATCTAATGCGTTTAGGCCATACAGTGTAAATTGACTTATGTATATCCAGTTGAATAACATTATATCTGTACTGCTTAACCTGCTAAGTTATTCTTGTTAAAATTGCATTTCGGCTTAGACCGCCTAGTCTTTATAGATGAACACCCAGCATTCTGTGGCTCAATGTGCCTTGCCCCTTGTGAACTCGAGAAAGGATTTACGCGATGGTCATGCTCTTTGGTGGCTCTTGTTGTTTGAGTACCTTGAGAAGAAACAGCTTAGGCATATTTGGCTTTATTGCCGTTTGTGCACCCATATCACCTAATGTTTCACCAGAGTTTACAGCTTGCATTATCCGAGTGAAAATCGAGTTTATCACAAAATGAGATAGATTCAGAAACAACCGGT
The DNA here is from genome assembly GCA_940337035.1 of Agriotes lineatus. NCBI lineage: Eukaryota > Metazoa > Arthropoda > Insecta > Coleoptera > Elateridae > Agriotes > Agriotes lineatus. Next base: position 56,382,097 of record OW679194.1, on the reverse strand, counting down.
AGCAGACAAGATTGTTTTTATATTGAAAGTATTTATTTTCAATCTATCATTTAACATACGACATTAAGCAAATACGCTGAACGAAATGTTGACATGAGAATAGGTATCTTGTGACACCTACTGTATAGCTTATTAAACAGTGATCATGTATAAAGTATTCTTAATTGATTTCAAAATCTATATTGTAAGTCTGATAGCGTCTTTCTTTTGAGTCAGTACTGGTATTTATTAACTATTGTCTAATAGATTTATGGCTAATGGGTTGGGATGCGTATATAATCGTTTCACATATATGACACTACACTTCACTAACTCTTCCTTAACTGAGAGCAAATTCAATCACGGATATCTTTTTTTGATATGAAATATGGGGCGTTGGAGTGAAACCTTTCGAAGAATTCTATATTCGATGTGGAGACTGAATCCCATAGGTCCATATCGGCTTTAGGGCGATTTTGTAGGTTAACAATTTATTTTATAGAGATAATTTTAATCTCCTTTCGATAAACCAATAGTACTCGAGGAGTTTAGCGCCCAGTTGATAGCGCTTTTTAAGAATATGCTTGCGCCATGTGAAGCCTTTGTCTGAGTGTGTACCTAAGTATTTGACATTGTCTTGTTATGTTAGAGGTTGGCTGATAATATAGACTTGCGGATAATTTCCACTGAATTTGGTGAATGTGATCTATACTAACTTGCTTTGTTAGAGCTTTATATGCCATATGTCTGTCCATCGAGGTTTTTCTAGACCAACCTGGCTGCTTCAAAAGTTGCAGCGGTTATGTTCCCACTTGTGGGCAGGTCAGCAGTGAATAGTAAATGAGAATTGCAAACAAGATAGAATATAAACAATTAAATTGGTTTGCACACATCGCAAGAATGAGCAAATCTAGAAGAAATGAGTATGTATCTACTAAATACGGAAATAAAAATAAAGTAGATCTCAGAAAACGCTGAACAATGTACTTATTAAGATGGTTTTAAGCCTACAACTTGGCTCTCTTTGCAGTGCAAAATATTTAACCAAATCAATAAAGCACAGAGTTAAGATATTTTATGAAATTGCAATTTAAACAATAATAAAAGTATTAAATGCATTGGTAATGAGATGCGAGAAGTAGTAATTAAACGGATAAAGGCACGCATAAGCAAAGCATATTTCAGAGAGTTTGAATAAAGTAATATAATAAAATAAGTTTGTACATATTTAGCGGCAGGCCAAACTAAATTAATTGACACAAAAGCTTTGTTATATGCAGACAAATTGAGCGTAATTACTAATAAAAATACAGGTCATTGAATGGCAAGCAAAATGAAAGGTAAATGAGATCGGAATAAAGGATAATACAAAATTTCAAAGAGCAATCCCGAAATTAGGCAACGGAAAAGAGAGAAAGCGAGCAACGTGTGTAAATTTGAACTCAGTTTCCAGTGCATCAATAAGACAAAGTGAAAAAGCAGAGCAGTGACTCTAAAACATTTGTGTGCGTAACGGAAGGAACAATGATAGTTATAAGCAAAGGACAATTTTTGTGTACATTTAAGAAAATGTTAATTTAAGATTTATGTAATCAAACTTTACTCCATTTGTGTATTTTGCTATCAAAACTAATTTCTAATTAACAAAAATTATCGCGGTAACATAGCAACGCGATGCGTTTTTGTAGAATAAAAAAGAGAACAATTGAAATTATAAATTAAGACAGTTTTTGCAAATAAAAAGTGTTTACCAGTTATAAAAAGTGTTGCATTTTATTGTACAAATCACTGTGCACCATTGGAAGTGTTTGTGGCATTTTCCGCCACGATATAATTAAAAAATTTCCAATCTCATCTGCGACTGAAGATCGGCAGTTGTAACTGAAATTTTAGAACTTCGATTCCGGCACAATTAAGCATCGGAAGCCAGAGATCTGCACTGCATCACATCAGTGGGATCTGCAGGAGCATCCTGAGTAAAAGTTGCAGCCAGGGGAGCGTTTCTAGCAGAGAATTCCAGCAGCGACCATCTCCGAGCAAAGTTGAAATCTTTACGAGGTAGCAATTAGATATAAATCGAGTGCCAGGATTCGTAAAACTTATTAAAATACGAGATTGAACCTTGCCGAAGAGGCCTATCGCATATCCAAGGGTTCACCTACGCCGTAATAATCCAAAAATTGCATAGCGTCATCAAATTTTGTGAAATTGGCGGATTTCCAAGCAGAATAAGCAAGTGAATGGATGGCGTCCTATCTACGTCATTCCTGTAACAATGAAGTGAAGGTTTTGTTGCTAAGCGATAATTGAATCAAATTACCTGACGATTCCTTGTTAACTTCACGATCTTTTTTTAAATATTCAAGTAATCGCTGTTGCACTGGCGAAGTTTTTGTGTCATCTGACGAATAATCTAAAATGAACTACTAATTTGTGAATATAGTGAAATTCTGAACCCAACCTGAGATAAGCAGTTTTGTGTTAGCCGAGAGCTAGCTTAAATAATATTGCAGTTCAATAAAATAGTAAGAAAGGGGCATTAAACCATTTTACTTTGAACATCAGCTAACACATTACAATTTAACTAGCCTTAAATTACTGACGGGCAAAGGGAGCACAGTATAAAAATCAACCTGAGAACTGTGTGGTGATTTGCCTTATTTTAACTTATAAATACCAAAATAAACTAACAAGCAGCCGGGTAGGTCATTACAAATTTATAGTCGCCGCAACGTGGAGCCTTTGCGATATATATATAATAAAATACAGTGGAGGATATGGATAGAACAACATTATCTGATGCCGTAAAGAGAAAGTACTACGTTCGTGTTATTCGGGAATCCTTAGAAATTATAAAAAATCCGAATAATTTCAATCAAGAAGACGGTTAACGCCTAAGTAACGCATAGAAGATAGTTCTGTAAAACGTCAGGCGGTTTTCCTGGTTTGGAAAATCTTTATAGAATAGTAAAATTTTAATTGATCCGCTATTATCCGTTAATGAAATTGAAACGCGTGAACATAGTTATGTCTTCAATGGTTTAATGAAATAAACAATGTAGTTTTGGTAAGATAGAATGACAGCAAGTGCGTAACCATGGCTACAAAAATGTTGACTTGGTTCGCTGGCTTTGGGACAGATATAGAACAAGGGCCAACACGCGAAGACACCCAGCCAGCCAGTAATCAATAATTACAGTATATTTATGGGGGTGTAGATAAACATGACTGGTTGTTTGTAAAACAACATATCCCTTTGAGGAAAGAAATTGTACTAGTGACTTCTCGTCAGAATGTTTAGCATGGCAATTGTCAGTGCTTACCAACATTGTAAAAAAGTGGAATAAAGAACACTTCCCATCAAGAAATTTCGTAGATATAGTTCAGTTCCTTATCTAAAATTTTGACACGCGTTGTAAAAATAGGCCCACAACCAAACCTTCAACATCTAGGGACCACGTAACAAGGTATATTCTAATTATAAAACTAAGGCTGAGTGTGAAAACAGCTGTTTTCTTTATTTTCCATTTATTTATATATCTATACTGCCTTTTTCAGATCAAATCTATTTATTTGTAGTCATTGCTTAACTTACCTTTGCTGTATATAATTTTACTTTTGTTTATTCATGATCGTTGATTTGTATAAATATGGCGAGATAATAAAAGTAGTTTTTTATCATTATTACTATTAGTGTTCCGATAGGGCAGGAGATTTCTCTAGAATATCTTCCTCGGGTGACCCCGGTTTTGATAAAGATGAAGATGACTAGGTTTTATAAATAGTATAAATGTTATGCAGTGAGAGCATTGATAAAATATCACAGTGACAAAAAAATCTCATAAATTCCTTATAAATAAATAGACTTTCATAGTGAAAAAGCTTTTTCAATGTTAATAGTATGAAGTTATATTATTAGGTTTTATATTAATATATCAGTTTTAAGGCCACTTAGCGTTTTCAAGTTGTTTAGATTAATAAAAGGCAACACCAAAAAGTATTATAATTTTTGCCCATACACCTCTCACCTCGCTGAATAACTGAAATGAAAATTTTCTGGTGTTTCATTCTTTTGGCCGTCATTTTTAAATTTCTTATTAACAAATAAAACCAATTACATATTCCTGTTCAGCAATAAATTCTTCGTCATTTGATAACTCAGATGAATTTTTGTGATTTTTTGAAATGTCGGCGCTATTTTCAAGATGGCGGCCGAAAAACTTATTTCGCACAAGAGTACGGATGTGTACTTTTAGCATGTTGAATAGAAGCATATTACCTTCAATTTACAACAGGAACCATTTTTGTGGGAATTAGTTTCACCTCTTTCACTATTTCTACTCTACTATATGTTTGGATGAATATGAATATCTCCCAACAAGCGAACGATTTGCTCGTGGGATGTGGTATCCAACGCCTTCGTATAATTCACCGAAGCCATCGAGAGGTTGCGCTTATAGTACACAGCATCGCGGCAAACGCACCGCTCTATAAGAAATTTTTTTTACAATCGGTCCTCGATGTTCATAGATGTTTTCCCAAACGAGTTTAATGAAGCTGAAGATACGCTCGTACAACACATTGGTGAAGATCATATACAACGCGTTTATGCAGATAATTGCGCATTAGTTCTGATGCCTGGACAAGTCCCTGATAAACACAGTCCATCCCTCTACGAGCCATGGTTGAATAGGCTCGTTTCTCAAATTTAATTGCACGATGAGCATGTACGGATGGGAATGTCTTCCACCATAAGTTGTTGATTGTCTACTCCTGATGCGAAGAAATTGAGTTTTCCTCTTGCTTGCTTCATATCTCGGTCCGTTATTGAAGGGCAGTCTTCAGGTTATGGAAGATGTTCGTGGCAGTATTCCTGGAACTGTGTTAGCACTGGAGTTTGTTGCACGAAGATGGAGTTTTCGTAGATTCCCTTCCAATAGTGGTTAACCTGGTGAGCTAACGGTGGACTGCGAAGAGTTTCGGTTATCGATCCAAACAAGGCGGAAGGCTTGGAGTTGAAGATGTTATTCTCTTTGATCCATCCCACCTTGCTGACTAGCTTCCTCTTAGCGATCTTACTATTATCATTGTACCACATCCTTAATTATAACATTTAGTATTGTGGGTAGTTTTCTCTAGTTTGTCTTCTTTTATTATTAATAATTATTTCAGAAAAATATGTTCCTTACATTACAAACCTAAACATTTTTCTATAGAAGCCGCCCATCGATCTATTTATAAAGCAGTATTATTTGCCATTTCAAAATGCCTTTATTAAGAAACATTAAAATAATTTATGTTTTAAAGGGCTAATTATGGATCAAATTATCCAGAATGCGAGTAAATTAAAAGGACATCATATGTGTCAAATCGAAGTTTGAATTATTTGTTATACAGACGACGCAATACTCCTTGCAGATACAGAGGATGTTCTACAGGGACACTCCATGTATTTTTTCGTTTAAGCTTCCTAATAATTTAGTAAATATAAAACATTTATTATTATTTTCTTCTTCTAAAGCTGTTGCTAAGTATAAACCTAACTGTATTCTTTCCATTTTTTATTATTCACAAAGTTTTGCATCACAATCATACTAACAATGGGAGATAAAGAATCAATTGCCATTTTGGAGATTCTAATCTAAAAAAAGTAAAAGGAATAAAGCCCTCAAATTTGATCATGTTTAGTTCAACCAATAGATGAAAAGAGAAACAGTTACACAGTTATAAACCTTTTTGGACACAGACGGTTCTAGATTTGTGTTATACTTCTTAGCATATGTCGCCAGCAATGTAATCACCTAATCATCTGTTGCCATTTCGCCTTGTCAGAAAATATTGACTAAATTCGTTAATATAAGCTTATATGTTCGATTTGCATCCACTATTTTAATAAGTGCACATTTAATTGGGAAATATCAAATGGACAAATCAATTTATTGTAGATATATGAACTAATACAAGACACTAATTTTGTTTTCTATACCAGCCACATATGTTCAACAAATTTTAACATCGCATAATATTTTCGCGCATTCTTGACCTATAAGGGTACGACGAAGTCCGGCTCTGTATGTCCGGTAGATGTTCGAGATAGCACAAGGTGTTATTAGGTGCACTAAGCAGGTGCCGAAAGCGGCCAGACTCATGTCTGGTTATTATGAGTCTGGTTATTATGAGCCGGTCGGCTCATTATGTTGTTTGCGGCTGGTTAGCGATAACTCGGGCGCTTGCGATGTCAGGTCATCTTTGCCTCCACCGACAAAACAGCATATGGCATTCGCACGTTCCGTCGCCATTTCGAAAAATTGGATTTCCTATTGAGCGAATCTATTGGTATCGAATGCAGTTACGCTAAGTCAAGTCTTTCGCAGCCCAGCGTAAATGCAATTTCCGCTCGAACTTGTTAAAATAAGTATAGCAGAGGTGGGATGCAGGTTCATTAGTTGCTCGTGCACTTGAACGAAGAAAAAAGCACTAATTACCAGGCGTTATGATGAAAACCTGATGTAAATGGCATGTACGAGCGCTAAGCATGAATTGCGGAAGAGCTTATATGGTAAGACTAGGTTGCTGTACCTATTTAAACTAGATAAGAATGTGCGTGTAGCATCAAACTTGTGCAAGAGATACACATTTCTGAGATCTCGTTTAAGTCAGCTTACAGACATTTTTGTATCATTACTGCTATGCAGCAGAGGCTCGCAATAAATTAAAGTTAAATTGGAATTAAAACCAGTTCATGTCATCAAATATAATTATACATGCTACGTGTTTCATGCCGACGATCTTAAAAATGATACACCAACAGATAAGAATATTACAGTATTTATCAGGTGCTAAAATTGTTTCCTCCACCTTTTTAATGCAGGTGCTTCAGCTTATTTATTTTATTAGGGTGTAGAGTATGCCTGAAAAAATAATAATCCGTACACGTGTTCATTAAATGCGAACGGTTTTAACTGAAAAAATATTGATGCTTTAACAAATTATTTTGTAACTGATTTATATGACTAAAAAGCATCTTAGCAAGTGAACTTTTAAGTGCTGCATGTTGGTACCCAGTTTTATCGTTCTTACAGTGTTTTAACTAATTTGGTAGAATTAAACAACATTCCAGTGGAATTAGTCACTATAAATCTTTAAATATTTAAAGAAGGAAGACGATTCCTTCTTTAATTAGTGAAATAACAACTGGAGTGACCATAAATTATTACGGGTAAGATTATAAATCAAACACACAATAATATAGCTATAGATACGCAGAAACCAAAGTATCCCAATCAGCATTATCAAAATTAAATTAACACAGTGCTACATACACATAGCAACATGCAAGATAAAAATATAGACCAAATAAAAACAATAATAGTAAATACGACCACTAGGAGAGCAACAAAAGAGGATAAATTAACGAAACTAATATTATTAAAAATACAAGGCAGATGATAGAAAAATCCAAAAGTTCCAAAAATATGCCAGAAATAAAGCTACATACTCTATGAATTAAAAGAATTAGGAGAATCAAAGCACGGAGTACAATAACAGAAATGTTGAAGGAAGAAGGACTAGAAGTTGTAAAAATTTTCTTAAGTGTTATTCAACGAATGCTTGTATGAATAATAAAATTCCGTAGGAATTGATTGAACTAACAGCAGTTTTCATTTTGAAGAAAGTGGCCAAAATGAACTCCCACAGAGATATACAAAATTTTATCACGAATTATAGCCAAGCGGCTGAACAAGATAATTATCAGCCAAAAGAGCAACTAAGATTTAAACCTTCCTACTCTCAAAATCTTAATCGGGCAAGCCATACAATACAACGATTATGAGAAGTTTTTTAAC
>OW679194.1:56299007-56374171 GCA_940337035.1 Agriotes lineatus | reverse complement strand
CAGCCTTAGATGTCGGGCGTATACCTATACGATAATTATGGATAAATGGTTTAGAATGTACTTTAATAGATATTATTCCATCATTCATAGTATTGTATACTGGAAGGCATTTTCTGATATCATCAGACAATATGAAAGCTGCGTCATTGCTACTATTGTCATCGTTGCTAAAGAAAGGTATGTCGTTACCATTAAGTGTTGTGAAATATCCCGTCTCATTCCAATGGCTATCTGATACTCCCATGAATAAATATTTAACACCTTTGTAGTTCACTTTTAAGTATATGCATTTTGCTCATTTGCAAAAGTCTACGGGTATTTCAAGTGGCAATGTTTGAATTCACTTTGCCAATATGACATTTTTCTCTTCAATTCCCAGGATATTTAAAAGGGCGATGATTTTTAGCTCAGGATTTTCTGGCATTGATCAAATATCTTGGGAATACCTAACTTATTTTGGTAGTTGAGGTAGGTTTTCGTTACTTTCCACAACAACAGAGATTTAGGCCTTTTTATTATGAGGCATTGTCATCCTGCCAATCTTCAGTCGCCAGCGCTTCGTTCGTTAGCAAGTACGGTGCACTGAATACAGGTGAGGTTTACAATTGAGCGCATTTGATGTTTTATTGTTACTCGTCACCCCTGACATTTTATTTGCTTTAAAAGATGCCGAAAATGATTACCATTTCGCTTTCTGATATATTTTATATGGTTAGAGTTAGTTTTTCATAGACCTCATGCAATACCAAGAAAAGCTTGAAGTTTGGGTATAGGCTTTTATCATATAGATAATTATTAGGGTTGGATTTAAATTTGTTACTTAACGTACTTACAATTATTCTAGCAATTTAACACTTCGCAAATTAAGGTGGTTTTATTAAAATGGCTTTCTCCGGAGAACCCATTTTTAAGTTTTCATATTGGGGCTCAACAAATTGTAAATGGAAATAGAGCATTCAACTTTGCATTAACGAATTTGGAAAACAATTTCTGATTATTTAGGCATAATGACAGGACATGGTTAGATCGTTTAAAAAAACTTACAGTTGGAAACCTATAACGTAAAATAAAGTACATAAATACACGATGTTTCTAAAATAAGTTGATGTACTTTACAGAAGTAGTCTATGATCAAAAAATTTAAAAATTCTGATACACCCATATCCGCAAATGGATCTTTTCTAATTTATTAAGCATCATAGTTTTAATGCGAGCCAGTTTTAAAGTACGTTGACAGCTGAAAAATCATGATTGAATGATTTACATTGCTTGAAAACGTGAATAACGTTATCAAAATTACTTAGGTAAGTTGTTGATCAGGTGAATATACTATTGATGTGCGACGGAAATATATCATATGCAGTGTCTGTAATGCAATAGTGATTTTTTCTTTTCGTGAAAAAGCGGATATGATTTTTATGAATGGTCGAGGCCGTAAGGCTCCATCAAGAGTGTTTTTTAAGTCAATAGCAGCCAAGTCATAAAAGGTTGCTGCATTGTACAGTATAAATTGTTTTTTTAATCACTAGAGCTTTTTAATTTGATTTCATGGTAGAATATTTTTTCAAAGTATGCCCTCTTATTTCAGAAACACCCTGTATGAACAGAATAATTACTAATATGAATATTTTTTTTAAAACCCCGTATCACAGCTTTTGAAATGAAGGTAGATAACTAACTATTAAATTTCAACGTAACTAATTTCTTTCATTTTCTGCAAAAGTGAATAAGCAATTTGTATGCAACTTCGAACTCGAATGTATATTATGTAATTTAGTAACGGTTTTTTGTATCTAAAGGTAAATACATTTTTGCCTTTTTTAATATAATCTCAAAAATACTAATGCTCATAAGTACGTATAATTTAGGGATTGAAAAACAATTTTCAAGAAGAAACAATATAAATCTGTTTTACTTTTTTATATGTCCTTTATATTGCTTCACTGCGAATGATTTTCTTAATAACAACAACTGCAAATGAGTTCAGAAATTTTAAATAAACACAAATCGTGAAGGGCGTAGATAACAGTTGTATTCCAATTCAACATAGAACGATATGAGAAAGCACAGGCAGCCAAAAAAGAAACATGCACTTGGGAAAATAACAAGTTCTTGTATTGACCTGCGGCAGACGATCTTGTTACATTATGCGCCGTAAAGTTCCCATCCTAACTATTTAATTGCTCATCCAACATCTTAAAAATGTAAAAACGACTGTATCGTGTGCTCGTGAAAATTATACGACTCGTGTTTGCATTTTATAGCACACTAAGAATACTGAATAGAAACATGTGGAAAAAATTCTCCCGTTTATTTTTGTCGCTATTTAGTGAAGCTACCGTCATATACTAACAAAATATATTCAGTGTACACAAGGATATACTATATGCGAAATGAATGCGATACTCCATAGAATAATGATGTTAAATATTGTAACTTCTCTAAACAAAAAGCCTAACAAGTTTCTGTGATTGAAATATTTCAATTACCTTGGGTAATTGGTGACGAAGACATTTTACTAATTGATTTAAATTGTTTAGTCATTGATCTAGGGCAGCTATGGACTGCAATATGAAAGTTAGTTCAGTAATTCTACTTTGATCTTCTGTAATACTAACATAACAAGAAATTATTATCTCTTGCATTTTTAGCGCAAAATATGTGCAGTGAAGTAATCCATTGTTTTACGATTTCTTGAATATGATGGGATGACACATAAATATCAGTACTACGCACAAGAAATTCTTCGATTTGAAAATAATATTATATATTCATAGGCACTCAAGTTAATTTTTAACCCACATGTGGTTTATTTCCTAAATTCCACATTTCTGATAAAAGTTGAACTCCAATTCCTAGATACACAAATAACTACTTTCGTTTATAAATTGGCCCACTGTGCAACTAAGTTGGCGATAACTTTAATATAAGATTGCACAACTGCATTGAACAAAATTCTAATGTCTTGAAGGTTTGTTAAACAAGCAGTAATTTTTTTATTTTTAGATTATTTAAATGATGGTGCCCTTTTACCTTTAAAAGCAAGTTTTCGGTTTTGCTATTAAAAAAAAATGCGATGTCGTTTATGTAACCTGGTTAATAGGTGTTGTATGTACTTCATCTTCATTGAATTTATATAAGTTGTTATGGTTCTTTTAAGTTAAATAAAGGACCTTAATAATCTAATATGGGTTATAAAAATTGACTTTTATCTCATATGGGTCGGATCTCTGCATCCTAGCAAATATTATTTTGATTTGTATCATTATAAGAAATACATTTGATATCAAATTTAATTATTATGATGTTATTTTAAAAGAAAACACTTTGTGAAATGGTAATTTAACTAACGGGATAGCTAACATACAAGGTATTTTTTAACTAAAAGGAGCATTGAGTTAAATATAGCGTTCGAACCTCACAAATCGCAAAAACAGGTTCGCTATTAAACGACAATTATCTGTGATTACGTAGTTAAAGCGCTGCCTAGGTGATAACAAATGCTCTAAGTAAATGTCGGTCACAAAACGAAACAGGCTCAAAGGACGCTTGTGCCGGAAGTGCTTATAAAATCGACACCATCAAGAAACTCGCTAAATTCGAACTTTTAGGGTGAATTTTTCTGACCTTTTTTGGTGATTTTGGAACTGAATTCGAGTTCCACAATTCTTGGCCCCCTCCTTTTCTGTTGGCCTCTGAACGTCGCGGCTGGACGATTCCTGTAGCTGGTCCGCCGTGATACCAAAAACTGCTTCCAGCTGTACCCATTGTTTTCACACGAGGCTCCTCCTCTCTCTATGAAGGTAACTGCTTACCTCCAGCTTCCAGGGGCTCCAATTTACTCTGCTATCACCTTCAAAACAGCCACCGAAATACAAGCTCACACTCGATGCACCGATAAAACACTTTTTTAACTTTCTTCAGAGGCGCTACTAATGAATACACTTCACTACAGCACACCCACAGGACATGCAATCAATTTTTAAAGTCACTTAATTGGGAAAAGGGTATTTATTCACAATTTTACACTTATTTATTGGGGAAGCCCGAATAACAACACCTTTCAGCTTGGTTTGCTCTCCCCAATTTTTGTCTTCGATACTGCATTGCTTTACATTGTTTACAAGCTTACTCTGATTACATTTTTTTTTAAATCAAGCTTAACACTATTTTTAATGCAATTTTACAAATTATGATAAAAATAAATGCTATTTTAAACAATTTACAAAAATTAAACTTGCTGGAATATTTATATAATATTAGTTGATATGCCTGTAATATTCTTAATTGCCATAATAATCATAGAGGCTTAAAATGTGTTCATAACTATGTATACGTTTCACTTCTTACGTTAAAACCCCTCCATTTTCCTTACTTACGTTCTGGTCGATTTAAAATGTATGCAATTATTAAATAATTGTATTACAAATGAATAACATATTGAGATCAACGATAAATGAAAAACATTTAAAACCCCAGTATGCTTAGTTTTATCGAAAATAGCTCTGCAAGTGCTAAAAGTGACTGTTTACAGCACGACACATGCTAATTGCGATAACACTTTTAGCACTGGTTTGCATACATTTTTTCCACGGCCGTAAATTTACTGTTCGTAATCAATAAATATCGATTTTGTCAGAGCCTAAATTGTTTTGACGGTTATTATAATTTGTTATAATAAGAAATGGCATTGGATGAGTAGTCGGTACCGGTGATTATTTCTGCAGCGGATAGTAGTCAGGGTTAGTTATCAAAAGTAATTAGTACACATTTTACTTTATCCATAATATAATACTTTATTTATTTAAAGCAATTTACCATTAGAGAAAGAAGTATAATACATATAACCTCATTTTCAGTTTAAAATTCGTAAATTCAAAATCAGCTATTTACTCTTAGAAGGTGTGCTAACATTAAACAATTGATTTTACTTTTAGCACACTATATGTAATTTTGAGTTCGACAAGCTCTTGGTAGAAGGCGAGTGGTTGTAGAGAAGAGTTATTAATAACAGTTGCTCAAAATCATAAAATAGTCGAAATCCAAATTTTAATCAAAAGGTTATTACTTATATTCTTTCCCCAACTACCTAGACATTATAGTTCTTTTAAGGAAATATTCGTTGCATATGACGTCATAATCTGTACCGCCATAATAATAAAAAACCAAATTTTTTTATACGGAAAAAAACTGTGAAACTGCAGGATCTGGAGTCAATTACCATTCAATTGTTAATATTAATTATAGCACAGATATGACGCCTTGACGGTTTATAATGTGCAACGGAAATTTCTTTAGAAGAACTATATTTCCACTGTTTCAGCTATGGTTAGGTGTATTTCACCTATCATTTAACATGTTACTTAAATTTACTGGACGCTTAATTTACTATTCACAAACTTCATTATCATTTCATAATCTTATTAAGATCTTTACTAAGACGACAATAGAATTTATGATTTTCCCATTTTTCGCATTTATTTTTGAATGCAGTAGGCTACTGGTTTGCAATAAAATTATTTGAAAACTGGAAGTCACCTCTACAAACCATAATACACCTGACCAAAATTTGAAATCGATCAGAAAGCTACGGGGATATGAAGGTGAGAAGTAAAACACACTATATAGTATGTATAGGGTGAACAAAATTAATTCGGCACCACTGCTACATTTGTTAGTGTTGGAGTTGCGAGAAAATAGAAAAACAATCGAACATGCAACAAAAGGTCTTCTATAGTCTTTACTAGATTTAACATACGTTTTTGGAAATAACTCCAGAGTTGCATGTTCAATTGTTTTCTGGTTCAGCACCGTAATCAGTGGAAAACGTCCTACTAGTTTTTTGTAATTTCAAAGACTTCATACCTCCAATAATAACGAAGTTAGCATATGTACCCACTTAATTTTGGGTCAGGTTCACCCTATACACGGAGGTTTATAGCTGTCGCCATCTGCACACCACCAGTTTCCATGTATATCTGTGGTAGCAGTCGTTTTCTTCCAAATCTTTACCTCTCGTAGCTTTATTAACGTCATCTCACCAGCATTACCTCGGGCGTTCTTTTTTCTTTCTTTTCGTGGAGTCCGTTTTAAGACTTTTCTCGGCCATCTTGCGTGGTTTATCCTATTTATTTATTCGAACTATACCAGTTGCCGCTTCCGTCTGAAATATCTGTACTACTTCGATAAGAACCTTAATTGTGTCATTTCCCATCCGTTCTCGTTTTTCAGTAGCTTCTTCTCAGGAAATGTAGCCAACAACTCATTTCTATTCTTTTCGTCAACATCTCACGTTTGTAAATAATATCCTTTCCTTTGTACGTTTTCTTAAATTTCTGTCCCACAACACTAAATTAATAAAGCGAATGAAATAGCTTTCTTTCTTTATTCTGTTTGTGATCTCTTTCTGCTTTTATTGAATATGACCCCTACTTGTTTACATATCTTAACTACCTTAATATACCGATATTCTACAGGTGAATGCTCTATTTGTTTGTTTCCAATCGACAGGTATACACATTGGCCTTTGTTCTTTTTTAAGCCAGTTATTTAATACGCTCCTTGAGTAGCTCAAATCGTCGTTAGAGTCAGAAACATTGTCAACTGGCGGCTAGCTCATTGACCCAAACCTGAACCAGTGCATAAGATAAACATAACACTAGAGTCCGTTTTCTTACTGTGCCAGCGTATGCAAGATAATTAGGAGTGTATCGGATACTTTTCACTAATACGCTTTACCACACGGGCGGGCTTACGTTACTTGCAAGAATTAACATTGTAAACACCCCTATCCAGTGGTTCGTAACAATAAACAAGAACGAATTTTCGTGTAATTTATCTAAGTACTTTTTAAAATCAGACAATGATTATATAGAGGTAGTTTTAAAATTTCCTGAAAACAAAAATAAAATTAACTAAAACATAAATGTTGAAATGTTACGTCACCTGATTAATTGCTGTATTCTATGCACACCAAAGGAAAACTAAGCTTGTCGCTTATCACATTTCAATAACCAAGCTTTATTTTATTGAGATGTGGCCCTAAACAGAGCCGTTTTCTCGTTGTACTGTCTAAAACGTTTTTACAAAATACATATGGCATTCTTATCACATTACTCATCGTTTTCGTTATCGTTAGTGTCGCTAAAGTAACAATTTTCTTCTTCAATACACAAGTTTTCCAAATCGTCTCCTAAGTCACTTTCTGAATTTAATGTAAAAACTACAGGTCTAACCTCATCTATAATTTATGTTCTTGATAAATTTATTAACATGATTAACACAATTTTTCCACACCTCCGGAGTTACTTTTTCTAAAGACTGTCTTCAAATCACTTTGACGTCTTAGTCCTTGCCAGTAGTTTGAACAATAGTTTTTTCGTAGTAGTTTTTTGAAATACCCCAAACTAACTGGATAGCGTTTAATTAGCAATGGTATGGAGGCAATGAAAGCAGTTAAATAAAGAAAACTCGAATACCTAGGACACGTTATGAGGAATGAACAAAGATATAGATTACTACAGTTAGTTCTACAGAGGAAAATGGAAGGGAAGAGGGGCCCGGGTAGGAGGCGTATATCCCGGCTCAAAAACCTAAGAACTTAGTTCTCGACAACAACAACACGACTTTTCCAAGCAGCTACGACTAAAGTCATAATAGCTAGAATGATCGCCAACATCGGATTGGCACGTGAAGAAGAAGAAGAAGAAGATGGAGACATGCAAGGAATTTGGTGATCATATTGTTGAGCTCTCTGCAGTTAGGATGCAATGATGTTTAGCTATTTGTAACAGTTAGCTTTTACCATTCTTTCTGGGAAATTTAATATTTCTTTCTCCTAACCACTGTATAATCTCAGGTTTATTCTGATTAGTCCTTGATTGTTTTGTTATTTTGCGGGTATGGTAAGACGCATTGTCCAAAAGTGAAGGTTCCTCCAACACTGTTTAAACGTTTTCCTTAAACCAGCGTTCAAATACCTCGACATTCATGTTGTCATGGTATTCTAAAGATTTATTTTTGGCACCGAGAATTAAATTCAAGGAATCCATTTTCCGTAGCTGCGTGTAGAAATAAGTGTCTTTTGCTGTTGGATGCCTTACTGGGCCGCCTCAGTCTTTGTACTATTGTCTTGCCATGCTTTTTGACGTTTCTTTACTAAAAACCCACGTTGCCCATCGAGAAACACAAATTGTAGCGGATTTGGCGAGTTAAAGTTCTTCAGATAACGTCGCAAAAATTCGTTTCTTTTGATAATAGCGTGAGTCTGTTCACACAGTCCTCTTCTATTGTCGGTTATTTTATAACGAAACCTAGATATTTCATTAATTTTCTGAGAATTACTCTTCCAATGCTACATATATTGCTATTCTTGAATGTTACGTAATAACGAATCTATAGCGACATGTTTCTTTTTGCCATACATTTCGTATATAACAGCTTTAATAGCACACTTGATACTATCCGACGAATCTCTGGTTTTTGGTTGTTAATAATCCCGTTTCGTTGTTTCCATTACGATGAGCTTCTACTATGCTTTGAACTGTTCTAGCGGAAATTTGCATAGCATTTTTCGTTATTTTTTGTACAGACTTCACGTCTTCTAAAGAACCCAAGTTATTTTTTTCTTTAGTAAAATAGTCCATTACCTTTAGTACTAATTTCTTCTCTTTCCTACTCAGATGTTTACATATTGACGGCATATATGATTAATTTCAAACATTATCCGGAAACACAAATAAGTGCTTACAATAGTAAACTCACCCAACACAGAAGGTGACTAGGTATTTAATAAGTGTTTATCAACAAATCCCTGAAAAACTAATCACTCACACTCAAAATTATCATTAGTAATATCCGTAGTGCAACCCAAATTGTCGATAATTTTGTCGAGTGCACGAGACAAAATTAGAATGAATTTGGTATGCAAGAGGGGTATTTTGCAGACTATTTCCCGAACAAAAGTTAACAGGGTTCTTTCCCCACTAATTTGGCTAATTTGGCAGTGGTTTCGCTAGAATGTAGGTAGGAACAGTCTCGTCTATCCATTTATGCGCGTCACTAATTAGATGACGAGGCAATTTGCAGTAGTGCAAATTATGGATAAATTGAACTAGTGCAAAATTATCGCATAATTGGGATCTGATTGGATGAATATCAGAAATAGTAAGAAAACAGACTCTAGTTTTATCATTATCTTATCTACCTACTGCTTTGGCTATTAATGAACAGTTTGCGTGATGAAGTTATTGGTGGGCATCTTCAACTACCACTACTTGGTCATCGGCATAAAATATACTGTATAACATGTCTTTTCCCACTCCCAGTCCTATATTTTTACATTTATTTTTTGACGCTTGCGTAGAGTTTTGTTTAAGTATAGTTAAAAAAAATCGGAGGGAAACCGCATTCTTCTCGCAAACCCTTAGTTATTTTAATGTCTTCAGTTCGTTTATTTTAAATTTTTGTTACCATAGTTTTTTCTGTAAGGAGATTGTCGCAGCCTTTATGTAATATACCATTGCTATATGTGTCTTTCTGTCTCTTTGTAGTTTCTTCTTTATTATTATTATTTTAAATCTACGAATGAATTTGTTATACATAGTCTAATCTACATTTCTGATGTGTTCACATTTTTTTCTACAGAAAGCATTTGTTCTGTTAATAGCATATTGTTTCGACTATCTGATTATTCGTTTGTACTTTTTTTCGGTTCTCGTCGTTTCTATTCTGAATTTATTACAGGTAATGTTGTTTCTTTATGTTTATCTTTTTCTCCTAAGTCCTATTCTACCAGTACGATTTTTTCGTTTTATGTGTCTATATTTCTCCTCTGTTGATCTATTCATCGTTGATAATCTGCCTTCCAACGGTTTTTGGCAGAGGTATATGGTGCTCTTGTTTTAAAAACTATTTTACATTTTCATAATAAATGTTTATAAAATTTCTTGTTTTACATTATCTCCATGTTTTAATTTAAACGGGATGTAGGTACGTTTGTGATACTATCAAGTAGGTATTATTTCGTGTCCCCAAGCTTAACTCTTGCATCTTGTATTTGCCTTACTCTCACGAGACCAATTTCTGACTTCAGTCGTTTTCTGTTTATTCCATGTATAATTGACATAATTGTGTATCCCTTTAAGTGTAAAGGAAGCGTTCATAATTTGTATTGTTCGCAAATATCCAATAATGTTTGGCCGTTATTATTTATTATCTGGTATTTTGCGTGCGTTCCCACTACTGAATTAATTCGTTATTTTCCAACCATACTATATACGTCTTCCGTCAATATAATTTTCTGTCTCTTAGGTACTTCTTCTACTATTTGTGGCAATATATCACTAAAGCTACCTTTTACTGCTTTAGATTGATCATAGTTAGGTGGGTGTGCCCTAATAATTAAATACTATACGTAGTTTGAGTGACCCGTCTGAAGAATTAATTTTATTACAGGTATGCTTATCGCTTCCCAAGCTTCCTTTATTCAATTTACTGTTTTCAACGGCCTAGTGTCACATTTATATCGGTTCTATTTAGTTGCGGCTAATACTGCTATGTTTATATTCTTTCCGTTATACCTGTACGAATTTGTCTGGTTTGTCTATGAGCCTGTGAATGTTCCATGCTCGCTTTCTAGTAATTTTTCATAAATGCAAGTTTTACGCGTGTGAGGTACTGGTCGACTGCATAACCCCTATCTTTGGAGGATCTCGTTAAATTTAAAATGTAAGTTATTATAGCAACATATTGTTAGAATACAGTTAAAGTGAACATTTTATGTTTCAATTCTAGAAAGAAATTTTGCATTTTATTTCAGTATATTTTTGTTTATTTTCCATTTTACTACAGAAGGTTTTTAAAATTTAGAGCTACTTGCCTATCTGTTGTTCTGGGATTTATTAGTTATTGGATGGCATTAGAGTAGCTGTAATTGGCATTGCAGTCTATATGCTTTATAAAGTAATCGGCTACATAACTGTTAATGATAGTATGTAGTCCGTATAAAACATAAGGAACGTTGATACTACATCCGTGCATATTTTATTATTTTTATTCACCCTGTCGCCCTGTTGCAGAAATTCACAGGTAGGGTTAATTTGTATAAGACATCAAAAAATGAAACCTATGCCTTTGAGAGGCATGCAGCAATTCCCGGGAAGTTAGAATTTTACTTCAGTTTAAAACTAAGGTAATGAAGTAATTAAGTTTAATGCGAAACGATAAAACATCAAGAAAACATCAAACGAATTAATGATATAATTACCAGACAAGTAATAACTTTTATAGACAGGAGGTGTAAAGCGGGCCGGCTGTATTTGAAAAGTTGTAAACTGTGTAGATTTACTTTACAGCCGGTGTTAAAGTATGGGAAATAAAATTCCCAAGATGCTACATTAAACCAGATATACGGGTATGCAAGATACGTATATTAAAACGTCGATGCTAATTAATAGAAAATGCCTCTCGGCATCCACTTAATTAACCACGGCCAGTTATAAATAAGTTTCAGAGACTACCACAGTTTTGCGTTTAGAGCTAAATTAAAAACAAAATTAAGTAGTGCAAGCTTTTTAAGTTCATAAAATAGCACAAGAAACATTATAAAACTACGTGGAAACAGAGTTAAAATTTATCTTTACGTCATAAACCTGAAAGTGTATTACTTTCTAAATCCAGTTTCACTATGTAAATTGTATTATAAAATTTTTAACTTTTCTATAAGAGACCATATTGACTGTAACTAATTAGTAATCACCCATGTCGAGGAGGAGATTAATTTTCTATTTGCAGCTCTTTCCTTTTCGGTATGTAATAAGCCGAAGCTGCAGTTAAATTATTCCCAAACACAGTTTCTTAATTAAAGCGGCCGTAAAGTTTAGAAAAGAATCTCAAGAAATTCCAATTTAAAAGAGATTAAAGGAAATTAATGAAAATTGAGATATTTTTAAAATGTAGTTCCCGTTCAAAGCTTTAATGCACGGGTGTAGCCCCTTTTCGGCAGCACCGAAGAGCAGCGGTTTATAATAAAAGAAGAGAGCAACGACGGCAATTAAAACAGTAAGCTACAAAATTAAAGAGCAGTGCCGTCCATGACAAATTAGCGCCATGCATCAAAAAGGAACAGCGTAAGTTGTTTGAAGATGATGTCATTAATTAACATGACAAATTACAGCATACCATTAAAATATTTTTATGTAGATATATTTATCTCTGAATACATGTACCACTTACTAAATAATGGAGCACGTGTTTTACTACGTAGAAAACAACTAATACTAATTAATAAATTGGTTTGTTAAGTTGAAGGTTTGTATTGATGTATGTTTCTTTATCAAACAGATGATTCTTTTAAAGCTAATATTATAGAAACACAATATACATAATTAAAGTAAAATAGTGTCATGTATGTAACATAGCAAGGATATTAGTTCGATCCTTGTAAATGCTATCATGCATTACTAAGATTTTATTGGCAGATTACAGGAACTGTCCCTACAAAAGTCAATACTAATGGATAAGTACTATGCATTGAGAGTTGAATTACGCAATGCATTTATTGTAACTGCAACTGCAAAATGCAATTCGAGTGTTGGTATTTTGACCAACCACTATGTTTCGGATTGAATGCTCTATTTAAAATTTTATCTACACGAAAAAAAATTTCTAGGTATAATTTAAAACAAATCTATGAACAAATGAAGCTATATTCAGAAAGTTACTCGAAATACCTTTTTAATTACTTAGAAATGTGAATTTGTTACATATGTATTTAGGAAAAGGCAAATACGATTTTTTTAATGATAGGGTACTCCTACATCTTGTCCATTTAATGGAGATTTATTTCCCTTTGCAATTATATAAAACTTTAGTACACTTTTTTAAGCAAAACTCAAAAGTTCTCGTAATCTTATTTTAGCTGTCATTAATCTAGACACCTCCAAAAATATTAGGGCCACAAATTATTAAACACATCGCAAACTTTTTCATGTATTCATTCTTCTTTCTCAATGTCCCATTAAAAGTGCCATGCGATATTTTAGATAAGGAGATAATTCCTAGTTTTATTACTTTAAAAGCTTATTGCAGCACATTAATCGAAATTGTCTCAATTAAGTTAGGGAAGTTTTCATTTGTAATTCAAATACCTATGGTGACATTTCTGGGTGCAGTCACTTGTTTCGACATATAAAAGCGTTTACAGCTTATTAATCCTTTATCTAATGGACTTGTCTGTCTGGGACGCTGGTCCGTCCGGGACGCTGTTTCAGCAGCCAAGCCGTAAGAGATAGAGAAAAAAGTTATGAAAGTTATATGTTTGGAATGGTCATGTCAGGTCAGGAACCGAATTTCAGTCACGCGACACTTCCGGTTTTCGAGAAATCACGTGATTTCCGTCCGTCCGCGACGCTGGTCCGTCCGGGACGCTGTTTCAGCAGCCAAACCGTAAGAGATAGAGAAAAAAGTTATGAAAGTTATATGTTTGGAATGGTCATGTCAGGTCAGGAACCAAATTTCAGTCACGTTGTTACGGTAATAAAAGGACTTTACGACACCCACCCAAGGTGAGCATCGCACCACGGAATCAGTCCTGAAAACCTGACACACTTGCCCTGAAATCGGTTCGAAATAGGCTAATAGGCCACGGCTGGAACGCTCAGGGAGTCGGGCGTGAGTCACACGATACGTTCTGGGCAAGCGCGTTGTGGCATAATATATACAGGGTATGTCGAAATTATGAGGGCGCCACCAAGCCTGTCTTAACCCGGCTAACCGGGCCTGGGCGGTTAGACGGGAGCGAAGCATGCAAAAATACTCCGCCAATAAGATTACTCAAGAGTTGCAAGGTCAAATAACAATTTCGGGATTGCCTTAAGCAAGGATTGTGATTAGGTGTCAATCCGACCACGACTACGCAGCTGTCTCACTCACCTGCACGCTCACAGCTTCCTCGTTCCGTCGTACAATAATCCGTACAATAAAGGGGCGTCTATCTGTAACAGAACATGCACAAGCCGAAACAAACAATAGTTCCCTTAACTAACCAATCATATATTTCACTTCGGGTTACAGTGGGGCAACAGAATGCGTCGCCCTGTATCTAACCTTAATCTATAATTAAGGGCACCAGCTGGCACGCGCGCTCTAAACTTAACGACAGATGTTGAACATTAGTGAACAGCAATAATAGGTAGTAACGAGTAGGTACAAAGATGCACGTTGCCTTATGCAAGGGCAGCGACGATTTACATTAGCCTTCACGGCATGAACAGTCTGCAAGTCTGAATGAATACACTAGCGTAGTAATGAGTAGGTACAAAGCTACACGTTGCCTTATGCAAGGGCAGCGACGATTTACATTAGCCTTCACGGCATGAACAGTCTGCAAGTCTGAATGAATACACTAGCGTAGTAATGAGTAGTAATGAGTAACACTCGCGTTCACAGCGGTAATCAGGTTAAAGGCACATACCTTAATGCGTAGGCGGCGAGGGAGCCTGGTACAGTTGAGTTGCGACGAGCTGCAATCGTAGGTGGCAGGTACCTTCGGTGTTACAACGGCGAAAGGGGGTGAATGCATAACCGCCTCAATGGCGACGGGAGACGCGTCAGGACGCGTACAACGGGACGACGAAAAGAATGAGGGCCTCACTCGTTCTGCTGAACCAAATCCTCGTAGGTCGAGATGAAGGTGGCACGACCCCTCACTAACAGTAGCAGGAACTGGGCTCCAAAAACACCCACGTTACGCCGAAGACCACTCGACAAATTCCGACTCACAACCACCACACAAGCGCTCTCTGCAATGGGCTCCGGACGACTGCCACTTAAGGCGAAAACGTTTGTAACATAATTGCTGAAGCAGCATTTGACGGGAAAAAGACTGACGCCCCCGCCATAATGGCGGGAGCGCCGCACGAAGCACACACTATCCGACCACTTGCTTGATCGACGGCTCTCGGCTGAATGCCCGAGGGAAGCGTTGGCAAAAGGTCACCTTCGCCGCGTCCCCCACGTGACTAAACCACAGCGAATCGCAAGGCGATGAAATGAAACCAACCAATGCGGGCCACGCTGGTATCACGCCGCCACAGCGTGCTAAATGAAACAAACCAATGCGGGCCACGCTGGTATCACGCCGCCACAGCGTGCTATTCAGAATTCAGAAAAACGCCATCAGAGGAGAGCTCCAACCGACGACAAATACTGATTTTGGGGCCAAATATGTGCGAAATCGTGATTCTGGAATTAGGCGATGGAGCCAAATAAAGAGCTAAAAGGGCTTAGCATACGGGCACGCTGCTCTAAGCTTAGGCGGCTATTCAAAATACCAAAATGACCTAACTAACGGCGTGAAATGCAATTAAGCATCTGCGACAGCAAAATGACTTAACACTCCCCTTACTTGAAAGAGAGTTCCCCGAAGTCTCTTATAAAACAACGAGGCATTTTGCGACAACGTAACGAGAACTCAAACGAAAACGCAACAACGAAAAACGAACGAAACAAAAAAAAACATTCGATACGATAGAGTGCACCCCCAAAGGGATTACGCACACTGGCCACCAGATAGGGTGCAAAGGTGGGAAGGGAGAAGAGGAAGAAGAAAGACTGGATACGCCAGTAGAAAATACGTAAATTGTTTGGGTCAAAATCGGGTAAAATAGGTCTTACACCTGTGGACACTTCCGACCAACCGTTCCAAAAGAACACAGGGAGGGGGGGGGGCATAGAAATGGAAGTCCAAAATCCCACCCAAGGGTTACCTGAAGAGGGCACGCTGCGCGTCACGAGATCGGCGCATTGTGTGGATCCCACAACTGGTATGAGTACCCAAGAGAAGAGGATGAACCACCAAAAAAAAAAGGGAAATGGTTGTGACAGAAACTGTCAAAAATAGTCATAATCAGTAATAGGAAAAACTCAGTCCACCGAAATCCTCAATCAATGCCGATGCCGGAGCCAAGTCGACTATTAAACCGCAAAGCGCGAGCTCGAAAATGACTCCAACACCGAACACCAAAAGAAAATCCGGAAGAACCAAGTCTCCAAGGGTGTAGGCGTTCGATGACGCATGCCCAATAAATCCTTTTCAGAAATCCATGCGGCCCAAAGGGACTACCTTACTACGACAGGGTCCGCACGAAACAAAATGACCAGAAACACGCTCTCTTTATGTAATCCCACATAGGTGGTTGAAAATGGCGACGGCCAACGGTACGGTAAAAGAGCGCTAGGCCACGAAAACAACAGGGCATCACTACAAAAAAAGTCAAAAATCTTTAAATATTCAAACACTTTACACTTAAGAAACCTTATGCGAACAACCGGGCCCTGGTGTCACACAAAGCTCAAAAGCTTCAACGAAAATGTTCACAAAGAACACGATACGTGACAACATGACGTCATCAGACAAAAAGGGTACGGTAAATAACAACAAAACGTCAACAAGTACGAATCATTCCGACCAGCGGTAAAGACTCGTTAAATGCTAACGGTAAGTGTACAAAACACTGCGATAACTGTTAGGGGTGTCCACGAAGAAGTCGGTAAACCAGGTTGGGCGGTACATGATAATAATGAAAATGAAATAAAGGCCAAACGAAAATAACTACGTCAAACCAACTAAGAAGATGGCCTGAGGGACGTAATAACCGCACGAGCGAATCTCCCCAAGCACACCAACAACACACCATAACTTATCAACAAACAAACACTGTAATGAAGGTGAAAAAGAATTCCAACCTGCTTACCAAAAATCAACTCGGTACAACACCAAACGATAGAGAAAAAAACGTCAAAATCGGTAATCATCAACGTCAAAATCGATAAACCTCGCTAACGTGAACGTCAAAATCGATAAACGTCAGTTCGGTACAACAAAAGTGTCAACTTAGCCCAAGGCTAAACAATGTAAACGACAGGGAATCGAAACTCCCAACTAAGCCTTCGAAAAGACAAAAAAAACAAGGTCGGTACCTTCACTCAACAACATCTGGTACTAAATCCGACTAATACGGGATAAAAATCTGCACTGAATGCAACGAAACATCTCGGTAGTATGAACTGGCTAAAAAAAACAAGAAACGACGGTAAAAATGACGAAAAAGATACTCAAAATATGAAAAGACATGGAAAAACACAAAAAAGAAACTCACAAAGGCGATAAACAACAAGAAAACACAAAACTACAAATAGAAAATAAGAAAAGGCAAGAAAAAACATATAGAAAACAAGAAAAGAAACGTAAAGACAAATGACAACTAAGAAAAAACATATACACGGTCAAGAAAACTAATGAAAATAAACTAAGAACAGGAAAAGACAAGAAAAGACATATAGAAAACAGAAGAAAACAGGAAAAGACAAATAGAAAACAAGAAAAGAAGCTCGGTAAAATATTCTACTAAGAAAAAAAACGGGTTACCAGTCCATACCACTTCGAAATGACGAAAAAAAACATTTGTGACAACAATATAAATGACACAACAAGGCTAAGCAAAGCAAAGCCAGAAAGGCCTGAAAAGCCCCGCGTTGAGCGCCAAAATTAGCCTGTTACGATAATAAAAGGACTTTACGACACCCACCCAAGGTGAGCATCGCACCACGGAATCAGTCCTGAAAACCTGACACACTTGCCCTGAAATCGGTTCGAAATAGGCTAATAGGCCACGGCTGGAACGCTCAGGGAGTCGGGCGTGAGTCACACGATACGTTCTGGGCAAGCGCGTTGTGGCATAATATATACAGGGTATGTCGAAATTATGAGGGCGCCACCAAGCCTGTCTTAACCCGGCTAACCGGGCCTGGACGGTTAGACGGGAGCGAAGCATGCAAAAATACTCCGCCAATAAGATTACTCAAGAGTTGCAAGGTCAAATAACAATTTCGGGATTGCCTTAAGCAAGGATTGTGATTAGATGTCAATCCGACCACGACTACGCAGCTGTCTCACTCACCTGCACGCTCACAGCTTCCTCGTTCCGTCGTACAATAATCCGTACAATAAAGGGGCGTCTATCTGTAACAGAACATGCACAAGCCGAAACAAACAATAGTTCCCTTAACTAACCAATCATATATTTCACTTCGGGTTACAGTGGGGCAGCAGAATGCGTCGCCCTGTATCTAACCTTAATCTATAATTAAGGGCACCAGCTGGCACGCGCGCTCTAAACTTAACGACAGATGTTGAACATTAGTGAACAGCAATAATAGGTAGTAACGAGTAGGTACAAAGATGCACGTTGCCTTATGCAAGGGCAGCGACGATTTACATTAGCCTTCACGGCATGAACAGTCTGCAAGTCTGAATGAATACACTAGCGTAGTAATGAGTAGGTACAAAGCTACACGTTGCCTTATGCAAGGGCAGCGACGATTTACATTAGCCTTCACGGCATGAACAGTCTGCAAGTCTGAATGAATACACTAGCGTAGTAATGAGTAGTAATGAGTAACACTCGCGTTCACAGCGGTAATCAGGTTAAAGGCACATACCTTAATGCGTAGGCGGCGAGGGAGCCTGGTACAGTTGAGTTGCGACGAGCTGCAATCGTAGGTGGCAGGTACCTTCGGTGTTACAACGGCGAAAGGGGGTGAATGCATAACCGCCTCAATGGCGACGGGAGACGCGTCAGGACGCGTACAACGGGACGACGAAAAGAATGGGGGCCTCACTCGTTCTGCTGAACCAAATCCTCGTAGGTCGAGATGAAGGGGGCACGACCCCTCACTAACAGTAGCAGGAACTGGGCTCCAAAAACACCCACGTTACGCCGAAGACCACTCGACAAATTCCGACTCACAACCACCACACAAGCGCTCTCTGCAATGGGCTCCGGACGACTGCCACTTAAGGCAAAAACGTTTGTAACATAATTGCTGAAGCAGCACTTGACGGGAAAAAGACTGACGCCCCCGCCATAATGGCGGGAGCGCCGCACGAAGCACACACTATCCGACCACTTGCTTGATCGACGGCTCTCGGCTGAATGCCCGAGGGAAGCGTTGGCAAAAGGTCACCTTCGCCGCGTCCCCCACGTGACTAAACCACAGCGAATCGCAAGGCGATGAAATGAAACCAACCAATGCGGGCCACGCTGGTATCACGCCGCCACAGCGTGCTAAATGAAACAAACCAATGCGGGCCACGCTGGTATCACGCCGCCACAGCGTGCTATTCAGAATTCAGAAAAACGCCATCAGAGGAGAGCTCCAACCGACGACAAATACTGCTTTTGGGGCCAAATATGTGCGAAATCGTGATTCTGGAATTAGGCGATGGAGCCAAATAAAGAGCTAAAAGGGCTTAGCATACGGGCACGCTGCTCTAAGCTTAGGCGGCTATTCAAAATACCAAAATGACCTAACTAACGGCGTGAAATGCAATTAAGCATCTGCGACAGCAAAATGACTTAACAACGTGACACCGATTTTCGAGAAATTACGTGATTTCCGTCCGTCCGGGACGCTGGTCCGTCCGGGACGCTGTTTCAGCAGCCAAACTGTAAGAGATAGAGAAAAAAGTTATGAAAGTTATATGTTTGGAATGGTCATGTCAAGTCGGGAACCGAATTTCAGTCACGTGACACTTCCGGTTTTCGAGAAATCACGTGATTTCCGTCCGTCCGGGACGCTGGTCCGTCCGGGACGCTGTTTTAGCAGCCAAACCGTAAGAGATAGAGAAAAAAGTTATGAAAGTTATATGTTTGGAATGGTCATGTCAGGTCAGGAACCAAATTTCAGTCACGTGACACTTCCGATTTTCGAGAAATTACGTGATTTCCGTCCGTCCGGGACGCTGGTCCGTCCGGGACGCTGTTTCAGCAGCCAAACTGTAAGAGATAGAGAAAAAAGTTATGAAAGTTATATGTTTGGAATGGTCATGTCAAGTCGGGAACCGAATTTCAGTCACGTGACACTTCCGGTTTTCGAGAAATCACGTGATTTCCGTCCGTCCGGGACGCTGGTCCGTCCGGGACGCTGTTTTAGCAGCCAAACCGTAAGAGATAGAGAAAAAAGTTATGAAAGTTATATGTTTGGAATGGTCATGTCAGGTCAGGAACCGAATTTCAATCACGTGACACTTCCGGTTTTCGAGAAATCACGTGATTTTTATTTAATACGCGTTCTATTTGAAAAACGGTCTTTTCTGTTTTGATAACTGACTCTATTTTCAGGTATCTTAGATACAAAATAACGCTCCAGGGCAATTATTTTCTTCATAAGAACACTAGGGTTATTATGAAAAATTAACAGTATTTGTTTCCATGGATACAACTTTATTATGCACCACTGTCACAATGAAAATTAATGACAGCTCAGCTAATGTCACAAATCTAACTTAGATCAGCTAACTAGATCAACCTTAAATACTATATCATAGTAATTATATGAATTGAATATGAATATGAATTAGGTAAGAAAATTGGTAGGACATAAAACCTTGAAGGCACCACGGGCATTATGAGCTAAGAGCCCGCGATTGTTGTACACACCTCGGGCCGAAGCCCTCGGTTAGTACACTAACAATCTTGGGCTCTTATTTTACTCATAATGCCCTTGATACCTTAATAACTATAAGTTTTGCGTCACTGAAGACGGAAAAAGCCATCAAGTGGGCAAAACATCGGGATACCTAACATTAAACTAATAAGCTGTTATTCGCTGCGCTTGTGAATGAAATAACTAAATATTAACAACTTCTTCTTGAAATAGTTTTCCACAAAACGATTATTTACTAAAATATATAACTTACTGCATACTTCTCCTACGTCCTATGCAATATAGTTGCTGCAATGAAAGTTATTGAAATCATAAGTAACGCGGTATGGCATTTTATATGAGCTTAGCTTACTGTAACTTCAGATAACTGTATTAAAATAACAGAAGTCTGTGCTTTATGATTCAGTAAAATATTTAACGAAATATGTTGTTGAGTGTCGATCCAAATGTTACATCTACTAATTTAAGAAATGAGTTATCTTTTAATAAATATGTAGTTCACTATATTATATTCAACAAACTTGAGACGTCACTAAGAAAAGAAATATTACTCATGAATAATACGAAAAGTAATCCATGAAATGATTTGCAATAATTTCAAGTGAATAATAATCGTTGAACTTACTCCTTCTTCCACAATTTCCGTAATTCGTAAAGTTTCTTAACATGGATAGTACTCAATCCTGTAGCTAGAAAATGTGTCCAAGCTAATTTTATAAAATTCTGTAATTCAAAGAAATGCAATATGCTGTTCTTGTTGTCAGCCTTGTGGTTAATACACCCACTGCAGGCGCATCGGCATCTCTCCATTGAGAACATTTATACATTAAGACCCCACGGTTGCCAAAGCCGGATTGTAGAATCGCAGCGAAGTCGACAGATCTCCATCGCCGTTTGAGTTTCAACCCTAATTTTCTGCCCCAAAACCAAACATGAGTTTTAAAATTATACTGCCATGAATCTGATCTAGTTATTTTTTATGGTCATACATATTAAATGTATTGATGGGTGAAATACTGCGAAGATAGTTAAAGGAAATATACATCTTCGTGCCTTTACTGAACAATTTAGTTTATGTTGTCATAAATGTATATAATTACTGCAAAACATTATTTTATTTTGACATTATATGATTACTAACTTATCCCGCCCGTCACAAGACGAACCTTCAGTCTTGTAGAAGAAGATAAAATTTCTTTACACTGGTTACTTGCGGAAATTAAATGTTATTAAATTTAATTTATTTTCTACAGTATGTGCTTTTTGTCAAACACCATTACTTGGGATTTTGATGAATTTTGAAATAAATTATAGTCTAACGATAAATTAAAAATATTATATAAATCCATATTTAAACTCCGAAACGGTTTGTAAAACGTGGGAGAGAAAGAAAAAATTGTATATTTGTGTATTATCAGCATATGCTATCTAGTTCTATAATCCGATGCAGTTACTAAAATTGAATGGGAATGCCAGATCATAGAGGTGAAAAACTAGACTCTTTCTTGAGAGATTTACACACACTGAAATTTTCCAGAAGGATAATGAGGGAGAAAATCAATTGCATTTTGTTTAAGTCCAATGAAACGCAGTGTAGAGCATATTATGCAAATGTCGATTGTCTGACATGCCTTAGTAGAGTCTAATAGAACAAAGATAGACCCTGATCATTTGAACGTAATACGTCATCGGTAACTTTTACCATAGTAGTAGTGCCACTGCGCTGAGGTATGAAACCTGACTAGCGCCAACGTAAAATATTGTAACTATGTAAGAAACCTCTTAGCTGATCATTTACATTTTTATGTATTTACAATACTTAAAGTATTCTAGTTTGACGGAGGTGTTTGAAATTAGTAGGTTGGTTAATTTTAGCGATAGGGTTAACATACGTTTGTTTTCAGCAATCTGGATATGTCTTTTGAAGTGGCAGCTATTAATCATGTGACACAGTTTGTTAAAAACCCCTAATCACAAAAATATTTAACAAACTCTAAATACATACTTGGCTGAAATAAACCTCTTAAGACAACATCTCCAACAAATTACAACTGTAAAGTTGAATAATGCTCTTCGCCAAATCACCAATGAAAGTCAGCGCTTCCGTTAGGACAACGCTATTAGAACTATCTGACCCGAAGGGTGTGTCCTATGCGACCGATCACGTGTCAACTTCAACGGAGCGTAAATATTAGAGTGGGGGATGGGACCTCCGTCTTTGCTCAAAATTTGGTTACCTTGGTTCTTAAAAATGTTCAAGCTTCCAAAATAGTTTATCTACTTTGTTGAAGTTACTGCCTTTACATTTCTAGATCAGTTTCCGTTGACACGTTTTGTAAATATATTGGGCAATACTATGACAATGGGACCATTTAATTTTGTATATTTCAAATTACTCTAGTTTGGTGGAGATATTCTATTCAGAGGTTTATTCCACTCATTGTCGAGTTAGTCTCTCTTCAAGGCTACTGAAGTTGACAGATTAGCTGTCGAAGTACGTATTTAATGGTTGTTAAATATTTGTATGGTTGGAGGTATTTATCGAATTGTGTCGGATTTAAACCGCAGGCTCCAGCAGTATTTTAATTAATTATGTGAGTTAATCGTATTACAGATGGACAACATGATTTCATTTCACAGAGTGAAATTCTAATTTAGCACCAATGATATCTTTAGCGTTGGATTTGTAATAAGCAATTAGTTCAGTACTAGTTACTGTTATTAAATAAGTCACTTATTCCAGCAACGTCGTACATGTGTAGGTATGGTCCTTAACATCAAAGCGTCCAAATTTTCTACAAACAGATTTACTATATATTTCCAGTTACGAATAATGATGTACAATAATCAAGATACGTGTTCTTCAATTTGCGTATAGCTAGAGGGTATCACGTCGCGCGACCAAAGATCGCGGTCAAAATGTCGCACCATAAATGATCGCATGCGACAAATGATCGCATGCGACAAAAGATCGCATGCGAAAATAACTATATACCTACTCATACATTGAGATAAAAAAGAATCATGTATATTCACTACATTACAATTACAGCAAAAAGATCTATATTGAAATTAATGATTGCGTTACAAATACTGAAGTAAACTTCCCTTCACACTTTGTCCAGACTTGCTTAAAAGTGTGTTTTTTTCTCGTTTGTTTTTAAATTTTTTGTCAGTAATAATGTATTAAGGGCAAATGATTTTGCCGGTAAAAATGTTTTACGAAAGTTTTTTGTTTTGGCAATGTCACAAGACAAACTAACTTGAAAAACCACATGCCGAACCAAACGACCTCAAAATAAAAAAATAAAAATGCCACATGCTTTCTAGACGTACTATATTTATACTTGGACTTTATGAACTTTGTAATATAAGTTTAGTATTTGCATTTTGTACTACAATAAAAGATCATAATATATTGTTATGATAGAAAAATCTATGGGTATAGGTAAAGCCCTTATATTCAGGACTGATTTAATAAATAAATTACCTAGCATAAAAAATATTAAGTGGTTTCAATTATGAATTGATTATGTCAAGCCGGGTCTAATTAAAAATATTGTAATTATTTTGACTTGCCAAAAAAATTGCCCCTTTGTATTCTATTTATTTGCAAATTAAATGTGGCTAAGCTCCGATGTAGCATGAAATGACTTTTAATCTCAGGTTAGGTTCACCAAATCTGTAGCACAATTGCCACTCTCTATAATTATTAACAAGTATGACAGATGCATGATTGTATGACAAACCTACAATTTAATCCAACCTCAAAATGGCTTTTCACACAAAAAACAGCGCAAATTGAATTCAAAACAGACCAAAACGGCAAAACTACATCAGCTAAATTATTCAAATCACTGTTACGTCATTTCCGGCAAATTTGTTTTGTTTTAGAACGCCCAAGAACGCGGTGGTTTTCATTTCTTTGGTTTCTTTAATGCTCCAAACTGCATTTTCAAAGGAAGCTAAGGAAATTACGAAATTCTGGAAAGGGCTCGGGGAGAGTGGAATCTGCACGTACGGCTACTAAAAAGCCTGCTCTTGATAAAGCTTTGATTTCAAAGGCTTGCGGCAATTGGAAGCTGTGGTAAATACCTGATAACTGGAGGCCTCCCCGTTGGGCAACAATGTTAGGTGACGCCACCTCAATGGTCGGCTGATGACTTCCTGCTGTTAATTTCTGCACCCCGGCTATTCTGAGGGACTGCTCTAAATGCTGCACCTGGGTTTCTGGCTGGCCGATGTGGTACCTCGTAAAAGGCCTCCGAAGTGGAACTCACTCGCAATTCTTGCGAATATATTTTCCTTTTCACCGGGATTCACTATCTGGACAAATTATACACCCACATATGCACAACGATTTGGAGAACAATTAAAATACTCTTTGGGTAACAAACTGTAACTTTTTATTGACAAAAAATGTTAATCTGTGTGCCCAATTAACCCCAGCTAACTAAATTAAGGCTTGTTGATTATTTTTTTAACAATTGACGATCTCATTACCTAGCAACTATGAATAACGTTTGTTTTATGGAATTAGGTTTGATGTACAATTTTTACTTACAGAATAAAGTTTTGATTCACTGTTCTTTTCTTAAATTCTAAATTGTATTTTCTAAAATGCTAAAAATTTTATTTTCTTGTAAACGTTCAACGCAACACAACTTGCTATGCTCTGCTTTTTACACATGAGTTTGTAAATGCACCGACACTTGAGTTTTTTAAATGCACTGCACGAATCTGTTTCCTTGCTAAATAGCCTTTATTACGCCCTTACTATTTGCCCTTCAGTCATCTTACCGTTCATTGGTACAATAACCTTTAATTACCACAACACACTCATAATTTCTGTACGTCGCACACCATTTCTGTATGATATTAAAATTCATATCATCGTATTGACTTCACACAACTAAAACCTTTCAGCTACATAATTCAGTCTGCATTTGCCATTCCAATCATTAATTATGATTAAAACCATGAACGTAATCCTTTCGAATTCTGTCAATTTAATGCCAACCTTTCTTTCTCAAATTACATTCACTGCTGCGCATATTGAGTATATTTATTACTGTAAAACTACGGGCTTCATTGCAATAAATAAGATCTTTAATTCTGTGCTCGTTTTGAATATTCAGTTTATGTTACCTAGGCAATCACAATTACTTTAAGCATTAAACCATTGCAATATCTTTACCCTAACTGTATGCCTCACGCAAAATATAAAATAAATAAATAACAGCCAGCCATTGATCTGGTTGGATTAATCCTTACCTGCACCATTAACGGCATTTGCAGCAATTTCAAAAATAAGCTATACGACTTCTACATGAAAAATGATCGGTAAAGAGCTTTACTCAGAACATCCCTTAGTTTGAAACTAGAAATTCAGAAAATATCAAATAGAAACAAGAGCGTTTAAAAAAGGAACCACTTAGTAATGCCCATTATATCACACTGTAAATAAAAATAAATGCAGGCGCGGTGAGATTAAGCCCGAGTTCACAGCTCACATGTGGGAACGGGACATACGATTGAACCACTGCGTCACAACAGCGCTAGCATAGTCTGTTCTTCTCACTGCATTATATAGACTCGATACAATTCTCTTCCATTTGTGATGTTTACCCTGTATTTACTAAGTCTCATTTTCGTCAAGGACAAAGCCTGAGCTAATTGAAAATGATTACTTTTATTTATTTCTCAGTTAAAGCTAAAATAGACAACATTTTACTAATTTAAGGTATATACTTCCCTGAAGTATATTTGGTTTAGTGCCAGGTCGACATCTAATCCGCATGCAAAATATCATCCTCCTCTACCAAGTAGTCTGTGAGCTATACCGCCCTCAAGCGAACAGACGGACAGAAAAAATATTTTCATCATCTAGGGACCATGAAACGTGAAGATCTGAAGAAATTTCGGAAAATGATTTTTTTAACGATTACAATACTTCGTCTTTTAGACGAGGAAAATAAACAATTAAACCCAAGGATCACTTTTCATTCAAAATTTTAAAAAAACAATTTGAAAGGTTATCGTGGAAGTCAAAGGAATTGCACAATTGCATTACCTGATTTACATGAATCTAGCAAAAAAATCAAGTGACTGTCAAAGATTATGTGACCTGTTTTGACTCAGATTTGAATTCTAAGAAATATGTTTACTCAATGTTAGCTTTTACTTCAAGCGATAAAACAAATAAATACACGTTCACAAACACAACTGTACTGGACAGGGCACGCAGTTATTATAGCATAGTACAGCACCGAAGAATCACTATTTGGACTTGCATCACAGGGATATAAGAAGAATATTAGATAATCATAGCTAGAAGCTAACACTCAATATAAAAATTAAGATATTTACCTCAAAATGTGTTTACATATATAGCTATAAAATATAAATTATATTCTATGGAATATTTTAAAGATGTTATATTAATTATCAAATATCCAATGACTAGAAGGCTCATCTGAGTTACTAAAGAATTGTTCAATTGAAGGCATTCGGACCTCTAAATTTCAAAACCGACCTGTTTGTTTCTCTTGTTTTATTTTAAATACAGCCTGGTTTTTCCTTTCATTTATTTGCTACATAAATATGTTGCAGACTAAGTGCCGCCTGTACTTCGGATCAAATTGTATTAAACCGATTAGTTTTAGACCATCAACAAGATTTATGCAAGGAGAACAGTGGAGTCAGCGTATGCTTCATACTGAAGCAAATCGTTCATGTCACATTTCACTCGATCCTGTAGATCCACATTATAAATCATGATGATGAGGCGCATTCGACAAAAGTTAGGAATTTCAACCTGAACTCGTCGCAAACTGCCGGTAATTTAGGAAGCATTTTATTCAAGGGAAGTAGGTTAATGCAGTCTGACTCAGATAATATATTCAAATAGGGTAACGCTATCATATTTGTTTTATCTCTGTCGCACTCTCTAACATCATAATTCCCGAGAAAGAGCCAAAACATACGAGTGGATTAGCACTTCTAAATATATTTCACAGGGTAGTTGCTTCTGCCGCATATGTCCATTCTCGTATATACATTTCGCTTCCACGATCGTTCTGACCCACCTAGTTTTAAACTATCCGTATAATAAGCAAATAAAACTTACAATAAGTTAATACTTCCTATATTTGCATAAATGGCGACGTTACTGCGGCTATAAGAATAGCAAACATGGTATGCCACTCCCAATTTGTTGCTATCTATAATTTCTAAGCTAATTTTCAATTTTACAGAAGGGCATTCTTAGTCATCATTGGGGTTAATTACAAAAACCTTCTCTAAAGTTTATGTAACCAAAATGTGTTGTACAAAATCTAAAACAAATAAAGATAAATCTGAATGAACTATACAGATTGCGGCAGGCAACTAGGACCATATCAAAAACAAGGGGACCTTACATGTTACCGTAATTGTATTTAACAAATTTAAAAATCGAATATATACCTTGTATTTATAATCATCCTAACGTCCTACCGCTATGGTACATTAATTGTTCGTTTGTTAAACACAATTACGGCCACATGTAAAGTTCCCTTGCTTTTGCTATGGTCCCAGTTGCCTGCCGCAATCTGTATAACTATTGGAGACTTCATGGTGTTTTCTTGAAATTTTTTAAATGGTAGAACCTGCCTTACGAGATACAGCATAACATATTCCATTAATAGCAAAGATAATTGCCTTTATTTTTCAAACTTTGTGAAGAGAACGCCTACATACATACCCTGAAGATTATTCGGAAAAGTTGAGTGCTTCACTGTACATAAATTGTTATTTTGTTTTTTTTAACTTTTTTTTAAGTTTCTATATTGTCTCTAATCAAGCATTTTTTTTATTTACTTATTGGATACAAATTCGTTACTTCCTTACACTAAATTAGGTTTAGAATATGGTGAGACTTATTAAAGGTTATATATGTATAATTCATAAGGATACGATATTGATACGATATAGTGGATATGAGGAAGATGGTCTTTAATTCTAAAACAAAACGGACTAAGCGACTAACATCAAACTGGATACACTGGATACACTTAGTAGAATTATCTTTCGTTCAAACACATACAACGATAATATAGTATGATACGAAATTGAAGTAAGAAGACTCTTGTGTAATGTTTACAACTATTGACCATGAAATAAAGTATACAAAGAAATAGTGGAATAGAATTGTCGCCATTATTACAAACGTGATATTCTTTTGCAGTTACCCTTGTTACGAGCTATTTTATGTTTGGTTGTCTAGCCAAATTTTTCGTTTTCTGTATGGGTTTTGAAAACCTTGAAGCTCTAGTGAATTCAAAGTAATTCTAAAAAACATATAGTCAGTATAGGGGGGATTGTCTATTAGTGCTGTGGTCCCTGCTAGACGAATAATTCCTGAATTATTATGGGAATTGTCGCTCAGTCTTCAGGAATTGTGTGTGGTATTGTTGAAATCAATCTAGTCATGCTAGGATGATATTTTATTTCTGTACAATTACTTACTTCTGGCCGCCTTACAACTCCGGTAAGTTTCTATCGTTCGCTCCTGAACATCGTCCTCGATTTTGTGCAATTTCATGCCTCTTAGTAACTCGCTCTGCATATCTCTTCTCCTGGACTCTGATGTCACCTCGTAGAATACCTGGAGAACCAACTAGTAGGCAGGTCTGCGCCCTTTAAGTACTGTAGCTGCTGCCGAGATTGAACTACATGGTTTTCCCTCGTGAGAGTTGCAAGCGACAACAGATTGGAGAAAACACTTGCCTCACCCGAAAATCTGCACGGCTTCTCTGCAGGAACCACAAGATCGGAATCTTGCGTAGCTTCTTCAGGTACACTGGCTCTGCTATTTTTTCCAGGTACCTTCTACTATTGGCACTACTTGCTACTACATATATTGAAGCGTTTTACTTACAGTTTGCGCTGTCAAATTTATTACCGATTACTAAAAGATTTCCTGCTAGGAAATACTGGAGCGAATTGAAAATTATTTGTAATCGCTTGAACACACAACTTAAATTGTGGGTTATCACTCGAGAGTATGGGCCTATCCGCCCAGGTTTTCGCCTTCTAATATAATTAGGTCTATATGCGAATTGTGACTCCCGTTATACGTTCAGTTGGGTGACGGGTGCTCGTGTACTGTTATTACCCCGTAATACAATAACTGGGATAAATTGTGAACTCCACTCAAATCCTACACTCACATATTTCGAACTTGAATTATTTAATTTGTACATCTTACTACTCAGGAGTGTCGGACAGAACAGTAGTTTCGGCTTTATACACGTATCACTAGAGCCCCCCCCCCCTCCTTCCTGAATTTGGATTATTTCGAAAGCCGGTCGTTGAAGTGCTACTACTACTTTTACAGACTGTTCTTTCCGATTTTATTTAACTTTCCAAGGTTACATCTGGGTGGCCTTGAAATCCTAGTGGTGGAGGGAAGAAATATCTTTGGCCCTGGCCTTTAATAAATCTGAGTGATGGGGGGATAAAATAATCTTGATCTTGATATCCGTAGGTGGGGGTAGGGAATGACCTTCACATTGGCCTTGGCCCTGAAATCTGAGTGTTGGTGGGGAGGGGGGTTAATTACATTGACCTTGAACTTGACTCTCCCCTCTATAAAGTGGTGGGGAGCGGTCTTAGAACCGGAAAACGCACTCTGCTGGTACAGAAAGAACAAATTATTACTGAAATCGATTTATCTTCTGAGGATTCAAATTCATGTATGAAGTTGATATAACTTGATGCTGTAGCAACTAATTTAGTCTATCATTTATACCTTCTCTTGGGAAATTCCCAAAAATCATTTGGAAAATTGGGATATTTGCATACAAAAATATGGGGATTTGTTATTAAGAAATAACGAACCGTGAGTTCTTAAATTGTTTTTATTTACTAAATCGGTTTTAAAAACTGTTCGATCACCGTAATGAGTTACCGTTACAATATATATGCTACAGCCCACGATACATTTGAATCCCAATTCCCGTTTAAATTCCTGGTTTATGAGGCGGTACTTGTGGCTATGACTATGTTTCTGGGTGGAATTCTTCATTTATAAAGACAATGTTTTTATATAAACAGATTTTGCAACAGTCGTGTTGCTTGGATTGTAATATTTATAGAAGAACATTGAAATGAACTAAATTGAACTGTGCATCCTATAATAAATAGTAATTTGTATACCAAGGCACTGAAGTTCTACTTTTTATCACGAATATGGATATAGTTGCCGAAGCCCGTAGGGCCAAGGCAAATAAGCCACATGTGGGAAAAAAGGAAATTCAGTGCAGAGAGGTATATTATGTTCTTTCTTAAATTTGAGATATCGTGAAATTACATTTCCAATTAACTTTAGTAGGTTATCTTGACGTAGGTTAACGTATATCTGTCGCTCAGCCACCTACAAAAGTCGTAAAACAATGGATTAGGTACCTACTTACTGTCGATTTCTCGTATTTTAATGACTATTTCGACGTTTTTCACTGTCGATTTTAAAAAAACCTATGTGCTAATGTGCTAGATTCTAATTCATCTATTATGGGTAATTCAATTTACCAATGTCCTGTCCTACATTACTACTAGGCTCACTGTCCAGGCTAATTGGAATCAGCGGCGATTATATGGTCACGAATAAAAACTACGATAGCCTATCTAAAACTATCTGAAAGCAACATGGGCTGCAATAATTGCCATATATCGAAAATGGTAACTTCAGACTAACCAACATTTTATATAAACTTCACTTATCGTTGAATGTCTTTATCTTACACTAACCTATTAAAAAAGCGACATGGTACCAGTAGAGCGTACAAAATAAGATACCAAAAGTAAGATTTAAATACCAAGGTTTTAATAAAAACAACAGCTAAGCGCGAATAGAAATTCGCTCAAATAAGAACGTAAAAGTGAGAATAGAAAAACATATTAAGAACAAAAACAACCACAGCTGAAATGATTACACCAAATTGAGATTATACAAGTAACACTAAGTTCTTCACCTTGCAAAGTCAGTTAACCAATTAAATTATTAATAAATAGAAATTACACAGAGCTCGTTATATTCAAATACACCTAAATTTAAAGTAAGCATTTTTTTAAATAATACCCTTATACACAAAATTAACCCAGAAAGTTACTTTAAAAAAATATGCGGGGTTTATTGTATTCAAAATGAAACGGTTATTATACACAAATATAAAACGGGAATCGGATGTTACTGGAACTTTAAAATTACAATTCAGGAAAAAAATTATTAAATTATCAGGCATATGGTGTTACAATGAAATTGAGGTGCCTTAAACGTAATTCTTAAACACAAAGTTTACCACAAAGGCCTTTGGATAACGAAGTGCATTCCTTACTATATTAAATTAAAACATCGTAAAAAATACCTGCAACCAGTCAATTTGAAACGCAAGGTATGTGGTAGCAGCATATTACCAGCGGCTACATCCTGACTGAAAACCTGGGTTTTAATGATGAAGAGTATTGAACAACTTAAGCTAACTGAAAAAACTATGGAGCGAATTATGTTTAAAAGAAAGAATAACTAATGCTGAAATCCGTAGAAGAACTAATGTCACAGATATAATAAATTGAAGAGAAAAACGGAAGCAGGTCATATAGCTAGGCAAAACATGGAGAAATAAACATATAAAGTAACACAATGGCGACCTGTAGAAACCAATGGGAGTATTGGAAGAATTCGAAAAAAAATTCGCAACAGAGAAGAAATGGGTAAGAATAGTTCGAGACAAAAACGTATGGAAAGATTTGTAAGAGGCGCATATGCAACACTGGATGAACACAGGCTGTCAAAGAAGAAAAAATAAGAAACAATACAAATGTCATCGTTCAACGCCATTAGTACTACCTGAACCAGAAACTCGTCTACCATCCCAATATTTCAATAAACCACGTTATGTGAATTAACACAAAATTCACATAATAATCGAATTGATAAGTAAAAGCTGTTAATTGATTATACCATAAAGCAAACTCATAAACAGCGGTATGCAAAATCAAAATAAGCAAAATAATTACTTAAACTTATAAGCAGATAATGTTGTTTAATTCGACATAAATTTTAAACTATTAAATAATCAGTATAAATATAATAAGCGCTTGAAAATTTTGTCGAGCAATTTTTTTCAATAAAAGCATGTCAAAAGAAAAAATCCGACTCTGAAAGAGGAGGAATTTTATCTTGATCTTTTTGTTAGAAAAAACGACGAACATTTTTTGCAAATATTTGTATAGGAAGTTTTTTATGCACATTATATTTTGATAGAGAATATCACGAATGAAAAAATAGAGTAAAGATTTTTTTATTAAAAATAATAACAACACTGATGTCGAAATTCTACAAATTTTAAGGTTTCAGTAATGCCAGTGACAAGTAGACATTTTCCGGTAAATTTCCCAATATTTTTGATTACTAATAATCGCCGTTGCTGTGAAAAATGTCCAGTTAATTATGTATAAGGAATATTTCGAAAGAAACAATAGCGCAAACGTCAAAACGAGGAAACAGGTGGGCATATATTAAATTCATTGAATTAATTTTGATAAATCTCATATTAAACGCACTGGGTTCTTTCTCTGAATTTTTGAGCGCCTAATGGTTTGGATGAAACACGCACAGAGGTGTCTGCTATACTTATCTCTTGAGTACAACAACACCATGCGGAAAAAAATCGACTTTGCCTTATCCAAAGTGGTTCATGTCAGACAGCGGTGCTGTGGCCTTAATACGTGCCGAGGTAGGCGGCCTCTCTAGGTCCCTAAGACAGATGCGGACCACTCAAAGATTTCCCAACTAGCGGATTGATCGTTGAAAAAGACAGGAAGCAAGAGTACCTGAACAGCCTGCAGATTACAAGGGGTCAGTAGAGAGTTAACCATCGAAAGAGTGGGGATACCTAATTTCAAGAAACAGCATAACAACATCTGATATAAAATCTACCAAAAATTCACTAACAGAGCATCTCGTAAAGGCAAAACGTATCTGTTACGGCCGTTAGACCAAGCTGATAAAAATGGAAGCAGCAGTGTCTATGATGTATACGTTGGAGTGGCGCTTTTTCATTTTTTCCAAATAAAACTTGATCTGAAAAATGGCCTTCCAACAGATTCAAACTGTACGGGCCATTTGAGGCAGCACCTGTAATGTCAGATTAGCAAAAGAAAAAATCTGGTGTGATACACGCACACAACTTCCTTTTACAGTGATCTTATAATTAGCCACCATTTTAATTTTGAATTTTTAAGCATTGGTCATACATTTTCAACAATTACAAATTCTACAGAAACCGTACAAAATAGAGCATTAGTTGAAAAGCACTAGAGTAAACACCATATTTCCGGGTATGCGATTTTCTTCAAAAGCTTGCTGTCGTATCGAGATAGTACACAAAACTTATATATAAAGTATCAACGCCATACTTCTTTTCGTTTTTGAGATATTCTGTTCCCACCAAACACACAGACAGACAGACAGACCAATGAAGAAAAACAGGGTTCAGGGGACTCTAAAACGTGAAGATCTGTTGAAAACTCAATTTAGAATTTTTGGGGTGAATCCAATACTTCATTTATTGTAAAAGGAAGTAAAAATGTTTTAATAGTAATTTCGTATTCCTAGCTACACCAGATTGGATCCATCTTTTTTTGAAACTTAAGGGCGTAATAACAAAATCGTTATTATTTTTTGTAGTATGTATTTAATATATGTATGAGTGACAGCAGATGACGTATAATAACGTCTTTGTTTTTATTAATATGAAGAATACGAATAAAATTAAATAGCTAAATTGCTTTAAAGCTACAAAAGTTGTTAAAATATAAATATCATAGGCGACTATAGAAGAGAATCCTTCGATGTAATGAATACATTTCACAAAAGCCAAATAGTTATGTTTGACAAGGATTTAATGTGTAGTGTTCTTTCCCCATTTCGTTCCTTGTAAGTGCAGTTGAAGAATTTATGGGTTAGTAATCAATACTAGCAACTTTACTTATTTTACCCGTTTGAGAACGAAGCTTATAATAAAGTCCAAACTCTGCATCTTTCTCATAATGAAAAAACAGGCTGCCATTAACCTTGGAGACAAAATATTCTTGGGTGTGTTAGGCAAGACTTATTTGCCTTCAAATGCAGTAACAACAAATCACGAGCTTCAGTGAAATTTGAAACGATCTAAGAAAGCGATTAATTTAGATTCAGTGGATAAGCTTACATAGGTATTTCTCTAACCGATGAATATTTGTTTACTAAATGCTTGCGCTCAGACAGCATACGTGCAATGTGCCAGCTGCGGGCAGTATCGCGAAGTAGCTTTTGCATTGGAATAATTACATTCGACGGCAAACATTGTACTAAACTTAAATGTACGAAATTATCATTTCTGAAAGCACGAATTTTATTATTCAAAAACACGGGCGCTTCTCCGATTTTATTACCACAAAAAATAGAATATGTCTTAATTCTGAAAATTTCCCTTTATATTTACATTATGTAAAATAGAAACATCTGTCACGAATGCTCCTGAAGATATTTTTTTAAATTCCATGTTCAATAATAATATTACTAAAAGTTGCCTTCCAAATTGCCACGTTAAGAAATCGTTTCGTAAATAATAGCTTACGTGATGTCCATGGTGAATGTGTTTAATTAGTTGCTTTAAAAACGCAGCAAACAGTAAATGGGGATACACAAATATATCATTAGTGGATCTGTCTTGTATTTTCTATAGTCTGAAATTTTGAAGCTTGAGAATGAATTACACCAGAAACATATGAGCCCATAATAAACCAAGATAAGAGAATAATATACTTTATAAGAAATATTGTTTAATATATTTTTGTTTGTTAATTATATCAATTAAGGTTAAGTGTCCTTTTGTATGGTAAATATTATTATATTTTCGCTTTTGTATTTTGTCAAAGCAATAAAGACCACTTATTATTATTACGTTATTGCTTTGGTATATAATTTAATAAAAACCGATTACCACATAAAAACGTTTGAAATAAGGTGTATAAAGTTGAAAATGCCTGGTATTTACTTGTATGCAGCTATTAGCTGAATATAAGAAAAATAATATAAGGGTTTTCTTTAAAATATAGAGAAAAGAATAGCAATCTACATTGCCAAACCGTTACGTAGAACTTTACTGCAAGCACAGTATTTAACAAACGAGCGATGGTGAGTTTGTTATCCGAGTGAATACGTAAATTTATGGTATTGTACCTACACCGTTTTATGGTATTTTGAATCGTAAATCTATAATAACAAATTCTTCAATTCAAATGACGTTGCTACTTTTCTTTCCAGGCTGAGCCTATGCGCATATAGCTATGG
Organism: Agriotes lineatus; assembly: GCA_940337035.1. NCBI lineage: Eukaryota > Metazoa > Arthropoda > Insecta > Coleoptera > Elateridae > Agriotes > Agriotes lineatus. The sequence goes on along the minus strand of OW679194.1, from coordinate 56,338,284 downwards.
TATTTATGATTGATGAAGAGCCCATTATAATCCTAAGCGGCGAGCTCTTAAGGTGCTCTTTACCGTAGAGTCAGAGTTCAGTAAAATGGCGTTTACGATTTAGAATACTATAACTACTTTTCTGTTCGACAGCATCATAAAGTCCTTGTTTATGAAACAGTTTTGAATCCGTAAAGTAGTATTATATTGTACTAGTAAACAATGTTAAAGTAAATTGGAATATACTGTCACTGTCGGATAAATGTTACAATAAATGTGCACATAATATGCCATATTTGAACAAATTTGAACATTAACAAAAAACAGTGTATGTAAATGAAGAATCAACGATACATTATTATAGTACTAAATATTTCTAACAGATTTTTTATTATCGTAAGTGTCCATCATAAAAAAATCTGGAAATATCCATCAAGGCACTCTAACGTATTTTTTTTCTGTTACAGACGTCAAATTTATGAACACAATTTTTTCGATTTTAGCACTCGAACATAAAACTTTGTATGATAATGTACATAATACTCTTTAGTGCGCTCGACTCTATACGGACTCGATCCCTAACGGTCGCTCGTCCATTTAAATAGGAGCGCCCACTTAAGTAAAACATTATGTAATTGTATCATAAATAGCTATTACAAGTTTTGCTTTCAATCCTATAATTTCATCCTGGAAAGGTTTCACCGCTGGTCCAAATGTTGCAGTACATTTTCTTCATAATATGCAATAACTTTCAAATGAGTTTTGTTGCTACATAACAAACTAATTTTCGAGTTCATGAACACTGCATGTTAAGTTGGTTTTGACAAAACCGAAGGCGAAGCCGCTGATATTCTTTTAAACATTGCCTCATCAAGTATATTACAGACATTTGTTGCTGTTATATACATTACTCCTGTAGATAACTCGATTAATTATATTTGCAGAAATGCTGTAGACATAGCTAGGAAATTAAAATGTACTAGCAGTCCAGTGAGACAAATGTCTCATTTAAAAAAACAAAAAAGACCGTTTTTCAAATAGAACGCGTATTAAATAAAAACTGTACCCAGACCTGGAAGGTGTCAAAGTGGTTGCCTAACCGATCGACGTTTTAAGGCGCAGAGGGTTGCAGCTCCGTTTGGCTGCTGAAAGTTTTTATTTAAACGGCCTTTTTTGTGATTTCTCGAAAACCGGAAGTGTCACGTGACTGAAATTCGGGTTCTGACCTGACATGACCATTCCAAACATATAACTTTTTTCTCTATCTCTTACGGTTTGGCTGTTGAAACAGCGTCCCGGACAGACAAAACTGCGTCCTAGACAGACACGTCTATTGGATAAAGGATTTTTATTTGGAAGACATCATTAAGTCCAACGCTAATGATAAAGTACTGTGAATATCCGTATACTGAGTTTGTGAGCGTTTCGCTATACATGTTAAAGATACTTTTGTGCATGTCATAACGTAGATCAAAATCTACTTGTTAAAACCAAACATGCAAACAAATAGCTTTTAGTTACAGATATTTCCATGCACACATTTCACTTCCATTGTCCGACTGTTGTTACTCGTTCGCATTCGAAATTTGCTGATCGTATTCAAGTTTGCAGAATCAATCGATTATGCAAGTAATTATATGAAGTACCTGTCGGGGCATACAAATCTCACAAACTTTGTGGATAATACTGAAACTTTGCAATTTACGTACAAATCTAATTTGGCACGTTACAGGAATATGGTATGATGGGTCACTAAGCCCCAGCATATTCACAGAATAGGTCGTATTTGCACGTAGAATAGTAACAAATCATTCGTGCAATCAAACCCTATTTTGTATGTTGCTAAATGAACGCATATTATCTTAACCTTAAACGGAGCACCCATAATTTATAATGGTAATGAGCGGCTGAGATTTTTTAAAATGCTCTGATTTTTAGGTTTTTCAGTATATTCAATTAATTCCAATAAAGAAGTTGTTTAAATATTCTATGGCATTAAATGTCAATATAATATAAGATTAAAGTACATAAGCATAAAACTCTAAGGACGACTGAAGATGCATTTACCAAAAATAAAAAGTTCACACACTGGTTACAAAGTTGCAAATTTAGAATAAATATTTGTCAACTGCAAGCAATAATATATTGTTATGATACGTAAAAATCAGGTTTTTGAATATAAATTAAAGAACATATAAATTTGGGATATTAATACAATGTTACATGTGACAAAAATGCTTTCTATTAGAAATTAGAATATAGTAGGTAGAAATCATATTATTTAATTTTAAAGAGTGTATGAATAATTGTAACTAGCATAAAGGGAGATTTTGTTTGGGATTATTGTAAAATAACAACTTGAAAAATTTAGATGTATTTTGGATATATTTTTTCGGAGTCAATAAAAACAGAAATGTTGCCCTAATTTGTATTATGGTTTGGTAAAGTACAATATACAAGGGTTTTAACAAATCTACGAGGTGTAAACAAGGTTAAAAATTTAATATTGAAAAGTGCAAGTATACAGTCATTGAAGAGAGTATGGAATATGGTTTAACTAGATATGAGTAAGAAGAAAATAATAATATTTAAATGGAATTGAATTATTTAATAACTACAAGGAATAATAAGTTACTGGATTCGGTGATTGCCCGGAGGACGTATTGAAGAAAACAAACAAAAACCCATTATTTGCACGATGCTTAACAGGATCCCGAGCGAGGTCGCTCAAAATTATTGAAGTCTACAACATCGTGTCTGTAAATAACTCTCAACTGCTATCTAATATGATACCAATCCACCTACTAGTGGTGGCACAAGGTTTAAAATAACGAATGGAAAAATATGTCAGAAAGAGCCAATTAGAATATGGCCAGGAAGGGGAAATGAACTACGTAGACGTTGTGGACCAAAGGACTAATACGAAACGTGGAAGGATGGGTATTCAGAAGGAAGAAAATATGAATTTCTCTCTCACAAATGATGACAGGCCACGGGTACTTTCAGAAGTACTTAAGAAAAATTGCTAAGACAGACAGTGAAATACGTGTGTTTTGTAATACAGAATTGTGGGATGCAGAACATATTTTGATAAAATGTCAACATTCGAAACAAGCGAGACGCTAAGCTGAATCAAAACTAGGCGAAAAACTTACAATCAATAGAACAACAGAACCAATGCTCGAAAATATGGATTACTGGAAATACATAGAAAGCATGGTAAATCAACATATGAGACGGAAAATAGAAGAAAGACTTCAGATGCAATTGGTTAAAACAGCAGAGGTTTTTAGCAGATAAAATTCTTGCACTACCTGATATGGGTTTTCAGGTCCCTTTCAATGGTTGATTTTTATTCCACGTCCTTTCCTATTTTGCACTAATTTTCTTGATCCACATTATTAATCATTATCAGTTTCTGTTATACCATCATAAATTCATCTTCGTCAATATTGTTCATAACCGAAGAATATATTTACCTTCATCATTTGGACTTAATCCAGTTTGATTACTAGACGAATCAGCAGACTCCGCCTCAAACATTTATTTATTTTAATATAAGCTATACCTTACATCAGCAACGCCAACAACCAAATACAATCAGTAAAGCATAAAATTATGTGTTATATCTCTACTTTTAGAAGTACTCTTATTGTAGAGTTCACGCTTCTTGAATAATTCAATAATACTGCAACATTTATATCCTTATATTTAAAGAACTATATTGCTAGCCGGGTGGCGCAGTTGGGTAGCACTAGGCTTGCTAGTAAGCAAGTCCTCGGTTCGAATCCCGCGGGGGCCGGGATTTTTCCGCAGCCTTGGCGATTGGAATCGGGCTCGGTGAGACCATTCACAGTTGGGCACCAAATTAGCTGTGCTCTACTCAGAGCCACATACCTAAGAGATAGAGTAACAAGGTAAACACATCAACATGACACACACTTCACACAATGGTTGCTGTGCAAGCACAAAAGGCGCGCTCCAACTTTGTATCCCGAATCCGGTCAAGTTGAGCATTGTACCGCCAGTTGCAAGCACAGAAAGCACCAGCCTCTACACCGAAAGGTAAAACGAGGTTAACGATAATACAATAATACATTGCTAGCGGCTATGAGTTGGGGGGTCACGCAGGAAGTGAGACAGACAACCAACTCTTCAATGTATATGGTGAGCTGTGCGCAAGCGCATCGGCGTCGTCCGCGCGGTGGGGGACGCGAACCTCCCAGTCAAGTTTAAAATTCGCTTCTAAAGGTGGAGTTCGAATTCTCAGACATGCGCACGACATGCGTAATACTCAGAGTGAGACTATGTCGGCGCCGTAATGATTTCGGCCGTTCCCAGGCCTACTAGCAATATATGTAGAATACATATATGATTGCAGCAGGTCCTGGATAGCCTGAATCAGTTGGCAGTACTGAAGTATATTGTCAGTAGAAGTTAAATTCGAGATTTGCAGGTTAAGTTTTGCGTCAGCGTGTGTCAAATGACGAGCAAAACCTAACCTACTAACCTTGTGTGTACATAAATTTACCATAGTTACGGTATCATTTTTACTTTAGTCCCTGTTTACGGGGACTAAAGTATCAACTTTAGTCCCGGAAGTGCAAAAAATATATTTGGATGGGCACCAATATTCAGATTAAGAATTATGGCAGACCAGATCTCGAAAACTTTAATTAAATAATTTTAAGTTTCTGAAACCGCCATAATATATAAGTTCTATAAGAACTAAACGTCACTTGCACCCCATTCCCTTCGTGAAATATTTAAATGCCCTTAAAATTAAGATGGAGTTAATTGCTTTTAATTATGAACGTATTGTCAATATTTAGTTAAATCGCAGAAGTTTTAATGCGTCTTTCCTTGTTTTTATGTGGAACACCTGCAACCCAATCTCGTCATAATGGCGCAGATACAAATTAATATATAGCACCAAAAAAGTTTTTAATTAAACCTTAAATGAGTTTAATCTGCAGTTAAAGTTCTGTAATTCAAATTAATTACAAAACGTTAGTAGGGATACTAAATCTTCGGACTGTCCTTGTGCTTTATTTGAGGAGGTTGCCGTAATATAGGGGTTAGAAGAGATCCGGTTAAAACTTCAAGTTTTGTAAATAGAAGTTCCAGAAGGGGAAACTGTGTGCATAAAGATCGATAAGTTATGCATTAATTTCTCTCAACGTTGGGTTTTCATTTCGATAATATTAATTCGATTTTAGCTCCTCCCTGATAAAAATCCGATTAGTATTTAGCGTTAGTTAAATTTAATGATTTCAATAAAGGCTTTTAGGGAGCGCTTGCGTGCTTTGTGGAATACGCCTTCGCATGGGGTTATCTGTATAATGTAATTAAATTTAAATTAAAGTTAAACTGCAGACCAAATACATTCCCAAACGTGTTTAATTAAAAACAATAGTATCTGCACGCGCCACATTGACAAAACTGCAGAACGAATTATCTAGCAAAATTCCCTTTTGGAAACAAAATTTGCTTTATATATTTACTATTTTTCAGTTATTCCTGGGACGCTAAAAATTCAATGATGTTCAATGATATTGATAAATACAAGGATTTAAGTTATTGAGACCATTATTTGGTTTTCGCCAAAATTTCCATTAAACACATTTTTTAGTTTATTTGTGCATTTAATATTGAAAAAGGATTAACTATTTTTTTATATATACGCTGATACTGTGTTGACGAACTAATTACCTATTAGCAACTATAGTACAACTTCTTACGAGTGAGACTGAAGTTTTCAGTGAGTGCTCTTTAATTGGCAAGGAATAAACTTCTTGCAACATGCCGACTTGGAAAATTGAAATGTGATTAAAGTAAATACAATTCAAGTGATGTTAGCAAACTGCTTCTTAATTAAGTTCTTCTAATTAGGGCGCCATTTTTAAACGACAATTCTTTGTGCAATGCGCTTATGTAAGAATGTAAATAAGTACATGCTCCAAAGTAACCCCTGAAAAGAAAGATGTAAGTAAACATCTGCTGAAAATATATGTATGTGTGGTTTTATAGAGTGCATATAGTGAAACGAATTTGGTTTTTCAATGTTGTTTATGGGCCTAGCAGCAAAAATTATGTGGATCGAGCAGAAATAGTATAAAGTTGTAATGTTATATATACGAGACGCAATGATTAAATGTAGGTTTACATAAAAGTGGGGCATATTCGGTTATTTGAATGCCCAACAATAAATAATAGGTACCAACTGAATTACAACTTGTAACTAGTGAGTACATTTTGATAAAATATAAATCTACAATTACCGTCCGTTCTTTATATTTTACTAATATTGATTCACTCAATATATCTCTACTATTCCGACAAAATAGTTTATTTTTTCAAAGTATTAACAAAATGGTTAATTTGTTAGGCTCTAACCGAAACCTATAATTCTCTGGACCAGGATTAAAAGATTACCGAACAGATGGTAATGGACAATTATTCTGATGATGATGTAAAATGTATTAGCTAATACAAGTCATAAAACGAAAACGTATAGTTTCTCGATTGAAAACAGAAAAGATTGTGGAAAATTCGGAGGAAGCAGCCTTCCCCCAAGAGAGACAGATACAGAAGCTGTAGGACATAATAGGTATCATCCAAGACTGAAGATATTTGAAAGTTAGTGGCAGTTATTCATCATACCATCAGCGTTCGACATCAGCATGAGATCTGTAATTTTATTCCTCGAATTTCCCTAATCGAAACAATTCGAGATGTGTACTCCAATAATACAATAAAAATTAGAGCAATTGAGAACTCATGTTGCAGTTAATAAGGGATTATTTGAATTCCTTACTACTTACATGATTATGGATGAAATCACAGAAAGCGTCAAAAACTCAATAAAAGTATAAAAATAGTGTGTTGTGCAGACGATGCTATATTAATAGCTGAGAATGAGAACGATCTCCTAAGATGACTGATACAATTCAAAACAACATGTACATTATATAATATGAAAATAGCCGCAGATAAAAGAAAAACACTAGTAATTGCTAAGAAACCAATAGGGTGCAAATTGTCTATTAACAACAAGATCATCGAACAAATTAAGAGTGTTAATTACTTAGGTACCAGAATAAGCAGTTACGGAAACACAAGCAGACTTAACGGAGTAAACTCAGAAAGCTAGCAAAAATCAGGATGCCTCAATACAACGATTTGGAGGAACTACTTAAACGTAGAAATAAAAACCAGAATTTATAAAGCTTTAATTAGACCAATCGTGACGTATGGCTCCGAAGCAAGACCTGAGATATCAAAAACTAGACACATATTAGAAACAACAGAGATGGCAATCTTAGGAAAAATATTCAATAAAGCCAGATTGCACGGCATGAGGGAAACCGATATAAGAGAAATATGTCACATCGAACCGGTAGGGAACTGTGAGAATAACCGTAGAAAAGCTTGGAATGCACAGATCAACCAAATTAACAACACAAGAGCGGCACGAATAGTAAGAGATAAAGAAGTACAAACCGATCTCCCAAAAGATGGAGCGATAATCTCGGAGGTGGTTAAAGGATAGACATATTTTGACTATTAAAGAAACGAAGAAAAAAAAGAAAAGTATCGAATGTTTAAAAAAACTCAAGAAGAGCAAAATTAGGTTCCTCCTCTTATCAAAACTTAAAGTGGAGCTGTGTTAGGCATTTTTAAATTAGATTCTGAGCGATCTTCCAAGGCAGCATAAAATTAGGTACACTTGGGTGCAAATGCCGGCCGCCATCTCAGCGTTAATGGAGAAGTGTAGTTCTTAAGAACGAAAATGAAACGGTAGAACAACAATTACTGAATGTCCAGAGCGCCAACAATTTTTGAAAATAATGGCGAATCACCCCGGTGATCTAACGAGAAATTGTAAACTCTATACCCAGCAATAACACACTTCCTGAAATATAGCTCCAATAAATGCCATCAACCGTAGCTAACTCACCTTGTATACTGGCAAATCAAGATCATTTAATTTCATACAAATATCACAATACATGTTTACAATTATTAACACACAAATAGTGTAAATTGATATGGCCGAAACGCTCTATACTAATTAATACATGCGCTAACTATACTCACAGTTTCTGACACAAACAGAAATTTATAACATGTTAAAATCGAGCAGCTTCGCAAGCTACTTAGCCGCAAAAGATCCTGGAGGCCCAGTTCTGGAGGAAATTGAACGCGATTCTCGAGCTCTCGGCCGAGGAGTTCCTGCAGCCATAGGTGGTGTTTTCTCAGCGCGAAACGGCGCTGCTACAGCGGGATTGAGGTGCCAAAACTCGGAGGCCAAATAAACCGCACAATACGAATCCTTCTTGTGCCCTAATTGAGCGCTGGCGAACAAGGGAAAACGGTTCCGTGAAGGATCAACACCATCCACTCGCGGACCCTGCAGCACGTCCCCGGAGACACGGGACAAAAGAGCGGCGCGCCCAAATTCAGTGTAGCCGCCGGAACGGACAATTTCGGTGTCACTGCTAATTAAAAACCGACATTAATTTTGCCTGGTACTGCTTGCTGTAAGAGTGAAAGATGTCCTAATAGAATACGCAAAGACAGGATTCCTAACGCGTCTAGATACTCACCCCAGGTGGTTTTGGGCACAAAAAAACCAGCTCACTAACAAATTCGCCGAAACGAAAGAAAAGTCGTCCTTTGATGAGATCGGGGTCTCAAAGCCACGAAAACGTGAGGGTCTGCATATCACCACCACATAAAGCCAACCAAAACCTTATTGAAACATCCCCGAAACTCGTGAATTGCAACGTCACTGAACTTCTCGCTTCAAGCTGCCAGCAAAGAAGAACGCGTCGCAGCCTTCAATTGGATTTTCCCAGATAAAAACATATCGGGGTTGTCTCGGCCAAATGTCCCAGACACGCGATGCGCGGGAAAATAACATTTCGAATTCGAAATTACGACAGTCGGCATATTCTACACGTAACAGCTGATTTCTTTTGAAAACTGTCTTTGTGGTATTGTGGCAATTCAGACAAAGCTAGAGTGGACGCTTTGTGGAGAGTTAAGAGTAGCGAGTGATAACAGCTTGTTTATGAGTGTTCTGTGGCAGTTGATGATTCCCCAATATTAAAATTATGAAACCTATAATACATGTATAATAGATATTCTCGATTAAATTGCTATGAACGAAATTTATTGAAGGTTTGAAACAGAACAACGATTTGCGATATGTTACTTAATATCCTTGGGTTGATAAGTACCCTTATTTGCTTAGTACTAAAGAAGTAAATATCAAAGGGCTTCAGTATACAACAAGAAAACTGCAAAAATTAGTTATTAGAATCGTATTCGAAAGTTTTTCATAACTGGAAATCCGAAGGAGTAATTGAAGAGTAATACCCCCGGTGGAATGGATGGTGGGAGCGAGTCATCCGCACTATGAACCATTGGGAGACAGTTGGAAAAGCTACGCTTAAAAAATTTAGTTGAAAACGTATCATTAATTATGAAAGAGGTCATGAACGAAAGACCTCTAACCTGTGTCACTGAAGATGGTGGCGAGTTGGAGTCTATGATTATTCCAGGAGAATTACGATTTGCTGAGGAATAGGAGTCTAATGTTCACAAGATACGTTACGCTAGAAGTATGTCACTACTATATGGAGATAGATGGCATCTTACGTTTGAGACAAGGGATTGCCTATGTTTAGGATAAGTGAAATTTGGAGGCTTCTGTACAGAAGGCAAGGTATGAGCGGGAAATCAATACCATTAAAATTGACTCTGCTATTTAGTATGAAATTTCTAGTTATAAAATATAAGCACATAAAGTGTTGCTGAATAAAGTTTGAGAACAGTTAGACGACTCATACTGTTCACAAAAGTAGACTATACAATATTATAAGTAAATATTTTGTATAATAAATGTAGAAGTTGGTTCGAATAGGACAACTTTTATGCAATGCTACTGACCTGAGCAGCTCGGCTATTTGTAAAGTATAATACAAAAACTATGACGTAAACGTAAACAGTAGAGCCCTTTATAATGCAAGCAGACGCATGTCGCACAAGTTGCATAAAATCTTGCATCACAGTACTTTCGCGTTTACATGTTGGTGGCCATGATGCAACCAAAACATAACCCTACAACGTCAAACAGTTCACTCGTTGTGGGTTATATTATCTATGCTCGCTGTTCTAGCTTCTAACCTTGTGTTTGAGTTGCCAACTATGTTCGTTTTCCTGTGTCTTTTTGCCTTTTATGCGTTGCCTCTCATATTCTTTATTAAAAAATCAGTCTATTTCAAGACTAAGGAATACTTTTTTTGGATATAAGGTAAGCCTAAAACATTGATTCGTTTTTGAATGAACTATTTAGGGTCTTTTCTGTTTTTCAGTTTTCAAAATCTTCGAGCATGACCGGTTGTTCAGCCTCGAATTAGTACTATTAAACGTATAGACATTAACATATTTTCATTTTCTGAAAAGTAACTAATTTTTTGAATTTGCCGCTTTTGTGATGTGATTCAATATGGCTGACAAGCATGCTCGTATTATAGAGGTGCTTTACTAAACAGCAAATCTATGATTTTATGCCTCCTCAGTCTTTACATATCAGATAGTAAATCATGAACTTCATTGCTTCGTTTTTGAATAAGAGTGAGTTAATTTCCCTTCTGATGGAAAACATCCAACATGTAGTACTACATCATATAGTACTATCAGTGATGCTACTCCCCTTCTTTAGATATTTTATAAGACACCGTAATCAGTCTTGGAAGCAGTGATATCTGGTAACTTCACTTGGGGTTAGTTGTTGGGTGGATTGAATAGGTCAGCAAATGCCATTGCTGATTTCAAACTCGGAGAAAGAAGGAGGGTACGGGTACGTAGACAGAACAGGACCCTATCCATGGTAAAAATATACAATGCTCAGAGGACCCGAACACTATCTCGGACGATAACGAAATTTGCGAGAAATAGAACTATGATCAGAAAAACTAGATTCGAAATCTGGAATACTATGTAATGCTCAACGAGAAACCACAATAATTGTACTAAACGAAAATATAACGTAAGTGTAGAAAAAAAAAGAAAGAGGGAAACTACGATCAAGAGGCACATACTGATATATACTGGGGTATCGAAAAACCAAAGAGCAAAGGGATGAAACACAGAGTGTATGAAAAAATAGAGAAATCAATTAGATCTACGTAAATGAGGAGATTTTTCTGAAATCAGAGGAAGGATGTATGTGATACCCGTATATGCAACAAAGGTAAAGAAAATTAAAAGTAGTTTTAGAAAAAAGATGCCGAAATCAATGTCAACAAATATCTATAGTGCAAGGAACATAAACAAATTAAAAATCACAAATCCGAAGTTCTTGTTGAATTATTTCTCAAATATTGAGAAGTGGCACTAATATAAAAACCAAATTACTGGAAAGCGTAAGAAGGACTGTCTCTATTATCTTGCATAAACATCCCGATTTTAATTAGAGCGGTTAAACTCGAAATTATAGTGGTATTACACTGCTTAACAGGCTACAAGTAAATTACAGAAGAACCAAAATAGTTCAGAAAAAATTTGGTGTGATACACGCACACAACTTCCTTTTACAGTGATCTCATAAATTTTATTTTCAATTTTTAAGCATTTGTCAAAATTTGCAAAAACTACAAATCCTACAGAAACCGTGGAAAATAGAGCGAAAGTTGAAAAGACAAATTTTCTCTAAAATCCGAATTCAAAAATTTAATAATATACCGGGTGTTTCATTTAAAATATAAGATACAAAAGAAACCCATTTTAAAGGTATTCAACTGTCTCGCCCATCTAACATCAATACACATTAAAAATTTTATAAAAATGTAATGTTTGAAAAAATCGTTAGAGCCGTTTCTAAAAAAATCGAAAAAAACTTAAAAATTCCAACAGTAAACACCATACTTCCGGTTATTCGATTTTTTCAAAAGCTTGTTGTCGCATCTAGATAGTACACAAAACATATATATGGAGTTTCAATGTCACACCTCTTTTAATTTTTGAGATATTCTGTTCACAAGCACACAGACACGCAGACTGGCAGACAGACCAATGAACAAAAACATGTTTTTTTGGGTTTAAGCGACTCTAAAACGTGAAGATCTGTTGAAAACTCAATTTCGAATTTTTGGGGTGAATCCAATAGTTATTGTAAAAGGAAGTAAAAATTATATGATCAGGGGAATGCCAGAAAAATTCTTGGAGTTCGATAAGCCAGAATCCATGTGTTTAGTGGATTTGACGTTTAAAGCTAGGATCAGCTTTCTATATGAAGTAGCCGATTTCAGCTACATTTGTGATGTTTTTAAGCACCTATTTTAAAATTTATAATGAATGTTTTCAATTCTCTGTATGCCTTGCCATAGCGTATTATCTGCTAATTATGTCGAATCATGCAATATTCTTCCCATCATATTTTTACTAGAGTTATTTTTTTTATCTATTGGGCAGCTTTTAGTACAGTAGATATATGCAAAAAATAGGTGAAAGGTGGAACTAATTCCCATAAAGAAGGGGATTGAATTTTTTAGTTCGTTGTTGGTATCTTTTTGATACTAAAAATCTAGAAAAATGCGAGTGTGCAAAATGCGTTTTTTTTTTGGCCGCCATCTTGAAAAAATATTAAAAAATCATAAAAAATCGTGTGTGGTATCAAAGTACGGAAAATTTCATGCTGAAAAATATTATGATATTGGTATTAAAAATTAAAAATAAATAGCAAAATAGTGACAAAAAACTGAAAGCTTATGCAGTGTTGAAAATCGTATTTTTATTATTCAAAATACGTTTTGTAATACAAATGCATATGTATTTCATCAATCTTACATCTTAGATAAGAGAAAAGCTAAATTTAATAGTCTTCTTCAGTTTCTTCTAAATCACTTTCTTTCAGTGCACTATTTGTGCAATCTCTACCAGTACAGTTACAACATATCTCGGTACATTCCACACCATAACGTCGACACGTACATCTACCACGACCACACGGCTTATTTGTATCCGTTTTGCAGGTGCAGCGGATCATGTTTAGTAATAACTCTGGTGCAGGGCTCATTTCACATGTTATGGGCTGTAGTTGGTGTCCTACTTTTTTCCAACCCCACTTTTCGGGATTAGCAATGTTGGTGTTCAAAGTTTTCCAACAAAGACATTGTAAATGTACGCGGAGGTGATGAAGAGCAGCATCTTCTGTAGGTGGCAATCTTGCAAAATTAAATTCACTTTTGGCAGTTGTGATTTTTTCAAGTAGAGATTATATCTTAGTAGGTTCAGAGTTTCTGTCTTTGGATTTCCACCGTACAATGATGCCAATGCTTTGTTGCAAATATCTGTGAGTTTCTTTCTGTTTGCATTTTCTGATCCAAACACAGTAGCGCAAATGCTAAATTCCTCACATTTCCAAAAATGTCGATATGCTGCCGATTTACTTTTACCAAATAAGGAGCTTGTGGTATCGCATTCAGTTAAAGCATGTGAAAAGAGAATAATTTTGCATCCTTTTTCGCCAAGCACATGTTGCATCGATTTAATATCACGTTTTTTATCACTGAACGTAGATGACTGCAAACAAATATTTCATGTATTATGGTAAATCAAAATTACAAGAATATCGGTGTCGTCAGCAACAACTATTATATGCTTTTCTTCTGCCAAGGTCAGTGCTGTTTTTTACAATATTTTTGTCAGCATCATCTGTAGCATGAATCACAGTGTGGCCATTCGCTTCTAAGTATTTCCCAAGCATGGTTATAAAGCACTGCTTATTTTCATTATTAGAAAGAAAGGATCCTTTACCAATAAGAAGTGGAGAGCTCTCAGTAAATTTCACCGTTACTGATTATTGTTTTGTGCGTATCTGGTGCTCTATATCCTTTGTACTGGAGATGGCATATGCATCAAATACAATTGTCACAACTTTATATTGCTTAGCAATATGACTGCTATATAGTTGTAACACATCTGAAAGTTTCCCAGTTCTTGGCCATGGCAATTTGTGCAGTAGTGCACCCCCGTCAAGAACATACGATATTTCCGCAGGTAACATGTAATTTAAACTAGTTGCTATGTCATCCAAAGTTCTTGCCAATGATGATTTGTCACTTTTTCTGGATCAAATAGAGACGTAGGAAGTATAGATAATTCATAATTGAAGTTCTCTTTTAATTTTTGCAGATCAGGATTTATAGATAAACATACTAGCATTTCTAAGTGAGGAGTCCTGTATCAATATGTTGAATAGCTCCGTCAATGACAATACCTTTTCTTAATATCTTCATTGTGACAGCTTGATCCTTTGACAGAGTTGACAGTTTTTCCAATCAGTTCGGGTTGGATTCAAAGTCCAATTTAACGCACTGAAAATATTATGTAGCTCAACGCATTGTGAATCAAATGGATTGTGATCTTCCAAAAATTGAAGTAATGTAAGATAATCCTTCATATCTCTAGATTTTCTAGCATCGGATATTTCAATGTGTTGTTCACTGCTAACATGAGAGACATCAGTGAGACTCCTCTTAGCAAAAATAACTTCACAGCATGCAGGGTGGCTCAATATCCATGAAGCTCGTTGACTATCACCCATGCTTCTTCCACGTGTTAACCCACCTCGACTTTTTGTTGATCGCATTAAGGTTTGTTCGATGAACATATAAGCCGTTCAAGACCTTTTTGGGACAGAGTTGGCTATGATTTTTTCTTTTCATGTTGGACTAACTGATTCGATGATGTAGCGGATGCAACTTTTTTTTCTGTCAGTGTCTGTTCGACATTTTCTTGGCACCACATTGCCAGATTTATTATTTTAATATTCGTAAGAAAATAAATGATTTATCAAATGTGTAAAAATAATTTTAATTTACGTCAAAGAAAAAGTCAAAATACTCAAAATAATTTTGTTGCAACAAAAATTTCCATTAAACGATGCTACTTCCAATTTAAAAAGGACAGACCAAATTTAAAAGAGCCCGAGTCTATGTGGAGACTAGAGAATATCCGGCAACAATGTACCTATTCAGAAAATATAACCTTAAACTGAAAACAACCTAACCTAACACAAAAAGTGTCGATTTCCATGAGGGAGTTTAGTTGCAACAGAGGTTCTGCCAACAAAATTAGTAGATGGTCATAGCCTCACCTGACCCAAAAAGATCGTGAACGGCTTATATCTGTTAATATTCCAGCCCACAATCTAGTGTGTCTACGAAGGGTGAAATGATCAGCACTCAACAAGCTATAAACATCTCCATGGTTTTTTCCAGTTCTATCATTTGTTGTAGATACACCCTGACACATTTTGCGTAGTTATTGTGCCCCGCAGCTGCAAAAAAAGGCAGCATGTGCTCTACAGCTTGCAAATGCATTTTCAAGTTTCCTGTTCGTTCAGTCCAAATAAATACCTTGGCAATGTCAACCATATCTAGATACATGATACACAGTTTTGCTGTCCTACTTTGTACCTTTAAAGAGTTCGTTTTCTCTTGCAATTCAGAGGACACTTCAGCAGTTCGGTAGAGGAACTTATTTCAGAAACTGTAATTTCTCCATTATACAGCTTATCGTAAAGCTCCATGAGACCCTGCAAATTTGGCAAACTTGACTTTATTTCATATGTGTCCATTAATCCCATCTGTTCCTCACTTGAGAGCTCTGCCGGAAGTTGTTAATTACTGTTCAGAACATCCTGAAGCAACATTGATGTAAGTATTGATGAAAGCAGTATGTGTCCTCTAACAGCTCTTGAATAAGCTTTACCTGTAAGCATATGTGCGACTGTGTCTTCTGCGTAAATAGTCTGTAAGGTTTCTTCTATTTCAGGACCACATAACAGTTGACCAATAGTACCTAGATATGACATCAGTGTATGGAAACCACCAAGACGAATCAATATGTTTGGGAATTCTTCGGGTTTACTGCAAACAGCGTTCATAGCTTTAATCGACAGGCACTGATCAAATGTTACAACTCGTAAAGGTATGTTGAGTTTTTCTGCTTCCGAACATATAAACTTCAATGTCGAATAAACACAGCTGTGAGTTGCTGGATTCATGTCAATCATGGGTAGAAATGTTGTGGATACTACTCCTGTGTGCTCATCACAGATTACGACATTCTGTATGTATCCATTCCATCCAGGACGTGGCGTCTTTAATAACTTGCTGGTGTTCCACAAAAGATCTACTAGATTCTTTTGAATGGTATTTGAAAGCAGTTCATCAAATATATTTTTGTTTATGCCTGATTTAAGAAACTGAAAGAATCTAATTTCTATTCTTCCTTCTGCAGAAATATCAGCAGCATTAAGCCGGTTTTTCCAACGCAGGACCTTTCTCTCTGACAATAAATTTGACTTTTCACCAAATGGTCCGGATTTGATCATTATAATTCCCATTCCATGGAATGTGTTGTGACCATCGGTGGTAGCAATGTTGTGGTCCACATTATCGGCTATCCGCTGACAGAAATGACCTGATGAAACTTCAAAATTTGGTGTCCTCTCCATTATTACAGACTGCAAATACTTTTTTACTTCATCATACGATACGGAAAACCCAAGTTTGTGAAGCTCATCTACAAGTAAACGAGAACCGAAGCCTCGATGAAGCTGTACACCAACACCAAGGAGGATTGGACTTATAAGTGATCTAGGTCATGAAGCTTGCACCAAAGCCTGTCCAATGGAAATCTTCTTTAAATCACATGCTTTTGTACCAATGATAATATCCAAAGAATGTTGCAAAACAACTTTTTATTTTCCTGTTCAGATGCAATTTCTGATGACGATGGATAGTACTCCATTGAAGTGGGCAATAGTTTGATTTCTGTGATAATCAGTTTTGCTGATGTTTCAATTATACGATATTTTTCTAATTCAGGGTCTTCTAATTTATTTTGTTCCTAATAATCTAAAATAATATTAGCCAATGTTTGACCTATAGTTACCATATTAGGCATCCCATCTTTTTTAAAAACGATAATGTTACCAAAAAAATATTATTTAAGATTTTGCAGCATGTGACGATGACTATATGTTTCATTACAAACTGGTAGGAAGTCTTTCATTTGACTAGCCAACTGCTGGACAGAAACCGGCTCATCATTTCCTGGAAACCACCTACATACTTCTAAAAAAGCATCATGTTTTTCTTTCTCTGCAGGACGACCAAGAGGCTTGCAACATAATTCGTCTTGGGAATCATCTCGGTACTTCTTTGGGATCGACTCACCTTTTCGAAAATTTACGCTGCATGCCTGGTGATAAATGACTTCTGCTGCTGGTAAATCATCAACTGATAGCAATCGTGATTGAACATTGGCTGACCATAGATCATTTCTGGAGTTACACTCCTTCATATCAGAATTTTGAAAAATTACTGTACGGACCTGTATAACGCCAGATTTAACCCGTTTTTCACTATCAGTAACAAAGCGACCACAAAACCAACAGTGTTTTTTCAATGTAAGTGTTGCTATATCCGACCGTAATATTCTACTGCAGCTGGCTAGTGCTTCATTCTGAGTATGCAACTTCAATTCCATATCACTCTGGATATTATTGAAATTTGTGTACAGATGGCGACATTCGACATGGACACTCACGGGGTGATCAGGAAATGGTTCAAATAACTCATGGATATTGTCTATCCGAATTTTACTTGCATTGATGATACATTGTATACCTTTAGTAGACAACTTAACACATTTTGAAGCTTCGCTTTCACTTTCAGAGCACAAGGTACAGTTCCTTTCTGCTATTTTGAATTTCTTAAAAGACGTTAATACTTGAAAAACTCACCTGGAAAAAAATGGAATTTAAATATTTTTATTTTATCCTATTATGTTATTATGACAATAACTCCTTAGCAACAAGTTGCGTTAAGATGCATTTAACAGCACTAGTGTTGTTAAGAAAAATAACATAACGATACATTATTACCATTTAATCACATGTTGACAGCACTGAAGTGTATTGTCAGTCTATGTCAAATTCGATGTTAGTAGGTTAGGTTTTGTTTGTTATTTGACACAAACTGACGCAAAACCTAACTTGAAAATCTCAAATTTAACATAACCTGACAGTGCTACCAACAATACAGTATTGAGTTTTATCTTACTAGTGATACCACCACTCGCTGTTGTAAGTGTCATTAATAACAATTTTTCCTATTTTTCTTAAAAGATTAGTATTTTAGGATAAAATAAACCGTGTTACGATATACGTAACGTTATCTGCTTTCTACATTACTCGAGAATTTTAAAGAACTCGCACCTAACGTTGCTCGTTCATTCAAACTATTCTCTCGTAATGTAAAAAGCTTGATAACGTTACTTGTATCGTAAATTACTATTACACACTTAGATTTTCCCAGATTTTTAGTGTGTCAAAAAGATATCACATACATCATCTTTGTGAACGTTTTACTTCTAAAAACCATCATTATATTATTTTCCAGCGTGAAATACCGTGTAATTTGTTACCATGCATGACTTTTTTACTTTTTTATGTTTTTTCAAGATGACGTCCAAAAAAACGCATTTTGCATACTCAGATTTTTCTAGACTTTTAGTATAACAAAAAGATACCAACAACGAACTAAAAAATTCAAATCCCGTCTTTGTGGGAATTGGTTCCACCCAAAAACCTATATCTACTGTACTATTTGGATATTCTTTTTCGATTGTAATAAAATGCATTCTGGGGGTCTAACAATCACATCGACAAACTTTTAGAGGCGATTACCTAGATAATATAGTACTAGCCATAAAATTAAAGGTTTTAAGTACGGTATTGATGTAGCAATGTAAAAATAGCCGAATATAGTCGATGAACAACCAATTAGCCGCCAAAGTTCTAATTACAGCTATTATTTTTGAAACTTTCCAAACCAACAGAATATAGAAATATTAGCATAGTAATGCAAACTCTTACACTTCCCCTATGTTTATCTCCACTACGTAAAAACTAACAAAAGCTACATCATCATAATGGTCAAATTAACAATTTTAATGAAGTAAATGTTTGTCTTTACTCTTTACTCACTAACAATAAGCTATCAATTGTTCCAACTCAAAAAATAAAATCAATTTTATATTTAGTAAATACAAATTTGACTTCTTACTAAGATAACCTATAAATTAATAGCATGATGATGGATTCATTTCCCTAACGAAAAACTATGTTTGTTCAGTTATAATTTACTCCATGTTTAGATTAGAACTACAACTTTTTTCAAGCGAGGCCGACATGGTCCTGACAAAAAACTAATATCTGTTGATCCTTGTATCATGTTCGAGTTGAGATTAAGATATCTCTGACGATGATAAATTGGTTGGATAATGTTCCGATGAACATTTAAACCAAAGCATGCCCCATTTTTATTTCAAAACGCTGCGCTTTTTCAGTAAAAAGCTAGGAGAGAATAACTACGACTTTATAGTTACTTTAGAAGCGGCTATTTCAACCAATTTAAAGCGCGGCATCAAAGCCAGTGTTTATCTGCGGTTATAAAACCTATTCGCCCGTTCAAAGCATTCATGATTATGACTTTGTATGCACCACAGCAACAAAACATCTGGGCAAAATAAAGAACTTCCAAAGTGATAATGTATTTGTTTGGTTTGGCTTTTATGGTGCCTACCATTTTGACAGGCGATTACACAAAATGTCCGCAGATAGCACGGCGTTGACGTTGGCAATAATGAAGGTATTATCTCCCCATTACAGTGGATGATTCGACAGTTTTTAGTGTCAATTAATAAACGAACCTATAAAGTTTAAATGATTAGTTTTTTGCTGTCAATACATATCATTATTGTAGCGAATAGTTTAATAGCTCCTTTACGATTCACCACGAAACATAGCTTAACAAAACAAAGCTTTTTAATTATTCATAACCAGTTTATATCGGAACAGAACAGAGTCGTATTTGGCAGCCTGATACTTCTTCGCTACAGAAAAGTTTGAATTGAAATAAAGGAACTAACCATTTAAAATAATAAGATAAAAAAGTTTTATGCGGGCGCCATCGTAAGTGGAAAAGTTTTAGCACCCGGAAAATGCAATCCTAATAACAACGGAGCGTATACAAAACCAGATTGTATAGAATTTCAGAATGGTTGAAGTCGCTAGTAACAATAGGTTTAATTGTATATTTAAGTGTAAATTCCTATAATTTGACGCTGCACTTGGATTGGACGAGGAAAGAAATGAATAAAGTGGAACAAATTTAAAAGCGAGAGGAAGGGATTTACTTAACGATCAGTAAATTTCTAAAACTTCGTCTGCGGTAACTGTGCCGTCAAAAATTTTTGACTATTATTAAGTAAAATAATATCAGTGCAGTAACGAAACAAGTTGTCGCCAATGTGTATGCATAAGTGCCTTCCTCTCCCTCTCAACACCTCTTTAAACTAGTCTCGACGAAGTTACTTTAATTGGGACATAATATTTGTGCGTTTAGCGTAACTAGTTATCATATATCATCTTATGAATGACCGACTGTCACCATATATTACTTTATTTTGCATTTATACAAAAATTAAAATAAAGTGCTTGTATTCTTATACAGAATATTAGTAAAACTCTATAATGTTGTCAAAACGCAAAATTAATAAAAATCAGTATTGTTTTTTCAACTGGGATCTGTACCTATAATAGTAGTATATTTATCTAGAACGAAAAGTGGCATTTTAAAGAACGAGGAAGTTGTTTACGGCCGAGGCGTCAGCCGAGGACGGAATTACTTGCGAGGACCTTTAAAAACAGTTTTCGTTTGCTGTTAATCATTTCTAATTTCATGTCAATAACTGACGTATAATTTTAAAATACTTGAACTTTAATATTTCACTTTAAAGTATTAAGACTTCAATGTTCCATTTTTTGTACCATAAATAATCCGAAAAATGTCATTTTTGACATCAGTATGAAATAAACTAAATAAAATTACCCTTCCACGGCACACTACTACAACTTAATTATGTACATAAAGATAAGCGTCACCTGGAAATAGTCAAAACTTAATTCACCTTCATTTCAGAAGCCGCAATTCATTTACCTAATTATCCATAAACATTAGATAATGGGTACAGCTAAAATTATCAATGGCAATAATTACTCCTTTCAAGGTAACTGCTTTTATCAACCGGCTTTCAAGGAATGCAGCTGTTGATTACTGTGTGCTTATATGAGAATACTGTCTTTTTCTGCAGTCTACTGTCTATAGCTAGAAGGGAAAGTGATTTTTAAACGAGTTCATTAACCACGGGAGTCCGAGAACAAATGTACGTACAATCAAAGGTGTACCCAACATTGTTCTCCACCACCATCATGGGAAGTTGGCTTTTATGAGCTCACCTCTATAAACTATCAAAAATATAACTTTTCCGAGCAAATATCAACAGCCTGCAGAAAATACAACTGAAGTGTAGAAACGACTTTTCACGCGCGAATCAGGAACCACGAAAAATGTGAGGGAACTGGCAGAGATATTTTACGAAACAGAATGCTGAGCTGTTTAAAATCTTTATACAAAGTTTTAAAAAGTATGACTATTGTATTTTGCTTGCATTATACTAACTTATAGTGTCAACACATAAAATGGTGCTACGTTAGTGGAACATTATTTAAATACAATATGAATTAGATACAAGGGCTTGGCGGGTCGCGAAATCACGCACCAAACGAATTAAGACGTTACATAATACAGAATCAAGAAGAAGAAGTGAAAACAGCCATAACAACTTCAGAACTGAAAAGCACTAGGTATAGATGAGATTAGAGAGTTGCTCAAATACATGGGAGAAGAGGATGGGCTAAGACTACTATACAAAATTATACTACTGGCCTTAAAAAGAATACTAGCCCCAGTGGCTAGAAAGCATCAGTAGTGACTCTGACTCACAAGAAAAGAAACTTTACGGATTGTAATAACTATAGAGATATCTCCCTCTTGTGCGTGTCGTTTAAAATCTGCGAGAGAATTATGGAAGCAAGATTAAGGCAAAAATTAGAACCTACATTACAGGACCCCAAGCAGGCTTCAGACTGGGAAAAAGCTATAATCTTTACAATTAGGCAAATCTTTGAAGTATATCTGGCTACGGACAAAAGGTTATACGTATGCACAATTAACCTAGGAAAGGCTTTCGACAGTATTCCAAGATCGAAGATATGGGAGGCATTACAGAAGAGGGGAATAAGACAAAATATACTGGAAGCGGAGAAAATTCTTTACGAGGAAACCGAAAACGAAGTGCGTATAAACGGAGTATACTCGGACAGATTTCCGAACCATAAAGGCGTCAGACAAGGAAGCATTTTGAACCCATTACTGTTCATTGTGGTGATGTTACGAAATTACAGAAAAACCAAACATGAAGCCCACGGTAATAGGCTACATAAGGCTGAAGCCAGTAGGCATATATGAACTTTTGAATGCAGACGACCGAATTCTGATCGACAACGACAAGAAAGAGCTCCAAAGGAAAATGATGAACTGGCAAGATGCATTAAAGGAATAATCTGTGAAAATTAACTATGCTAAGTCGGAAGAGATAATATTAGCTCGTGAATCAACTAACGCCGAAAACAATACTAACAACCAGAAATTAAAGAAAGCAGACCATATAAAATATTTGGGTGCAATAATAGAAGAGCAAGAAAGCTTAGAGGGACATATTAATAGCAGAATTATGAAAACAATGCAATTATACACAACTCTTTCTAGAACCTTTTCCAACAAGAGAGAACTTTCAAAGAAAAGTATGAAAGTATGCGAAGCACTGCTGGACCCTTTCAGATAGACTAACGAAAACTTGAGGCTTGTGAAATGAAGATCCTGAGTGAGGTGGAGAGAGTAACGAAATTAGACCGAATAGGAAGTGAAAACATCCAAAAAAAGCCTAAAAGTAAAAGGAATCCTGGAAAAATGGTTCTTTATAAGTAGAATGGGAGAGAAAAAACTAGTCAAGGTCATATGGGAAATGGGCACCGGAATGATATGACAGAGAGGTAGGCTGAGAACCACTTGAAATGCCATAATTGCAAAGACTATTGAGAGTAGGGGACCCGACTGGACCCAAGCGAAGAGAATGGCAATAGATCGCAAAGCTTGGAGAAGATTTATCTCCTCGATAGCTTTGATACAAGTGGTTGCGGAGGTTGCGAAGTAAATGAGTATGAATCAGATAGATGTATTAAGTACGTTTTGCATATGCTTTTTTATATATTTGCTTAAATTTTCTTATATGACCACTCAGTTTGTACTCGTTTGTGCTCTATTTATTAATAAAATCATAACCGATATCCAAGTCAAAATGAAGTTTAGAGGTTTAGACGACACGTTTGGGTACAGGTTATCCGGAGGCGAACGGTCCCGCCGCTTGCCGTCGAGGCAACAGTAAAAACTGAAGCGTTCGACTCCTGGCCAGGTTTCATTTAGTGAAGGCGTAGTAGATTACATAAGTCCGCAATCTCTGAAGAATATTATTTTTAAAATTAAAAAAGACTACTATACAAAACAAATATATTTAACAAAGTTTTTTTTTATTCATAATAAAAAACTGTTAATAATAAAATTCTTTGATTTGGTAAATAAACATAAAAGAAAATGTGAGAGGTCAAAGTTAGCCGAGGATGTTGATTCTAAACAACTTTTTTCTACGACCACTACTAAAAGTAGGCTTTTTTAGCTAAAACTGACGTTTTATAAATTAGCGTGTTAAAAGTGAAATCAGCTGTTTACTTTTCGCCCATGTGCTAAAAGTAAACAGCTGGTGTCGAATTTAGAATTTCGAACTGGAAGTGAGGTTATAAAGTTATTGTAGTTACTTCTTTCGTTAGAAATAAATTGTTTTTTAAATAATTAAAGCATTATGTAATGATAAAGTAAAATGTGTACATTTATAATTACTTTTGATAACTGACTTTGACAGCTACTGGCTGCAGAAACATTCATCTGCTCGTCAAGGCCATCTCTTTATTATGACATAAATTATAACTGTCATAAATGCAAACTGTTGTTAAATCGACATTTATGTATTAATAACAGTAAATTTAAGGTCGTAGAAAAAATATTGTATGCAAACTCGTGCTAAAAGTGTTATTACATTCAACATGTTATGAATGCATAAACGTTCACTTTTAGCACTTGTTGCACAAATGGCTATTCGGTGCTCGGTAGTGTAAATCTTACCTACATCCCTTGTAAAGTAATTACTATGTATGCATTTGGAAACCTCCGGCCCACTGTTATCGTTTGCTTTAAATATTTAGTGAATTTAATACGAAGAAAGCCTACAATAAACGCCAATTAATGTCTAATCGTGATAATAATGCCATCAAATAATAAGTTCTACCTTTTGATGTCAATACACTCGACTTCAGTTGAAAATTTTACGGATGGAGAGAACAACACCTAAATCGCAATATCCCTAGCTTTCATAATTTCTCTAGGTAATCTATCTGGACCAAGATATTTCAGTTGTTTAACAACTTTTCAACATCACAATTCGTGAAAATCCCTCACCACACAAATATTTAACAACTGATAAATATGTATTTTGACAGCCAAGCTGCCATCATCAGTAGCTAAGAAAACTAACACAGCAAAATGGCAAAGAAATTCTCGTGACCAAATTACAAATGGAAGCGGACGATTCCCGAGCATTTTACATCTATTTATACTATCTGACCCTGAGGGCGTGGCCCAGAGCCATCTAACATGGCCGACGACCATTTAACTTCAATAAATTATACAAGATGGAGGAAGGAATAGGTCCGCCGTCTTTGTTCAAAAGTGTATTATCTCGGTTCTTAAAAATGGCCAAGCTTTCAAAATAATTTAATTGTTTTGTTGAAGTTAACCCCTTTACAATTTTTAGGTCCTCCTCCTTTATACTATGACCCGTTTCGTAAATATATTGATGTTGGGTAATACTCGATTTTTCGAATCTGTTGAATCTAAAATGAGCTAAATGCTCTTTAAATCTAGTACTAAAATTACGATATGTTTTGCCCAATATATTTAGACTCACAATGGGAACATTTAATTTCGTAAATTCCAGATCTCTTCAAAGTCTTCAGTTTGTCTCTTGGATTTCCGGCAAATTTCTAATATTTTTGTTTGAACCATACACAACTTTATGGCTCGATTCTTTAAAAATGATTACTAGGCCCTTTGTAGCCGGGTGAAACGGAATTTTGATGTACTTGGGTCCTTCACTTCTAAGACTGACGAGAGCTGTGGAATTTCGAACGTGCAATTTTGTTTTTTGTTTTCTAATAAAATTCTCGATAATTTTAGAAGGGAAACCATTGTACACAGTGATGCTTTTTATAGTCTGAAGTTCGGTGGTATACCGATCTTTGTTTAAAGGAAAGATTAACAGTCTATGCACTAAGAAATTTAGAGCAGCCATTTTGTGTTGAAAACAATCATTTGAATCCGCTAGAATGAATCTATTTACATTGGTTTCTTTTCTATGTACATATAAACATCGAATTCCAACTTATTTATATTTTTTATTACTAAGGTATCTAGAAATGGCAGTTGTCCTTCATTTTCCATTTCATATGTGAATTTTAGGTTAGGAAATTTGGAATTTAACTGATACAAAGAATTATCAATACTACATTTAGATAAATTAAAAACAGCAAAAATGTCGTCCACATACCTGAACCAAATCCTTGGGAAATACTCTGTGTTATTCTTAAATTCAGTTTCGAATTTTGACATAAAAAGGTTGGCAACGAAAGGGGAAAGGCTGTTTTCCATTGCTGTTCCTTCATGCTGTTCATAGAATTTTCCATCTATTTGACAGTAATTCTGGGACATGCAATGTGCAGTTAATCTAACTAACTCGTCAATTTTATTTGAATCCAAATTATTATCCGTAAGGAATTCCCGCAGGTATGTCATAATTTGTGGGACTGGTACGCTTGGAAACAAAGAACACACATCAAATGAAACTAGAATCTTGCTTTCACCAAGTTTCAAATCTTTAATTTTATTTAGAAACTCCGAGTTCTCGACCGAAAAATTATTTTGAAGTTTCTAAATTCATTTGTTAACCATTTAGATAAGAGGTAAGTTGGGGAGTTAATACCAGAAACAATAGGTCTCACCGTTTTGCCTGGCTTATGTATCTTAGATAAACAATACATTTTTGGCATTTCTGGATTAGAAAGAGTTAGCTTATTTGTAAGGGCTGGAGTACTAAGTCTGGGACAGGATTTCATCACATCCTGTGTTTTAACAATCATGCTACTTAGCGGAGCCTTCTTTAATGCTTTGTAGAATCCATTGTTAAGCAATGTACCTACTCTATCAAAATAGTCCTGTTTATCTAAAATAACAATCTTATTACCTTTGTCAGCTTTTAGATAAAAACATCCCATGTTGCGCAATCCTTTAATAAGTTCATGGTCTTCTTTAATCGATTCGGTGGTTTTACCTTTTCTATCTCTCAGGTTTTCCGAAATTTTAATTTTGCAAATTCTTCTAATGAATTCTTTAGACTGTTCGTCTAAAGTGGCAATTGAACTTTCGATACCGGCATCGATTTCTTCTGAAGGTGGTTTAGTATGACCTAAATTGAATTTTAAACCCCAATTTAGAAAAGCCAATTCGTTTTTATTAAAGGATTCTGAAGACTCGTTTTTACTTCCTTTTACAAGAAAGGAAGTATTGGATTCAACCCAAATATTCGAAATTGAGTTTTCACCAGATCTTTACGTTTTAGAGTCCCCTGAACCCAAAAAACATATGTTTGTTCATTGGTCTGTCTGTGTGTCTGTCTGTCTGTCTGTCTGTCTGTCTGTCTGTGAACAGAATATCTCGAAAACGAAAAGAGGTATGGCGTTGAAACTTCACATATAAGTTTTGTCTACTATGTGGATGAGACAGCAAGATTTTGAAGAAAATCGCATAACCGGAAGTAACTGTTTACTCTAGTAATTTTTCAGTTTTTTTCGATTGTTTCAAAAACTGCTCTAATGTTTTTTAACACTTTACATTTTTATTACATTTTTAATGTGTATTGATGTGAGATAGGTGATCTTCCAGTTGAGTTCTTTTGTTTTTTTTTTCTATTTTTTGTCTTAACTCTTATTTTAAGTAGAAACCCGGTATATTATTACATTTCTGAATTCAGCTTAAAATTTTAGAGAAAATTTGTCTCTTGATCTAGTGCTCTATTTTGTACCGTTTTTGTAGAATTTGTAAATTTTGAAAATTGTTGACAAATGCTGAAAAATTAAAACTAAATTTTTGCCTAATTATATGATCACAATAAAAGGAAGTTATGTGAGTGTATCACATTAGATTTTCAACACTTAAATCCTCTTCAACTTCTTGGGCAATTTTCAAAGATGTGGCATTTTTATCCAATTCAACGCCTAACTTTATAGTTTTTTCTTGTGAATAATCTTCTGTTGAAATTTATGATCATTCATTTCGAATACACGGCTTTGAAAATTGTTCCATACTTGAAATTGGTATTCTGATAAATTGCATGTGACGGCCAAATGCAATTTATAAATCTCCAATTCAAGTCTGCTTCTTCTGCTATACAGATATTTAATGTCCAACCATTTTCTTTTAGCAAATGTTCTAACTGAATTACTCCTTCTACAATTGGCACTAACTTTAATGTTGATAAAATTTGGAAAAACACCATGGATTTTACAGTCTTTTAGAAATTTAATATTTGCCTGCAGATTCTTAACTTTAGAAATTAATTTATGATACCTTTTCATCTCCTGCGGCCGGGAAGCCATCTTGAATAAAACACTGCTGGAGCCTATGGTTTGAAAATATAACAATTCGTTAAAACCCCTCACCACACAAATATTTAACAACTGCTAAATACGTATTTCACGTTTCACGTGGTTTATTCAAAGATTGGTTTAATGATTGCTTTCTATCAGCAAAAAGACAAAGGAAAACTTTTATTTATACTATGCTATTGTTTAATACAAAACATAATTTCTTTAACATTGTCAAAAGATTATTCACATAAATAAATTTAGCAATAATGTATAAAATTAAATTAGAGCGGAAGAACCATGGCACGTTAGTTCCTGGGGATTAAAGTGGCGCGTTATTCCCTCACAACCTGCCTCATTTATAACTTTTTCATTGCACAAACAACACTTGTGTTCTTGACAACAGTTCATTGACTACTGGATATTAGGCAATTATTAATTTATTTTGAATTGAAAATTTAAAAAAAATAGATTTACAGTTGCGACAAAGACTTTGTATTAACATCTGAAGTGAACATCGTTAATTCCATGACTGAAAATGCCCTCGGCTCTCTTCGGTGGTCTCAGGCCTTACTTACAGTCTCAGGATTAAAATCGTAGTTTACTCCCTTGGTATATTATCACGTGCTGTAATGCCATTACCTTGTTGCTTATACCACGTGTTCAATAAGGGTTGGACATGAAAAGCAAAACTAATGATAACTTTAGAATTTCCATAATATATTAGACTATAACATAAACTTCTGTCAACTACAACAACGACAGTTAATGAATTTTAAGGCTTGCTGTTTACATTACTTTTAGTTTCCATGACCAACCCTTATGTAATTTGTTTTTGAACACACGGTACATACAGTGAATTTATTATAACGCGCAATGTGGTATTCCCGTTTCCATGAGGACTTGATCGTTACTATTGGTTTCTAAGGGTACGCCACGCCATGTGTAAATGCGTTTATTTTAAAATGCAATATATGAACCGTAATTTTATTGAAAAAGAAACCATATTGCATTTTAATATAAACGCATTTACACAAATTGCTCGTTATAATAAACTCCCTGTATATGTATTAATTTACTGCAACCATACCGCTATATGCTATTGTTATTTCTTATATTAAAGTTGGCTTTTAAATTTAAGTCTGAAATACATACTATGAAACCCGAAACCGTAGTCAGCAGGAGATAATCTGATCAACTTAATTATTTTCTGCCGTTAGCTGTCTGTGAATAACAAACAAAACCGTGATAAATATCAATGGAAAATGGAGTTATTTGATAGTGTGAAACAACGACGGGGGGCACCTCTCAATTTGCGCGTCAATGCCTCGGCACCGTTGGATTCTTACTAAATTTATGACACAAAAGAACTTTCCGCCGTTCCTTTTATACGAACGAAAAACATCGAGATTTTATATTCCCAGTACCAATTATAATTTGTGATGCACCGCGAGGCTCTCTCCTTTAAAAGCTAATCGAAATCCGAGCAAACGAACAACGGTGATTGGAGAAGATCCGCTTTTAATGTTATCTGTAACATTCATAACCGTTGCCGAGTGCGATTTAAATGATGGTGTCCCTTTTATTAAATGGACTAACGTTAAATAATAACAATAAAACGTATATCTGTATAACTTCAATAAATGCTTGACTTTCTAAAACTCCAAGAGCGGATTTTATTGATAGACAGGTTGAGTATACAATAAAATGAGCTAAATAGATTAGACGTGAATCAAACCAACGTAGAAATGTTGGTTGCGTATTTTTTAACGTCCCCATTTTTTATATGTTCCTTTTTTAAGCATGGTTAAATTTTAATAGTACAAGGCTGTCCTAATATGTTTTAACTATGTAGGAAGATTGATCAAGCAATTTACTGTAATAATTAATTACTCTAACACAGATTTTATAACAAGTAATTTTTTATGCAATGACGCGTTCCTATATTACTAGGGTACAATTAACTTTTTGTAACGCTGTATACACCTGCCTGTTTGCAACTTACATTTTGTTAGATACCGTTATAGGGAAATACATGGGCAACGTAAGTGCACGTGGTAATATTATTTAATGTGGAAATAATTGCAACCCTGCTACTGACGCAGCATGGCAGCAGATTTAAATGTGTTGAATCTAAAAGACAAACGTTGGCGTGATAAAATGTATAGTGAGTTCGTACGTTTCGTAATCTCGGTGTTATCCTTTGTTAAACCTCAGGAACACGTTTTCAAATGAATTGTGGCTGTGCAAACAGAACTGCACATTGCGTTTAATTTGCGAGTTTGAATAGGAGCCGCAGTCACACAAGTACTATTTTTATGGAAATTTATTATTTATTATGAATTCTCCAGCAGGCTTGATAGAATATTGAACAGGCAATGGAAATAAATCGGCGCTTCAAATTATTGGTGAATTTTAACAAAAGCTACAAATCTGCTACTATTATAGTGGCATTCAATATGCACTTCCATATTCAGTCCAAATTTTATGAATTAATACGCATAATTGTAATGCCAATATTCGCAGAAATAAACTATATGCATATGAATTTCATGCAATTCTGGATGTCGACAGAGTCAACGCCAACACATATTTAAGTCTTAGCAACCCAAATACCAAACTTGAAGGTATGAGAGAATAAAATATACACATATTCCTCAAAAACTAAATATTTTTCTAAAGAATTTCTGCTGTTGCTCTTTGTAAACATTCCAAGCGTAAAATATGTTCTACACTGAGTTTCCACACGTGGCTGAATTTCTTACCCCAACTTAATTTTCCGCCATGTAATGTCTAGTGTGATGTTGGGGTAACTGAGTTGTATTTCATTGCTGCCACATTTCCACACTCCGCTACTCGTGATTACTTGATTAAAGTGCTTTATTTTTTCTTCGTTAAATGTGAACACATTATACTTTGTCTTCCAGACAACGTGTTAGACGCTCCCAACAGAATGTTCTACTCAAATTCCTGCAGGGGAGGAGCCTTACGTGTTTCGTATTTCAGAGCACCTTTTCACTAAGCTTCCTTTTGTAAACGTTTAATATTTAACGTCAAACTTCAGATGAACACAAAAAATACCAACGAAGTTCCCCACCTAGGTGATCCTAGTTATTGCAGTATTTATTATTCTAGTCCTTAACCAGGATTCTAGCAATATTTTAGTACATATTTAGTTGTTCTAAACATATATTAATATCTAGAAACTATACCCAATAATCTCACAACTGTTTTCTTAATGGTAACGTTCTTAAAGATAATTAATACTTTATATATAAGAAACGCTTTCTGTTGACTTAATAAAGACGAGTATTATGTATCATTAAATAACTTTATGCAGGGTGATTTATAACGGGCTTACCAAACTTCAACAGTTTGTTGGGGAGGTCATTTTGAGTAAAAAATGTTATATGAACATACCTAGGTCGTATTCTATTTAGTTACCTAACTACAAGAGATTAAATTTTTATTAAGGGGCGGGCCAAAGTAACACCGCTCAAAGTAGCCAATTTCAAGCGTCATATCTACTACGTATGTGGGCCAATCATATCACACTTTTTTTGTATGATAGCCTGTAGTTTTATCTGTCAAACGATATGGATTTCATGGCAATTTATTGGTAGGACGGCCACGTGGTGTTAGGATTATATGGTGTGCTCGCGCGCATATGTATTGTCATCCTCGTCGCACACTGTGACGTCAGCTTGGGAGCAGATTTGCCACACTACATTGGTAAAATTCTCGTAATTAATCTCTAGAGCTCTTATTATTATAGTTGAAGAATAAATGCAAATACGAAAGTTGAGAATATTTTGATGGTTAATAAAACTGCCTTATTTAATTTATTAGCACAGCTATCTACGATGTTTTGTTAATAAAATACGCAATGAGAAAATTATGTCTCAAACTTTTTAATTGTTGACAGCAAATTCAACAAAACTTACAGTTAGAAGTAGTAACATTCGCAAATAAAAATAGAAAAAATAAGGCAAGAAAATTTATTTTGCACATTTAGTTGTGCAACAAATACCAAAGCAATAAGCAAGTTTTGTATTTTTATTGTCCACCTATTTTTTTTTTAAATTCCTCAGTTTAGACAATTTCTTCTGCAATTTTCGTTTACAGTTAGAACAACTTATATTTTTATTTAGATAACTTAATCTAATATATATGCTAGTTCGCGCCTTACAAAGAATTATTTCATACAGAAACATATTTAAGTAATTAAAACTGACAACCCATTAACCAATTTTTTAAAAACTAACGACTCTTTTGACAACAATTCACCATGTAAACGTCTAAAGTGTGTGCCTAGAATTCGAGCTAATTGCATTAATTCTTCACTAGGATACATTAAATGTCCTTTTAAAAAAAACTATCCAATCCGGACTGCTCGAAATATCAAGTTTTCTTGTAGCTACGCCCAAATTTAAATCTTTATATTTATTTTTATGTCTGTAAGCTACATATTCTGCTATATACTTTAAACCTTGGCTACTAAGAGTCGCAGAAAGTTGATTTGAATTCAAGGCTTTTAAAGTATTTTCAAATGGAGTTTCATGGAAAGTAGGTATTTCAGCTTAAGGAAACATAACTTCGGATTCATACTCTGGTTCGAGGAAGGTATAATCTGCTACCAAGGAGCTATCTTTATGAATATTTAAATCATCATCCACATTCTTGTTTTCTAATTCTGAAGATTCAATGGTATTTGCAAAAAACTCTGCTGTTAAACAAGCCTGGGTATCCTCTTCGGAATCTTTGTTCATTGTAAATATAGACAATGAATGTCGTCCCACTACGTACCACCGAATTCTGTACTTGATTTGAAGTGGATCCGGGTGATCATTGGTGGCACCCATACCTCGAATGTAGGAAAAACAGTTTTCCATTACATCCTGATTGAGTTTGTATATTATTAAATAATCGATGTTATACTTATTGCGGAGGTAAAAATATAAAAAAATGTGTTAAGGAGCGGTTGCTTAAAATAATACCCTTTCGAAAAGATAAAGGAGACTTGTGTTTTCCAACAACCATTTTATTTATTAACTATTTTTGTTTAATAACTCTTTCGCACACGACGCTTTTCTGCATCCCGGGCAGTTAGTAATTACGGCTTGCTCCCTAGCTGACGTCATGCGCGGGACTGACCAAAATTGAACCTCTACGTAGCACACCATATAAACCTAACACAACGGACGGCCATTAAGAAAATATTTTACAAACACCTTGCAATTTATCTTCAAAGAATTTTTCTCCCAAACAGTTTGTTGAATCTTAGTCTTTCTTATTTCAAAATTATTCTTTTTCGCAGTTCTAGTGTAGGAGATATAAATAGAAAAAATTCTGAACAAATTTAAAAAATAAGTTCGCCACTGCAACTCCCAACTACCCGAATTGGTTGACTTGTTTCATGCTTTTTTTCTATTTCCATATTTAGTTGTGTCTCTTTATCCATTTACTTTGTCTTTATTTCTAGATATTTTATTTTTTCTTCATTAACTCATACTCCATATTCTTCTGCCTTTCTTTCTAATAGTTTGACTGTCCTAATTAACTTTCTTCTTGATCTGGCCAAAATGTACTATGTCGTCAGCATAGGTCATACATTGGTGTGTGCAGTTGTAAATCAGATGTCTTGTAGATATTCCCGCTCTCTCTTAGTGTGCCTCCTAAATCTACTATGTTGAAGAGCACTGTAGATAGGGAAGCCTCTTGTTTTAATCCTCTTAGACGTGGAATTTCTTAGATAGGCTACACCCTATCGCAACTCTGCTCTGTCTTCTTGTTGGTATCATTTCCATCAGATTTCTAATTTTCGCAGCGATTCCAGGCTCGCTAATGCCACCATACAGACTTGTTCTTATATTTGTGTCATAAGTTTGTTTAAAATTAATGAACAGCATACATTGATCTAATGTCTGTTCATGACTATCATACTGAAACATCTTAAGTGTAAAGATGTGGTAAATTGTAGACAATGCTGCTTTTAACCTTCCTTGGTATTATCTCACTTGTTTTTTTTTAAATATTTATTAAAACGATCTCTTAAAATCATGGCAAATACCTTGTATACCACATTTAGCAGTGCTATACCCCTATAGTTGGCAATTCATATTTCCCCTTTCTTATACATGGAGCAAATTACAGCGTTACTCTAAGTCTATGGCATCTTTTCTTCTCTCCATACCTTTTGGATAGGTTTACATATGCGCGACTATAATAACTCATTGTTTTATCACCTCGGCCTGTATACCATTTTCTACTGCACTTTTGTTGTTCTTTCATGGTTTTTATCACTTCCTTTATTTCTTGTTTTGTTGAATCTTTCCTCTTCATCTATATCGTGTTCCCTCTCTACCCTTCCCTCGTCTCCGTATTATATATATTTTTTAATGTTTCTGCTTATCCTTTCTAGATTTTGGGTAGAACTTTCTTACTTCCTTGTTCACAAAAAATTTCATCTCTTCAGGATTCCTTTTCCAGTAGGTCCTTACCTGTTCTTCTCTCTTGTTCATATTCTCCCTTTTTCTCATTCATTGGGTTCTCTAGTATTCTTAATCTTATTACGTTTCTCCTAATTAGAGCTTCTCTGCAATTATCATGAAACCAGTTACGCCTGCCTGGTTTATCTTTGTTTCTAAAACAATATTGAACTACTTCTATCATTACTGTTTTTATTTGTTGCGACCATTCATATCCTATATTCTAAAGCGTGGTCAGAGTTTACATCCACACCTCTATAACTTCTGACGTCCTTGACGTTGTTCTTTTTACTAGCATGTCGTCTACTGGTTTTTTTACATTTCAGTCTGCTTCTAAATATAAAACATAGTATAGGCTTTCACCGCCGTTATCTATAATGGTAAGGTCTTCCGGGTTATGCCGTGATCTTCGATTTAAACATGACGTTTGGTTTATGATGCTATTAGCTTCTGCAGAAGTGTTATCTAAAGACGGATGTTGAAGTCTGAGCCGTCTCGTTATATACTGAGGAGTCGCTCCGATTGCCTGCTCATGCTAATTTTGTGTGTTACTGAGACTTGTCGATATTCTGTTTGGGTGCTCACGTAAAACTCGTATATCTTTGGATGTGTTTTGCAGGGTTACCTTCTAGTTTTGCTAAGGCTTAAACCATCTTCTCGATTTACATTATCCTGGCTAGTACGTAGCACTTTATTCTGTGCTCTCCTCGTTCTAGGAGGCCTTCGGCGATGAATGATTTTTGTGTGTTTTCAAGTCGTGTCTAGTTTGTAATGGGACAAGCCGGCTAGGCCAACTAGCCACGGCCATCTCGACATAGCCAAATGGTCGTCAGGGACAACTGGACGCAGGGACAACACGTCGCGAACCACAGCCCACTAAGTAGGCTGTGCGCGAACCAATTCGGCGCGAGCCAACTGGGAGCGAGATAAGTGAGCGTGAAATAATTTTGAAACGTTTATAGCGTAAACTTATAAATTAACATTAAATCTAAACTTTAGAATGCAGAGAAGGCAGTTATATTGCCTATTTTAAGTTACTACAAAAGGTACAGGTAGCACTAATTTGTATTAAAAATTACTAAAGTCAAATGAAAAATTTATATTAATTTCCAAAGTCGAATAATCACGCTAGAATTGGTTATTTATTAATGCCAAAACTCGTAATTACAAATGGCCGCACATTTTTCAGCCAGTCTGTATAACCAAAACTATTTTAGAAATATACAAAATCTTCGTACCTTCAACTTTTATATAAGCAAATTGTACGCAACACTCGTAGTTCAAGAAATATATTTCACCCCCATTCATCGTTGCCGGATCCTGTATGTTTTGCGCCCACTTGTCTCGCGCCCACTTGGCCGCGTAGAGATGGCCGCGGCCAGTTGGCCGCCCCGCCTGGTCCTAGACCGTTTGGGGCTCCCGTTATTTTAGTCTAGATTGAACGCTTTCTTTCCGTATGTCCGATGTTAATATTTACCACAAGTACTTTTGCGGTAGTAGACGCCTTTTGTCTGTGATCTGGGCAAAACATCTTTGTTGGAAGGGATCAATTATTTCATCTTTATCATTACACCATAACAAACTCCGATGTTTTCTTGTACAAGACCTTTCTTCTTCAATCGATTTCCGGCGATTTAGGGAAAGTGGGGGTGATTCGTAGGTTTAGGTTTCTTTGGTTTTTAGGTGTTTTGGCATGCTGTCCTGATATCTCGTCGACTATAGCTCTTCCTCCGTAAAGCCTCTTCCACAAGTTTTAATTCTTGTGGCTTGCTGTCATCGTCACAAATAACATTAGCTCGATGAACAAGTGTTTTACTCTATGATCTGTTCTGTTGAGGATGATTATGAGACAGAGCGTATAGAAAACGGTCAGCGTAGATCTTGCTTCAGTATACTACATGGCTGCATCTGTTGTTAGTGGTTCATTTCACCAATAAGTCCAGAAAAGGGAGGCGTCCATTTTCTTCATTTTCCATAGTGAATCTTATCTTGACATGGTGGTTGTTTAGGAGTGCCAAGAAAGCTTCAAGAACTTCTTTTTCATGAAGCCATTTAACGAAAGAGTCGTCGAAGTAGCGCAATCAGCATTTAGATATTTAGGTCACTTACATCACATAAAAACCTTTAATATGCATTCATACAGTAAGACTAACTTGAGAATCACCAGAGCAGAGCGTTTATAGGTGACCACATTTGAAAAACGTTTTTTCATATGGAATTAAAATTATACAAACTCGTCCTTAATAACGCCATTATAATTGATATCTAACCTGATATGAATTAACAAATAGCTAAGCGTGATTTTATATATACCCAATTTACGAATTCTAGTTCCACAGCAATTTTTTGTTCTCAGTGATCACAATGGAATGAACTGTTACTAGATGAAGTTAATTATTTTTTGTAAAAAAAATTTTTAGAAATATTAATCTATACACAAAATAAATTCCTAGAAAAAATATAACGTTTGCTACGCTAATTATTATGTTGACTATGATTTTCTTAATTTAATACATCCGCAACACGAATTATATTGAATGTCCTATTGTCAGAATTTTATATTAATTTGATCAATTTATTTTGTGAATTCGTTAAGGTAAAGTATACAGTATGTCCCAGATCGAGTGGGATTGCATGGGTAACTTTCTTGTTATTGAAGATGGAGATTTGATTAAATGAGCAATGTTTTACAGTTTTATATGCTGATTTAAAATCTGTTTGAAAAAGTTGAAAATGTCGCACCCGTCAGAAGTTATTTAAAAAAAACTAAAAAAATGTAATTTTCTTGTATGTCAAATATCTTCGTAAGTATAAGAGATACGAAAAAAAGTTTTATATGAAAGTTACTGTTTTCGATGAGACCAATTTAAAATTGGTATCTGCCGAAAATTCAAGATGGCTACTTTTGAGATACTCGTATCAACTTCCGTAAGTTAAATGGGCGCCATATTGGAATTCTAGGTTACTGAATAGAAATTTTTATTCTCTTTTCCAGGATGTAAGATCACGTGTGATTGAATAAAAAATACCAGTAAAATTAATTGTTTTTACATTTTAATCAAGTAGGCTTACATGGATCCAAACAAAATTCGGTAAAATTTATTACTAATTTATACTAAGTAATTTTTTTAATTCGATGGCCAGCCAGATTAGCTGATCTAACGCCTCTTGATCTTTTTCAGTGGGGTACGTTAAAGAATAAAGTAGTATATGAAAGTAATTACAGCTACAATAATGTTCAGGAACTGCGCGTGGCAGTGCTAGAAGGATGTGCTAGTATTAATCGAAACACGTTGCGTCAAGTAACCCGAAGTGTCGTCAAACGGTGTCAACTATGTTTAGCTAACAATGGCCAGCACTTTGAATATTTCATGTGATTATCTGGATTAAGTTTTCTTTTTCAAATTTTGTTTTTGTTTTTGTTTGGATCCATGTATGCCTACTTGGTTAAAATGTAAAAACAATTAATTTTACTGGTATTTTTTATTCAATCATACGTAATCTTATATCGTTGAAAAGAGCATAACAAATTCAATTCAGTAACCTAAAAATTCAATAAGGCGCTCATTTAACTTAAGAAAGTTGATACGATTACCTACAAAGAAGCAATCTTGAATTTTTGTTCGACACCAATTTTAAATTGATCTCATTGAAACCAGTAACTTTCATATGAAACTTTTTTTCGTATCTCTTATACTTACGAAGATATTTGACATACAAGAAAATAACAGTTTTAGTTTTTTTTAAATAACTTCTGACGGGTTCGACATTTTCAACTTTTTCAACCAGATTTTAAATCAG
Source organism: Agriotes lineatus (assembly GCA_940337035.1). Classification (NCBI taxonomy): domain Eukaryota; kingdom Metazoa; phylum Arthropoda; class Insecta; order Coleoptera; family Elateridae; genus Agriotes; species Agriotes lineatus. The sequence goes on along the minus strand of OW679194.1, from coordinate 56,300,220 downwards.
CATATAGAACTGCAAAACATTTCCCTTTAACCAAATCTCCATCTTCAATGATAAAAAAGTCACCCGTGCAATCCCACTTGATCTGGGACGCACTATATAGGTTCAGTGCCGATGTGGCAACGCATTTGCGTGTATTATAAGACTATATGGTAACTTTTATTACCACAAGTATTTTTCATTATACCAATTTTTCATATTCAGAGATCAATAAAATCGCTTTAGTAAAAAAGAACGCGCTGATAGGTGCCAAAAGTCCTCGCTTGGGATGTATGGGGATATCATAAAGTAAGGGATATACTTTAACATATTATAACTTTTTAACAAATCAAGCTAACAACAAAAAGTAAACGAAATCCAATTGCTTAAGAAATGGGATTTTATTGTATCTATGAAAAACAAAAGCGTTGTCATGACAATTGTTGACACGAGTGTCAAAACAAAATCATTCAATTTGGAGTTTATTTTCAAATTAAAACTCAAGTAAACGTAAAGTTCTAACTGTAATAGCATGGATCTACAAACAAGAATTGGTTTAGTTCAGTGTTATTATAAATGCGGCAGAAATTACACTGCTGAATTACGAAGATTTCGCACGAGAATGGGTTTGCGAGCGGGGCCGGGGCCCTGTCAAACGAAAGCGTACCGCAATGTGATACAAAAATTTGAAAGAACAGGTTCGGTAATTGACCTTCCGAGATCAGGAAGACAAGGATTAGTGATGTCCAAGTTGCAGAGGTTCTTCATGAAAATCAGGACATAGCCAGAGCTAATCCACTAGCAATCAGCAGTGCAAATGCGATATCCAAGCGATTGCAAATGCCGGCTTGGAAAATTTTACGCAAAATTCTAAAAATGTATCCACATAAACTGAAAATGCTGTTTGAATTAAAGGAGGCAGATTTGGCTACTAGGTACGATTTTTCTTTGCGATTATTGGCTCAGATGGAAATTGAACCCGAATGGTTATTCCGTATTTTATGAACAGATGAGGCACATTTTTCTCTGAATGGTGGAGTCAATACTCAAAACTGTAGAATCTGGTCTGCAGAAAATCCACAAAAAATCGTTCAAGAAGGTCTTCATGACAAGAAAGTCACCGATTGGTGCGGTTTTACAGCTGATTTTATCATTGGTCCGTATTTCTTCGAGGAAATGCAGAATGGAGAAGCCGTATCTGTAACTGTTAACGGTGAACGATACTTGCAAATGTTAA
>OW679194.1:56249894-56298907 GCA_940337035.1 Agriotes lineatus | reverse complement strand
TTTCGTATAATACTTAATAATATAAATATAAATGTACAGCAGAATGTCTTATTTCTAAAAATTCGCTAGCAATTTACAAAACTGTAGTTTGAGGTGCACGACATTTCAAATTAAAAAGACTGCAAGTAATAAAATCAGAAATTCATTGTGTAATTTTAAAGTTTAAGATGCACCCAATCTAGAATTCCCTTCGTTTTTGGTGTTGATGACATCTGCCTTAGAGGCGTTTTTCTAACGGCCCTTTTTTGGAGGCGTTTCCTTATCCTTCTGACTGAACCTTTTTGATGTGGACTTGGATGAGTAGCTGGTGTTTTTAATTTATATTCTAAATCGGACTCGCAGTTATCAGTTTCCATTTCGGTTTTTCCTGTAGTATCAGTCGGGGTTGGCTTCTTTTGCTGTTTAGGTTTAGCTAGCAGCACATTAGCAACGTTAAGGTCTTTGATGTACTCAGCAAACTGTAGGCGTCCGGGTGGATTAATAGTTTTTCGAGGCCGCAGAGTGTCATGAATTAAATCGACTATGTTAGACGCCGGTAAAATTTCACCCTTTATAGTAACGGTGCCCTTGTGATCCCAGCTCACATCGTTTGAGGTACTCAAAATGCGTAGGAAAACTTCAGCTTTTTTCTTAAAAGTTTTGGGAAGTGTAGATAAAATAACGGCATTTGATAGGCTGTCACTGGTTGTTTCAATAGGTATTTTGATTGGCTGCCGCGCCTGGTTTGTGAAATGAAGGAATCGTTGTAAAACCTGATTGTACTGGATCCATTTATCGTGATCAGTTAATTTGGACTTTAAAACTTTTTGCATTTCGTCATCAAGCTGTGATAATATATTTTTCCCCGCATCATCGCCAGACTTAAGACGTTGGACAAATTCCGGCGATACAATCAACATCTTCCGCTCTTTGTCCATTTTAGTCGAAAAGGAGCTCAGTCGTTTGTTCTAGTAGAGCCGTCGTGAATAAACTAGCTTAAAATCAAGACTTTCATAATAAATATATAAAAAAAAAATATGACAGGTACGGGAATCGAACCCGTATCCTCTCTCGAGATCAGAGCTTAAATCTGACGCCTTAACCATTCGGCCAACCTGCCTCCCTATATAAACGAGCACTCTCTGCATAATTAAGAAAACATATAGTTTAAAAAGCCTTCTGCATGCAATTTCAAACAATATTTCATATAAATTAAGCCATGTACAAATTTCTAAATCGGTTTTGATATATATTTTATCGAAAGATTGGACCCACAGCTACCGTTTTATTACTATTTGTCGTGATGCGTCATCGATGAATTTTACAAGTGCCATCCTGTCTGCTGTGTGACGTAGGTAATGTCTCCATACCTTTTTATTTTAAAATTCTATAAAATCAGAGGTCCAAACTGCTGCCGCATCAGGTAACAGAGTACAATGGTTTAAAACGTGTTAGTGCGGCATCAGTCGGGCCTCTGTTTTTATAGAATTTTAAAATAAAAAGGGGTGGACACATTACCTACGTCACATCGCAGACAGGCTGGCTCTTGTAAAATTCATCGATGACGCATCACGACAAATAGTAATAAAACGGTAGCTGAGGGTCCAATCTTTCGATAAAATATATATCAAAACCGATTTAGAAATTTGTACATGGCTTAATTTATATGAAATATTGTTTGAAATTGCATGCAGAAGGCTTTTTAAACTATATATTTTCTTAATTATGCAGAGAGTGCTCGTTTATATAGGGAGGCAGGTTGGCCGAATGGTTAAGGCGTCAGATTTAAGCTCTGATCTCGAGAGAGAATACGGGTTCGATTCCCGTACCTGTCATATTTTTTTTTATATATTTATTATGAAAGTCTTGATTTTAAGCTAGTTTATTCACGACGGCTCTACTAGAACAAACGACTGAGCTCCTTTTCGACTAAAATGGACAAAGAGCGGAAGATGTTGATTGTATCGCCGGAATTTGTCCAACGTCTTAAGTCTGGCGATGATGCGGAGAAAAATATATTATCACAGCTTGATGACGAAATGCAAAAAGTTTTAAAGTCCAAATTAACTGATCACGATAAATGGATCCAGTACAATCAGGTTTTACAACGATTCCTTCATTTCACAAACCAGGCGCGGCAGCCAATCAAAATACCTATTGAAACAACCAGTGACAGCCTATCAAATGCCGTTATTTTATCTACACTTCCCAAAACTTTTAAGAAAAAAGCTGAAGTTTTCCTACGCATTTTGAGTACCTCAAACGATGTGAGCTGGGATCACAAGGGCACCGTTACTATAAAGGGTGAAATTTTACCGGCGTCTAACATAGTCGATTTAATTCATGACACTCTGCGGCCTCGAAAAACTATTAATCCACCCGGACGCCTACAGTTTGCTGAGTACATCAAAGACCTTAACGTTGCTAATGTGCTGCTAGCTAAACCTAAACAGCAAAAGAAGCCAACCCCGACTGATACTACAGGAAAAACCGAAATGGAAACTGATAACTGCGAGTCCGATTTAGAATATAAATTAAAAACACCAGCTACTCATCCAAGTCCACATCAAAAAGGTTCAGTCAGAAGAACGCCGATAAGGAAACGCCTCCAAAAAAGGGCCGTTAGAAAAACGCCTCTAAGGCAGATGTCATCAACACCAAAAACGAAGGGAATTCTAGATTGGGTGCATCTTAAACTTTAAAATTACACAATGAATTTCTGATTTTATTACTTGCAGTCTTTTTAATTTGAAATGTCGTGCACCTCAAACTACAGTTTTGTAAATTGCTAGCGAATTTTTAGAAATAAGACATTCTGCTGTACATTTATATTTATATTATTAAGTATTATACGAAATAAGAACAATATATTTGTTTATTACAAAGTGTTTGTGTTTTTTATTTCCACTCTGCTTTGTTTTTTTTCTCGAATCTGCAATAATTACAAATTCTAAAGCTAAAATATTAGTATTTGTAGTTATTTTACAGTTACAAAGTGTAAAATTTCAAAAAATCAATCTACGATTTCATAATAGCGTGATATAATTTAGAAAATTGTGATTTCTTTTAATTTTGTGCGATACATTTTATAAAAAAGTGTAAAACATTTGCAAATTTTTCAACGAAATTGTGTGTTTTATTCAGGTTTATGTTAATTTGTGATCAACATACATATATTTTGTATAATTTCAAGTGTTATGATGGCAGTTTTGTAAAATTTTAAGTGAAATGAAGGGGTCAGAACATTTTTTCAACAAAATTACGTGTTTTTATTCAACTTTATGTTAATTTGCGGACAACATATATATATTTTTCAATGAAATTGCGTGTTTTGGTGGTGTCAGAATATTTTTTTCAACGAATTGCGCGTTTTTATTTAAAAATTATGTTAATTTGTGGTCAACATACATATATTTCCGTCAAAAGTATAAGATTTTTTGAATTTTGTTTATCGAAATGATTGTGGTAGTAGATTTTTTCAACGAAATTGCTATTTCTTTTAATTTTGAGCGATGCATTTTATAAAAAGTGTAAAACATTTGCAAAATTATGCATAGTTTATGAACATGATGTCGATTTTTGTGAAAATTTATGTGAGATGGCTTGTAATTGCGTGATTTTTGTTCAATTTTCATCGTGTGTTGAATAAAATATCGTTTTTTGTATAATTTCAAGTGACGTGATGACAGTTTTTGTATAATTTATGTGACATGATGTCGATATTTGCGAAAATTTATGTGAGATGCTGTATGATTGTGTGATTTTATTCAAATTTTTGTTACTTTGGGGTCAACACATACGTCTTTTCGTAATTTTTGCGTGTTTCTATTCAAATTTATTTTCATTTGTCGTCAGCACAGACGTATTTTCGTAAAATTTTACTATTTTTCAATGAAAGTTGTGAAAAAAATATTGTTTTTGTCGTTTTTACAGAATTTAATGTGACAAGATGCCGATTTTTATAAATTTTCATGGGAGATGCTGTCGATTTTCTAAAATTTATGTGAGACGGCGTATTTTTTTATCGCTTATTGGATAAAAATGTCGTTTTTTGTATAATTTCAAGTGACATGATGTCAGTTTTTGTAAAATTTTAAGTGAAACAGAACATTTTTCCAACGAAATTGTGTTTTTTTATTCAAAATTATGTTACTTTGTGGTTAATTGCGTTTTTATTTTCGTCCGTTTGCATTTATATTGGAATTTTTTAAACTAAAATGCAGTTTTTATCGATATAATGACACAATTTCAGACGTTTACTTATAAAATAGGGTTCCGTAGTGAGAAGAAACAGTTTATGCCGAAAGAAGTCGCTGTTTTCGTTAAAATGTTCCAAATACCAATTTACATTAAGTTGTTATATACAAATTGACAGTGAAAAATCTGTACATTTACAATAGCATAGTTTGGTTCTTCCACTTTGTCAAAAGACCCATCTTGTAAACGTACAATAACTAAAAGTTTTACGGCTTTACAATGCGTTGCATTTATTTACTCAACACTTTTCGCGATTTTTTATAGTAATATATTTATGCGGATTTCGCGATTTAAATGAAAAGGGTTAAGGGTTTCTAAAGTAAACATAAAGAACGTCTCGTAAGTTCCGCAGCGATATTATAAAAGAGCAGATTATAAAAATAAAGTAATTATTTCTATTAGTACTAGGCATGTTTAGTTGACAAATGTCATAATTAAAACTAGGCAAGCCTTCTCCAATATTTGCTACTATGTTTATCTCTTTCTTACTCAAGCAATACGTATATCTTCTTTATGTTAGCCGAGCAATATTTTAAAACTGTTGTGTTCAAAGTTTAAAATTTGATATTATTTGACAACCGCGAATTTAATTAGATCAATTAATTGATTGCTCCATAACGTCTTTTTGTAAGCACGCATAGCAACATAAATTTAAATATGTTACAGCATTTCGCCGGAATATATTCGATTGACCAAGAACTCGAGAGGAAATTTCCATCTATATAGCAGGCAGAGAACGATGGAAATATCGTTAATCCACGCATACACGTCACTCATATTATAAAAATAAAAGCACTAATTACAGCAAAAGCTGTTGCAAATCTAATTTTTTTTAAAATGTACCAACCTTTAAACACAATAAGCTAAACATTCCCTATTCTTATAATCTAAATTTTTGAAAATAGGTTGTGTGGTACAACGTTTATTTAAAATAAAATAGATTTTCTATACCGTCTGCAAATAAAACAATGGTTGATTGTAAAACACATTTATTAAATAGAGACCGCTTGATCCTGAGCGTTATAACCCATTTGAGTGATTCAGTTCATTTATTTAATTTCTATTATAAAAAGTCTAAACTCCAGCAGATACAATCCCCCGGTAACAATGCATTTTGTCGGTTAAAATTTACAGCCCGTTATGCAATGACGTCAAAACTTTGAAAGAGAAAGCTAGCATAGTCAGAATGCGTGTATTTATATAAGAGACTAAAATAATTATTTCGCCTTTTAAAATATTACTATGGTTCTAAATTATGCACAATGCAGTTCATCTGTTATTAATTATAATTTTCAGGAAATAAATAATTTTATAATATGACAGCATAGCGGTACTCAATCGGCGCATCGATCTGGCGATTAAATTTCATTCGAAAATAACATTTAAAATGTATTATAATATGCTTGCGACTCTAGTGACTATAGTTAATTCCTTAAAACCTCGACCGCTTCGATAGCCCGGTTGGTTAAGGCTTCGTACTCGTAATGCTGCGGTCGCTGGTTCGATTCCAGCCATGGGACATCGCAGGAAGCTTTTTTTAAATTCAAATATTTCAGCGAGTGAATGCACGAGAGAGACAACAGCTTCGAAGAGCGAAATAGATTTACCAGCTTGAATTTCAAATATTTCCGCGAAAATTCAAAATTAAAAACGACAGCCGTGAGAAGTGCGCGCGCACCAAGATGGCCGACGCCCGGGAAGTTTAAAATTCAAATAATGGAACTTAGAAAAAAAATCGGAAAAAATTCAAATTTCAAATATTCCCGCCAGAAATCCAAGATGGCCGCCGAAGTCCGACGCGTAATTCCAGAAGCAAATTAAAAAATCTAATGCGTAATTTAATCAGTAGCACATATGTAAATTACATATCAAACTTCATATGTGATTAATTAGATCAAACCGCGAAATTAATTAGACCAAACCGCGAAATTAAACATTAATTAGATCAAACCGCGAAATTAATTAGATCAATCCGCGGATTTAATTAATCGTTTGATTGACAGGTTGCTCCAGTTTAGGTGCCCCTCTACTACTCCTGGGGATTAAAGTGGCACGTTATTCCCCCACAACCTGCCTCATTTATAACTTTTTAATTGCACAAACAACACTTGTGTTCTTGACAAGAGTTCATTGACTACTGGATATTAGGCAATTATTAATTTATTTTGAATTGAAAATTTTAAAAATTAGATTTACAGTTGCGACAAAGACTTTGTATTAACATTTGAAGTGAACATCGTTAATTCCATGACTGAAAATGCCCTCGGCTCTCTTCGGTGGTCTCAGGCCTTACTTACAGTCTCAGGATTAAAATCGTAGTTTACTTACTCCCTTGGTACATTATCACGTGCTATAATGTCATTACCTTGTTGCTTATACCACGTGTTCAATAAGAAATTACATAAGGGTTGGACATGAAAAGCAAAACTAATGATAACTTTAGAATTTACATAATATATTAGACTATAACATAAACTTCTGTCAACAACAACAACGACAGTTAATGAATTTTTTCGTTGACCGCTTGTTAATTTCAATATTAATGAATTATTTTTTCTAAAAAAGGATGGATTAATATACGTCATTAATACACTGCTTTTGATTAATACACTCTTTTTCATTAATTAACTGTTTTTTTAAAAAGGATGGATTAATAGATCTATTAATACACTGTTTTTGATTAATACACTATTTTTCATTAATTAACTGTTTTTGTGATGTTGACGTTTTGATGATATTTTGCATGGAGGTTAGTTGTATTAATCAAATTTTTCGCCACAAAAAAGATTTTGCGGTCAACGAAAAATTTTTGTAATCAACTCGTTTGTTAATGGGCGATTAATAATCTCAACTATTAAAGGCACTCACTCGCTATCGCTCGTTCGTGCTTTAAACAGTTTCGATTATTAATCGCCTTCATTAACACACTTGTTGGTTAAATAACTATTAAGGCTTGCTGTTTACATTACGTTTGGTTTCCATGACCAACCCTTATGTAATTTGTTTTTGAACACACGGTACACACAATGAATTTATTATAACGCGCAATGTGGTTTTCCCGTTTCCATGAGGACTTGATTGTTACTATTGGTTTCTAAGGGTACGCCACGCCATGTGTAAATGCGTTTATTTTAAAATGCAATATATGAACCGTAATTTTATTGAAAAAGAAGCCATATTGCATTTTAATATAAACGCATTTACACAAATTGCTCGTTATAATAAACTCCCTGTATATGTATTAATTTACTGCAACCATACCGCTATATGCTATTGTTATTTCTTATATTAAAGTTGGCTTTTAAATTTAAGTCTGAAATACATACTATGAAACCCGAAACCGTAGTCAGCAGGAGATAATCTGATCAACTTAATTATTTTCTGCCGTTAGCTGTCTGTGAATAACAAACAAAACCGTGATAAATATCAATGGAAAATGGAGTTATTTGATAGTGTGAAACAACGACGGGGGGCACCTCTCAATTTGCGCGTCAATGCCTCGGCACCGTTGGATTCTTACTAAATTTATGACACAAAAGAACTTTCCGCCGTTCCTTTTATACGAACGAAAAACATCGAGATTTTATATTCCCAGTACCAATTATAATTTGTGATGCACCGCGAGGCTCTCTCCTTTAAAAGCTAATCGAAATCCGAGCAAAGGAACAACGGTGATTGGAGAAGATCCGCTTTTAATGTTATCTGTAACATTCATAACCGTTGCCGAGTGCGATTTAAATGATGGTGTCCCTTTTATTAAATGGACTAACGTTAAATAATAACAATAAAACGTATATCTGTATAACTTCAATAAATGCTTGACTTTCTAAAACTCCAAGAGCGGATTTTATTGATAGACAGGTTGAGTATACAATAAAATGAGCTAAATAGATTAGACGTGAATCAAACCAACGTAGAAATGTTGGTTGCGTATTTTTTAACGTCCCCATTTTTTATATGTTCCTTTTTTAAGTATGGTTAAATTTTAATAGTACAAGGCTGTCCTAATATGTTTTAACTATGTAGGAAGATTGATCAAGCAATTTACTGTAATAATTAATTACTCTAACACAGATTTTATAACAAGTAATTTTTTATGCAATGACGCGTTCCTATATTACTAGGGTACAATTAACTTTTTGTAACGCTGTATACACCTGCCTGTTTGCAACTTACATTTTGTTAGATACCGTTATAGGGAAATACATGGGCAAAGTAAGTGCACATGGTAATATTATTTAATGTGGAAATAATTGCAACCCTGCTACTGACGCAGCATGGCAGCAGATTTAAATGTGTTGAATCTAAAAGACAAACGTTGGCGTGATAAAATGTATAGTGAGTTCGTACGTTTCGTAATCTCGGTGTTATCCTTTGTTAAACCTCCGGAACACGTTTTCGAATGAATTGTGGCTGTGCAAACAGAACTGCACATTGCGTTTAATTTGCGAGTTTGAATAGGAGCCGCAGTCACACAAGTACTAGTTTTATGGAAATTTATTATTTATTATGAATTCTCCAGCAGGCTTGATAGAATATTGAACAGGCAATGGAAATAAATCGGCGCTTCAAATTATTGGTGAATTTTAACAAAAGCTACAAATCTGCTACTATTATAGTGGCATTCAATATGCATTTCCACATTCAGTCCAAATTTTATGAATTAATACGCATAATTGTAATGCTAATAAACTGTATGCATATGAATTTCATGCAATTCTGGATGTCGACAGAATCAACGCCAACACATATTTAAGTCTTAGCAACCCAAATACCAAACTTGAAGGTATAAGAGAATAAAATATACACATATTCCTCAAAAACGAAATATTTTTCTAAAGAATTTCTGCTGTTGCTCTTTGTAAACATTCCAAGCGTAAAATATGTTCTACACTGAGTTTCCACACGTGGCTGAATTTCTTACCCCAACTTAATTTTCCGCCATGTAATGTCTAGTGTGATGTTGGGGTAAATGAGTTGTATTTCATTGCTGCCACATTTCCACACTCCGCTACTCGTGATTACTTGATTAAAGTGCTTTATTTTTTCTTCGTTAAATGTGAACACATTATACTTTGTCTTCAGACAACGTGTTAGACGCTCCCAACAGAATGTTCTACTCAAATTCCTGCAGGGGAGGAGCCTTACGTGTTTCGTATTTCAGAGCACCTTTTCACTAAGCTTCCTTTTGTAAACGTTTAATATTTAACTTCAAACTTCAGATGAACACAAAAAATACCAACGAAGTTCCTCACCTAGGTGATCCTAGTTATTGCAGTATTTATTATTCTAGCAACTAATTTTACAGTCCTTAACCAGGATTCTAGCAATATTTGAGTACATATTTAGTTGTTCTAAACATATATTAATATCTAGAAACTATACCCAATAATCTCACAACTGTTTTCTTAATGGTAACGTTCTTAAAGATAATTAATACTTTATATATAAGAAACGCTTTCTGTTGACTTAATAAAGACGAGTATTATGTATCATTAAATAACTTTATGCAGGGTGATTTATAACGGGCTTACCAAACTTCAACAGTTTGTTGGGGAGGTCATTTTGAGTAAAAAATGTTATATGAACATAGGTCGTATTCTATTTAGTTACCTAACTACAAGAAATTAAAGTTTTATTAAGGGGCGGGTCAAAGTAAAACCGCTCAAAGTAGCCAATTTCAAGCGTCATGTCTACTAGGTATGTGGGCCAATCATATCAAACTTTTTTTGTATGATAGCCTGTAGTTTTATCTGTCAAACGATATGGATTTCATGGCAATTTATTGGTGGGAAGGCCATTAAGAAAATATTTTACAAACACCTTGCAATTTATCTTCAAAGATTTTTTCTCCCAAACAGTTTGTTGAATCTTAGGCCCTGAACACACGGGATTCCGTTTCCCAGATTCGGTATGCGGGATACAGAATCTGAGTCTGTTCAGACACGGCGACTGAATCTCAGACGCGGAGCTTCAGTCACTTGCAGTGCCGTGTTGTTATGGACCTAGCATTGCTGTTCTTTGTTTCTGTCGAATTAGTCTAGAAGTGCTGTATTTAAAGTCAGGGATTGGGCTCTACAAAGCTAATAAACTTTTCATTGTCAAATAATGTAAGCTCTATGATCGTTGTATAGTAAGGAACGCCTTGCTTATTCGATTTAAATAGAAGTTGCAGAAAATGTGCTACGTCTATGATATGATATCATATGTTCTGGCTGGCAAAAGTAGGCGAGTCCAGGCCGTGGTACACGTGGACTCATCTCCTCTATATGCTCCAATGGTAAATCGGTATCCGAGATACAGAATTTATAGCCGGCGGCCGAAATGGAGAGATAAGGAAAATCGGCCGCCGGCGACACATTCTGTATCTCGGATACCGATTTACTATTGGAGCATATAGAGGATATGAGTCCACGTGTACCACGGCCTGGACTCGCCTACTTTTGCCAGCCAGAACATATGATATCATGTCATAGGCGTAGCAGATTTTCTTCAACTTCTATTTAAATCGAATAAGCAAGGCGTTCCTTACTATACAACGATCATAGAATGTACATTATTTAACAATGAAAAATTTATTAGCTTAGTAGAGCCCAATTCCTGACTTTAAATACAGCACTTCTAGATTAATTCGACAGGAACAAAGAACAGCAATGCTAGGTCCATAACAGCACGGCACTGCAAGTGACTGAAGGCCCGCGTCTGAGATTCAGTCGCCGTGTCTGAACAGACTCAGATTCTGTATCCCGCATACCGAATCTGGGAAACGGAATCCCGTGTGTTCAGGGCCTTAGTCTTTCTTATATCAAAATTATTCTTTTTCGCAGTTCTAGTGTAGGAGATAAAATAGAAAAAATTCTGAAAAAATGTAAACAATAAGTTTGAAAATGTCAAGTTCCCTTTGTACGATTTTTATGAAATTATCTCATTCGCTAGATATTAAGAAGTCTAGGACATTCGCGTAAACTGAATTTGAAATGTATGTTTCGTTTTTAAGAAAAACGCCTTAAAATTGTGCGACACGAAGTGGCTAACTCTAGAACTAACTTTTTCCGTCCTACTTCTCTTGGCTATCCTTTCGCCATTTTCCCATGTGGTATTCACCTTTATTCGCCACTGCAACTCCCAACTACCCGAATTGGTTGACTTTTTTCTTGCCTTTTTTCTATTTCCATATTTAGCTGTGTCTCTTTGTCCATTTACTTTGTCTTTATTTCTAGATATTTTATTTTTTCTTCATTAACTCATACTCCATATTCTTCTGCCTTTCTTTCTAATAGTTTGACTGTCCTAATTAACTTTCTTCTTGATCTGGCCAAAATGTACTATGTCGTGAGCATAAGTATGGGCAGTTGTAAATCAGATGTCTTGTAGATATTCCCGCTCTCTCTTAGTGTGCCTCCTAAATCTACTATATTGAAGAGCACTGTAGATAGGGAAGCCTCTTGTTTTAATCCTCTTATGACTTGGAATTTGTTAGATAGGCTACACCCTATCGCAACTCTGCTCTGTCTTCTTGTTGGTATCATTTCCATCAGATTTTTAATTTTCGCAGCGATTCCTGGCTCACTCATGCCACCATACAGACTTGTTCTTATATTTGTGTCATAAGTTCGTTTAAAATTAATGAACAGCATATATTGATCTAATGTCTGTTCATGACTATCATACTGAAACATCTTAAGTGTAAAGATGTGGTAAATTGTAGACAATGCTGCTTTTAACCCTCCTTGGTGCTATCTCACTTGTTTTTTTTAAATATTTATTAAAACGATCTCTTAAAATCATGGCAAATACCTTGTATACCACATTTAGCAGTGCTATACCCCTATAGTTGGCAATTCATATTTCCCCTTTCTTATACATGGAGTAAATTACAGCGTTACTCTAAGTCTATGGCATCTTTTCTTCTCTCCATACCTTTTGGATCGGTTTACATATGCGCGACTATAATAACTCATTGTTTTATCACCTCGGCCTGTATACCATTTTCTACTGCACTTTTGTTGTCTTTCATGGTTTTTATCACTTCCTTTATTTCTTGTTTTGTTGAATCTTTCCTCTTCATCTATATCGTGTCCTCTCTCTACCCTTCCCTCCTCTCCGTATTATATATATTTTTTAATGTTTCTGCTTATCCTTTCTAGATTTTGGGAAGAACTTTCTTACTTCCTTGTTCACAAAGTATTTTTCTATAAAAAGCATCTTGCTCTTCATCTCTTCAGTAGGTCCTTACGTGTTCTTCTCTCTTGTTCATATTCTCCCTTTTTCTCATTCATTGGGTTCTCTAGTATTCTTAATCTTATTACGTTTCTCCTAATTAGAGCTTCTCTGCAATTATCATGAAACCAGTTACGCCTGCCTGGTTTATCTTTGTTTCTAAGACAATATTGAACTACTTCTATCATTACTGTTTCTATTTGTTGCGACCATTCATATCCTATATTCTAAAGCGTGGTCAGAGTTTACGTCCACACCTCTATAACTTCTGACGTCCTTGACGTTGTTGTTTTTACTAACATGTGGTCTACTGGGTTTTTTACATTTCAGTCTGCTTCTAGATATAAAACATAATATAGGCTTTCACCGCCGTTATCTATAATAGTAAGGTCTTCCGGGTTATGCCGTGATCTTCGATTTAAACATGACGTTTGGTTTATGATGCTGTTAGCTTCTGCAGAAGTGTTATCTAAAGACGGATGTTGAAGTCTGAGCCGTCTCGTTATATACTGAGGAGTCGCTCCGATTGCCTGCTCATGCAAATTTTGTGTGTTACTGAGACTTGTCGATATTCTGTTTGGTTGCTCACGTAAAACTCGTATATCTTTGGATGTGTTTTGCAGAGCTACCTTCTAGTTTTGCTAAGGCGATAACCGTCTTCTCGATTTACATTATCCTGACTAGTACGTAGCACTTTATTCTGTGCTCTCCTTGTTCTAGGAGGCATTCGGCGATGGATGATTTTTGTGTGTTTTCAAGTCGTGTCTAGTTTGTAATGGGACAAGCCGGCTAGGCCAACTGGCCGCGGCCATCTCGACACAGCCAAGTGGTCGCCAGGGCAACTGCACGCAGGGACAACTCGTCGCGAGCCAACTGTGCGCGAGATAAGTGAGCGTGAAATAATTTTGAAACGTTTATAGCGTAAACTTATAAATTAACATGAAATCTAAACTTTAGAATGCAGAGAAGGCAGTGATATTGCCTATTTTTAAGGTACTACAAAAGGTACAGGTAGCACTAATTTGTATTAAAAATTACTAAAGTCAAATGAAAAATTAATATTAATTTCCAAAGTCGTATAATCACGCTAGAATTGGTTATTTATTAATGCCAAAAACTCGTAATTACAAATGGCCGCACATTTTTCAGCCACTCTGTATAACCAAAACTATTTTAGGAATATACAAAATCTTCGTACCTTCAACTTTTATATAAGCAAATTGTACGCAGCACTCGTAGTTCAAGAAATATATTACACCCCCATTCATCGCTGCCGGATCCTGTAAGTTTCGCGCCCACTTGTCTCGCGCCCACTTGGCAGCGTCGAGATGGCCGCGGCCAGTTGGCCGCGCCGCGCCGCCTTGTCCAAGACCGTTTGGAGCTCCCGTTCTTTTAGTCTAGATTGAACGCTTTCTTTCCGTATGTCCGATGTTAAGATTTCCCACAAGTACTTTTGCGGTAGTAGACGCCTTTTGTCTGTTACCTGGGCAAGAAATCTTTGTTGAAAGGGATCAATTGTTTCATCTTTATCATTACACCATAACAAACTCCGATTTTTTCTTGTACAAGACCTTTCTTCTTCAATCGCTTAGTCCGGCGATTTAGGGAAAGTGGAGGTGATTCGTAGGTTTAGGTTTCTTTGGTTTTTAGGTGTTTTGGCATGCTGTCCTGATATCTCGTCGACTATAGCTCTTCCTCCGTAAAGCCTCTTCCAGAAGTTTTAATTCTTGTGGCTTGCTGTCATCATCACAAATAACATTAGCTCGATGAACAAGTGTTTTACTCTATGATCTGTTCTGTTGGGGATGATTATGAGACAGAGCGTATAGAAAACGGTCAGCGTAGATCTTGCTTCAGTATACTGCATGGCTGCATCTGTTGTTAGTGATTCATTGCACCAATACGTCCAGAAAAGGGAGGCGCCCATTTTCTTCATTTTCCATAGTGAATCTTATATTGACATGGTGGTTGTTTAGGACTGCCAAGAAAGCTTCAAGAGCTTTTTTTCATGAAGCCATATAACGAAAGGGTCGTCGACGTAGCGCAATCAGCATTTAGATATTTAGATCACTTACATCACATAAAAACCTTTAATATGAGTTCATACAGTAAGACTAACGTGAGAATCACCAGAGCACAGCGTTTATAGGTGACCACATTTGAAAAACGTTTTTTCATATGGAATTAAAATTATACAAACTCATCTTTAATAACGCCATTATAATTGATATCTAACCTGATATGAATTAACAAATAGCTAAACGTGATTTTATATATACCCAATTTACGAATTCTAGTTCCACAGCAATTTTATGTTCTCAGTGATCACAATGGAATGAACTGTTACTAGATGAAGTTAATTATTTTTTGTAAAAAAATTCTTTAGAAATATTAATCTATACACAAAATAAATTCCTAGAAAAAATATAACGTTTGCTACGCTAATTATTATGTTGACTATGATTTCCTTAATTTAATACATCCGCAACACGAATTATATTGAATGTCCTATTGTCAGAATTTTATATTAATTTGATCAATTTATTTTGTGAATTCGTTAAGGTAAAGTATACAGTATGTCCCAGATCGAGTGGGATTGCATGGGTAACTTTCTTGTTATTGAAGATGGAGATTTGATTAAATGAGCAATGTGTTGCAGTTTTATATGCTGATTTAAAATCTGTTTGAAAAAGTTGAAAATGTCGCACCCGTCAGAAGTTATTAAAAAAAAACTAAAAAATTTAATTTTCTTGTATGTCAAATATCTTCGTAAGTATAAGAGATACGAAAAAAGTTTCATATGAAAGTTACTGTTTTCGATGAGACCAGTTTAAAATTGGTGTCGGCCAAAAATTCACGATGGCTACTTTTGAGGTACTCGTATCAACTTCCGTAAGTTAAATGGGCGCCATATTGGAATTCTAGGTTACTGAATAGAAATTTTTATTCTCTTTTCCAGGATGTAAGATCACGTGTGATTGAATAAAAAATACCAGTAAAATTAATTGTTTTTACATTTTAATCAAGTAGGCTTACATGGATCCAAACAAAATTAGGTAAAATTTATTACTAATTTATACTAAGTAATATTCGATGGCCAGCTAGATTGGCTGATCTAACGCCTCTTGATTTTTTTCAGTGGGGTACGTTAAAGAATAAAGTAGTATATGAAAGCTATTACAGCTTCAATAATGTTCAGGAACTGCGCGTGGCAGTGCTAGAAGGATGTGCTAGTATTAATCGAAACACGTTGCGTCAAGTAACCCGAAGTGTCGTCAAACGGTGTCAACTATGTTCAGCTAACAATGGCCAGCATGTATTTCATGTGATTATCTGGATTAAGTTTTGCTTTTTAAATAAATTTTGTTTGTTTTTGTTTGGATCCATGTATGCCTACTTGGTTAAAATGTAAAAACAATTAATTTTACTGGTATTTTTTATTCCATCATACGTAATCTTATATCGTTGAAAAGAGCATAAAAAACTGAATTCAGCAACCTAAAAATTCAATAAGGCGTCCATTTAACTTAAGAAAGTTGATACGATTACCTACACAGAGGCAATCTTGAATTTTTGTTCGACACCAATTTTAAATTGGTCTCATTGAAACCTGTAACTTTCATATAAAACTTTTTTTCGTATCTCTTATACTTACGAAGATATTTGACATACAAGAAAATAACAGTTTTAGTTTTTTTTAAATAACTTCTGACGGGTTCGACATTTTCAACTTTTTCAACCAGATTTTAAATCAGCATATAGAACTGCAAAACATTACCCTTTAACCAAAGCTTCATCTTCAATGATAAAAAAGTTACCCATGCAATCCCATTTGATCTGGGAAGCACTATATAGGTTCAGTGCCGATGTGGCAACGCATTTGAGTGTATTATAAGACTACTAGCAACCAGTGAGACAAATGTCTCATTTAATAAAACAAAAAAGACCGTTTTTCAAATAGAACGCTTATTAAATAAAAACAATAATATATTTTAAAATCACGTGACTGAAATTCGGTTCCTGACCTGACATTGACATTGCAAACATATAACGTTCATAACGTTTTTCTCTATCTCTTACGGTTTGGCTGCTGAAACAGCGTCCCGGACGGACGGAAATCACGTGATTTATCGAAAACCGGAAGTGTCACGTGACTGTAATTTGGTTGCTGACCTGACATGACCATTCCAAACATATAACTTTCATAACTTTTTTCTCTATCTCTTACGGTTTGGCTGCTGAAATAGCGTCCCGGACGGGCCAGCGTTCCGGACGGACGGAAATCACGTGATTTCTCGAAAACCGGAAGTGTCACGTGATTGAAATTCGGTTCCTCACCTGACATGACCATTCCAAACATATAACTTTCATCATTTTTTTCTCTATCTCTTAAGGTTTGGCTGCTGAAACAGCGTCCCGGACGGGCCAGCGTCCCGGACGGACGGAAATCACGTGATTTCTCGAAAACCGGAAGTGTCACGTGATTGAAATTCGGTTCCTCACCTGACATGACCATTCCAAACATATAACTTTCATAACTTTTTTCTCTATCTCTTACGGTTTGGCTGCTGAAATAGCGTCCCGGACGGGCCAGCGTCCCGGACGGACGGAAATCACGTGATTTCTCGAAAACCGGAAGTGTCACGTGATTGAAATTCGGTTCCTCACCTGACATGACCATTCCAAACATATAACTTTCATAACTTTTTTCTCTATCTCTTACGGTTTGGCTGCTGAAACAGCGTCCCGGACGGACCAGCGTCCAGATAAAGGATATGGTAACTTTTATTAAGACAAGTATTTTACATTATACCAATTTTTCATATTCAGAAAATAACTGAGATCAATAAAATCGCATTAGTAAAAAAGAACGCGCTGATAGGTGCCAAAAGTCCTCGCTTGGGATGTATGGGGATATCATAAAGTAAGGGATATACTTTAACATATTATAACTTTTTAACAAATCAAGCTAACAACAAAAAGTAAACGAAATCCAATTGCTTAAGGAATGGGATTTTATTGTATTCATGGAAAACAAAAGCGTTGTCATGACAATTGTTGACACGAGTGTCAAAACAAAATCATTCAATTTGGAGTTTATTTTCAAATTAAAACTCAAGTAAACGTAAAGTTCTAACTGTAATAGCATGGATCTACAAACAAGAATTGGTTTAGGTCAGTGTTATTATGAATGCGGCAGAAATTACACTGCTGAATTACGAAGATTTCGCACGAGAATGGGTTTGCGAGCGGGGCCGAGGCACTGTCAAATGAAATCGTACCGCAATGTGATACAAAAATTTGAAAGAACAGGTTCGGTAATTGACCTTCCGAGATCAGGAAGACCAAGGATTAGTGATGTCCAACAAGTTGCAGAGGTTCTTCATGAAATCAGGACATAGCCAGAGGTAATCCACTAGCAATCAGCAGTGCAAATGCGATATCCAAACGATTGCAAATGCCGTACACCACGGTTTGGAAAATTTTACGCAAAATTCTAAAAATGTATCCATATAAACTGAAAATGCTGTTTGAATTAAAGGAGGCAGATTTGGCTACTAGGTACGATTTTTCTTTGCGATTATTGGCTCAGATGGAAATTGAACCCGAATGGTTATCCCGTATTTTATGATGAGGCACATTTTTCTCTGAATGGTGGAGTCAATACTCAAAACTGTAGAATCTGGTCTGCAGAAAATCCACAAGAAATCGTTCAAGAAGGTCTTCATAACAAGAAAGTTACTGTTTGGTGCGGTTTTACAGCTGATTTTATCATTGATCCGTATTTCTTCGAGGAAATGCAGAATGGAGAAGCCGTATCTGTAACTGTTAACGGTGAACGTTACTTGCAAATGTTAACCGATTATGTTATTCCACAGCTGCAAAACGAGCAACACGGAATTGAAAACATGATTTTTATGCAGGATGGAGTACCCCCGCACATTTTCCGACCAGTTAAAGCATTGTTAACTAACGTTTTTCAATCAGACATTTTGCAAATTCATGGCCACCAAGATCACCTGATCTTAACCCAGCGGACTACTGGATGTGGGGTTATTTAAAAAATGTAGTGTTTAGAAGACAACCAACAACGCTACAAGAATTCAAAGACAATATTACGGAGCAAATTGGTGCAATTCAACCTGAACGGTTGCTGATTTTACAAGATCAAAATGGAGGTCGTATTGAACATTTGCGGTAACTGGGTTTGGGCATACAAAATCCCATTATTTAAACGATTAAATATCGTTTAGTTTTTGTTATTAACTTAATTTGTTAAAAAGTGATAATAAGTTAAAATATATCCCTTACTTTATGATAACCTTGTATATAAAGAACGCTGGCGAAAAACCTGCTAGTTATTATGAGTGGATAAGTCTAACAATGAACATGTTTAGTTCTCGTCATCTGATGAAGATTTGGTTCCTCTTGATAGGGTCCGTTCAAATAAAAAAAAACGAAACAGAGTTCGTCCAATAAATCATAGTAGCAAAGAGTGGGAGTGGGGAATATCACAACTTATTCACTGAACTGATGCAAGACGAATAAATATTCTGTAAATACATGAGAGTGACGGAGGAAACTTTTTGGTATAGTAGAGGGTACGCTAAAAACTTTCTGCAAAGCAACTAATGAACCTTTGGGGCTTGCACTGTGTGGCATTTTATGTGATGTGATGACTTACGTCAGTAATAGTTCATATTGTAAAATTTCTACTACAGAGGTTATTTCATGATCCAGTAGATATTATATATCATATAGGTTAATATTATTTATTAGTAGAAATTGAATCGATTTTATGTGCTGCTTACTACTCAAAGAAAAATAACTTCAATTAGCGGAAACCGGCTTTTCGCCGACATGAAAAGAAACGATGTCTTTCCCGGTTTGGAATTTGTGCTCTTCTAACAGGTCGCACGTATTTAATATTTTACAAGGAAGTTGCTTCCTGTATTCCGTAAACATGCCAATCACGTTTTCACTTACAAGTAATTTTCGCTGGATGTTCTGCCCACTGTAAATATTGCGGCAACGTAACAACGGATGGAGGTTCCTATTACAAAACAAAACTGTTCCCTAACAAAAACATGTTTACTTGCCTTGCAGGGACGAAATCAGGACGGTCTATGGGGGTGTTATGATAACCTAATAACCTTTATCTGTAAGAAAATAAAGAAGGCCAAATAAAAAGGTCTTTCGAGACAACCTCATTAATTTCATCTTTTAGGAACCAGCTTTTGCGTAATAAATTTAGTCATTATTTTTAAGACTACCTGGGACATGTTTGGTTAATTTCGATGTATTTGCTTTCATAATTGAAATTGCTTCTATGTATAATATGTTACCGGTCCTTTCTAAATTAGAGTTTGAAATTCGCAGACAAAATCAGGTTTAGCATTTTTTCAAACAATGAAAAGTAAGAAAACTAATTGACCTATATAAAAAAGCAATATTTGTGCGTCAGGAGAATTACTGTTTCACAAGAATTTTATAAAACAATATAACATACCACACAGCACGAATACAGCAAATGGAATAATAATGAGCGCTTAAAAGTCAGAGCTTGTTGAATAAATGTTTATTAATATATAAATTTTTCCACAAATTTGTTTCAGTTTTCCAACGAAATAAAATTTTCGATGACTAACATTTCTCATTGATCCCTAAAATATAATAATTTTAAACTCTTAACCACTTACACAAAGAAGTACAAGACTTTGCAATTAATACTCCAGTTGAATAAATTGCTTAAGGTATGAAAAATAAAAAAAACTGATGCAAACAATGTGACATCACGCTTCGAAAGTAATAATCTTAGAACAAAATCTGTACCCTTTTGTGGCAGGCTTGTTTATACCTCTAATATTACAATATATCAGACAAATGTAAAAGGTTTCAACGGGTATAATATTGCTTGCTTTTCCGAATTATTTTTGCCATAGATCGAATTTCATGATTCGTTGAATTAAAAATAATTTGAAAAAATGGCACTAGTTTTGTGAATAATTAATTTCATTGATTTGGCCAATGTAATGAGATACTCTGATTTTATATAGAGTATTTAATTACACCTTAAAAAAACGGGTTGTTTAGAAATTCGCTAAAACATCGATATCTCAATATTATAGTGTTATAATATGTATAAACATGCCTACAGGCCCGGCTGTTTTTTTTGTGTCGTTTCGGCTACTTTTATCAATTTTGTCTTCTGAATTTCTACGTACCTTCTAGATTTTTCATTTGTTTATCAAGTTTCTGTTTTGGTTATTCTATTGCGTATATTATAACCGTGAACATATGTAAACTTTTTTTACCTCGGAATTAAATGATGAAAAAGATTGGCTACTTTATTAGTTACTGTTGTGAGTTGTGAGTACACACCCTACTTTCTACATAATAATTTTAAAATTGCAGCTTTCCTGGTTTGATACATTGTTAAGCCCAATTCAAGGTATAAATATTTACACTAAAATAAATAATTGAACATGCAGGGAATCATATAATTTTTACACATTATACATCATTCATTTCCCAAATATTCGACTCGGTATTTTCGTTTTAACAACCCTTGCATTTAAGCAGAGACTAATTCTGATAAATATGATATCGCTCGGTGTATATTGAATATCTTAAATAACTAATTCATATTATTCGAAAGAAATTACAATGTAATCGGATACCACTCGAAACTCTTCATATATTCAAATACTCTTCCTTCGTTGTAAACAAAATTAGTGTTGATTTCGAAAACACCTCGCACTTTGCGTTCGGGAAAGCAACACTAACTACTATTGTTGGCAGAGGGTGAGGCATATTTTCTTATGTATTAAGGAATCATTTAGAAATGCTGTGAATATATAAAATCAGCTGCTGGCAATAATCTATTCTTTAAAAACTCTTTAAGCATTACCAATGGCTAGTATAATTTGATATAGAGCTTCGAAAATTCAAATTGTTACTATGAAAACTTTGATCTTCAATTGTGTCTAAATTAGTAAGAATTTTTCCCGGTTTACATTTGTTGAAACTCCTAAGAATTTAAATCGGGTAACCAATACTACAACTACATTTTTTCATGATGTCTCATAGACGTTGTTTAAAACATAGGTCTCCATGTTCTTTTTTGGGTATATCGCCACTCTGAAAAATTGAAAATATTAAATGTCGAATGTTTCTGACGAAAGGACGAAACGCATTTTTCTTCGTTAAGTAAAATATACGGTGTTTCTTTAATTTTACGTTTCGTTGACATCGATTCTTTAGACAAGATCTTTGTATTAAGCTATTGTATTTTGTGGTGGTTATTCCAAGTATGTTGTGCTACCTTAGACTTATTGAATTAATATGTTTTAATAATATGTTTACGTTCTTTAACTCTGACTTCTAAATGTCTGGATGTTTCACCCATATATATCTCGCATTCACAGGGAATATTATATATACAATTGTTTGAATATTTTTCTTTGTTGAACGGTTTAGTTTTTGTAAGAACTGACCATCCTAACAATGAATCTATTTCCAATTCGTCTAATTTTGTCAGATATGCCTGGAATATAAGGTATAGTTAGATTATTATATTTTTGAGTGTCATTTCTTTTTATGTGGATGTGTGTGTGGAATTGTTTTGTATATTAAAAATGTTCCGAACAAGGGTCTCTGGGTAGCCATTATCTTTTAAAATAATTATAATAAATTGCTTCCCTTTTTTTCAATGTCGTTATTAGAGAGACTTTTACAACACCTGTCTTTGTTGTGATGGTTGGAGTTAAAATGTAACTACCGATTAGTGTTGGTTTTTTAGGTTATACTGATGTTTCAAAAGTATTTATGTGGGTGTCATTAGTGTATCAAGAAAAGGTAACTGATTGGTTTGCTCTGTTTCTAATGTGAATTTGATGGAGGTTTCTTTACTCTTAATATGTTAAAATTTGCCCACCTCATCCCTATCATGAGTCCAAATTGCAAAAACATCATCGACATATCTCCACAAAACTAATGGTTTGTTGGTGTATGTGTAGACATGTTGTTCAAGGTCTTCCGTAAAAATGTTACTAACAATGGGAGATAAAAGAGGACCCATTGCCATCACGAAATATTGTTGGAAAAATTCATTGTATAGTTGAAAGTAAGTTGTTTTAATACATGTGTTAAAAGTTCCATAATGGTGTCAATGTTTAACGTTGTTCGTGTATGTAATCTGTTATCATTTTGTTTTATGATGTTGAGTGTTTTGTCTACTAGCGCATTAGTGAAGAGATTAACTACATCGAAACTCACCATTAAGTCTTGTGTGTTTATATTTGCTTCTTTAAGTTTTTCAAGGAAATTTGGCGTGTTCTATATGTACGTGTCTGTGTTCCATGATATGGAATTGTGTATTTTAAGTAAATATTTAGCTAAACTGTGACATGGGTGAACCTATAGAATTAACTATTGGCGCAAGTGGTACATTTGGTTTGTGTATCTTTGGTAATCCATAAAAATGTGGAGATTTACTATAGTGTGGTGTTAGTGTACAACATCTTCTGTATTTGTTTTGTATACTTTTACTTCCGTCGGTTGAAAGACGAAGGATGCGGCGAAGTTCAAATCTCCCTAGCGGGCTACATTTTTTTATTTGAAAATGTATTTAATGTATTCGAAACGTGAAGATATTTTTACTCCTAACTTAATTTGATTTTTAAAATTATTTAGTGACACAATGTCGACGAGGGAAGTTCTGGGTAAAGCCGTTTACAGATTTTTGTTTATATTGTATGTATTAGATTTTTATTTAGTGTAGTGTATTGTTCCTCACTAATAAGTGTTAAAAGTTCTTCGTTGTATGTGGTTGTGTCCAGTACTACTTACAGCGGCGTTGCCTTTGTCTGTAGGTAGAATTTTAATTGTGTTATCAGTTTTTAGTGTGTGTAGTAACTTTTTCTACACATACTGTTTTAAAACCAGTTTGTACATATGGGGTTCAACTTTGGGGCAGAGCAAGCTCGCGCAATATAGAAATTCTCCAAAGAGTTCAATCGTAGGTACTTCTTATATTAACTGACGCTCCCTGGTACGTCCATCTCGATAACTCAGTCATGCAACGGAACCGTGGCATAGATTCCATCGACGAATTGATCCACTCCACCAGTACAAAATATCTGAGCAAACTTACTAACTCTTACCCTCTTGAACAATAGTATCACCATAGCATAACTACATACAATTAGTCCACTAGATTTGACAGACATATCTGCCATATAAATCAAATTAAAATACCATCACTGTTAATGCCAGCTTATACTAAACTACATGTTGTACCTACATGTATGTAATTAATTATTAATACTAGTTTTAGTTAATAAATTCTGGACTGGTTTACTACCACTGGGTAACGAATATTATTCTTAATATTCGGAATGTAATAGAATATAATGCTGTACTTAAATATATAATAAAAAAAAATCTGTAAAAGGTGCACTAAACTGAGCTTATTAGTATAATAGTTTAATAAAAACATTTAACTTGCACTTAAAAAATATTGATATAATCAACTTAAAGAAGAAACAATAATTGTAGTTAGTTTCGACCTAACCTTTGATGATAAATAATCGTCCTTATTTAAAATTTTAATTGAAACCAAAATAGAGGTATATCACTTTTACTGATACCAATAAGATAATTTATTCAATTAAAGAAATATAAGATATAAGAAAAAAGCTTCTAACTTTAATCTTTAGCGGTGAAACTCCGTTAATATATCTATTAAATTTATATAGTTTAAAATAAACATTACATTTTCATTGTAAAATTAAAATTTTTATAAATACTTTAAGATTAAAAATCTCCTTAATTAATCCAAAAATATAAACAAAATTTTATTTTTTAAGGTGCTCATCCTGTATATATTTGTATGAAATTGTACCGGTTTCATGCGAGGTAGATATATAATATGTATGCAAAATATAGTCTTCCTCCGACAAATAGGTAGTTGTTGAGCTATACTGCCAACAGACAGCTAGACAGACAGACAGACATACAGACAGACAGACAGACAGACAGAAAGACATACAGACAGACAGACAGACAGACAGACAGACAGAAAGACATACAGACAGACAGACAGCAGACAGACGGAATTGAGAAAACCTGTTTTTCGTCATTTAGGGACCCTGAAACGTGAAGATCCGGAGAAATCTCGGAAGATGATTTTTTTGTGATTACAATATTTCCTTCGTCTTTCAGACGAGGAAGTAAATGATACAATTTGGTTTATTTACTAATATAACCATACCCACAGAAATCATTAAACAATTCATTTATGCTAATGAGACTAGTCCAACCAAAAGTATTCGATCTTACAAGAGCATTCACTTCAAAAGTAAAATCATTCAACTTTATATTATGGTTTATAAAAGTGAGCCTTAAATATTATTCCACAATCTATCAACATCAACACGCAGATGACCTTCAGCTTAGAAGTCGGTGGGCAGCGCCAGAAAAATCTGGTTAAAAAGTGAAATAAAACCACACTATAAAAAACCTAACGACATTTTCATCAAACTTGAAAATTGTCGAGCTCTTTCATTCTGCCATCTTCGATGCTTTGGACTACAGGACACGAAACCAAGCGGAAATAACAGGCATAAAATAGAAATCTCAACAACTTAGAAACTGCCAAATCAAATCTTCAAATGTTAATCAAGGGGCTGTGGATAGAAAATTGAACGTAATCGTAAAATTACCCATCATCTTAAGAAGCCTTTTAAGCATAATAATTAAATAATAAGAGTAATTTTGTTGTAGGCAATAATGGAGGATGGGAGCAATTTGGGTTTGCATAATACCAAACACCAAATTCACACAAGTTCAATAATAGATGAATCAATTTTAGCAACGTAATTTTCTACGAATCACGAAACACAGATTATAGGTTTGAACTAAAAGACCAATTTAGATTTTTAAATTATCCGTAGAAAAATAGAAACAAATTAAGCAATAAATGCAAAACAGGAAAATGTAAACAGCATAATTCTAACTGAAAAATTAGCTTAATTTAAAAACATACAACAGATTTTGCCGCCACAAATCTCTACCGATTAAGTCGAAAAGGCAACACCAATATAATTAACAATATTACTTGCAACCAACACGTTTAAACTTGACTGAAGAACAAAATGTATAAAATTACAAATTAACTACACCGATAATTTTAATAAATCACAGCATAATTCTAGTTCAAATTCACTAATCAACTAAGCACCAAAAACTCAAGATGTCCTTCCCTTTATTGCCTACCAAATATTCATACAAATAAGAATGATTGTAAGATTTTGTTTATTCCGTTTTGCGCCCGGTTGTTTCCTCGAGTTAATTCTCCATTTGTTTTATACCTAAACGGCTAAACTTGCCGATCACGTTTTTTTTCAACTAATCACAATTTTAACCAGTGCAACACAGATCTTTACCTCCAAAGTAATTATCAAAAACTTATCTTAATAAAAAACTAGTAGATGTCCAAACACAACCCTTCCTCCAAGTTTATTGTGGTCAATGAAATAATACCAGAATTTTACAAATTACTAGCTGGCCCGGCAAACGTTGTTCTGCCCAAAAATAATTTGTCTCTGAAACCCCGTTTCACCACTATAGAGCTTTAATTTTATGTCATGTCCATTGTCTTGGATTTTTAGGCTTATTTACCCCATTTCACCCCCTAAGGGGTAGCGGACCCGACAGACGTTGTCCTGCTCGAACGTTGGTTTACTATTAGCGGATTCAGCAACTTTTTTCATTTTTAAAAAATATTGGGGGTGCAGGGGGGGGGAGGTGAAATTTTGGGGTTATATGTTCTGATTTGCGAGAAATCTTTAAAAAATTATAAAAATAGATTCGTCAAAAAATTTGTAAAAAAATCCTAGAACTTGATTGCAGGGCCACCTACCGGGTCCAATTGTGAATCTAAACCATCCAGGGACCCAGTCAAACACAGACCAAAAATTTCATCAAAATCTGTCCAGCCGTTTAGGAGGAGTTCAGTCACAGACACACGTACAGAAGAATTATACAGTGTGTCCTCGGACTGAGTTCATATAAGGTATAACTGACAAACAAATTTCAAGTTAGATGTTAATATTCTCCTGCTTGTTCTCAAACCAAGATTTTGAGAAAATCAATCGAATTAATTACAGGGTGTTTTTAGAATCGATTTTTAAAAAATGGCCAATAGTAAACTACCTTTATTAGAACAGATAATAAAAAAAAGTATTAAGCAAAGTTGTTTAGAATTAAGAGTGATGGTAGACTTTCAATTTTCTGAAATATCGGCGTACTTTGATTTTTTAATTTTTTTTGGATTTTTATACCAACATATCTTTTATCGTAGCTGAGGAGGCACGGGATTATTTTTTTAACATCTTAGTTTATGAACTAGTTAGAATGCCTCCTACGACCACGATAAAAGGTATGTTGGTATAAAAAACCAAAAAATATTTAAAAAAATCAAAGTAGGTCGATTTGTCTGAAAATTGAAAGTCTGCCATTACTTTTAATTCTAAACCACTTTTCTTAATATTTTTTTTGTTACCTCTTCTAATAAAGTCATTTTTTTTAAATCGGTTTTAAAAACACCGGTTTTAAAAACACCCTGTATATTAATTAATTTGATTGATTTTTTTCAAAATGATGATTCGAGAACAATCAGGAGCGCTTCCTAGAATATTAACATATAACACGAAAAATTTTTGTCAGTTATGCCTTATGTGAACTCAATCCGCGGACACAGTTATATATAAATATTAGAAAGTCAAATTTAAAATATTAATTATTTCTTTAATTTTCAGCTGTCTTCCGTTGACACTAGGCATTGCCACTCGTTTTCAGTTTTTAACTAATTTTAAGTTTTCAATTGTTACGCTTATCTTGTGTGCTTGTTGCATTTTCAAATTGTCAGTTAAAATTGTTCCTGTGTTTTTCGCCATAATTTTATTTGATTATTTAATTTCATTTGGCAGGTGCACTTGTTAATGTGGACATTTGCAAGTATAACCTAACCAATCACTTTGAGTCATATGTTAACTAGATTTATTCAAATTGATAGTTTTACCTTACTCTTGTTCAGCCTGAAGATGACATAATTGGAGTTTCTAATGTCCAAACATATGCATATGCAATTATATAATATATGTGCGCCAAGGCGAAGTGTTGTTTAGTCGCTAAGCGTCTTATTTATTTTTATCTTTAAAAAATACACAAGAGGGTTGATTTGATCCGATTGAAATTGCTTGTTGTAAGGAGTATTTGATCTCCAGGTAACCCAACGAGACAGACTGTCACTGATAGAATGACGAGTCCGTAGTACTGACGGTTTGTAGTTTGTAGAGTCAAGTTGCCGACAGAAAACCCACATATGAGTTTAGGGAAACCAACTATATCTGGATTAAAAAATGAACTCAAGCGGAATTTGGTAGGGTAATTTAACGAGTTTGATCTGTCTATTCTGATGTTTGTACCATTGCTATGTCATTCCTCTAGTTGAAAATATCAGTTAGTTCATGAAAGTAAGGCGGTTTATTCTCAAATGCAAAGTTTTCCCTAACCTTATTCGCTGTCATAGTGTCAAAAATGCCTCAAAATAACTGATATTAGAGTTCAATTATCAGTAGCAGTGGCGTAACTAAGATTTTTCTCTGGGGGGTGTTCTGGGAGAGTGATCAACCTTACAAAAAGAATAAAAAAAATTGAGCGTATGGAAGGCCGGAAGAGTAAAATTACGCTCGCAGCCAACATTTGGGGCCCAACGGAGGAGGGCCTTTATTTGGCTAAGGGCGTAATCTACTTCTGGCCTGCGGTACGTACAACGTTTTACGCACATCTGCTTGGAACAAACGCTTAGAATAAATTTAGGATTTTTTAATTACTATTTCCCGCATCTCTTATTATCCGATCAAATGCCCTGATTTCTCAAAATTCAACCAATCACGTGTTTTTATAGTGGCAAAAAATCAAATTTTTTCCTTGGGATAATATCAGTTTTTTTTTTAATTGTATCCGTGGCAACCACCAAATATGTTGTTTTAATCAAGGTGGTATTTCAGAAACGTCATTTAAACTGTCATTGTAAAATGTCACATTCATTGAATACCGATACAAAATGAACCGATATTTGGGAAATAGTCCACAAAATGTATTTCGGGCTCATGATTTTGCTTGGAAAATGTCTTACTCAAGATTTGTTGTTTTTGGCAATGTCCCTCGATAAACTAACTTTGACAAATTCCCTCCCCTTTGGCTCGGGAGTTTGATCAAGTTAGTTTGTCTTGTGACATTGCCAAAACAAAATACTTTCGTAAAACATTTTTACCGGCAAAATCATTTGCCCTTAATACATTATTACTGATAAAAATTGCTACTAGAGTTTAGGTGCCGGGCGGTAATTTGCGGGCAGCAAAATTACTTTACCGGCCCCGTTTTTATTTTACCGCCCGCATATTACTTTACCGCCCGCCGGGCGTAATGTTGTACTTGCGGTCTTGGTAACTAAGATGTAAACTTTCATTTTCGGCCCGGTTGTGCGTAAAGTATAGTTGATTTCATTTTTACAGGACTTGCGGTAGGCATTGATTTAACTTCTTGGCAGTGTAGACCACCTATTTACATGACTGATGTTAACAGACCTCGATTTAAATAGGTGAAATTAACTAGTGTGGCATTTTATTTGCTTATTAACTAAAAGAAGTCAGAAATAATTATTTGCTAAATATAATAACAATTTAGATTGCTTGTAAAACAAAATTGCAAGATAAGCCTGTCCTTGTAATAACTCTAACCTATGAAAATGTTAAATGTCATTTTGACTGTAAAAAATTAGTTAAATTGGCACCATTATAATAAGAAATGAAATAATACATGTACGTATGTACACAAAGAATCATTGAAAATGAACAGGGCCGTGCAACCAACATTATGGTCCCATGCAAAATTTCAGATATATACTCTTATGAACCCGTGTGCATTAGATGAAGTTCTTTTTGGATAACACGATTATAGTAGCCTTCTAAAATCATTTTTTTAAAATGTGTAACGTGTTGCATAACCCTGTTCATTTTCAATGATCATGTGTGTATGTATTAACGATAACCTCATTTTACCTTGCTGTGTAGAGGCTGGTGCTTTATGGGCTTGCATCTGGTGGTAGAATGCTCAACTTGCCCCGGATTCAGGATACAACGTTGGAGAACGCCTTTTGTGCTTGCCCAGCAAGTGTGAGGTGTGTGCCATGGTGATGTACGTATTCAAAATTTTAAAAATGGTCAAATCCGAATTCCGAATGTAATAATTGATATTAATCATACATTACTAAAATGTAATTTTAGATTTTTTGTTTAAGATGAATTTTAGTTATTCCTAAAGCCTCTGGGGGGTGTTCCGACACCCATATCACCCCCCATAGTTACGCCACTGATCAGTAGTAACACTATAAGTACTCCGATGTTTTCGGGATATATGTCGATAATTTGTTGCACAGTAATAAGAGTTTGACAGTTTAACTAATCTGACCGCCGTGCGGCAGATTGACAGGGATAGTACCTACATACACAGCTTGTCCATTTAGTAACCAAAACTAGTAAGTTTTTGTTAAAAGCGAAACAATGTTGTTTTACTAGCCCATTCCATTAGCCCCACTGTCACGGCCTGGAACAATATAGATCTTCTTGGTAATATACTAAAGTATGATCAAAAATGAATCTCATCTAGTATGGCTATGACAAACAAATTGCTGCCTTTAAAACTGGCTTCAATCTAGTTTATTAGTAGCTTCAGCGGACTTATGCGAACGTTTTGTCCGTCCGTCCGTCCGTCCGTCCGTCCGTCCGTCCGTCCGTCCGTCCGTCCGGATCGCCTGTAACTTTCGAACGGCTACAGATATCGAAATTTTGAAAGGGGGCAAAGTTGTTGCTAAGGTCCCGAGCACCTTCATGCGCTATTTGGCGGCTTGTCCACTTGGCGCCATCTACAGAAGTTCGGTGGTCACGTTTTGAACTACACATTCTGAAGCTACTCTTTAGATCTGTAGTTAAGCAGTTTATTTTTAGGTTAGATTTAAGATGAAGTGTCTATTCGACCGGCGCGGCGCAAGCTTATTCGTTGGACAATTACATTAATTTTACGTGCAAATTCATTTATTTCAATACAATATTGTAATAAGATGGATAAAAAGAATATGTAATAATACAATTTGAAAGTTTGAATTAAATATAAGTATATAAGCCAATTTTAATAAAGGCGTTAGTTTGCACTTCCACGGCCATACTAGATACTCGACACCGCAAGGTAAATGAGGTTACAGATAACACATACATACTATATTACCAAACCTATAACGTAAGTTGCTATAGTAATAGGCTGGGTAGACATCAAACAATAAAACATCTTTGAAAATATGCAATGACATGTAAACCTCTTTCTCCTTCCCTTCAATCAAATGTTAATTGGTTGACAGCTCTTCAACGGATTTTATTACAAGTATTTTCTTCATTTCTGAATACCTTGTAACTTCTGAGTTAGTCATGACTTGCTTAATAAAAGCTAAATTACGTCTTTCTAAAGATTTCTTTCTGTGCACCGCGCCTCGTAATATATTTAAAACGAAGTTATTGTCTTATTTCATCTCCTATCCATTGGTGTCGTCTATTTTTTGCAATGTTCAACAATATCTATCTTCTCTTATTCTGTGGTACACCGTTTGGTTGGTAATTTTGTCGGTATATTTCATTTTTAGTGTGCGTCTATAATACCATATCTGTGAAGATAGAGATTTTCGTTCTTTTTTCCAAGCGTCTACGTTTTCGAACCATAGAGGGCTATGCTCCATATGCAACTTTAATTAACATTTTCTTGTTACCACACATATGTTATTTGAGCACAATAGTTTCTTTGAATTGTTGAATATAGCTTTAGCGTTTTCTGTGCTTTTCCTATTTTCCTATTTTAATTTTTAGGTATTTATATGTTTTAGTCTGGTTTACTAAATGTTCCTCTATTTAAATTTTTTGTGCCAACACTGCAATATCATACAAAAATCTAAGCAGGTCACAGAACCGTTCACCATTGATTTTAATTCCTGTGCATACTTGTCGATATTCGTTTATTGCTTGCGCTATGTATATATTAAATAGAGATAGTGATAAACTGCATCCCTGTTATACACCTTTGTGAATTTTAGCTTCTCTTTTTTTATTGTTTTGAGAATATATTTATCATTATGTTCCAGTTCACACTATCAAAAGCTTTTTTCAGGTCTACAAAGGCCATATAGATATTTCTGTTTATTCTAAAGCTCTTGTCAATTATTATGCTATGTAGGCTTAGTGTTGCTTCTGTGGCATATCTGCTTGTTCTAAACCTAAACTGGTCTTCTAAATTAACTTCTATTTTTCTCTGTATACGTCTGAATATTATCTTTGTTATTATCTCTGTATTTTGGATATATGAGTTATATCTAAGCTTTTCAATTGTCCGTAATTATGCATGTTACTATTAAAGTAAAAACATTAAAAAAATGCGACACTCAAAATTAAAATACGCTACGCGTAGCGGAGGTTTAGAAAAGTGGCAGTAAGTTATCGAATTGAGGTAAGAATGCTCATGAATAAATTGGTAAGCACCTATAAAATGAGGCGTGATCGAACACGTAACCAGCCTCGCCGGATTAAAGTCTAACTGAAATTCTTCGGTTATTTGTCACGATTAGTGGCAGAGGAACGCGCCCGGAGCGCCCGGAGCCGGACGAAGTGGCAGGTGGCGACTCCCGCGGTCACCACTGCATTACTTCCCGACTCCGGGCACTGATTTCTCCGGGTAAACACCTGCCTGCTGACTCTTTCATCGAGCGAAAGTGCACGTTGGGTTTTTGTGCACGCTACCGGCTCGCATGTGACGAATAGCCATTTTTATTATTCAAAAGCCCGATTCGCACCGACTGTCTGCTCCTACTTCTGGCGAATCACGCAACAGATTGGTTCCATACAACGATCGACTCGACCGTGTAATCATAATCCGCACAAATGCTTCGTTTTTGCGACCAGTCAGGCTGTAGATGGCAGCAGTGGCGTATCTGCGCACCTGCAGGCCTACCGTGCGAGGGGGGCTACCAACCAAGAGGGCTCCAAATACTAAATTCAACTATTTCTCGTATTTCATATTGTCCAATCAAATAGTATTAGTTTTTAGAATTCAACCAATCATATATTTTTGAAATGGTAAAAACTCAAAGTTTGTCTTGAGGATTTTATCACTATCTTTATCACTCGCGTCCATGGCAACCACCAAATACGTTGTTTTAATTAAGGTCGTATTTTCAAGACAGCATTAAAACTATCATTGTGCATCAGTATAAATGTCATATTCATAGCGTACTGACTAAACATTAACCGATATTTAAGAAAAAGTCCACAGAATGTATTTCGGAGTCGTGATTGTGCTGGGAAAATTGTTTACTCAGGATATTTGCTTTTCTTTGCAAAGTCCCTCGACCGACTATCGTAAAAAAATACCGGCAAAATCATTCTCTCTTAACAAATTATTATTAGAATAATAGGTTCTGCGTGTTACTACTAACGCATAACCTTTCTAACAAAGAAAATTAATTTTCCTTAAATACGAGGAGAAATTCTTATGTAATCTATCTAGCCATCAAAACGAGTAGAAGCAATTAATTGTTATTTTCTGTTTGCTGTCTAATTTATAAACCCATTGACTGAGTTCAGAGCGAATTAAATTATTTCTGCAGGTTTAGTGGCAGTTTGAAAAAAAGAGTAAAATTAAGCTTGACCCCATTAGCATTGTAAAAGGGCACTAAACCAAAAACTATTCTCGCCGTCACATTTACAAGTAAAATTTTTACTAAAATATTTCGACAAGGCATCCAATGCAAAATTAACTCAAAGTGTGGTAGGTCTGCACGGTGCACAATTTGAACATTTAATTTAGTTATCTTACAAGTTATTATTACAATTAAATTTAGTATTTGGCAATTTTAAAATTGTTTTACTGAATTTTTGGTCATGTGACCAAATACTCAAAAATTAGCTTAGCGTAAGTAACAAAATGTGTTCTTTCAAGTTCCGTAATAAAAAAGGGGGTTGTAATTTAAAAATAATATCGATGACGTCATACCTCCTACGCGGGTAACCCTGTATGTACAGATTTTACTTGAAAAAATTCGCAAATAGAAATAAAAATCAACGGGTTTCAGAGTTTTTTTCCAAAAACTATTCCTTTTTAACGAATTTATCCACTACTTTAAGAAAGTTCTGTATACTATTTCATCACTAGTTGTGAAATATTTTTATTTCATAACTGATTACGAAAATTGTAGTGTTTTCAAACTAGGTTTTTAAGTGGCACTCTATATGTTAGAATTCAAAAGAAAACTGTTACACAAGTGAGCACGTTAGTACAATACAAAGTAATTATAACAAATGTACTGCAGAAATACCCTCAACTACTTACTTATATATTTATTATGATATAGAGGTTAGCATATGAAGTAGCAACAAAACTGAAGGAAATTTTGATTAATAATGATGTTGCATGATTTGTTTATAATGCATATTTTACTGTCAATGTAAAATCAATGTCGAGGAACTGTTTGTGATAAAACCAGAGTTGTCATGTTTTTAACAATGGCTTCTATAAGGTGCGATTTAAAAATTATTTAGAATTCGTGAAATATTATTTAACTTTTATGCACGTTTTTGAAGCTATTCCCTGTTATTGTGTAAT
The DNA here is from genome assembly GCA_940337035.1 of Agriotes lineatus. NCBI lineage: Eukaryota > Metazoa > Arthropoda > Insecta > Coleoptera > Elateridae > Agriotes > Agriotes lineatus. Next base: position 56,264,686 of record OW679194.1, on the reverse strand, counting down.
ATTAATCTAATGCCCTTGATCATCAAGAAATTTATCTTTATAAATAATAACTGTGAAGGAACTGCTAGTTTAAAGAACAGAAGCAGAAAAAAAAATCGACTCTTTCACGGTTTCTGTTAAGCGTTCGATATCTCGATAAATATCCCTCGTACCCGGAAAAGTAATAGAACATAAATTGTGAATATTAAAGAATTTAAAAAAAACTGTTTACTTAATTTTCATGCAGCGTTAATTGAAACCGACTTTTTCTTCTTGGAGTGCCTATCCTCTAATATGGTTGTCGGCTATTACGTTTGTACAGATTAATTCTATCGACGGCTGAACGAAATAAGGCTGCTGAAGTTATTCTGATCCACTATCTAATGTTCTTCATCCACGATGTTTGGCGACAACCAGGATCCCTTTTTGCTTTAACTTTGCCCTGAAGGATTAGCTAGAAAAGGTGGTATTTCTCGTTAGGCATGACGTGCCCTAAGTATTTCACTGTTAATACAATTTCTAGATCTTTCTGTATGAGCTTCATTATTGTGTTATTGAAAATGTGGTGAGTCCACAACACTCTAAGCATCCGCCTGCACTACCATTGTTCAAACGCAGAGGTGCTTGCCTTGGTTCGAGTCCAAGCCTCAGCTCCGTATAGAAGACTGAAGAAAAGGTTGCATATGACTTTTTACATACGATGAAAACACTTCTAGTATTTCTAGATCTTATTTCCCAGATATAATCTCAATTCTTGTTAAGTTTACTTCCCGGATGAGTAATATTTTCTGTTGTCACGGTGTGTTGTAAACTAGAAATTGTGTATTTGTGATCTCGTTTTTTCTCACTATCATTATTTATGCTTTCTTACAGTTTAGCGTCATTCCATATCTACCAAATACCTTAATGACACAATCTCTTAGATTCTGAAAGATTTCAGCGCTATTTGCCAGAAGTACGGTGTCGTCAGAGTATCGTAAGTTGTTAACAATTTCGTCCATTTATTTTGATAGCATCTTGTACCTCATGAGGTGCTTCTTTAAAGAAATTCTCTGAATACACATTGAGTACGCAACCCATACAGAACTTCTGTAGAACATTATTTCTCTAGGCGAATAGTCGATTGCTGGACAGTATAGAGATTTATTATTAAGCGGATATCTTTATCATTTAGCCCCGAAACTTGCAATATTTCAAATAGTTTTTGATGTTTGACACTATTGGCGGCATTTTCAAAACCAATAAAACACGCAATAACGTCATAACTGACATCCCGCGCCCTCAGAATCAAAACTTTTATAGCGAAAAGGGCCTCCCTCGTTCCCAGGCCGTCTTTGAACCCAAAATTCGTTCATGAAGGATATTCACAAAAGTTTTAAGGGCATGGCTCATAGGACTGATTATTTTAAGGTTTTTACATCTTTTAGCGGTCTGATTTTTTGGAAGTGGTATAAATGTTGACACTAGCCATTTTGTTAAATAATTTAGTTAAAATCGATTTAACGCAAAAAATTGAAAGTACCCCTTTATCAACATGGCGGAAATAGCACATAGATCGACAACTTGAAGTTAAGCTTTCCTGGACTCCCTGGACACCCAAAAAAAAAATGAAATTTCAAGCAAAAATGACATAGAAGCTGGACTATATATTAATAATAAGATAAAGGTCGAAATATGTGAATCCAATATCAAAAACCACTTGATTTTTCATAAAAGATTTTCACTTATCAATCTTCAGTTTTGTTTGATTTGATAAATAATGCTTGTCTGACAAATGACATGTCAATAAATTCTTCGATTTGAGTTTGAATTTTTTTTAACATTAATTTACTAATGAAAAACATATTGTTCGGTACTCAGAAACATTAAATGCTTCCAACGACTATTCGCAAGAGTAATATATCCAAAAAATTTAGCAGAAGATTATGCAGTCAATCATCTATGCACACTTTCAAGTCCATTTCGTCCAAAGTAATTATAGGTAAACTCTTTCTGAAAATCATTCATATAATTTACTTCAATTTTCTTTTTCTTTCTCTTAGTATATGTACAGGCTGATAGTCAGTTATTACCGCACAAAGTGCGTTTTTCAAGCCCTCTTCGACTGCGACCCGTACAGGTAGCTAACCCATCCCCTTGAATTAGTAGGAAGAATGACCTTTCCAAGAGTGACGACCACCAAAGGTATTAGTATGATAGCCGGAGATCGATCGATGTTACCAGTGTTCGGGTGTGGGGCACAAACCTACTTACTACCTGTCGACTGCAAATGTCTTTTCAAAATTAGAAATGCATTTTGTGAAATTCCATTTTCCAATTTTAAAAATACCAATTTTCTAGTGAGTGTTCTAACTGAAGGATATGGTAAATACGGCTTTACTAAGCTATTGTAACCACTTGTTCCGCAAAAAAATTTTAGACGTAACATGTCATGACAGTGTCATTAGACCATGGAATGAGAACTTGCCCATAACAAACAAACACGCAAAAAGCAGTTGGTTTTTCCTTGAATAACATTAATTTGATCAGGATTGAATACCTTTTCTAAATTTAAATTTTTGTTTCAGATGAAATAACGAATTGTTAGATTGCGTAAAAACATGAAGTTCAAAAGGACCAATAAATAACAGGCATAGCACATGCCTCAACTCTTATTTTAACTAACCTAACGATATTATACATGGACTCCAGCTTGTCTTTATATAGGTATGACTTTGCACAATAATAAATTTTTCCTTTATTATTATTTTGTGATTTGTTATCAAAACTATTTCTTTTTTTGTACAAAAGATACCTATGATATATACATGGTATGCATGACACAGTTATTCAGGAAAATGCTTTGGCGCATTATGTATTTTATTTCTGCTATTGATATATCTGCCAATGTCCAGGGGTGGTATGATTTAATAATTAACTACTACGATTACTATTGACAATTCTTTTATCAATACTCTTGAGTTATAATCCCAAAGATAAGAATACAAGTTCGTAGAACGAATTGCATTTCTTTGCAATGGAATTCTAACGGAATAATATTCATTAATAAATTATAGATCATTAGGCGTCCTAGGAATTATATGTAAAAAAAGAATGGTATGATTTAAAGTACAAAAATATACCAGAAAGAGCGTAATACTGTTTTAGCTACTCCAGTGGTAATTAAGCTCATTACACCACTCAGTTATGTAATGACTTCATTACCTAACTGAGTGGTGTAATGGCTTCATTACCTAACTAAAATAGTATCAAATGAATGACATAATGGCCTTTACCTACTAAAATGTTTTTGAAAATGACAGATCTGACATTCTTCTTAATGCACTTTTTTCAATTTTGGGTAGTTGTAGATAAAATTTTGTAGAATACATGTGTGATAATGCATTATTAATATATTTGTGTGCTTACACACACGTATATTAATGATTCTCTTATCCCACTTGTATAGTAAATAATTAATATTTAACACTATTTTACAAAAACAGGAAAATGTAACATAACTAGTGAGGCAGGTAATAAATACTTTTTTTTTATATTAACTCATTACAACTAAGGTTTTGGATGTCAAATAAACAGTTTAAAAACACATAAGCCAGTTTGTGTGAGAACGCCAGAATTACATAGTTGAAGTTATTGCCTTGGTAGTATATTAACAGAGTCCGTTTTATAAATAGAGCCGTAGTGCAGCTTAGGTTAAGGTGTGGCCCCATAGAATTAGAATTAGCATGTCCTGTAACTTTTCAGGTGTTGATTTGAAATTCTCGCATTTGCAAGATGAGTAACTGCTGTTGCTCGATGGTCTGCGATTAGTTATTTTTCTTCGTTTGACGTCAACCCAACTTCCTTTTTAGTCCATTTCGATAATTCACAAATATCTACAGGAGGTTCTTATACCACCCATACAATTACTAAGCGTCCAGTTGGGATTAGGTGTGAGAAATAATGTGTCTGAGCTATGTGGGGGGACGTTTTTCCATCGTTCTTTATATAAATGGACTGGGCATATGTCCGGATCGGTTTCATTTCGTGGCAGCCATTTGTTATTAGCACAACTTTTTGAACCTCCTCGAGTTGTCTTTGTAAATATAGTGTTATAGATTTTCTCCACGTTTCATTACCATGCTTGTCGAACTCATTGTGAAGTATTTATGCATAGCCGGCAACTTGTTCATAGTAGAATCAGTAGCTCACTTCTGGTCTACTTTGTAACTGCTTTCTTTTGTTATTATATGCATCCCTTGCATCTTTGAATTCCACGTCGCCAAACGGGTCAAATTCCTTGGCATAATTTTTTAAATAATTTTCTTGCAGTTCTCTTGCAACTTTTTTTCATGCGTTTTAATCAAGCATTCTTAATAATCCTCGCCATTAGATTTTCACACATTATAAGCGTAATTTGAGGCATTTGTGATGTTTTCGTGTTAGTGGCAAACTGGGAGTTGCTATGAAGAAAAATTATAAAACTCCAGATAGATTTTTTTTAAATCGTCGAAATCATCATTAAAGTAAGAGAAATCGGCAGTGAAGTAATCCATTGCCGACTTTTTGCAGTTGGAGGGGTGACAGATGGGTGACAGAAATCGTCAACATAGCATGTAAGGGTTAATTAAAAAATAATAATTTGACAATTTTTTTATTTTAAAAGAAAACAGTGTGCACCTCGATACTTTTATCACATCAACCACATTCGTGATAAAAAGTCAAACTTCAGTGCCTTGCTATACAAATAATTATTACTGAGAACTGTATTAAACGGAACACTTAATTACTTCAGTATCAACGCTTCTGGTTGATGTTTGCCTCTCCCACCCACTCGCTTGATTTTGCTCTCTTTATTGCTTTTTATGCTTAAAACGCACTAAACAAACTAAGAAAGTCAACCGATATTTCTAAATTATTTTATTTGACAGGTTAAGCAAAAGCAAGACAACTTGTACAAAATCAATAACACTGAGTCTATATTGTTAATATGGTACAAGGTCCTATTGACCCATGCCTTAAATATTTGTAAGAAATTATGATTGCCTTAAAATTCAATAAATTCTATTCTCACGTTATTACCCTTTTCCGGTTATCAATAAAATGTGAGAACAACGTAATTTTAATGCCCCTGTTGAAGACAGTCTCCTTTAGAGTTTAGTTCGTCGGGTAGATATTTAAAGAAAAAAGTGTATATGCCAAATGCTCATGTTTTAACGTCTCCTACTAAAATCTCATTATTTTTAAAACGCCCTGTATATGCTACATCTTGCACTAAATGAAATACAACTAAAATGCTCTCTGAGATTATTTATTTACGTACGGCACATCATCATTAGGAGAAATTACTATTTTAAACTGAGAGGTTTTTTCAGTAAAAGCTATATTTGTAAAACTCAGTTTTTATTTGTAATTGGTCACAAATGAACTTCACAATAGTTTAATTAATTTCACATCAACGCTGAAGTATTGTTTATGATGCCTGAAAATTCCTGTACGAAGTTCTCATTGCAAAATTTTAATTGCTATTTAATTACAACGTGTGGAGATTATTCGACTGAAATGGCATTTATTTGTTTTTATAAAAGTGCGTGGAAAGCAAAAGTTCGTTACTTGCCAATTTTAAAAACTATTAAATTCACTTAGTGGATATATGTTGTTAAATTTAATGTGACTGGAAAAAATCTAAGAAACGGTGAACAAAGCTTAATTATCAAACTGCAAATTCATGAAAAAAAGTATGACTTTCAAAACTAGTTGTACAATAGTAATTTATAACGACAGTATATAAGGTCGACTTTTAGTTTTGTAAAACGACCGTTTAATAACCTGATATTATTAGTCACGAGCTGCCCAGGAACGAGTGGTTGTAGTATTTAACGGCATTAGGCTGATATTGAGCACATAACGAACGTGCATTAATTTTATGGCCGAGCCAATCAAGCCAATGTAATATCGACCGTATATTATTTAACAATTTTCGTAAGATTTACTAAAAGTAGCTAAAGTGAGCGGAACGTTGAGTTCTTCGACCTCAATAATGACACGGTCCAATCCCGGAAGTGGTTTGTTACGTAATGACAATGGTAGTAAAAGCTTCCAAAATGATTCAAACAGTTTCACAATCAAGGCGTTTATGATGTAGTCAAACATAATACATCATTATGTTACTGTCATTTACATAGGTAGTATTTATTTGAGCACCAAAGGAATATTGATTTTGTTTCCAAATATTGTTAAATTGGAGCAACTATACTTTACTTACTCCCGAATTATCCATAACTGAAACCTAAAATATTGAGTTTTGGTTGAGTATTTATCAGTTTGAACATTAAATATTTAATTTTGGCATCAGAAGTTATATTCGAGCACCAAAACTTGAGCACCAAAATACCAAAATTAGTACTAGAAATAATATTTGAGCACCAGATATGAAAATTAAAACATTTTCCTAAGCTATATTAGTAAATAATACAAGTATATGTCTACATTCTATTATTTCTGACATAAATTGGTATTGACATTATGGTGTTTAGCGATCATTAATTATTTTTTGTTTTGAACTTCTCCTTTTAAAATATTGTTTTATAGTATATGAGGATTTTTTCATAAATTTCGGGAAAGTACCTGTATCACAGAAACAAATTGACACATAATGCTACACACTAGACAACTTAAACGACAACTGTCCCTGTAATTTCAGAAATTTAGTTGGATGTATATGTGAAATTGTTTAATTAATAGTTTGCTGTTAATGGAGTAACATGAATGCATCATTCAGCAGTCATCAGTAGTTTGGTATTAGTAGTAGAAGGTGTTCGGGATGCAGAAATGTGCCAAAGATTGAAAAATAGTCTGAAACCAAGGACCAGTCCAAACAATGGCAGCACCCCAATTCCCCAAGACCAAATAAGTTTAAAACTGAGCAATCAGAACGGAAGATGATGGTAGATTTCTGAAATCACCGAGGCATATTGTTCATCGAATTTTTGGAACCGGTTAAAGCTGTTAATGCTAATAGATATTGTGAAACCCTGAAAAAACTGAAAACAACTTTAAGAGATAAAAGACCGGAACTAGCGGTAAAAATGTTTACTTTCTTCAGGACAATGTACGCTGGACAGTAACGAAACACTATCCTTACATTACTGATTTGGCGCCTTCGGATTATTTTTTGTTGAGCCACCTCGTAAAAGTGCTAAGAGAAATTAGTTTTTAAAGCGCGCACCAACTCCAATAGGCAGCAAAGTTGTGGTACGCTCTCAACCGACGGAGTACTGCGATCGACGAATACAACTATTGCAATTGTGTTGGAAGAAGTGGATCGATTTGGATAATGACCATATAGAATAATTGATAATTAATTGTAGTTTTCAATTTAAAAAATTATAATTATTCTAATAAACTTCGTTTAAAAAAAAATCCGGGAATTTATCAAACAAACCTCGTAGGACGTCGAAAATTGTTTTTGGCCATCGTTTAATATTTCTGGTGGTCATTTATTATTTTTGGTATTCATTTTTTGTGTCTGGTTGTCTTTTGCTAAGCTTAGAAGTTATTTAATATTTTTGGTATTTCGTATTATTTAAAAAATAGTGTCATTGCGCGGCAAAGATATTCCTGTGCCCATTTTCATTTCCTATCTTTGGTGCCGAAGTATTATTTTGGTGGCAAATATTTAAAATTGCACCAAAAACTTGTTGTTTAAAATTGATATTTACTAAATTTTACTTGTCTACAGCAATTTGTTCCGCATTGTCAGTTATCACTGGAACTAAAATTCAACAGCCCTAGCTTAGGAACGGTTTTTAAAGTTTTTCCAGAAATATAATTATGTAAGGGTATAGTAATTTCATGTGGTTGAATAGAGAAAACATACTCTAGACTAGAAGATACGCTAAATTAAAATGTATTTTGTCATTTGAAAAACCAAAGTCGATACCATTTCCTGCAAAGCCGAAAGTGGAACTGACGTATACTGATTAGTATTGATAGCTATGTTAGTCCCGATGACCTTTGCCAATAATTATGTTTTTCTTGTCTCCTCCAAATAATCGAGATATTCACTTAGCACATTGTAGCTATTACACTATGTTTATTTACTAGCATAAAATGTGTATTAAATTGTTCCGTTATAAAATCCTATTTATCATTTTTGTGATACTTACAATAATGAAAAGAGACTGAATGTATATTGCTTACAGTAACTTACTTCACATAAATTAGTAAGTCGGCCTTATAAGCTGGCTTTGTGTTAGGTGTGAATAAATATCAGCTATAAAATAGGCTAACATATTTTTTATTTAAAATTTTATTATTTTTGTCAATATTTTAGGCAGTTTCACTGATTCTGGGGTGTTGATTGATTAAATTTTGTTTATTTTACAAAACAAGAATTACTATATGATTGAGATTTGGCTAAAAATTGTTAAATACTTGAAGTTGGTCTACAAACAGTAGCTTCTTCAGAAGTTCTCAAATATTTTAGAAAAATGTTTCTTATATTTTGATTTAAAAAGCGAACGTTTTACAATAATTTAAAAAAGGTAGCAACATTTTGATTTATTAAAGGACGTTTGAATAAGGGCTATTAAAATTGTATGTGCAAGACAAAGTGTTTAATTAGATAAATGAATAAATATATTCTTGTACTTACATGTGTTATTTTTTAGGTTAAAAAGTCGGGATCATATAAAATTTATTTTAGCTTGAAGATATAATTCCATTTTTATTAAACTGACAGTTTAAAAATGTTAATTTACGGTATTTTATACAACCAAAGCTTTCCTCACTTGACACTCAAAACTTATCTGCGAATTTTGTTAATTTAAGTATCCCGACGTTTTTCTTTTATTACATCTTATTTCTAAACTAATTGTTGTATGATATTGTGATAAATATAATGTAAATTATCAATATCTAGTTTATAATTAATAAAAAGTGCAGTGTTTGATTTTGTTGGAGTTAAAAGTTTAGATTTTATTAATGGTGTGAGTTGTGAAATTTTATTTTTCAAATATTGTTGTTCGGCCTGTTGAATTAGAGTTACAATTTATTATTACAAATTATTTTTTAGATGATGTCGGATGCTAACATTTTTTTGTTTCATTTTTAAGATTTCTTTAAAATGGTTTTTAAGGATGTTATGATTTTCCAAAGCTGTTTTAATATTGGTTTTAAGTTCATTTTAATCTTTTTCTGACGGGTAGGGTTATATAGAATTGTTATATTTATATTAACAGTTGCTATACTTTCAGTAAACCTTTGCATGCTTTTCTAAGAAATTACATTTCGCACAAAAAGCTACGGACTTCCATTTGTATAGCCTGGAATTTTTTATGATATTAGCATGCATGGTACAATTTTACTGTAAATTGAAGACCAACACAAACTTAAATCACGGCTACCTATTTGTAAAACCCAAGTGAATAATGTAGACCGACCTATTCAAAAATCTGGCAAGGAGGTCGAAATTTGTGGTGCCGCCACTGGATGTTAGAATTCATCCTCCGCTCAAAATAATTGGATTAGTACTTTGTGTTTTGCAGAAGAACGATCATACGGAGTATTGATGTCTGGCAATTGTTCGCTAGATTAAACATATTCAATATCTGAAAAAAGTTAGCGAGTGAATTTTTTCCGAGAGGCTAAATTTTAGGGGTTCTTTACATCGCGCATTTCTTTATAAGCCAAGTTCCTATAAAGGCGGGGCGCCAGACGCCTCCGTCGGCAGAAGTCGGGTGCCCTCGGCGCGTGGATGCTGGATGCTCTTCTCCAGTGTGTTGGGGTTCAGTCATCTGCCGCCCTCGGCCCAAAATAAACGTGTAGCGAACTGACCGGCCCTCCCTTTCACGAAATCATGCAATAATGCACCCCTGAACACTGCCGCATTGCCACCTTCTTGCTAGATTGTGTCTCCGTGAACACAACTGTCGGCGGATACTACCGCATAATAAACGTCAATTACGCGCTATTATTAATATTTACGAGGGTGAGTTATGTGGTGCTAGTGCGCGGGTTGCGGCGCAAACCAGCGGGTCCGTCAGTGTGGTTGCGCCCTTCGAATTCGAAGGGTTGGTGTTTGCTGGCCCGCATCACAGTGCGATGTTCGGACATGACTTTTCCTAAGGGTTGTGCAGTTTAGCGATGGCGGTCGACCTGGTGGTGTGCTGCGTCCTCCTGGGGCTGCGCCACGTGCTGGCGAACGAGGCTGCGTCCCCGGAAAGCCCCCATCCCCTGCGCTACGAGGCCCCCGACGATTGCCAGTGGTGGATCCGGGAGCCGGCCGACGAAGTGGCCCTCACGTGCAAATTGCGGACCATAAACAGTGAGTTCGACACCACTAATTTTAGCGTAATTCCTTCCGAGCACACGACGTCCCTGCGCATCGAGTGCAGCGACGTCATCATGTCCCGGAGCAGCCTCGACGACCGCAGCTTCGTGCACCTAAGCAAACTCCGGGAACTCGAGCTGGAGCACTGCAAATTGGGACGGTGGCCCGCGGGCACTTTGACGGGCCTCCGGGACTTGAGGAATCTCACCATTCGCACCCACAATACAAACTGGCCCGCCATGAGCCTGGACCTCGCTGGAGAGAGCTTCGTCCCCGTGCGCCAGCTGGAGAGGCTGGATTTGAGCTGCAATAATATTTGGTCCTTTCCGGAGAATATCTTCTGCCCGCTAACTAATCTAGCCACGTTGAACGTGAGCGAAAATCGGCTCCAGGACGTCAGCGACTTGGGGTTTCGCGAGAAGGCGCCCGGCGCGCCGCAGCCTTTAATTAGCATCCCGGAAGAGGAGCATTTGCACCGGGCCGAAACGCCTAAGGGCTTCGCGCATCCGTGCAGCCTGGATATTCAGGTCCTAGACACGTCTTTCAACCATTTCGTTTTGATTCCTGCCAACGGCTTCAGCGTGCTGCGCCGCTTGCGCGAGCTTTATATCCACAACAACGAAATATCTATGGTGGCGGACCGAGCCCTTGCAGGCCTTAAAGCTTTGCAGATATTTGATTTGTCGAACAACAAAGTCGTTGCGCTCCCTCCCGAACTGTTCAAAGACTCGGCGGGATCCATAAAAGAAATTTATCTTCAAAACAATTCTATCAGCGTACTGGCTCCCGGACTTTTCGCCAACTTAGAGCAGCTCCTCGCCTTGGACCTATCAAAAAATCATTTGACAAGCGCTTGGATTAATAGCGACACCTTCTCAGGGCTAATTCGCCTCGTGCTGCTAAACTTATCCTTCAATCGAATTTCCAAGCTCGATCCTGCTTTTTTCCGCGATTTATATACATTGCAAATTTTAAATTTAGAGCATAACTTATTAATGAGCATCCCGGCCGATACGTTTGCTCCCATGAGTAATCTGCATACTTTAATAATTTCCTACAACAAGATAACTTATCTCGATGCGTACTCGCTAAATGGCTTGTATGTTCTCTCTCTTTTGGCTTTGGATAATAACTTGCTCGAGGGAATACACCCGGAGGCTTTTCGAAACTGCTCTAGTTTGCAAGATTTGAATCTCAACGGCAACGTGCTTTCGGCGGTGCCCTTGGCGCTTAAGAACATGCGTTTGCTTCGAACAGTAGATTTAGGAGAGAACTCCATTTCTGCGCTGGAAGATCCCGGTTTCCGCGGCATGAACAACTTGTATGGCTTGCGATTAATCGGAAATCAGCTGCAGAATATCAGTAAACGGGCGTTCGCGGATTTGCCGGCGCTTCAAATTCTAAATCTTGCCAGAAATAAGATTCAAAGGATCGAGCACGGGGCCTTTGAGTCTAGCCCCACTTTGCAGGCGATTCGCTTGGATGCTAATCTTTTGACCGATATCAACGGGCTGTTCGCGGATATTCCCAGCTTGTTGTGGCTGAATATTTCGGACAATCAGGTCGAGTGGTTCGACTACGCCCTCATTCCGAAGGGGTTGCAATGGCTGGACATGCATAAGAACAACATCCGCGAAATTGGAAATCACTACTCGCTTGATCTCGAGCTGCGGTTGCAAACTCTAGACGCCAGTTTCAACAAACTTACCAAAGTGAACGCCATGGCAGTTCCCAGCAGCATCGAATTGCTATTTCTAAATGATAATCTTATATCGGCCGTCGAACCGCATACTTTTCTAAAGAAAACGAATCTGACTCGCGTCGACCTCTACGCCAATCAAATAGTTAGCATGGATCTAAATGCGCTAAGGCTCACCCCCGTGGATCCTGAACGACCTCTCCCCGAGTTCTACATCGGTGGTAACCCGTTCCAGTGCGATTGTACAATGGAATGGTTACAGAGAATTAACAAGCTTGACCACCTACGGCAGCACCCGCGAGTAATGGACTTAGAAAGCATCTACTGTAAGCTGCTATACAACCGCGATAGTAATTATCTCCCGCTTATTGAGGCCGAGTCTTCCCAGTTCCTCTGTACATACAAAACCCATTGCTTCGCACTATGTCATTGCTGCGATTTTGACGCCTGCGACTGCGAAATGACTTGCCCTACCAACTGCACGTGCTATCACGATCAATCTTGGTCCGCCAACGTAGTCGAATGTTCCGGCGTCGGTTATACCGAAATGCCTAGCAGAATTCCAATGGATGCAACGGAAGTTTATTTAGATGGGAACAGTTTCGGCGAACTTTCCAGCCACTCGTTTATAGGGCGGAAAAATTTAAAAGTGCTGTATGCAAACAATTCCAATATTGCTGCCATATACAACCATACTTTCAGCGGACTGCGCAGACTAACAGTATTGCACCTAGAAAATAATCGCATTAAGGAGCTACTCGGATTCGAATTAGCAACCTTAGAAAACCTACGCGAGCTGTATCTGCAAGGTAATCAAATTTATCACATAGACAATAGGACTTTCATAGAACTGAAGCAACTAGAAGTACTACGACTGGATGGAAATCGGCTAAATTCATTCGCTGTATGGCAGTTTATGATCAACCCGTATCTGGTTGAAATTGGTCTAAGTGATAACCCATGGTCTTGCGAATGCCATTACGTGCATAAATACCGGGCGTGGTTACAAGTAAATCTAGGAAAAGTCCTGGACGCAGGGAAAATTGCATGCACCTTCAGCAACTCCACCAAAAACCTCGGGCCTCCGATGGCAGATTTCAATTCGACCACTTGCGCTTCTTTTACGGTGGGCTCGCACGCTATAGTAGAAAGCCAAGTAATGAATGACTATTTACCGATGTTACTTGTCGCAATGTGTGTTTTCCTCGCAAGCGTGGTCATTGTTTGCGGTGCGTTTTATTACCGAAGAGAACTCCGCGTGTGGATATACTCGCGATGCGGTTTGAGAATGTGCTATAAAACTACCGCGTTTGAAGAACAACAAGATAAAGACAGACTTTTCGATGCGTATGTGAGTTACAGCGTAAAAGACGACGCTTTTGTAAATCAAGTGCTGGCACCAGGACTCGAAGGTGCCGACGCCAACTACAGACTTTGTTTACATTACAGAGACTTTAACGTATCTACCTACGTAGCAGATACAATAATTGAGGCGGTGGAGTCTTCACGCCGCACTATTATTGTGCTATCAAAAAACTTTTTACATAACGAATGGTGCCGGTTTGAGTTCAAATCTGCTTTACACGAAGTGTTAAAGGACCGAAGACGTAGACTTATATTTATAGTTACGGGTGAACTACCTCAACGTGATTTAGATCCGGACTTGCGGTTATATTTGAAAACTAATACTGTGATCGAGTGGGGCGACCGCCAGTTTTGGCAAAAGCTGCACTTTGCCATGCCAGACCCAAAAAGATGCGCTCATCAGCGTTCTTCAGTTAATATTTACGCCTCCACTGCTCCCATGCACCTGGAGCGCTCGAGGAGCCCAGCTTTGCCGCCACCACCGCCTCCTGGAAAGCTGCCACCATTTTTGCAACATCCGCCAAGCCTACCGAGAGATTCTCGAACTCTTCCGCATCCTTTATGGACGTAGCGGATGGTTTGCCGCAGGTGAGAGAACTTATTAGTTGATGTTATCCATTAAAATAAATAGAATATATGTTTATTTTATAAAATCGTATAGTTTCCCTTCAGTATAAAAAAATCAAATTTTTCTTCTCCATATAACTAAGTGAAAACTATGAAAACTAATAATACCTAATTTAAAGCAAATTATTTACTTCTGGATTTCAAAGGCTCAGAAAACAACAGAACTGTTGAAAGTATTTTCAAGAATTTAATTTGATTACGGTGTATAACCCAAATTCGGCATTTCTTAAATACTTTATGTTGCGGGTTTATCGTATATTGCTTTTCCTTAACAATGAAACATGAAAAATGAACGAAATAGAAAAAATACATTAGCGTTTATATAATATACATTGTTTCCTTTAAAACCAGATTCTAATCTCTTGTATACTCAAATTATTAAATGTACCTATCGAGAAAAACGAAACGTTTTAGAATTGATATATACTTAATCTAGAATTTCAGATGTTGCGTTATTTATAGGCATGTAATATTTTGCGCTGCTTTGCTAAAACCTCTTTGAATGAAGAGAAAGGAGGCAAAGCTCTTGAGGTTCGTACTGATTTTAGTGAAAATAAATAAGAGTTTAAGTTATGATTTGTTTAGCTCTCTTGCCTCAATTCTTTTACGCAATGATATATGACAATACTTACACACATGTTTCCAATTCAACATTGGTTTAGTCGTGTAAATATCAGAAATATTAAACAAAAACGGATTCGTCTCACGAGATATAGTACTGTAGTAACGAAATGAGGAGATTACTAAACCTAGCTCTTTTATTAATATTATTGAGCCACCTATATAAACCTATTCCTCAACTTACAGTGT
>OW679194.1:56137951-56249794 GCA_940337035.1 Agriotes lineatus | reverse complement strand
TCAGATGAACTAGAATGCAGTTGATGGGCTTTGTATGCGTAAGAAATGATAAAATTGACATATAGTGTCCGCAGAATCTAGGTGCTTTAATTATAGAAAACAGTAAATTTCAGGATACTAGATTTTAAGCCATATATGTCCATTTCTGCCTAACTCGTTCACATTATCCGCCGCTGTATACATACAATTTAGACTTAATTTTACTTTTTAGTTTATTTGTATTTAATATGTTGTATCTAGCGGCCGGCAGAACGGCTGAGTGGTGCGCATGTCTCATGGCACTTGTAAAAGTTAAGCTCCAGTCTGCTTGGTCAGTACTTGGATGGGTGAACATCTGGAGAGCGGGCGTAGTGTTCTAGCTTAGAAAGGCTCCCCTACCTCACGTACGTCCGCCAAATTTAAAAATGCATATACCCTCAGCGATTCGGTGCGCCCGGCACCCCGATGCTGTGTAAACGGTATAAGGGGTTGCAGACTTTGTATGTACGTTGTATCTATTTAAGCCAAAGAGACCCCCCCCCCTTTTTACCTGAAAAATAAGAGAAATATATAATGATATTTGCAAAATTGTATTTTCGCGAACAACGTAATCTTAGGAATAAGTACTGTTCAGTGATGAATCAAGGTTTAATGCATGTATCGGTGATTGCAGGAAAGGGATTGCACGAAGCAAGAATGAAGCATTTCATAAAGATTTTCTGAAACAAACTAATGGCATAGTTACTGCATTTAAATACCAAGATATTCTTAATCATGCAGTAGTGCTTGATCTACAACCTTATATCCAGATAAACATTTATTTTTTCAGCAAGATGGTGCCTTGAGCCATACTGCCAAAACCACAAAGAAATAGGTTGGGGTAAATGATACTAATGTTTCACATTGATTCTCTGCAGTCATGATTTCAATATTATTCAAACAGTTTGGCATAAGATGAAACAACAACTTAGATATGGCTTACGCTAGAAAGTTCAAAAAATCAACAAATCGTTAACTATTGATGACTGTAAAAACTTGTATTGACAATCATTATACCACTAAAAATTCAGGGGAGGAGATATTACGCCCTATTAATTTTCTGCATTCCATCCGTTTGTATTGAAACCTTTTCGAAGTAAAATTATGCTAGTTTACTACACTTCAATTGTTTTTAAAACATTGTTTAAAATTTTGTTATTCATTAATAAAACCTGCAATCAAGCTCTGTAAAATATAAATTTTTATAAAATTAATCTGTCTTTGAAACGGGAGCGTTTCAACATTTACTTGTTAGAGCTCATATACTGCTACAGCATAAATTGGATAAGAAACTTAACTGCAAAATATAATTGGCAAAATAGTCTGTTTTTTAACAATACAAACTACATAATTTGTGATACATGCATAAAGCACTTTTTATATATATTTCGCTATAATTAGTGCATTTTGCTTTAATTAATAGCCCTGTTGGTCAATTTGTTATGTTTGACTTATACTAGTAAAGCTTGCTGCTGGTTTTCCCATTGGTGCTACGCACTCTTTTCTTGCATTTCAATTACTTTAATTGTATCAAATAAATTAATCCATTAACACAGTTACATTTTCCTCCAGAGGTTCGGTTCTGTTCTGTTCGATTGGGATATGCAGTAGAAATACTGATCTCTACCTGAATAAGCTTCGACTTAAACGACACACGGCATTGTGTAAAGTCAAACTCAATTGCATCCTGCTTTAATTAAATTGCATGCACCCGCTGGTTAAGGTGTCCTTTGATGTCTTAGAACGTATGCGTTTATTGACTTGAAAGGCTTCTGGTGCACCCTATAGGGACATAGATTTTGCACTAAAATGAGGCGAGTAGGAATTTGTATTTATATTAGGATCAAGGGACTACTAAAATAGTTTCGGAAAATTGTAAACCTTTACTATGTTCTGTCTATATGAATAAATTATGGTGCTGGTTATAGTTGTAGTTTCTTAAATTTTCTGGGCGTATGCACCGACGAAATTACAAATGTTAAATGTTTGTAATATCGAAAACCTCGAAATCTAATAGTTGATACAAATTTATGTTAGAATGGGAAGCACATTGACTTTAACACTTTCACGAGGATAATTTTTTATGGAGTCTTTAAAGCCGATTTCATAACCCTTGTCGTAAACAAGCCACCGTTGTAAACATATAACTAGGGAAGTTGAACGTGATAACTGAGAATATAAAAAACCTTTAATGAACTCCAGTCATTCCTCGTTTGTGAACGGTGGGTCTGATAAAAGCTAATGCTTGGATTGCTGTTAATGTGTTCTACTAATCACTAATCAGCACATCTGA
The DNA here is from genome assembly GCA_940337035.1 of Agriotes lineatus. Lineage (NCBI taxonomy): Eukaryota > Metazoa > Arthropoda > Insecta > Coleoptera > Elateridae > Agriotes > Agriotes lineatus. The sequence goes on along the minus strand of OW679194.1, from coordinate 56,247,483 downwards.
TGATAAAATAGCGACTGTAGTATTGAACTTATTTTAATTATCTGGTGAGTTATCTAAATTAATTGTTTAAAAGGAAAAAACAATTCGTTAAAAACCCCTAACCACGCAAATATTAATTAACAAACGCTAAAGATGTATTTTGACAGCTAATCTGTCATCTTAAGTAGTTAAAGAGAGAGACTAACGCGACAAAGTTAGCTGGAATAAACCTCTGAAGATAATATCTCTACCAACTTACAACCGTAAAGTTGGCTGAGGCGACCCGAAGATATGCTCTTCACCAAATCACCAGTGAAAGTCAAAATACGTATTTAGCAGTTGTTAAATATTTCTATGGTTAGGGGTTTTCAACGAATTGTGTCAGATAGGCCTGGGCGATATTGAAATTCTGATAGCGATTATATATCGAGAAATATCGAAATATCGATAAATATCCATAAATATTGATAATTATCCATAAAAATCAATGGTTATCGATATATCCATAAATTTCGACATACATGAATAGTATATCTATAATTAACTATACTAGTATATAATAGGGTAGAGATCGGTGTACATGTATTTATATAATTTGTTCTTTCTAACATAAAACTATAAAAATTACATTTGTTTCACAGGTAAATCCACAAGAAAGCGATTTTTATCGGATAATCTAATTTTTACGCGAGCATTCGATTGGCATGGTAATACTGCGAGAGGGAAAGGTATGATAAATCTCAAGAGCCCATTTCAAATTATTTTTTCATTTTTAAATACCGATATATCGATATTTAGTTGCATGTTTTCAGATATACATCGATATCAATCCATCTATCAATATATATCAATTTATCGATAAATATCGATACGTATCGATATATCGATATGTATCAATATGTGAAAAAAACTCGAAAAATTAAATGCTAATACATCCATTTATCGATATCTAAAAAATGGTTTAGCGATACACGATATATCGACATTATATTCGATATATTGTTATTTTCGTCTAGCCCTAGTGTCAGATTCAAACCACATCAGTGTTTTAGTTAAAAAGAAAAAAAAGCAATATTTTTGTCGGCGTCCAATAATCCAAGAGTAGCAATGTTTTTAAGGTTTACAAACGTGCTCGGTCCTAAGATAAACACAAAATATCTCAAATGCCAAATTTGTTCACTTGCTGAAATTAATGTGTCCAATCCTGCAACTGAGCAAATTAATTCGACGATTGGGCGAATTTATGTTCTGCACAGTTCCCGGATTGAGCATTCCATTTCGGCAATTGAGCGAATTGGGCATCTGAGTCTAACATATACATTTTTTGCGAGTACTATTATTTAGACTGTTTAATAGTGATTTCGACATGACATCTGGACATCTGTGCTTGAAGATTAAACTGATTAAAATGTACATTTCATATTAACATTAAACGCTAGCCTTACAACGATAATCCTACTTTATAAAGCTTCAGACATTGGAAGAAGGATTACTCGAAAGCAAAGGTTAGCCTAGAACACTGTGTGTGAAATCTAGAGTTCATAGACGAGAAAATTGAGTCAATTGCAAAAATGCTAACCACTTATGTTCCGTATCATACCCTTACCTGTATCAAATCTGAGAAAATTACTTACCATTTTCTAAGCGCTTCTAACTAAATAAGATGGACAATCTTAAGGCGATCATGCAATATACATGCGTCCTTAGTGCAGATTAATATAAAGCCACACAAGCTAAATATATTTACAGAGTTGAATGGTTTCATTCACACGAAATGATGTGATTTGTGGAAATCCGCCTTAGAGGTGAGGTGGCCCCCATTGTATATTTTACACTTATAACACGTTAATTCACTGTTTAAATCGACAGTATTTAGGAAGACCGCATAAAGGATATCGTTTAAACGATGCATAATCTCTATTTACGGTGCTGCGAAACGTGCTTCGAACAAAGAACTGAACAATGCTCTGGCTTTTCAAATGCAAATGCCGACATTTGACAGACGCCTCGCCACAACTTATGCGGGAAATTATCATGCTAAGGGCTGTTGTGCCTCACAAACGGATGCAGCTTTAAAAACAATTCATCAAAATAATAAAAACTGGTGGGATCGTTAGCAGATGATTATCCTTCGTTCGTAAACTGGTCAATTGAAATTTTAATTGTGATATACAATTACAAAAAACTGTCGGTAACCTTCGGAAGAACCCCTGCTCACTAATAAGAGTGCTCATACTTAATTCATAGTACACTGCTGGAAATAATTGCGAATATTAAAGAGAGCTTCGTACGCGCCCTACAGTTTTTTGCTACTCGATCCGATCACTAAACCATAACAATCTTTTCGAAACAACAATGAATAGGTATAAGGGGTTAGCATAATAGTCGAAGATATCGAGCTCAAAGAAACGTGTTTTAGGGTAGACTCCATGGATATTCTGCGTCTTATCACTTCCAGCCAAACGTTTCCTACTGTCCTTGTTATGGCAAATTTTCCCCGAGGGATAAAATTCCGAGATATATCCTTCGCGATCTGTGATGTTCGTAGAAGGTCAAGATTCGCATTGGAATTGACGTATCCCGTATTTTCGCACGATCGATGTTCAGTTTCCATTCACTTTCCATTAAAGATAATATGTTTATTCAATTTTTCACTTTTTGCTGTACCTTTTTCCAATTGGCTGTTACGAAGTGTTACAACTTCAAATATTTGCTATTTCGAAATGTTGAGAGGGGTAAGGTTTCTTGTTAGCTCTGTATTTCTCAAAATTGCGTACTTTATAACTTAACATTCTACCAGGTATACCAACTTAAACACAATACATTTTTTTAAGTACTTGACGTCCTTTTTAAAAGAAAAGTTCAACAATTTAATCTTGCAGTTGTAGTACGTATAAGGACACAGAATTTGTATCTCGCTTATAGTAGACATACAAAACAATAACTTGGACGGTTAATTATTTAAAATCAATACTGTATTGTTTCATAATAGTTACATCTAAACTTTATATTACAGAAGCTTGGCTATTTTTAATACTTCCGTCTCCAGCAAAACTTAAAATAGGTGTAAGTCAGAACGAAATCATGTGCCCGGTCTAAATTTTATCGATTTTGGGAATATATTTTATGAATGGAATTAATGTCAAATTTTATACAGGCTTCAAACTACTTTTATATTTAAAATAACGATCTTACGGTTAATTGACCGCAACGTGTTTTTTAATACACACATCCCAGTCCGCTATATAAATCATTTAGTATGTAGTTGTTGTTACAAAAACAGGCAACGCGAATAGCAGTCACTAATTTGGCAAAATTATTATCCTTATCTAATTGTCACTTCTGCGCAGTGTATATTCTCTTAATGGAATATTCCCTTTCATCAAAAATCCTTTACAGTGTCCGTGTTTAAAATACAGCATAAATTTATGCAAACATTATTTTATATACTCTGTTTTTTAATATTTGTAGAAGGCTAATGTTACAAACAACATTAATACAAGCAGGGTCGTTTAAATTGAGTACCAAATTTAAAGCGCTTGGGGAATTTAGTATCGATTTAACGCAATTTGTCTGAAACGAAATTGTAGGTTTATACATGTATGGAATATTAACGCTCAATATTTATTTATTCGGGTCCTAAAGACAAGAAAGTATATCGGTAATATAAATAATAGAAACGTTATCATTAGGTCTACACAAAAATCGCTTTTTAATAGTGTACTTTAATCGTAAATTATTTCAAACATTAAAGAGTGTGCTGCCATCCATTAATTTTATGTTTGTAAGGTATACTTGTCACCAATTTTTTGTGGTTGAATCACTTTTTAATTTATTTTAGAAATAAACACCAGAATTGTATATCAATTTCATTGTCTACTTTAAAAACAATAAATACTGAACATTAAGTTAATTGAAACGTTGTCTGAAAATGGAAACATTTTTGGGAGTAACTGGATATCCACATGCAAAGATAATTGAATATCGAAGGACATAAACATCTTTCTATTGTTGAGGTAGGTAGTTTGCTTTTCGTCAATCTACTCAAGAAATTCAGTAGCTGCAAATTGAATAAGACCGTAAATAGCGATTTATGTATCAAGGGCGTAAAACAGGTGTTTTATAGATCGGTGCATGCAAACTTTATATAGGTATGATCGAAATTCAATTTAAAAAGAAAACCAGATCATATAGTATTGATGTCAATGAAAGCAGGGCAATTCTTGTAGTTATTTTAGCTGAATAGTACTTTTATAACTATAGCTTTTATACATAAGTGTTTATAAATAATAAGTCGAATAACGTCAGCGGGAGAAAGCTTTTTTTCGCCCGCTACAATAACGCCAGCCGGGGAAACAGTTCTTTTCTGCTCAACATATAAAGTCCCGTATTTAAGGAAAGACAATTTTCAATTTCGAACCAACTGGAGGTAGTTGTTATCTATTGTCGCCCGCTGAAGCCGTTTTAGCGAGCAAAAATGAACTTTATCGCCCGAGGGAGAAAAAGACTTGCTTTGCGCCTGAAAATGAGGTCTAAAACGCCTATTATTGATCGATGTATTTCAACTTATTTTGTTCGTTTCTTTCCAAATACTTAAATTACTTTAATATTGTTCTACTGTACTTGGAATGTAGGGGTTTCAAATATGTAGTATATAAATATATAGACAGTGTGCGCGAATCCTTATAGAACATATCTATTAGGAAATATATTTTTTTTCTCTGCGATAAAGTTAAAAAGTTATTTACTTTATTTAATGTTAAAATCTGAAAAATATCAATAGGTAGAAACATTTCTGTTCCATATATACTTCTGCACTTGCTATGTCTGTAGTGCATTTATCACCGATTTTTAAGATGAAATTTAATTGGTATGACAGGAACACTTTAAAGCTGATAGAACATTTTACTCGACTTAATCCTGTTAATTAACAGACAACTAAGTAATCCCAAATGATTAACACAAATTTGTGATGTTGTTGTTATTATTATAATAATTTATTAATATTCTAAATATATCTTGGATTGTAACGTCCTCGCGCTTCGTCTTCAGAAGAGAAATTCGAATAATGAAAGAAAGAAGTGACTGTCATTTTTGAAGAAAACTTTTACTATTCATAGCTTATTGATCCGTTTAGGTTGTGCTGATGAAGAAGCGCCATTTCTAGTTGAGTTTACGGATGAGTTACTGTACAGGGTGTCTCCAAAAAACAATACAAGTTATCACTGACTTCGAAGGTCAAAGCAAACCGATTTCCCCAAACTTACGTATATTCAAAAATTCTTGGTGGCACAGTTTCTGTATATGATTTTTTTTTCTTATCCGTGTCGTGTTGTTTACTTCGCTCATTACCTTTATTAATCGCTTCTGTACCATTTCTGCCAAATGGCCTTGACATATTATTCTCGGCCTACCTTCCTTTCCAGCTTTTTGCATGTTCGTTATAGTTCTAGGTATCCTTCCTCGTTCTAATCTTCTGGGATGACTATACTGGCTTCCCTGTTTCTTTTCTATATCACATTTACGGGGCATCTCTTGTGCTTTTATTTGATCTTCTATCCTTGTTTTACTTACAACCTTTCTTAGGTATTTAGTTTTTGTTGGAAATTTTTGAATTTTGTAGCATCACCCATGTGTTAGTGTAGGTGTGAATATAGTTTTGTATACTCTCATTTTTGTTTTATTTTACCAATTAATGTATGATTGATTTGGTAATACATGTGGCTTGCTTTCCGTATTCTGTTTTGTACGGCCCCGTGTATCGTTTCATTTGATGTGAGTATGGTTCCTAGGTATTCAAAGGTAGTCACTAATATCTGCAATCTTTTTCCATTTATTTGTAGATTACAATGCCTCATTAAAATGACTCTATAATTATGCCGATTTAAGTTGAATTATATGTATAATCATAGAACAGACGTGAATTAGAAGTACTTCAGCTCACTCTCGTGTCTTTAAAATACTGTAGCTCATTCACAATTTATTATTTTGATATTTTTCTTGGTGGGTTCAATGCTATCTTTTCCTGTTTGCTTGCCTTCTCTATTCCTTCCATATTTAATACATTTACTTTTCGTATCTATATTGGTAGTTTGTCTTTTTCTTGGCTTAACAATTTTCTTCGTAGAATTGCTTCCATATTTGTATTAAATTTGTTGTTCTTGTATTTAGTCTTCAATGTCTTATATCTCTTATTTGCCTCGTTTGGTCCTCTTTCAATCTCTTAATTGTGTTCCACAAATTTTTATAATTTGCCATCGAAATCTTATTCTATCGTCTCTGTAAACTCTTCCTCCGTAAAATTGTTTCCATTAATAATAACAAAACGCCTTCACCAATTCATTTTATATTTAATATATAACGTATTGTTATAAAGAACCTTATTTCAGCTTCACAGAGTTGTTATAGCCCTGAAAGTGGTCAGTTTTCAGTCGTTTTTTAACATATATTTCATTATAAATTTTGTATGGCTTGGTCAGAAATTGCAACTGTTTTGTAAAATAAAGATTAAATAATTACATTACTTTTACTATTGCTGTTTTGTTCTTGTATTTTCAGCAGTTTGTGGATTAAAAAATTAAACACAAACTACTACGCGTGTAGGGGACCGACGTGATAACTGAAAGATATGTCAATCTTAGATAAATCTCTCGGGTCCCGAGTGGTGTAGCTTGAGCAAGCGTCCACGTTCGATCAGCAGAGTTAAGCAACGCTCTCTCTGGTCAGAACGTGGATGGGAGTTCCACGGCTGCTTTTCCCGGCACCTCGTGGTACGGCTATCACGGAAAAAAGTTGGTCCCGGATATCATAATAACATCATGATAGTCGTTAGTGGGGTTGGAAGTCCCCATAAAATGTACAGTGACGCCTATAATTGGCCTAACGGCTGTTGGCGGAGTACGGAATAAAATAAAATAAAATAAAAAAAATAAAAAAATAAAATAAAAAATAAAAATATCCTTTCAGGAAATCTTGTTATGTTTTATGGTTCCAGTTCATTATATATTTTATGCAAACCATTATTAAGATGCAAAAATAAAACAAGTGGAATAATAGCTATTTAAGTATAACTAGGAATGTAAGGACCTATTAATATTTCAGTTAGGCAAGTACAAGCCAAGGCAAAGCCGCGGCTTGTTGCCTGCCGAAAATGTTAATAGGCGATACATTCCGACTTATTTTATTGTATTTTTCCCGCTGCTTATCGAAATTTTCCTAGATATTTGAAAAAATCGTTTGGTTTGTCACCTGTCACCAGGATTAATTTTCGGGAGTCGTGTTACCTGTGAGTGTCACATGTCACATAAACACTTGCAATTATAAACAAAATATCTAAGTCTGCGTTGCTAATTTTATTATCCTAGGAACTTAATAATAATATTAAGTTCTGTTGTCAACGGAAAGCAACAAACAAATTAATATAATCGCCGACTTACACGTTTCGTTACTAAGGCTGTATCGATGACTTATATGATCAGCAGCGGGAAAATGTTTATTATTTGACGAAATTATTAAAAATTTATCATAAAACTTCACTTGAAAATCCACCAATTGTGCAGTAGTGATAGCAGGGGGATAACTAGAATGTGGTTCTTTAGGAATCAGTGTGTCATTCATCGAAGGAACTCGTTTTTTATATAAAAATTGTGTCTTTTTGAGGACCTTTGAAGTTCGATACTGTTGAAATGAAGGAGCTACGTTTAGCTAAGCTTGTAGAAACTTTTAGATACCTCCTCTATGCGTTTGTTGTATTTAGAACACAATTTCTTGTAGCTTAGAAATACCTGTTAAAGTGAAAAATCAATGCTATCTGAATGTATTAAATAATTTATGATTGCATTACTTTCTCCGTATAGAAAATATTGTAGGAGCGTTTGTAGTAATTTGGAAATAACTCATCCTTTTTTGGATGAAAAATTCCGTCCTTGCAATGACTTTTTAGATTGTTTAGACGCGGTTTCTCACTTTAAAGCCAGTTAGTTTACATTTAGTACACAGCCAAATAAAAGGGAAAAATAAAATTATATTATTGTTTTAGATAGTGTTGTTTATTCTTTATAAAATTTAATTTTTCTCGAAACAGAAACACGGGAAAAACCCTCATATTTACAAAAATATAGCAAGTAATAATATGATTAGCAGCATCTACGGATCTTCAGAACTGAGATCTTATAAAAAATTAGCAATCCGTGTAGCAGGTATAATTTCTTGACAATTTTCAATGCATGAGACGAGGAACTGGCGAGGTTTCCTCGTAACCTTTGCCATGTAATCTCAGCAAATTGCCTGGTTTAGATACAGAATGCCGCCGAACGATGTTAATACCATGTGGTGAAGCGTGCATGATTTTATAATAATCTTGTCATATACATAACTTCTCGGGCTTACTAAATCAAGCAATCATTTGGTGCGTAAATAAGCAATTAAAAAGGCATTTGATTTAGTAACGCTGGCCGCAGCCCCTACATGCAAAAAGCAAAACTGGTGGTTAGTTATAGTTGAGAGAACAGCATGTACCGTCGGCTTCCTAATTTTTTGCAGGGTTTTGATTCTAGCCCACCTTTCTTGCGATGCTGATTATTTTAACTACTCAGTCCCCACAATCACGGCGTTTGTTATCGCCCTAAAAGCAAGGATTCGAAATTAGGCGTATGTAAATGAAAGTCATGTACTGAAAATCGATTGAACTAAAAAACTAGTCATGGTTGCTCTCATGTAATGGCCTCTTTGGCGAGGAATTTTACTAATAACCAGGCATGATGTTTCACATTAGAGCAATGACTCTCGTTTCTAGAAACTAGCGCTATGGCATATTTGTAATTTCCACCAATTTCCCACGTCGTAAATAATTGATTGTTTACAGTGTACCTCTAATTATTCAATCTTTTGTCTGCCTAAAAGCTTAGCCGCAAAAAGCGCGACGCTAAATTGTACCTCGCAAACGCTGTTAGAAGAGCAATATAGCGGAGGCGCTTAAAAGTGGTTCCTAATTACCGATAATTGCGTAGGATTTAAGATGTAAAAAATATCCCAACCCATACATCATGTAGAAATCCTCAGCCGACATTTTAAAGTTCGTTGTTGTAGCATCCAATTTTCTTGTTAACATTCTTCAAGGAGGCCGGGCCATTAAAGTGGCGAAACACAAAAACACGCCACTTAAAATTCATTCCGAAACAGTAATTTATCCGAAACAACCTGTTACTAAGACTAATACTAATTCAAACTGTCTGTTGGTCCCCTCCTCGTGTTTAGGATGCACCTTGTTAAGTTACTGAACAATGAAATACTGTATATTCTGACATTGTCAGTAGCAATTAACATTGGCCAACGCGGTTGCCACATTCTAAATTATTTAAAATACGTTATAAATCGTCGGTTATCGCCCATCTAGAGAGCGGTGGCTGGAAAACAATGGCGTAGGATCTGCTTACAATGGTCTATATATCGCCGGTCAGACCGAAACTAAAACAACTGCCTTCCTTGGCTGTTGCTGTAGTTCAGTTTATGGATATGTGCAATTACTTTCGACATAAAGCACTCTTATCCGTGTTTTGGTAATTGCTCTATAACTAAGAGCAATTTCGTGATTGTACATTTTAGGGTAAAATAATATTCTAGCGCAAAAACGGGCACTATAAAAGTAACTTCTACTCAGAATATTGCTGCAGTTATATAACGAAAGCAGAACCGAATTGGATCATTAACTTGCCGGTTACGCGACTTAAGAACCAATTTTCTCTTTTTTAGGATCATCATATTTTTGATAGCATAAAAAGTTAACTAAAGCGTCATCATTTTTGTTAAAGCTTCTTAAATAACATTCTTCTATCGTTCTGCTGCCGCTGTAACAAACTACGCTAAGACGTGCCTCAATCCAGATCATATTTTTATAACATCATCATGTCGATTTGGAATTTAAAGTGATTTTTGGAGTGATAAACACAAATGGTACTGATTAAATATTTCACAAGAAATACCCATTATACCAGATGATTGTGGGTAAACAGAATTGCAAAATTAACTTATAAGTATAACATTTGGTAAAAAAATATATAAAATTACAGATTTCTGAAATTAAAATCTGATTTTATATGTATAACCAGTATTAAATGGTAACGCATTATCAAATATTTTAACTCTTTCAACAATATGTTATTCAAACAGAGAAACCCCGCAGTTGCATTTTAAAAATAACAAGCAATAAAAAAGAGCTTAGTATTTCATTCGATATTAAACGATAGCTTCTTTGGCCCAGTGTTTCTAAAATACCTATTTTATGCTCACTGACGGCTCGTGAAGAATTTTAATGGTAGAGCTAACCACCGAACGTAAAATGCACTTTTCACCCCCTCACAGACAAAGACAGATTTCGTAATCGCAAGATTTAAATATTTCGTTTATGGACTGGCAAATATTAGCATCAGTGAAAAACATTTACTAAACTCTACACTGTAGAGTCTACAGGCTCATAGAATATGATGAACTAAATCGAACATCTTTCTTTAGTTTTTTGTTTAAATGTATAATTCCGTAAAAAATTGATCTTCACTGTTTGAGATGCATAGATGTATGCGTGATAAGGGTATATTATTTCAAGATGTGCAGCAATTTACCAGCAAATTATAAGTAGGTATAATTAAATGGCAACTGTAACAATTTAGCGAAAGCCCCAAAGTGCAACGCCTCTTCTGTCGGAATTATACACACGGTCTTCCGAATATGTTACTTAGACACGGCCCTTCTTCATCTGTACTCGATGACTTCAACGTGCGAAAATTGTAATCAGAAACTTGACATGCAAGCGTTATCGCAGGGGTCAGGTCACACTGACCCTCTTTGAGAATTGAGCCTGCTCGTACGCGGCTCCCATTGAATGTAAAAATAGTTTTATCTTTGGATTTACTTTTTGCCGCCCTACCCCCGCTGCCGTCAATACTCTGTCGAAAACCTGAAATCCGCTTCGAGGTGACACCAATACATGCTTGCCTACTTGTGCAAACTCTAAAATAAGAAGAATGATGAAAAATAAGAACAAAAAAGTGTCTCTCAAAATGAAAACAATCTTGAAAGGCTAGTGTGCTGTGGTAGAGCCATGGCTGCTTGACTCCTTACAGCGAGCCGCCACTGATTATGCTTTAAAATTCTTTAAGAGAATTGTTTTTCTTATAACAATAGAACCATTGGATCGTATTGAATAATATTTTATCAGCCTTGTTATTAAACAGTCTCATATGATACGTGAGCTTGACATTCATGGTTGCTATTGTTTGCTATTGGTCCACCAGTAATAGTCAATATAATTCTAAAAGATTACTTACGATTATAGAGTGCTACACCCAATATCATGCAAATGGATCCAATTTTTGTAAAAAATATAATTTTCTTTAAAAGTAAAATCATCATGTTTTGAGCCATGTCCATATATTTTAGAAACCCCCTTCAAAAGTTGTTTTAAAAAAAGTACATTATTAGATTCTTGAATTAATCAAGAAAGTTGATTTTAACAAGTTACTAACTTGTGCAATCTTTACAAGTTAACTGTCAGTTTTACAAGCGTGCTCATAGATAAATGATAGCTTGCAAAGCCAGAGTTGTCTTCCTTAGTATGTGTCATATTGATGAATTTAGTTGCTTGTCAGTTTGACATTTTGAATAAATGGTAAATTTGTAGTTATTTACAAGTGAGGAACAAATAAGATATTCAACAATACACGCAAGGTAACAGGTTTTACTGGCTGCGGCTCGCTAGTCATATCCTTCTATTCGCCAGTAAAAACCCTCTTACCAAACTAGTAATGTTAAATACTATTACCGCTTTGATCCGTTTTTGTAAATATCCTTAACGTCGTGCCGTATTGAATGAACACTGTATTTCAAGTAAAATATACAAAAAAAGATAATATTGAGATGGCTGAGCGACACACATCAGGTGCTTTCTTCCCCTCACAATGATCGTCGAATATATTGCTTAAAAATTGAGTAATAATATTTCAACTATGGGGTGGCGTCCCATCTTTTGTGAATACGTCGAGTTTTCCCGATTTAGTGGAAGTTCAGTCAGGATGTCTTCATTAATTGTATTATTTAAACGAGCCTAGGTTATTGTTTAAGGATTTGCATATTTTCCATGCAAACGAACTTGAAACTCCAGAGAAATCACAAAGCATGTGCCATTTTTTACCTATTATGTATGCTAATAAAATTGTATTATTTTTAACATTTTTGCAGTCGATATAGTAACATCATATTTATTACAATTGGAAACTTTTCCAAAGAATTTTCTGCCATATCGGAGTTGCTAAATCTGCAACTTAGGAACTCATTAAAAAATGAATAATAAGCATTTTTATCTCTAACTTTGAAAGAAAGCCAACGAAGCATGTCGTCAAAATCTTGATAATGCATACATTAATAGAAAAAGATCAACACTACGCAGGGCTTCGTGATATCTTGAAACTACGAAATTCGTATCTAGGAAGCTAGCGTGAAATCAGTATTATGTATGGGTGATATAAATGATAGGACTGGAATCAAATAAATGCGTCAAATAGTCAAGACAATTTAGAGAGCAAATGATAAATGACAATGGTGGCAGATTAATAAACTATTGCGTCTACTACAGACTCAAAATCCTATAGGGATTTTTTAAACATGAAGATATACATAAATACGTAATTATAAGACAGGAAACAGCATTTAAAATTGAAGATGGTTTAGATTACTATCTCCTACATTCATACATATGCTTTTCATCTAGCTAGAAATCAAATCCAAATCGAAATAAAAATGAAACCAAAAGGGATCAAATAGGCTAAGTTCAATATAAAACAAATTTATCACAGGAGGATAGCATACCAGAACTATATAAAGTTAGAATAGGACAGAAATTAGTAATGCCTTAAAACCTGCTTACTTTAACTACCTCCACAAATACGTAACTACTAGTATCAGACAAGCCGCTGAAGAAGCTCTTGGAAAGAAAGTACCTAATAAAACACAAATACGAAAGGAATTTACATATAGCAATAAATTAGAAATACAAAAAAGATATAAACAAAAACTGTACCTCAAATGGATCTCCACAAGATCAGATAAATACAAATTAAAGAGAAGTTGGGAAAGAAATGCTTAGGCATAGAAATGTATTTAGGAGAAAGTAACTGACGAAGGCTGAAAATGTACAAAAATTAAATATATCGCTAATAAGTATAAAATGATGAGAGAGATATTATAAACAACACTAAGAGAACAAAGACGCACATACTTAATACAATCGCCAGTTACATACCAAAGAGAAGAACATTCAGTCACACTTTCTAACGAAGTATATGAAAAGGCAATAGCGTAGATACCCGAGAAGTTAATAAAAATGTTGACGCACCACTTTGAAAGATACGTAAATTGAACGTGATTGGCCGATGGGGTGTGCTACTCGGTTTGCGGAAAGTTCGTTCCCCACATCTCGTTCCCCACATCTCGTTCCCCACATTTCGTTCCGGGGATATTTCGTCTCCCCACATCTCGTACCCGGAAACTTCGTTCCCGTACGAGCTCAATTTGTCTCATAGATTACACGGTGTTGAAAAACGAGTACAACGATTGGAATGCAGTTGGAAAATGAAAGATATTTTAATTAATTTATTTATTATAATAAACTGATAAGAACTATATACAGTATGTCCCCGGATTGAGTTTACAAGAGGGAACTAAATTTTATTTTTAGTTTTACCAAAGAGCGTATGCAACAAGTCGGCCTTGACAGTTTAGCAAAAAATATTTTCTTTTCAGGTAAACTACCCTTTTTGTTCATGATACGGCAAAATATTACAAAGAAAAGTTGTTCAGAATGAGAAATTACGGCCTTATAAAAAATATCAGGAAGATACGTACTTAGATTAAACCGTCATTTTTAATAAATGCAATTTATTTTATTATTATAATATAAATTAGTTAAAATATCTTTAATTTTCTAACTGTATTCCGATCGCTGCACTCGTTTTTCAACACCTTGTAATCTAGGAAACAAATTGAGCTCGCTCAGGAACGAGATGTGGGGAGACGAAATATCCCCGGAACGAAATGTGGGGTACAAAATGTGGGGAACGAAATGTGGGGAACGAACTTTCCGTATCCCGTGCTATTCCTAGATGCATAACAAGTAAACTGAGTTGAATTTACGGAAAAGTTCTGAAACATATTCTAGAAGAAGATTATGGTGAAATTGACCAACCAAATGGATTTAGAGCTGGTAGCTCTGGTACTGATAATATCTTATGGACAATACAATTAATTGAGAAGAAGCTGGCCGCTAAAGGAGACGTTGATTTGCTATTTGTGGAGAATGGCAAACATTAAAAGAACATCGATAAATAATACGATAATTCAAGCCATTAAACCTGTTTATCTGGACTTAGTATCCAGAGTAAAAATTATTAATGTGTTATTTGAAACACTTCAAATAATGTAGGAGCTATAATAAGGCTGCTTCTTTTCAGCCACTTTATTTAAGATGTATTTAATTGCGCACTGCAGCAATGTAGAAATAAATATTATGGCATGGCAATCCCACTAACCGATGAAATGTCTCTGTATACCCTCCACTTTGGTGATAACCAAATCTTAATAGCTCTAGATAAAGAGGAGGGTGTAAGTGTAAATTTTAGTTATAGAAACTGTTTGTCCGTAGGGGGACTTCATACAAAAAATCATGTGCTGAATACACTTATATAGGAACCAAAAACTCGGGAAGAACGAAAAAGGAGTAATAGGTGCTTTAGCATATACATATATCAAAACCAGGCAAAAATACATTTATAAGTCCATCTTCAAAAGTATTGTGTGTACGGTTGTGAATTGTGGTAAATTCTATTACACAAAATAAGCGAGAGTAATTGAAATGGACTTCTGGCAACGATCTGCTACGATGTCACCCTTAGATAGAGGTACATACATGGACGAAGAGACAACCCCAAACCAGGTACTTTAATGGACACCGTTAGAACCCAGAAAGAAAGGAAGGCGAATAACAACGTGGTTGAGTGGTATCCAAAGAGCAATGTCTGAGCGGAATTTGAGTCCTGATGGCTGAAATGATCGAAGAAGCTGGAAAACGGGAACAATAGGGCCCGGAAGAACAGCATGAAACAAAATTATATACAACCTACATTAGTTAGGAAACTTGAGAACATACTGGAACAAATACTCTGATCTCTAATTTTGTGGGCATCTTATCTCAAGAGTTTGAATGAATTTTCGAGATGAAGATGTTATAGAAGTGTAACACTCGTGCTTAGTACTAGTCTTATGGTACTAGTACTAGGCTCATGAAATTGTAAGGATATTTGTCAGAAATCCTGGTTAGCTTAAATAAAAGAACACCATAGCACGCATGAAATTTCAGTAAATCAACACGCAGTGGCAAGGAATTTGCGAAAAAATCAGAGACAAGCTGTGAACAATATCCACGTACAAAACGGCGCGCAATTATCTATGACTACTTAATGCAATTAAAGAAGCAATTACTTTTTAAAATTGACCTTAGAATGGTAGATTGTGACTGCATTGATCATTAAGTGGTTTATTGCTGTCGTAAATCTTTTTAACTGCTTATTGTGTCGGTTCAAATTAAACACTGACATGACTTAAAAGGTGCACTTGCCGCTTCGTTTACCTTTTTAGCTTCAATGCTACCTAAACAGATAAATTCAGTATGTTCGTACAACGCGCTAAGTCGAAAAAGCCGACAAATGAAAATCGGTGTAAAAAGTAAGTAATTGTTTTCGTGCCTCAATTATGGCTTTTAAGCTGCAAAACACAGGCGCGATTGATGTTAATTAAATTATTTGAGTTTTAATCAGTTTATGTATTTAAAAGTGCTATTGCCGTTGAAATGCTCTAGATACGAGTATCCAGATATTTTGGTAATTAAATGTAGATTAAAATCTATTATTAAACAATGTCATGCTGAAAATGAAAGTACATTATTTGTGAAATCATAAAATGCTTATATTTGTAGATATAAAATTTTTATATTATATACTGTATATATTAAAATCTACACATAACAATTGTACGTATAATATAACATTAAAAGTACAGTTTAGTGGTTACAGTCTAAATTTAAATTGGTTTGACCTATTATCTGTACGTACGTTTATAGAGTTGATGTCAGAACCTTTTAAACATTCTTAATACTATTTGAAACATCTGATATTACATTCATGTTGATATTGTAACTCTGAATTAAATATTTTTTAAAATAATTTTAATACCAAGAGCAGTAATGATTGCATTAATTAGTTATCGATTTTTTACCTGCTTCAGTTGTAGCCTGCTGCAATTCTTGGAATAAAATAATTAAAAGTTATATTTATATTTCATACTAATTTTTTCCATTAGCAATTATTTTCTTTTGGTGTTGAGGCAACATATAATCTAGGACTGACTACAACATGCCAAAGTTAACTAATAGTATTAAAAAGCTTCGAGGCCTAATAAACTAAAATGAAACTTGATTTATCTTTATTATTTGGAGTTAAAGCTCGCCCGCTATTATATTCTTGAAATATGTCTCTATTTCATGCCGACTGTTGCATTTTTTCTGCGCACGATTTACGCTTGTGGACAGTCGGCTTCAAATTAAATTCATCTGTTACAGCAAGTAGTTGGCATTTTTAACGATTCGTTCCGCGGAGTGCTAAAATACAATTTGAGAGCAAGCCAGAATTTAATTAGCTTTTCAATAGCCTAGCTGTCAAAACCTTAACTTGCCTGCATTGTTTATTCCTACAAAGTAACATTTCAGCGATTTTTTTTTGTTCCTCCTTTATTTACTACAGCTAGAGTCAGTAAATTTTGTTGGTGTTTGGAGCACTGAAAACCGCAAAATATTGCTATGGAAAGATGCCAGCAGTCTTTACTTCTCTGCAAATTTTAAATTAAAACTGAGGGCCAACGTTAGTGCTGTTGCACGGTTTGGTAAAGTAGAATTGCAGTGCATTTAGTGAAATTTCGCCATAGATCTTTTTACATTTATTACTTTGTTTGAAATTGCACTAGACTAAATTTTCACATTATCAAATGAAGCTTGAAAAAATCTAAAGACTAGCATTAGCCATATAATTTAAATAAATACATACATAGATATTTCTTTATCTACGCGTATATATATATTTTAATTAGGTTATTTTAAATTCTCACAAAAAAATGTTAATGAGCAAGGTGCTTCCGTATGTTAAGATAAGCTTTGTTAAATATAAATTACATACTACAAATTGAAAGAATTAAACATATTGACTACGAAGAAAATATGTAGTGTAACATTTGTATCTCTAGACGCAGCTAGATTTGCCTAGCCACTTAAAACGTATATGCTAGGTGAGTTTCTTAAAATGGCAATATCTCGAAAACGGTTTCAAATATTTTTATTAAATTTTGGTGAGGTAATAGGGAGATGGGGCAAATATTTAAACGTATGTTTTATAATTCCCCCTTCTCAATTTTGAGGGGTAGGGGGCAACTTTAGAATTTTAAATAAGATGACGTACTTTTGTTTATAAAATTCGAATGTACGTAAAAAGTACGTATGTGTACAAAACATTTTTGAATTTACTGTTTTCGGTTACGGAATAAAATTAACGAATAAATCAAGTTCATTTATTTCAAAATTATTCGTTTCCATTGAAGTGAGTTGAGAATTTTGACGTTTTAAGGATTATCTATTATTTTTTTAAATTTTATAACCTAATAAATCATAATTCCGTAACCGAAAAAGACAATCAAAAATTGTTTTGTACACGTATGTAGTTCCTTACGTAGATTCTAATTTTATAAAGAAAAGTACGTCATCCTATTTAAAATTCCAAAGTTATCCCCCACCCCTCGATTTAGAGAGAGGAGGTAAATGTCAAAAATATATTTAAATATGTCCCCCCAACCCCGCATTACCTCACTAAAATTTTATCAAAATATTTTATACCATTTTGGAGATATCACCTTGTAACACTTAAAAAAACTCACCTAGTATTAATTTCTTTAGCAGCTAGCAATCTAATAACGTTTTTATTTTTTTTAACATTTTAAACAATTTACCCTTATGCCAATTTATTTATAATATATAAGTATATAAACAATTTTGCTATGTTTGTGTATTTTTGTTAAATAGAATTTTCTTCAAAACTTACTAATGATATCTGACATAGCGAACATATTTTTATTAATTATTCATCAAGATAATACATAAGTATTTTCACAAGTGAAATTTTAAATACGGAAACAAAAACTAAATTATAAAGCACTTTACAAACGAAATTTACAATTTATTTTTGGATTTCTATTTTCAAATGACTGTTTTAGCTTCAATTTTTATACCAGTAGTAGGTCATACCTCTGAATTATATAGAATATTTATGGAAACTCGTGCCACGTATTTCAATAATATTAAATGAAAGAGAAACATATTTTATTAATAGAAATAGCCTTTTATTAATATTAATTGTAAAAATATCAATTGTAAAAACATTTAATTTTTTTGCACAAATTTTAAACTACCTACCTTAAAGTCGGAATTTATATTCAAAGTAAATATT
The DNA here is from genome assembly GCA_940337035.1 of Agriotes lineatus. NCBI lineage: Eukaryota > Metazoa > Arthropoda > Insecta > Coleoptera > Elateridae > Agriotes > Agriotes lineatus. Next base: position 56,228,914 of record OW679194.1, on the reverse strand, counting down.
TACATAATTAAATGATTAAATCTATTGTAGGACGAATTTCTGGCGTTTGTTAACTGCCTAGCTATGATAAGTACACTCCCGTCATTGAGTGCATCCCTCCATACAAAAAGAGTCGCACGGTGCCTAATCGGGAGATTTAGCTGGCCAGTTAATTTCTCCACCACGCCCAATCCAGCGATTTGGAAATGTTTGATCTAAGTAAGCCGTCACTGCTATTCCAAATTGTGCTCGACAACCATCGTGATGAAACAATATGTTGTCACTTTCACATGCTATTGCTTCCAATGCAGGGTTCATCTCAGTTATTAATAAGTGCAAATACGACTGCGAATTTTTCTCTCTGTTTCAAAACTTCTAATGATTTTGTTATTAAAAATCCTAACGCAAATATTATTCTAGTGCTGTGCTCTGCTATAAATTAATCCTGAGATGTTTTTGAAACCAATATTTATTATTGTGGACGCTGGGTTCATTGCATAGTAAAATTTTCTTCGTCAGTAAAACAGATATTTGAAAGAAAGTTGCGATCTTGGTTTGAGTTTTGCTGCATATTTTCGTTGAAAACGCGCCAATTTTCCTCGTCTATTACAAAAATTCCTTGGTGATATGTTTCGTATGTTTTTCGGGTACTAATATTCAATACGATCAATGATTAATATGGCACTCTCGAGTTATTAATTGTAGCTGTACTACCAGGACCTTTCCGTCTAAAACAGCATTAATTCAATTGGTCCGATTACCTACCTATTATTTTATGCTTCTTAATAGTACCAATAAACTACCAACTTTATTAATTTATTTACTTTGGCCTCTTTTAGGTCCTACACTTGCTGCAATTTAGAAATCGTGTTAATATCTTCAAATGGTATGGAGAATAAGTTCCTAACTTTGTGAACATCTTGTATCGAAAAGTATCTTTATACTATTAGTTGTTTATATTAAACGATGCTGAATATTATCCTCTTTAATTTGCCATCATTACCATTTTTTATCAATAAAAGTGATAAGCAGAAATACTCATTACCGTGATGAGCAATGTAAACTGCCTATGTTCAGACGTATGACCAACCACCTGGTATATTGTTGTAAACTTCTTAGTTAGAGGAACAAGTTGAGTGTAATATAGACTATTTTTTCAGTTGAAAATGAACACTGAATTGTCTTGGTGCATAATGTTTTGGCTAGTATTATTGCAGTGAGTTTAGGTTTCATATTAACTGTTTGACACTTAATTATTTTGAATTGCAGTTCTGGCTATTATAAACGTGTGTGACTAGAACTTGGTTTAAACTGTGGAGGCACTGGATTCATGACAATTTTAGTTTAAAATCACATCAATGGAAATTGTTTAATTATTTTAATCTATCTATTGGCGCATACGTAGATACCTACTGTATTTACTATTAAAATGTTTCTTTTTCTGGATAGAAATCTGGCATTTGTTTATTTGTTCATTAGTACTGTAATGCAACGCAAAAATATTAGTTTGGTAAAACATCTCTTGACTGTAAGGAATAGGTAAATTAAGAAAATCTAAATCTACAAAGTTGTCAAAAACCAATTATAAGGATCACCGTTTATAAGATTTTAAATAAGATTATATTAAAAGACAATTTGGTAATTGCTTTGTTTTATACAGCTCCATAGCAATTTTTAGTTTAAATAAAGTATTTCTATATTTTGCTCGCATATAGATGTTCAATTTAAAAATTTTGATGGACTATTCAACTCACCCCCTTCATGTTAACTATTAACCAATCATTACTTAGTATTTTTGTTATTTGCACCAACTAGCGTAAAATTGTGCAACAATTTAATAATAATAATAATAATAGTCTTTATTTCTTTTCATACAAAAAAAAAGAAATCTCAAGGCGAGAAGAATTTTAATGACATTTTTTTTTTCTTCCTGTGAAATTTATTTAACTTCCTGTAAAGGTAATCAAGTATGATATACGAATAAGCAACGTTAAATTTGACAAACAATTTATTTCACGTCAACAGATTTTTATTTACAAGGAGGATCTGATAGAATTTATTAATTACGAAGAAATGACAATTTTGTTCGTTGAATAGTTCCTCAAATACCGCTGTGGCCGACGAATTGCATACATTTTTGTCAAAGTGTTTATTCGTGTTTATTGCTTCAAAATTGATCTCGTGCTGTCGTACTCGACCAATTTATATCGAAGCAATAAACACTCATATATTTTGATAAAAATTTTCGGCAATTCGTCGACCGCTCGCGGTATTGTATATGATTATACCACTCCCTCTAACATCAACCAATGAAAAACGGCAAAATGCATAGTTACGCATGTATTAACTTTTGATAATGTACATAGCAACTGACAATCACATACCTTCCTGATTAATAGGTGATAATCACACTCCTTCACAAACATCACGTTACCTGCTGTCAGTACAATTGTCATAACAACCACATTAACCGTACTTTTAATATTTAAAATACACTATTCAAACGTTGTTTATTGACTCGTGATATAATCTAGCCGAATGCAACTCGTGTCTTCTTGATTATCAAATCATTTCTGTTTCCACTCGATATATTGTTTTAGGCAATCACGCTCGTCCTTCGGACTCGCGCGATTGCCAAACAATATATCTCGTGTAAACAGAAATGATTATTTGATAATCAAGAAGCCACTAGTTGCATTATATATGATTATACCACTCCCTCTAACATCAACCAATGAAAAACGGCAAAATGCATAGTTACGCATGTACTAACTTTTGATAATGTACATAGCAACTGACAATCACATACCTTCCTGATTAATAGGTAATAATCACACGCCTTCACAAACATCACGTTATCTGCTGTCAGTACAATTGTCATAACAACCACATTAACTGTACTATTAATATTTAAAATACACTATTCAAACGTTGTTTATTGACTCGTGATATAATCTAGCCGAATGCAACTCGTGTCTTCTTGATTATCAAATAATTTCTGTTTCCACTCGATATATTGTTTTAGGCAATCACGCTCGTCCTTCGAACTCGCGCGATTGCCAAACAATATATCTCGTGTAAACAGAAATGATTATTTGATAATCAAGAACCCACTAGTTGCATTATATATGATTATTACACACAACTGTCACATGACTGACATTAGCCAATGAAAACTATGCATTTTTTGAAAATCAACCAATCCCGAATTGCTTACCTGATCAGCGCCCGTGGGCTGCTTACCAAGCGATAAGCTCCCTAGGGATGATTATCGACCCCGTGGATGGTGTCATAATTAGAAATAGAAATGCAAGAAACAAGCAATTTGAATTTTTTGGCATTATTAGATCAATTTTAAATCATAATTTGTATACGTGTTTTGTGTAATAATATGCAAAATATAAACGCGGGCAACAAACTTACATATAATTTGGCCCGTGCCAAGAGTCATCGTACTGCTTGCCCTTAGAAAACTACCCTCGGGCAATCCTCGGGACAGTTTTCATTGCAACCAGCACTCAACCCTTGGCGTGTGCAAAAATATCGGTAAGATGTCTCGCCTTTGTTATATTACTATTGAATATTCCCTCTCAAAAATATTACATAACGCTATTATAAAACTGTGAAGTGAACAAATTACAGATTTTTTCAGAAATTGGTGGTTTAAGCGATTTGTTAAAATATTTTTTGGAGAAATGCAAGGTGTTTTTTTTTGTAGATTTAACTTGTAGCAGATGTAATTACCCTCAACATAAGTTTTTTTAATGAAAATATATAAGAAAAATCTAATCTTCTTTGGTTAAGAAAACAGTGGTGACAAATAAATTCGAAGACCCTGTGAAAATATAGTTTAATCTAAATTATGTCTCTTATGTAGTGAACATATTGATATGGGTCTAAACGCAAAGCTAGCTAGTCTACAGGCAACTAGTTTCTAGAAGACGGGCCCCAAAGGACGATTACTCCCTAGGTAACTGACCCCCGCAATAATTTGTTTTAGTTACCCACCTTTCCAGCCTTGTATACACATTTGGTTTTCGTTCTCCAGGTTGTGGAAAAACGAATTTTCGCGTTTACATGTATAACTTCAACGCTTCTTACGCGTTTGCTAAATATCAAGTCAATTCTACATATCTCACATTTGTTGTTTGAGGGTTTTTGCGAAATTCTGTAGGGGTGGAGATGCATGTCGAACTTATTTAGTTGTTCAATGTACACAGTATACCTCCTCTAGTGTTCCAAATTAAGGATTGGAGGTAGTTACATCTTCTGAAAAACTAGAAAATTGTATTTATTCAAGTCGGCTAAAACATGTTAAAGCCGACTTAAAGGAAGCCTCTGACGTAGAGGGTGTGCATCGTAGTAGTAATCAATAATTTCAAACAACACAGGGGAGCAGAGCAGAATATATCTCAAACGAAAGTCGCTGGATATCACTTTTCGTTGACGCTATAGCTTGCACAACGTGGTTTTGTAAGTTGAAAATTGAAACAGATTTGAAAAACCAGGTCAGGGAAAAACACTTTTTATCAGTATATCTTTGGGTATTCTCTTCGCAAGATTTACTACCCCAAAGAAATTTCAACTTGCTATTCGGAATGAAAACAAAAAGGAAATAAAATTCCTCAATGGAAAAAAATCAAATGTAAATGAGGGTGTATCTGAATAACAATACCGCGGTTCGTATACTCATATAGTCAAGTCAGCAGTAACTTAGTAGAGTTCACTTAAATTGACTCGAATCTTGCTAAATACGGACATCATTTAATTAGCTTTTCCGTCATTATAAACTGCTCTTAGCTCTGGAAATTCCAATAAATTGCTTTTGGGAATTTTCAAGGTATAAACAAATAAGTTTTGATACGATCAGCGTTGGGCGTGTTTCTATCGTTACCTGCTTCTTAGAAAACGATGTCTCAAAGCGATGCGCTTTTAGTATTTCTCGCTTATTTCAGGAAGTCGTCAAGCCATTATAAATCCCCTTAACTTCTCCATAATTTTAATATGCTGCTTGAATTTGCGTTTTTGGCACACGTAACTCTCATCTTGTTTATGTGAAGTTCTTAAACGATAATTGGTGAGCTACTTAAATGAGAGTCAGATAAGAGAAGTCAATTAACCTAGATTTAATATTTAATTATTAGGTATGCCAGTCAGCTGGACTAAATGTTATACCAAGAAAAATTAATCGGGTTAGAGTGACGGCGCCGTCGGAAATCCGGAAATTCTCCAAAATGACGATTCCGTGGGGGACCCTATTGTAATACCTCCGATTATTGCTGAAATTAATTTCCAGGATCACGCGAGAGCCAACGCATAAGTGGGAAAAGGACGTCTGAGCTATGATTTCGTGATGTATTTCGGTGTTAAATGAATAATAGATTTGCCGACACATTGGGAGTATTGATCAAACCAAATTTATTGTGACTCTGTTTTCCGGATTTGTATTAATTTGACTGAATTGTCACTGGTTCGTTGTTAACCAATGATTCGGCTGTAAATGCTGGAAATTTTGTGTGTGTGAAGTTATTCCTCTGTGAATTTACAAACTGGGCTTTTGTGATTTCTAAACATATTGGGTAATTTAAGTGGACTAGTATTAATCTTGATCTTAAGGTGCCCGCCGCCGCCGGTATTGTTTTCAGAAATATTTCTGATGTGTTGATAAAGCTGAATATAATTATTCAATATATGCTAATGAACAATTTTTTCTTAAAGACAACTACTTCTCATATTCAACATACTGAAACACTGCAAACAGTATAATGAATGCAGGTGATTAGAATCAAATAACCTAAGATATATTTCTACTTTTACTGCCAGTAGGTATACAAAAGTAAACATTTTCTTCGCACTGCGTCTTGTAAATCATAAATTTTCACGGCGTCATAAAAGAATTCTACTGTAAACTTACAAGTGCTGATTAGGATCTGCTGAATTATATTTCTCCGTGCTACGTGGGTATTTGAAGGAATTTCGCGGGGAACTTTGGAAACGCAGTTTGAAAAATGTGTGATTAAGAAAACGTTTTGCATATCAGAAGTGATCGTCGAATACGGCGCGAAGTTGTGAATAATTTAGCAATTCATTTTTAACCCAGCAATTAACTTAATAACACGAAATGAAAGATTGCCACACATTAATATTTTCTGCTGCAGATTTTTTCAAATATTAAACGCTTGGGATTTCATATGTAACCATTAATTTTTACAGTTTACAGCATTAGTTACATTTGATATACATATAAAAATTCCTTTGAATAAGTCCAATCGGTGTTAAAAGATTAATGACAGTAGTTAAGAATACAGTGTTATTAATTTTAATGACTTAAAATATAAATGATATCAATTAAGATATGCTAGAAAAAGCAGTAACTGGCGGTTGTTGTTGACATGTTCCTGTCTTTATTATTAACGAACCCCTGCTGTAATTTCCATTAGTGTTATTAATAAAATGTACGTCCCTAGTTTTTTAAACGCTATTTTTAAGTTCATTAATTGGGTAAAAATTAACAGGTATGACAAGTATTTTCGTATGTGCATAATTCAAGGTGGAACACTAAAGTTTCATTAAAATGTATAACGTGATCGAGTTAAAATATTTTTCCCGTTACTGATCATGTAAGTCAGCGATACAGCCTTAGTAACAAAACGTGTAAGTCGGTGATTATATTTGTTTGCTGCTTTCCGTTGACAACATAACTTAATATCATTATTAAGTTCCTAGGATAATAAAATTTGCAACGCAAGATGCAGACTTAGACGTTTTGTTTATAATTGCAAGTGTTTATGTGACATGTGACACTCACAGGTAACACGACTCACAAAAATTAATCCTGGTGATAGGTGACAAACCAAACGGTTTTTTAAAAAATTTAGGAAAATTTCGATAAGCGGCGGGAAAAATATAATAAGATAACTCGAAATGTATCGCCTTTAACATTTTCGGCAGGCAACAAGAAGCTGCTTTGCCTTGGCTTGTACTTGCCTACCTCAAATATTAATAGGTCATTACATTCATTGTTACTTAAATAGCTATTAAAGTAGCCTGTATCAGAATTGATATTTAGAATAAAGAGTTTCTAGGGCAAACGAAATTAATATTTTGACTAAAATGAGGCTCATTAATGTTGGCGTCAAACTAAACCACGCGACGTTGATGTGAAAATATAAAAGTAGCTTTCCAAAAATCCTGGGCATGCAACGTTTATAAAATTATAGTGCTGTCTTTTAGGCAACAAAAGCATTTCCTTTCACTTAAAATAATAAAAAGGGTAACACTTTACATAATTATTTACCACTTACGAAATTTAAAAAATATATACAAAATGGGGCACCGCTAGCGATATCTGCATATTATTATAATACCGTACGCTATAGCAAAAAAATATTAGAAATCTTTAACTATTCTATAATTTTGTGTAGTCAATTGTTTTTTCATGGCGTATTGTTTTGTCAACATGGACTATTTATGTATTTTTTTCATCAATTCTTACTCATTTTATGAATTGATTAAAAACATAGCTTTGGTTGATTTAAAAACATATATTAATTGCAAAAAAATCATAATTTGCTGTCGTGATAATTGTATGATAGAACTGTGAAAAGATAATTGTTTTTGGTTTTTTATTTTTAAACAGTAATCGCCAACTAGGTTCATATCTGCACATATAATTAGCAATAAAGTTCGGCATTTACGCATAAGTGTTTTTCATTTTAGTTTATATTTTTTTCTACTTTCGTAAAGAGAGTTAAGGAATTAGTAAGAATTGACAAAAAAAGTAACCGTGTCCTTTAAAGAGTCCAAGATGGCGGCGCTGAAAAAACAGTGCGTCATGAAAAACACAATTGACTGCACACAACTGTAGTACGTCCCATCAAAGTTGTGTGATGAACTGTTTTTGCTATAGTGTATAGCATGAAAAAATATGCAAATATCCCTAGCGTTGCATCCCCTGCATATTTGCATATTCATAATCTTCTCTAACATTTGAGTAATAAGTAGAGGGATCTAGCCATCGCTATTCTCACGGCGAATTTTTGTTTAAGTCCTGGTTTGATTGCAAAATTAGGTTTTGTGGCCATTGTCGCTTCAACCATCTCATGAAAGTTAGTTGATCAGAGAGATATTCTACCAGACTGTTTCCATGTCCCCATATTGTTTTTCTCTAGCTGTCGCTGTCTACGTATGGGATTCCGAGATTATTGTGGAGTTCTCAGCCTTCGAATCCCAGGACCTTGGCATGAGATGCTTTTGCGCAACCCCATAGCTTAATACCATATGTCCATATGAGTTTTTGTATAAAAGTAAGTTATTTGAGAGAATGAGTTAGTATGTTCTTCCGACTAATTACATCATTTGTATGATTTTCAAATCTAGCTGTTGTGTTTTAGCTTTGATCTGTTTATTCTTTGTGAGTTTTTGATCGAGGTGCATTCCTAGTTATTTTATTTAAAATGTTCTGGTTAGTCGGGCGTTGTTGATTGTAGTTTATGGACATGCTATACGCCTGTCAGGATTTTTCTCTATTGGCCGTTATTTTACACTTCCAATCCTGTAGATAGCCGAGCTGTACTTGCGGTGTTTTTTTTACTGATAGGACGCCTATCCTATCATCTGCAAACGTACCGATTACAGTATTTCTGCGATTGGTGTGTAGGAAAGTAAAACAGGGGTCACACTACAGTGCCTTACCGAACTTCAGCGGCTATTTCCCGGGATTACAAAACTGTATGGTGCGATTTCAATAGTAAATACAGTTGACCAGGGAACCAGGGAAGTTTCAAAAAATGCTACTGTTCGCATACTTGTCTCTATAGATGAGCGGGTGGCTTTGATGTATTGTCGAGTAGTATTTCCAAAATTCAAACTGATGGGATGGGATTATTTAATCTAAGTCGACCCTTTCTTTGATTCTTTTAAGTAAAAATGTTGGGAATATTTTGGACATTAGTGGTAAGATGGTTATTGGCGTAGATGATGATGATAGGGTGAGTTGCTAGGCCTACCAATCATAATTATTTGATCGTACTGCTATTATGCAAGGAAATAACAGAATCTTAAATGTAAGTGCTAGTAAGCAGCACTCTAGTTTTTCCAAGAATGTTTAGCAAGATGTCTCCTGCTATTGATGAGTTTGATTTGTTCTCGAATTTCAACTGGACAAAAGGTCTAACTGGCAGCGGTAGTTGCAATGGAGCATTAAGAAATGCTCCAATTTCCTTGTCATCATCTTGGGGATGTGGTGTTGTGAAAATGTGTTTAGCAAATGTGTCTGTTTTGGCATTGTCTGATTCGGCTCGGTTACCATTTGATCTTTTAATTGGCGGAATCGCTAGAGTTGGTGTTTTGAATTGATTGCTTTCTAAATTGTATGGTCGTCATTACGTGCTTCTATTAGTGCGTTATGCAGCTCATAGATCAGTCTGTTTCTGGTTGCTTGCGTTTATCAGAGACCAGGTCTCATAAATATGGCGGGTAATGTTGCTAACTTTAAGTGAATTGGGTAGTGTGGTAAGTGTAGTATCTTTTACCGCTGTGATCAAGTACTAGATTGCTTCATCAATATCTTGGGCTTCTTTCATTGTGATAGAGAAATTCCAGTTGGTTTTGAAAGTGGCCTCACTCTGTATTTTTGGCACAGTTCTTTAAAACTAATGGCTATAATAACTGGGAAGTGATCAGAAGATCTGTATTAGTTTCTATAGTGACGCTACTCGTTGAACAACTGCGAAGTCGATTGAGTCTGGTATTTTATTGGTATTGTTAGGCCAACAAGTTGATCCTCCAGTTAAGAGGTAGCTATAACTGTGTCTTGGGGTGTTCCGAATTAAATTACGTCCTTTCGGTAAACTACCATAAGTCAGAGAGAACGAAATTACACCTTGATCAAAGCACTTAATAAAAACGATTTTTATTGACTATTATGATTAATACAGTCATTGTTGTTGTGTAAATGCCATCTTATTTTCTTTTTTGCTTGATACAAGTAAGCTTAATGCAGTGTAAACTTTTGCCTGTCACAGTGACAAATGTTTTCATAAACAAAATGCAATCTGACAATTCACCTACAGACATAAGTTAAGACATGACTAGATTTTTTATCTTTCTTTCCATGGCCTGACCTAAATGAGTTTTTTATATATAGTTTAACATGCTCTCTTTTTCTTTATTTTATACAATTTAAATCAATTTAACCTAATTGAAAGTGGTTTGAATCAGCTGAAAATTCTTTAAGATTTTTTTGTCTCTTTCGAAATAAATCCAAAGGTGCTTGTTTTTACATTTTCTTTCATAAAATCTGGGAGACATGGAGTGGTAATCATACATTAAATTAAAACAGAAATAACGGAAATCAATTCAATCAATTGGTCATTGAACTGTAAAAACAGAAAGAAAATTTGCATTACGATTAAAAAAGCGTTAAACGAGTGAATTAGTAAATTATCTTGTCTGAAACTCCAACTAAAAGTTTAAGCAAGCCATTTTTTTCTACAATTTGCATGCTCAGAATGAGAACAGTGAGCGATTTATTAACTAGTCGCATATAAATTAAAGAAACGTAGAAAATATATTAGGTATTATTCATATTTTGTTAGTATGCGGCAATATGCTTTTATAAATGATGAAACAAATATTTACTGACAGGACATTGCTTTTCTACAAAGTTTGGATAAATTTGCCAATGAGAGATTACTTTTCCTTCTCTCCCTGCATGTTAACTCATTCAGTTTTAAAAGACAACCACAAAGGTCAAGAGACTAAAAATGTCGAGGGTGAGAAAACATTTATTTTGTGTTTGTTAAAAATCCAGGATAAACAATCAAAGTTGTTTGCTTTTTGTCATTAAACGTTTTTATAAAAACAGATACGCGAATCGAATTGCACTGTTATGTATTTATGCAAAGGTTCAAAGTGAACTTGTTTGAACTTTTATTATTGTATTTTTAGAATTAGTAGCAAACCATTGCTCTCATTTGGAAGATAAAAGGACATAATGGCAACGCACCTTCTATCGCCATTATCCAGTACAGCTCGGCATAATTTCATTTGAATTCGCATTTAACATGACAATACGTAATACTACACGTTACATTCTTTGTTCTGCAATTGAAGCTGTCGCAGATGTACACTAACTTTGTTGTGTTTTGACAAAGCAAGATTCCTTTTAAAAGGTTTCTAAAGCGGAACTTGTCTGATGTCGAGTTAATCTTTCGAGTGACATCTAGAAATTCACGCAGTCGTCGGAAACAATTGCCTGGAAAACGTTGAAATTGTTTTAAGCTACTGTACAAAACAAAAAACGCAGTTTATAGGTGCATCATCGTAAGCGCAATTTAATCATTTCCTTTTGTTTTGCTCAAAAGTGAATTGTTTCACGGAAGACGCTCATTATCGGCGGGTAAAAACAACTAGCGTTTCCGAATTGTTTAAAATTTTTCGGGTTTTGTCTAAAAATAGAGTGCGGCCGGTATTCACATTAGCAGAATACGAATAGTAAACCTCAAAAAGCGGTAGTTTAGTGGCTATACAATCAAAACAAAACTTAGAAATACAAGGTTTCTGTGTTGTGTTCAAAATTACACGTACGTAATACATATATAATGCCTCATGTTTGCTGCGGTGTTTTGTACGAGGATCAGAATTTAAGCTGCAGAGCGTGTTTTAATTACATACCTACACATCGCATACAGGCTTACAAACTTTGTATAGTTATTATTTGTATCTAAACACATTGAACTTGCTTGCCTCGTTCAGTTTGTTTGGACAAAAGCGCTTCGGTCGATTAATCAGAATCACGAAAGGGCAAGGTCCTTGGATGCTTTTTTTTATTATCCCGAATTAAGCCAGTAATTATATTACTTTTGACAACATTGAATTATTTAATGATTATGCTTTTTTTCTCAAATACTGTACCTTTGCACTGCAAACTCGATGTTATGAATATATGTGACATCGACCAATTTGTGGATGTTTAATGTAGCGAAATTTGCAGTAAAGTAGTTGGTGTGACAGCACAAATTACTGCAGATACAGTATGGCAGAATTCAGCAGTACCCAATACCTTTTTGGTTGAAATCAAATTGTATTTGAAAATAATTTTAGAAACTGAAGCTAATTGGTGATTCACTGGCTTTAAAACCGTAGATTTTAAAACCGCCTGTCAGTTAAAATTCATGGAAGCTCGTGTTATTTAATATTATTCTGGACGTCACACGACGCGTAACACGGTAGGATATACAATGGCGGAAAATAATATCTTATGGAGATGACGTAACGCTACTGGCAAACAATGAAAGTAAGTTAGAAATACTGCTACAGAAATTCTAGCCAGAATTAAAAAATAGTATTTAGGTATTTTACTGACATATTCGAGACACAGTGAATTAGAATGAAGACTACAAGCAACAAAAGCAGAAGAAATAGCAAGCAGAATGTGTTAATACCACGATCTGGCACACTAATTATTTGGACATAAAGGCGAATAGAATAGAAAGAATTGACTGGAACAATTACGTTACTAGGATGCCAGGAAGCTGGATCATAAATACTCAGGGGCGGAAAATACCCTTATAGAGAGAACGCTAGGAAGGCCAAGGAATAGGTAGAAAGGTAAATTGCAAGATGAAATGACGGCAAGATCGTGGAGATAAAAATAAAATATCGACGTATCACAGCCATATATTCGATTAATATAATTTATATATTCGATATATTCCACTCATCAATATAGTGATTTGTACTGATAATTTTCCGTTATCAATATTTTTTTTTCATTATTCTTAATTTAAAAAAGGAATGAAAGCATGTTGCTAAGTAAACGCATTCTAATATCATTTGCATTGTTTTACATTGAGTTGCTTAGGTTTCTTTAGCTGCGCCGTGAAATTCTCCATGAGCTTAAAAAATTTAAAACATATGACGTTTGTTTGATATACCATCCGAATAATACTTCACAAGAGAACAGCTCAAGCACAGAAAAATATGATTAACAGAGCAGGGCGGTAGTCAGAGGGGGGCTGGCCGGAGCTTAGCCGTAAAAATCAGGAGTAGATTAATATACATATTCGTAGCTCGACTAACAAGCAATTGCTGCATATTTTTTAAATCTAATAATGCATCAGTCGAACGTTGCTAGAAACGAGTCATAAATAAAAAATTTGTAAGCAAAGTTGTCGTACGTGAGAGACGTCTATTTTTTCTATCGATAGGTATGTAGAGTGTGCCCGAAAGTAGGCTGAATATCGATAAAAGTTTTTGTGCAAGAGGTATCGTGTTTGAAAGTATATTAAATTCGTACAATAATGTTCTCAAAATCCAAAAATGTATAAGTAATGGAACTATATGTTTGTAAAACAGTGTTATACATTACGTAATTGTCCATTACTTCTGTTAAAAATAGTTATTTGTTTAATAATCACAGCAACTAGGATTTGGTACACCGAGTTGTCTATAATTTTCATTAGAACAGTTTTTCAAGTAGTTTTTGAAAAATCCGGAAATTAAATTGCTACAAAAGTTTCCTAGGTTCGAAAATTAATAATGCGAATTTTTTTTTAAAACTATTTTGTAGTTGTATTGCCTAATTTTCACAAAATTAAATTTTGACAAAAAATTCCGAAATGTCCAAACATTAATAATAGGAATATTTCAAAAAGCCAGTGTTATATCCATATTACGTAATTATGTATCTTTTGTCAAAGTTTCTTTTTAAGCAGTTTTTAAAAAGACAGCAAAATATTTTTATCAAAAGCCTTGTTACCTACTATGTTTTTCCCGTTTAATTAAAAAATATTGATAAAAATCGGTATTTTTTAAAAATGTACGGTTTTATATTTAAAGAAAAATAGCATTTATTTTGGTGTAATTTTGAAGTCATTGTCGAGGTCAACTGAAATTTATTTGTGCAAGTTACTCACTCACTAAAAGAAAAATTATGTGATGGCGATGCCTCATTTTTTGTCTTTGGCATAATATTACGCTCTACTTGGCTTATCAACATTTACCTTTTTTCTGTTAGTTCCTAAATATATGAAAGAGTGATATCTGTTAATTCTGAAATTGCGTATTTCTTATTTCCTCTCTTTTATGGTTGTTTCCGTTGATATTCTTTATTAATGTAAATTCAACAAATATTCGAATTATTATATGCACAAGATGTATTTTCTTCATTAATAAAGTATAACAAATAAAAAGTCCGTAAATAATTATACCTGTGATTTACTTAAAAAAAACATTGCTATACTAATTTGAAGAAAAATAATTACACCAAATATTAACCTTGACAAACAGGAAACGAACCCTGCCTAATATTTTGGTCAGGTACATCTTTGTAATAGAGGTATTATTATACCACCGTAAAATAAAAGAGCTTCTCTTATCTCCTTTTCCCAATATACCGTGCGTTGAGATATACCACTTTTAGTTTGATGATTATTTTAGATGTAAATTATAACTTTAAAATTATTTTTATGGTGGTATTTAAATACTCCGATAATAACGGTAGCAGTATAATAAAATTCACCTAGTTGTTTGCTCACGCCCACAAAAATGACTTTAGAATTTTATCACATTAACTCTTGATGAAATCTTGCTAACTTCATGTAGTAGAACACTTTTAGTAGTTTGCTGAAATTGCGATAATATTTTTACGTACGCCTATATATGAATAAGGCTTATTGGTGTTGTATTGTATGGTTAGTTATCATTTTTGCACTATAAATTATTTAATTTTCGATCCTATGCATTTTTTCTTACTACATTTCACACTATCCCTCTTTAGTATGGTGCTATTTTTACATCTTCGGTCTACGCTTTAGTTAGTACCTACTTCTTTCTACTCTCTTCTTCCTTTGCAACCTTTTAGCATCTATAGAAAACAACGTCTGTACTCTTACCGCGTGTTGTTGTACTTAAAGTAAACAAAAAGAGATATACTCACAAGTAAATTCCAATTTGTAGCAAAGGACTTAAACAAAAATATGTCGCTGACGTAGGAATCATAGTAACTTTAAACACAGATTCAATCATTAGGTGAGAATATGGCCGGTTGTTTTTATTAATTTTTTTACAATTTGTAAAAATAGGCGTTTCCGGCAGACATACATACATACATACAGACATACCTACCATTGGCATACACCCGCATACACCCAAGTATTGTTTTCTCTAGTATTTGCTAAAATTTCTGTTTTTCCGCAATAATTTTTGTGTTTCTTTTTAGTATAATCTTCCTTCTCTCTTTAATTTCTAATTATTTTCGTTACAGTTCTTCTTTTTTTCTTGCTGTACCCCTTTTTCTAACATTACATCTGTTAAACGCTGATGAGTCGCAATTTGTCTAAATAACTGTATTCTTGAACAACGATCTCATCGGAAGTGATTTATTTTTTATATATCTGTACCGATGGGGCCATTGTTATGTATATATGCGATTATGCCCCACCGGTATATTATATGTTTCCGGATGTTTCATAGGAAGAATTATATCAAGGTTTCACTACTGGGTTTTCTGTCTACCGTATTCACGAAGTTACATTTCCTTGACTCTATGGACATGAAGATAGAGAATATACTTAGTACGCATATAGACGCGTATCCGCCGAATCATCTAATAGCTTTGGGGTTATAAAGAAGGATAATTTGGTCAAGGAAGACTGGAAACAAAAGATAAAAGTGAAGGCATCTGTCCTTCCACCTTCCATCTTGCAGTATGTTAAAACTTTCAACTAAATACCAATTTAATATTTAATTATGGAACTACTTGTTCCTAAAGTGTTGTTTTATTAATGAATTTCTGAAATTAAACATGTGATAATAATTCTACTTTTAAAATAACTCAACAATGTAAAATAATTATAATTTTAATGTGTTTTATAAACCTTCAATTGCAATTTTTTACTGATGATGCTAACAAAACTGCCGAAACGTCTAAAATTTTAAAAATGTTAATTATTAAACAATTTTGACAAAATGATTTTTTATTTATCTGCTAAAAAATCTGTAATATTTAAAATTAACTTATTTATCTCCGTTAAACAATCAAATTTATAAAAAGTCAATAAATTAAACTTATATTTCTAGATTACCCCCATACCATTGTCAATTTAACGATTTAACCCAATTGGAATAACTGGGGGATCGGAACATTTACTACAATAAGCATGTAAAGCTACGTTTTGAACCCACAAATACAATTTAAAATCTATGGGAAGAGATCCTCTGCAAATGTAGTAGGGATACATGGAAAATTCTATCGAACAGGGTGAAAAACTTTTAATAAATGTATGTGATAATATAATATATCATAATAGCGTCGATGACATTCCTTCAATTATAATTTAACTTCTTGGATCTGAATCAGAATTCGAAACGCACTGCAGGATGATATAGATGATAGAAAAATGTAATATATTTGGTGAATATTCAGATGTTAACCAGATTGTTTGCTTTAAGTACAATTTTTAAAATAGCCAAAATCTAGGCCTTCTTTGTTTAAGTAATTATGAAATACACTACTCTAGGTTGATTTTCCAACACCAAAGAGTCAGCCAGATTAACAGTTTTTACAGCAGCAGTGCGTCATAAACCCTTTAATCCATTCCGAGTAGGTAAATATACACACATTTAGAAGCGTACGCGGCAAAAAGATAATCCGGTTAAAATTACATAAATAGCTATGTAACAAAAACGCTGTGCAAACACCTAAGGCCAATGCTTTTATTTAGCCCCAGCTAACTATAGATAAAATACAGGCGTTTCCATCGTTCTTTCCCTACAATATCGGAGGATAAATACGGGTTCAGAAGGGAGAAGCCGATCCATTTTCGTATTAATTCTCAACAGTCTGCACCGCGTGCGTACCAGCATACCCGCCCTTAATTATAACTGCTTGTTTAAATGTGTTGCATTGGCGTACATACATAACGGCAACCATACCCTTGAATAAGTTTTAGTGAAAATTTGAGCGGGGCGAAATTTACAATTCGTGTAATTTAATTTGTCCGGGTGTATGTGTAGTATAAAGTTGAAATATCGCAACGGTGAATCTGGCTTAAGCAGGACATGTTTTAACCTGCCGCTTCAGTTGACTCCAGTTGGTATTGGCAGTGCATTTTCCATAATTTAGTACTGAATGGGCATTATGGCAAAACGATGCGGGCTTTAAAAGAGTACTCGGGTTGCGCAACTTCTGCAAATCGAACCCTTCAGTCTTTTTTGGTTGTAAGCGCGTAATTTATTCAGAGCAGGTAGTAAACCTGACAGAGTTAATAGCGAGAAATTGGGCAGGTTATTGACACTACACAAGTTACCCGAAGTATCTGCAGACTTGGTAATAGGGCCTTGCAAATATTTTCTACCTGTTTTTTGCGCTCACCAATTTACGCCTATTAGGCTGTGTAAAATTAGAAAGATACTATTTTGATCGTGCTTATTTTGAATGTGAAAGGTGTCCGAGGTATAGATTTTCTATATATTGCCGTGGGTTATGGCTAAAGTAAATTTTAACAAGAATTCTTAAAACGACGTGTTACATTTGAACAGGTAATTTTTCAGTATTATGAAAACTACCGGTTAATGACTTAACTACATTTTCGTTTTGTAATTTTTTTGCTTGTGGTAAAGAAATATCGTTTAATTTTAGATTGTAGCAGTTCATATAATATACTTAATTTTTACCGAAATAAGTGGTTGCAAATAGTATAGTATTGAGCTTAAAATGTTTCCTGATCGTTTCTAGGTGATATTATTTATTACAAAATCTTTTAAATGAACCTCAATAAGGTCACTTATCAGTAAGCGAATTAAGTAGATCGTTTTAATTTATGTTTTATACAACAAACGTGAAATATCCAACGGCTACATTTCAATACACAGCCAAATAGGCATTTTAAGTAACATATTCAATTACAAACAACCTCACTGATGAAGTCACTTACAAGTGTTCTAGCTTAATCCTGCTCAACAGCAGGTTAATTGAAATCTTTAGTCAACGTTCCCAATTCACTATTCTTCAACTACTGATAACGCCTTTTTATTAAATCGTTTTTAACTATATACAATGTAGTTTATAATATCTAAAAAAATCTAGAATAATTATGGATAAATACCGTGGCACTAATGAATCATGCATATAACGGGTGTCCGCCGGCAAATTTCATTTTTAAACTTAAAATAAAATTTTTATTTCTTAAAATATGTTATTGAAAAACAATACAAAATAAACCTTAATCTTTGGGAAATTATTTGTGAAACAGCACATCCGTCAAATGACGCCCCTCACGTCGTATCACTTCTTCCAAACGAACTTGAAAATTTTGCATCACACGCGTAAGCATAGCAGGTGTAATCGCACGAATTTCTCGGGTGATGTTCTGCTTTAACACATCCAAAGTGGTGGTGCATTCTCGTAGACTTTTGATTTGAGATATCCCCACAAAAAAAGTGGGTGTCCAGTGGCAAATTTTCTACGAGAATGCACCACCCACTTTGGATGTGTTAAAGCAGAACATCACCCGAGAAATTCGTGCGATTACACCTGCTATGCTTACGCGTGTGATGCAAAATTTTCAAGTTCGTTTGGAAGAAGTGATACGACGTGAAGGGCGTCATTTGGCGGATGTGCTGTTTCACAAATAATTTCCCAAAGATTAAGGTTTATTTTGTATTTTTTTTCAATAACATATTTCAAGAAATAAAAATTTTATCTCAAGTTTAAAAATGAAATTTGCCGGCGGACACCCGTTACATGTTTTCTAGTAATGAAACAGCTTTGTTACTGTTTTATTTTGTAATGGTTTTGCTCTTCAACATATGATTTTAAGGAAATAATTGTAGAATAAAACTAGCGATTGACACCTTGTTCAGAATGAATAGATAAATATGATACAAGTTCAGTAATACAATATTATTTGGATTTAATTGATAAATAAAGCTTACAAAATCATTCATAATTAATATAGCACTAAAATTACAGTTACTTTTCTTTGGAAAATGACAATATGTCACTTTTGTGTTTATCGTAACGGCAGGTAGAATAGTAAAGAAATAAAAGCATGCACATATGGATATCCTGACAATAAGAATAAATATAAGGAATAAGAAATTCCGAGAATGGAATTTGCTTGAAAATAGATGTCATAGAAATGAGATGCAGGTTTGGGAAATGAACTTTAGATGGATAAAGGTTGGCATTAGTAATTAGATGTTACAAATATCATTGCTGATAATTATAATATAATCTAACTTTTAACAATAAGCCACATTTCAAATAGTAACCATAAAGATTTGTTACCAAGATAGATGATAGAAGAATAATAATTACAAAAATAACATAAGTATAGTAATTTACCTTCCTTTAAGAAAAAATCTGGTGTGATACACTCACACAACTTTCTTTTACAGTGATCTTATAATTAAGCCAAAAATTGTCAAAAGAAAATAAAAAACAAAAGAAACCCATTTTAGAGGTTTTCCACTAGAAAATCACCTATCTCACATCAATACACATTAAAAATGTAAATTTCGAAAAATATTGAAAAATCACAAGAGTAAACCCATACTTCCGATAATACGAATTTCTCCAAAAGCTTGATGTCGCATCTAGATAGTACACAAAACTTATATATGAAGTTTCAACGCCATACCTCTTTTCGTTTTTGAGGTATTCTGTTCACAGGCACACAGACAGACAGACAGACCAATGAGTAAAAACATGTTTTTTGGGTTCAGGGGACTCTAAACGTGAAGATCTGTTGAAAACTCATTTTCGAATTTTTGGGGTGAATCCAATACTTACTTTATTGAAAAAGGAAGTAAAAAATCTGGTGTGATACACTCACACAACTTCCTTTTACAGTGATCTTATAATTAGTCAAAAATTTCATTTTTAATTTTTAAAAATTTGTCAAAAATTTTCAAAAATTACAAATTCTACAAAAACGGTACAAAATAGAGCGTTAGTTAAAGAGACAAATTTTTTCTAGAATGTTAAGGTGAATTCGAAAATATAATATACCGGGTGTTTTATTTAAAATAGGAGTTAATAAAAAAAATAGAAAAAAAAACAAAAGAAACCCACTTTAGAAGTATTCAACTGGAAAATCACCTATCTCACATCAATACGCATTAAAAATGTAATAAAAATGGAAAGTTTAAAAAAAATCGTTAGAGCCGTTTTTGAAAAAATCGAAAAAAACTGAAAACTCACAAGAGTAAACACCTACTTCCGGTTAAGCGATTTTCTTCAAAAGCTTGCTGTCTCATCTACATAGTACACAAAACTTATATATGAAGTTTCAACGCCATACCTCTTTTCGTTTTTGAGATATTCTGTTCACAGACAGACACACACACAGACACACAGACAGACCAATGAAAAAAAATATGTTTTTTGGGATCAGGGGACTCTAAAACGTGAAGATCCGTTGAAAACTCAATTTCGAATTTTTGGGGTGAATCCAATACTTCTTTTATAGTAAAAGGAAGTAAAAATACAAATTTTTAAATGCAACTATTGATCTGTATCTGTATTTGATAGAGGAATTTACAGTTTTACTCACAATACCATAATATCTGTAAAACTTTTTTACCATAACTGGATCAAAGTTGTCCCAAAACTGTTGTAGGTATTGCTTTCAATTTTTTTTAAATATTTTAGAATTGGGTTCTTATAACGTAGATTAATTAGAACATAGCATTTTATTGCATTATAGTCGTTATAGTGAACACAATACTTATAGTATATCGGGCGAGTATATTTGAGAAACGAGGCGCAGCGTAGGGAAGACGAGTGACTTAAAACACGAGTTATGTACGCTATTTTCCCACGACCACAAAACAGACACATTTTTGCAATGAAATTTAATGAGCGATAGCTTTATTGTAACTGCCAATCTCAGTAGATTTTCAGTAGTTGTTAGGTTAAAATGATATGTTTTTAGTAGTTTTAGGTTAAAATGACATATTGTCAGCAGTTTTTAGGTTAAAATGGCATATTTAGCATACTGTACAATTGTGAATTGCTCATTTTTCATAAAAAACGGGTTCGTTTTTGTAACGACCGGGTGAATGATATTGTCATTTTTCGTGACTTACACTGTATGACCGTATGGAAATTGCCACTTTCGTATCTGGGCGTGGGAAAAATATCTACTAACAACATAACGTTATTAAAAACCAATTCAAAATGCTAGATCTAGCATTGCCAGACGCGAACTCCTAGACAGGATTTAAAATTTACATTAATATCATTTGTTTTATAAAGAATGGTTTATAATACAATAATGAATTTAATTTTTTTGTTTATAGATATTCCAAATTAGTTTGATGGCAATATAATTCATTGAGTGGATAAAATACAAACTTATTTTGTCCAAGTCAAAGTTTAAAAATGGGTTCCCGATTTTGTTCACGTTCCTTACGAGATAGAAGGTTAGTTCTCCAGATATTCTTTTGTCACTTACGAAACCAAATTTAACTGTTCAGTAAATAAAAACGCGAAAATGTCAATTATTTCCGTTGATGAAAACAATGAAGAACAGACAGTCCATGGCTACTCTTTTGAGCTAGACCCTGAGAAGTTATTATATAAAATATACCATTTAAATTCCTAATTAATAATTATCATAAATAAGTCAGAATTAATACTCTTCAGAACTATTAAACTAAAAGATTTGATGAACTGTCAATGCACTCTTTATATAAAAGAAACCGCCATAACCGATTTATAGTACGAACATCAAAATATAATATAAAATGTAAGTATAATTAAAAATGCATATTCCATTTTGAGTAAGAGTCTTAAATAAGTTATTAACTGTGTTGGCTTTACGATTTAATTAACCATACTTATTTAGTACACCGTTTAGGAGAACTTAAGAAAGACTAATTTTTCGATTATCAATTTTTATATTTACACAATGCTCTTAGCGTAGTTGCAAAAGTCGACTGTGGTATAGAAAAGTACCCAGTTCTTAATGAACTACTTGCTGTTTACGAGGATTAAATTCAGCAACCGGTATATTTTCGCCTGAGCGGTGGAATTGTAAAGTTTAGAACAATGTTAGAATAGTAGTTCATGTCGAGCTGTCACTTAGAGCTACATACGACTAGAACACTGAAGTAGACTAAGGGCCAATTCTACAATGCAAGTATATACTTCGAATAAGCTATCCGAGGTATAATTGTCATAGTTTTCTTTGTTACAATAATCGTTTCTAGGGTATTTATTCCCGGGATAACTTTATCCTTGGTTTGTAGAACCGGCCCTAAGGAATAGTGATCTATATACATAGATTAGAACGTAACGCAATAAAAACCATAAACAGTGCAGCGGCTAGTGTAAAATCCAATCGAAATCACACTTACAAGTACCTAATAGAAATTAAATTAAATGCTTTATAATGAGCCACCCCTAATCAAAACAAGCGTTCCATATTTCATATGAACATAAATTTAGAAACGCGCATATGACCCTTGTCTCTTCAACTAATTTAATTGAAACATGACGTCCTACGCATTGATTACGAAATTATAAGTAGATGAAGGTTAATCAAGGAGTAGAATATTTAATACCAGGCGCTTTTGTTGATGTCTAAGAATTTTTTGCCGTTCTAGAATATGTCCTACCTACACACAGTGTCACTAAAAAATCCTAATTCGATTAGCAATTTATTGCGTTTATTAATTCCGAAGTGAGTCTACTTAATCGCGATTGAAGTTTCGAGAAATGTGTCTGCGTCTTATCTCGCATTTTATCGCGATATTTTGTCGCTATTTATGATTGTATTTCGCGACGATTAACATCGATCCGCTGGCCGCCCAAGTACACAAACACATAAAAAGATTAATCTAAGTTGGACTCTCACGGCGGCTTATTACTAACTTGTTTTCCGATGTGATGCTGCGTGGGTAGCACGGGCTCAGAATGACAGATACATGTATTAAAAGCCACAAAAATGGAAAAACGCTTTTAAAACACGATAAATCTTATTTTGTCGGTGTAATCGATATCTTTATCTCGAAAAGTTGTAGTGAGAAGCTAGGCATCAAGGTACCCACATAAATTGCTTTTTTATAGAAGTTTCCCAAGGAGGACGAATAGAGAACTTTGGCAACAGTTCAATACTTAAAAATTCTAATGACAGTTGTTTCCTTTGTTCTCTTTCAGAAGGACAAACAATTGTATAGGGAAAGATCAAAGCGATGAAAGTAAAATTACTGAAAATCTCATTCCAATAATTAGGCACTCTTTATCTGTATAACTAGTTAGCAGTCCCGTGAATATTTTAAATAATTAAATAATTATGTAATCATGCAAGTCCCCGATGAGATATTAATTGTACTGGTATGTCTCTAACTAAATTTCCATGATCGCTTGTTGGTAATCATCCCTTCATACCTGTTCATATTATAGTTTTATTTTTTAATCTAAATTATGGTTATTTTGCTTCCGAAGGTCTGATATAAGTATATTTTTAACTTAGAATAGTTTCATACGGACTTCAGATAGGTCACTCAGGGTACTTGTGTTACCTACGAAACAACAAGTCCCTCGTTTTTTAGGCGTAACATCATCACAGGAAGGCCAAATTTGTCTTCCTGTGCTGAAGTCACGTCGGAGAGCTGTGGCCTTGCTGGTTTGGAGGTAACAGCACTTATAACCAGAACTTGCAGGGTATACAGGTTTGTTGATTGGCAGTCCATACGCAATCACGAGAGAAGAAAAACCTAATAATTATGTCTCCATTGAAAGAAAACCCAGTAAATGTAACAAATAAATTTTGTATGGCTGCCCACTTCAAGACCACACGCTGCTGTACACGTAACCATCATATACAGAGTACAAAGTATGTAAAAAGTGAGTGAAGTAAGCTGTAAGTTAATTTAAAACTGTGCAGGAAGCCCAATTGTTATTTTTGTTACAATATTGTGAGCTTATGATTTTGTCGCTTCGTAAATCTATTGTTTAAAGCTAGATACACGATCACTCTACTAACACTTCTGCTAGCAACCCTTACATTCAGTTCAGCAATAACATGAAATCTGTAATTTTCGGACGCAAGTAACAACAATGGTGATTTATCACTAAAGACCGGAAGTTTGCGCAAAATGCCCAAAATACCTGAAAACGCTTTTTTAGCTTTTCTGCTTAAATCTCATGTTTAGGTATAAAAACTTGGTTTGACTATATTATTAAAGCAATACAAATATCTTAAGCGTCCCAACAGATCGCTTGAAAGAATTTATTCGATGAGCTTTTCCTATGATTGCCGTTTTCGCGTAAATACCGACAAAAATTCCTGTCTTGTATGGAAGTAAAAGCTTAACAAGCGCTGAACCCATCCTTGAAGATCACAGCACCTACCTACAGGGAAGTAATAAAACATTCATTATATGCAATTGTGTATTTACACTGCACATTTTGTATTTGTATTAAGTTCCTGGACTTCCGGTCTTTATCACTATAAATAGAAACCGAATGTCTGTTAGCAAGCGATGTAATGTCTGGAGTACCATTATCACTATTTTTAATTTTATTGGCTTGTATAATATTATCTATCGACAAGACATGATACATTTGTGAACGTCGGCATACGTAAATGAAAGCGACAATTTATTGTTTTATCTACTCCAGTGGGATGAGTAACTCATTACGTCACTCATTTGACACTATTTCCGTTAGGTAATGAAGCTCATTACACCATTCAGTTATGTAATGGCTTCATTACCTAACTGAAATAGTGTAAATGAATAACATAATGACATTTCCCTACTAAAATATTTTTCAAAATGACAGATCTGACATTTCTCTTAATGCACTTTTCTCAATTTTGGGCAGTTGTAGATATGTAATAAGGCGTCATTAATATACTTGTGTACTTACACACACGTATATTAATGGTCCTTATATCCCACTTGTATAGTAAATAACTATTATTTATTGAAAATACGCAGTATTAGAGATCAAGTATAGCGCCTTGAATAACCCCGTTTGCTGCACTTTGTAGATGCGATATCCGCCATAATCGATTGTAAAGTTTTCATTTATTTTTCAGTTATTACAAAACAAATACTGGAAATAGTTCTGGCGATTTCGCTATAAAAATTTGCACAAAGGCTTTATGTTATATAACTATGTGCTTCGCAGTAATATTGCTATGCTAAAGTCATATTTTGCTCTGATGAATATTCTTGATATTGCAGTGTTATTTAAATACAGGTCAGATCAGCAGCGGCAACAGCAAGGGATTCTGTGTTAGTAGATACTTAACCTCATGGCCTACAAATTTAGATGAAACAACAAAAAGGAAGCCTAATTTTATTTTACACACGTTACGCTAGATACAGGCGCAAGTAACTGACAGCTGACGCAGCTGCAAAATTTAGTCCCTTGCAAAAGAGGGAAAACCTTCATTTAATTAACTTGCCCATTCTGCATTATTAAATGAGCATGAGCAGTTCATTACAAATAGAATAAGGTTTAAGAACAGTAAACATTCTGCTCGTGCAGGTTAATGAATTTTGAAGAAAATATACATTGAAAGAGATGTTTTTTCTTTTGCAGAATACGAGCCTAAAATTCAGTAATTAAAACGTAAATATCAGTTTCCATGCTAATTCGAATCTGCGATAAAATCTCGCATGATATAATTTGAGCCCAGTTCGAAAAAGACCCGTTAAACTGATGACGACCAGGAACAACAGCAGGGTAAAGTGTCTAGTAGGTAGCATCACAATGATACATATCGGGGGTTAATTTCGCGCAATGGTTCATGAGTGTATATGACGCGTACGACCGTATGGCACCCCTATGACGAAGATACATCGTTTCGTGCACGCTTGGTCGTAGAGATAAAACAGCGTCCTCCGGCTTGTGATATTGATAGATTACAAAATTTAGTAAGCTCTAACTGTATAGAAAAAGACCATTCTAAATGTGAACCTTTGGACCTTGCAATTGTTTGTTTAGAAAAGGGGTTTTTATTTTAACTTCTGATATTATCCAAGAGTATTGGTTTATGAATAATTTGAATCATGCAGTATACAGGGAGAGCCACTAAAAAATATTTTTTAAAATAGTTCTAGCCTTCAACTGTGACTGACATTTTGAAAAATTTGTTATTTCGAATGAACAAGATTTTATCTGAATATTTGTATACAATATTCATTAATCAAAACAATATTATTGTAAATTTCATAATTTATTGCCAACTCGATGTATGAGCGTCATAAATCTGGCTAGAAAGCAGCATTTTTGCAGTCTATCTACACAAAGGGTAAGTTTCCGATGCAGCTGCATTCGCATTCAGCTCTCTCCATCGCATCATTACTAGAACAAAGTACGACTACAAAACTGATTATTCCTAGGGGCGTCTTTTCGCAACAAAACAATTCTCAACGGATCATAACGACTCCCATCATTTAAAATCACAGTTGTTCTAGCTTGTTAGATTCAATGACACATGACGCCGAGCCTGCGTTTAGGAGCCTTTAGTCACCCTTCCCTTCTATAATATTGTGGTCAAGAGTATTGTTTGGAAAATTCATACAGTGTTACGATTCGCTGACCAACACCCTACAGAATTTGCCACCCTACACAATGAAATATATAGTGCGAATTCAGTCAGAATTAATTTCACGCCAAGCTGGACTCCCAGAACTTAAATGTTGGCTTCGTAATTTTCCGTTACATTTTGATCGTTAAATCAATATTGTAGATACTACCTCCAACGATGAGAAATATTTGCAAGTAAGTTTTTATTAAAAATGTGTTATTATATTGCTCTCGCTCGTAATCTTGTCAATTGCCTGAACCATGTTGAACTTGAAGGGTTTTTTATTGACCATTAGAGTTCGCTCTATTACAAGGTGTTATCAACTCGACACCGATTCTTGTTTCGTTAAGATGTAGCACAACAACTGTTCATACCGACTGGAAACCAGGCCTCAGCGTTCCGACTTGACGTCAGCACAGGTGGAGTAAATTCAATGACAGGGCAATTCTACCTACCTGTGGTGAAGTCAGGCCGGAGAGCTGATGCCTTGTTTTTAGTCTGTATTGTAACTGTACGTCGTATTAGTGATTGCATTGTTGGGTTGTTAAGTTTTCACATTTATATGTAGTTTAATATAAATAGAAGCAATTCCTTTGCTGTACTTATTTTATTGGCCATTTAGAATGGTTATAAGTTATATTGTCCTGCATTGGTGCGGAAAGCACTCATTTTGCGCACGCACCTGCGTGTAGTAAATAACTCTTATGTCAACACTTTCTGCACTGTAATGTCAAGTGCTGATCATCTAATTCGCTAAAACTGACAAATGTAAGTGTTTTTGACAAATGTCAAGTTTCTTTGCGCTTCTTCTTCTTCTTCCTCTTATATTAGGCCAGTCGCCTGTTTATTCCACACAATTGTGGTTATGTGAGCCCTCTTAACTCGTAAGTCGGGTAGGTGGCTAGCTTTGCCCGTCGAAATTGAGGAAGAGTACCCTTGTTAGGGGTTAACGACAGATGTTAGCGTGGTAGCCGGGGAGCGTACGACTTTTAAAATCCGTCTAAAGTCCACCGGGAATCGAACCCGCAAATGTTAAAATTAAAAATCTTGCGGAATCCGAAGCCGTAGTAGGAAAAATAATATGTAGCACACATGTGGAAACCCCATTGGAAAACGTATGTGAATGGAACACTCGTAAGCACTCGTGTTCTGAATAGAACACTCGTTAGCACTCGTGTGGCATCTTTCACATTCTTTTTCCTAATGGCATTCTTTCCACATTTGTATTACAATGTACTATTCTAGGTTTAGATAGTTAACGTTCTTTTTTTCGCTTATAGGAGCAAGTATATAGCAATCAAAACAGAATTTTAATATGTATCGCATGACGATCTCTCTACTGACATTCAAAATTTAGCAGCGGGGTATTGAAGTTATAAATTTCGTTCTTTAAAGAGCCGCAATCTTGGAGCAATCGCAAATGTGCCTGCTGCTGGCTGGAAATAAAGTGGCGCTAGAATTACACAATGGTCTCGGGATTTTCGGGATGAAGCACCAGAGGGTAGTAAAGCAGACAGCTGCTTAGGATTCGCAACTGCAAGTGGGCAAGACTTTGGAAAACAATTGAAATGACAATAAAATGCAAACAACTCTGATAAACAACATATCGTTCAAGTCAAGAAGTAATCAGAATTCACCACACGCACATTTGGCACGCAGCTGCGTTAATTGGGGGCCTTTATTTTATTGCGAATCGTGATTCCGGAACGAATGTTAAACTCAGTCTGCTGCTAACATTCACAATCCCATCGTTAGTCGCACAATGAGACCCGCTCTTTAATATGCGTAACTTAGGGTCCGACTTTATGAGAAATTTAATAACATAGGAGTGAAATTAATAAAGTTTAAGATTATACTGAATGCCTGGCCATTCTGCGATAATACAATATTGCAGGAAGACTTAGCGGATGTTCCTTGTATACGTACCTTCAAGGGATCAAGGCTCGCTAGTAGGAAATGGGATTATAGCAAAATTATTTCGTCAGGGTTGTTTCATGATTGTACGTAATTATACCATCCGCTTACAGATAACCGGAATATTGCTCCCGAATAATCGAAAAAGTTATTAAACGCAATCTTAATTGCCAAAGTTAAATGCTTGAATATTCAGGATAGTATACGCACATCCTTTACTTCACATCTTCGCACAGGCTTACTGCTATCTTAACTATCCCAATTTTTGGCAAACACCCGCACTTAAACATTCACGTTTGTTCTATATATTCAATGAATCAAGCAAATATGTAGATCACTAGAGCTCTTCCTGACGTTTGTTAGTCGAGTAAATCCATCTTTGTCTCTGCTATTGGATAGAGTTACAGTAACGGATTTATCTAAATGACAGGTGTCACGCAGTGAACAAATGATTTATTTCGCTAATAAGAGAACCGGGGGAATTTTCTGTATCAAATCTATTTTGCCCTTGTATTTTCCGTACATTGTTAAAATTGATTAAAAGCTATTTTTTGTTGTCCTGGTCATGGTAAGCCACATAATTTACACGCATTCCTCAACGTCACACATTGCCAATCAGTTTTGTTTGATATTTATTATATTTCCAGTAAAAATACTTATTATCTTTGAACAAGGAATCACAAATTTAGTTGGCGTTATATTTTTAAAATGTGTTACACCATGCAACGCATTAAACTGCCCTTCATTTATAATGTGTGAGCAGGATGCAGCTCATTAATGGCACCACCTATTTGACTGCTTGTTAAAACATGATGAATTAAATGAAGATTGTCTTAATCGCTTTAAACGGTACATGTATGGACCGTGTTGATGCAGCTGACATTGTGTAGGATTCTTAATTATAGATACGAGTGTACGTAGTTCAGGTTTGCGGTTAGGGATATTATTATATTGTTATTTCAGACAACGTAATTAATATGAGTGCATATTCTCGAACACTCCTCTTGGAACCTCTGGAACCAGAGAAATTTCTCTTAATGCTATCTTGAAATACAGTATTTTTTAAATTCACGTTATTAATTTGGTTATTGTTTCTTCCATGTATTGAAAGTGTGTTGGGCAAAACTCTGACCTATGCGAACTTATACTCGTAGATATCATGTGTATATATTAACACTACTTGTGTATTGTCTGCTTTAAGTCTGAATTTGTCTCTTTAATAAGCAGTATATAGTTTTGGCAGAGCTGGTTATTATTCGAATCCTCCCTGAGGACTCGTAAGAGGTATTCGAATAATTTAGCATAAAAGGATATTTGATCCGGATTCGTAAAGCAAATGAAAAAGGACTTGTATTCGAATACTCACTTTTTGGATTCGAATAGCAGAATGACTGGAATTTACATAAAAGATTTATTGCACGAATACTATTTGTAGTTCAGATATCCTTTGTGCAGACGTTTTGCGTTGTTTTCTTTATGTTGTTAAGGGTCGAGAGTATGCAAAAATTGAGGAAACCAATATTTTTCACTAAAACTTCGGAATTTTTGTCCAGCCAAGGGATAACCAGGAATCAAAACATTTTAATCCGATTATTATTACCATTATTTTAGATTTTTCAATTTGACGGTTGTAGACTCTAACTCTACAATCAAGTGCATTTTTTTTTAATTTTAAGAATATCACTGGTATAATTAGGCACTACTATAATCCTCATCATAACAAAAAAAATAGCTGTAACTACATACTGTTAACAATAATTACAAAGTTAAACTCAGGATTCGGATCAATGCTTCGAAAAAAGGATTGGAATCGTGTGACTCGAATCATTTTTAATAATTCGGTTTATGGATCCAATCCATTTCAAGAAAATGCGTCTTAGCGCTGACTTGTATTACAATTATTTGTTGGTTTCACGAGAGCAACCCTCCTTGCATTTGTACTTAATACAAATTGAAACCAATTAGGCTAGTCTGAAACAGTTATAAAACAAAATGAATGGTATTGATTGGTAATGCGAGAACACCATTAAAAATTAAGTGATATTGCAGCGGAAGTTGATAAGGATTTACGAATCTCAAATCAATAACCGCATTGATCTTATTTATCAAATATTTTATCAAATACATACCAATTTTTTTTTTGCAGCCATGGTACCTACTATTCTACTAAATACTGACTCCTTTTCTCATAAAATCGAGTAGCAAGTTGATGCCTTCTATTGATTGCAGTCATGTTTTTGAAGACTGTATATTCTTATTATTAATTCACAAAATTTGGTTGTCATTTCACTTTGAAAATCTCGTCGCCACCGCGAATCGAAGTAGCTCAACTGCAACAGCCGGCATATTTGCATAATTAGGCAACTTCACATTTTTCGGCCTACAGTTTTAAGAATGTTACATAAAATTACTTCCCGTTGCGAGTGCTATCAACAATGTGCAACATTGAATGTACCAACATCGGCTTATTTCAAGCATTAAAACACATTAATATGTCGTTATAATTAGTAAATTTATTGTTAGTAATATCATTAAATTAGACTGACATTTTATGACAACGGTTTGTTGTGTTGTAAAGCAATTCTCTGAAAAGGCGCTTTTTGCTTTAATAAACACCAGGATTCTTTTATAAAATATCCAGCAATAAAATATTAAATGTCAAAAAAGTAATAAAACCCAATTGTTGTCTCACAATAAAAAATCTTAACCAATTTCTTGCAGCGGGATCGTAACAGCCCCACGGGGACGTTTAAATGTTTCTTAATTTTGAAATAAACAGCAATATTCAAATTTGTTTAAATCATAACATAGTGGAGGAGAAGTTTTTTCTGTTTAGTCCTGTTGCATTTGGCGGAAGCAGAGACCATTATATTTAGTACATAGAAACTTTGACAGTCCGACATTTTTCAAAATGGCTCGTAAATGTCCACCAACTTGCATATTTTACCTAAGTAGATGCAAATGGCTATATTTATACCGGCTTTAGAAATTTTTATTAAACGTTAAACGAGTTCAGCACAAAATGCCGTAAAAGATTATTTCGTTAACGAGAACTTCGCCGTAATATTAGCAAGAGAAGGCTGTAATTTCATTAGGTCTTCAGTCACCAATTTTCTATACTAGTAGCAGTTAATTACCTTTGACTCATACATTAGACTTCTTTCCTATTAGTTTAAACTACACACGTTGCTAAAGTGTTTAATATCCTTCTGAGCACCCGTCTTAATTGTAGGAAATATTTTAGATGGTTGGTTATAAAAACAAATTATGGCAAATATAACTTAGAATCCATGACTGGCTTCATAACTTTATAAAAACTAATAAGTTATTTATAGAGTAATACATTAAGTAGTTGACATCCAGAAAATGAAATGTCCAGTACTATTTTTCATTTATCGCTTATTTTCCCGTATATTTATATAAGTTATGAATTAAACGAATATTAAATTACTGCCCTGCAAACGACAGCTTTATGGACGGTTTAATGATGGATGTTTATGCAATATGCAAATTTGCGTTTAAATGCATGAGAGATTCAGCATCTGTCAATATTTAAAAATAGCGTAGGTAGTTGTTTTAATTGTTGGGTGATTTGAGATAACCTGTACAAATTCAGAGTGATGAATGCCACTTCGTTTGCCGCAAATACCACACAATAATGCTTTTGTTAAGTTCAATTCAATATAAAAGTATGTGTTATATATGTAATTTACTAATATTACGGCAACGAAATATATGTTATACATACTCTAGCTATCTGTAACTGTTCCAGCATTTACTAATTTTTTTATTTGTTTCAGTGGGCCACTTCGGCGAACCTACTGTACAAACTAGGCATCGTAATACGAGGTCCTGTGGATTGCAAAGATGGTGACTGTGGATGTGATATTTGTGCGACTCCACTTTTATATTCTAAATTAAATTAATTTTTGAATGGATTTGCTAGTATTTAGTACCAACGGACTGGTGATATCGAATTTACTTAAATAACTAGAAATTATTAAATACGTATTTATAATGATCGATTCCACTAACTGTACGAATATCAGTGTATATTACGTTTTCCTAAAATATGGCTTAATGAGCTTAATAGCGTAAGTGTAAATACTACCTGTAAAAGCTGTTTATTATATTTTACGTCTACTACGGGTTTGTTTGAAATGTATATGTAATTTACGCAGGCACTTACCAGAAGAAGACTATGGTTGTGTTTTCGATAATGTAAAAAGACATGAATATCTTTAAAATTTCTGGCAGTGCTATAGTAAATTCCTGCAGTAACCACAACGATATTACTAGGTTTTAAGCTGTTTAAACTACAATTCCTATAGATAATAACTTTACTAATTTTACTCGTTTTGTATATTATGTAAAATATTAATACTATATTTTCGTCGAAAATTCCAAAGCACGTTGTATATATTATATGCTTACAAATTATGTAACTTTAAATAAATTATTTAATTTTTATTTGAGTTTCCGTTATTAACTCTGAATAATAATTACACACTTCAATTAATGCACCCATTCTATTCTATTGCCAGCACTAAATGCTAAATCATTTACACATTTTTGTAATGTATCTTTTCCAGGAGAGGAATCCACTTCTAAAACAACTCTAATCATCCAAATTGTGATTGGAATTGGGAAAAGTTCGAACTCCTTAAATCGGAATGTACAAAACCGATTAGGGTAAGGTAAGGTATATTTGTGACATAAGTAATTTCCTGATAGTTATTATAAAATTTCAGTGGAGTTGCGATTTTGGTAGTAGTTGTAGCAGCAATGTTACCTGAGATGACCTGAGTATGCACATTTCGGAATCGTGCACAATGTGACTAATAAGAAACTTCCCAGTTTAGTTAGCCTGCTTTGTTATCAGAGAGTGAATCTAATGGCAGCACTTTCATTTTTATTTAATTAAAAATTGTACATTAAAGGTAAGCTTCTGAAATTTAGAAGAATTATAGTATTATGATTATAGAATCATTCCCTGAAGTTAGTTTTACGATTCTTACTATTATTAAGTTAAAAAAGCTTAAATCCTAGAATTTTGTTAATTTTTTATTCCTATCTTGCTGCAATATCTGTCTATAGTGTGTTTAAATTAGTAGAATACAGTTAACAGGCTTAACATTTAACGCAATAGTATTTTTTATGTAACATCGAAATGCCCAAGGGTGTGGAAGAAATGAAATACTGCCAGTATGAAATCTCGGAATTACTGGAAGCATCTAGATTGGTAATAGAAATGCATATGACTATTTACAAAGCCAGTAAACAAACTGGAATACCATGGAGCACCCTCAAAGACGTTTTATCAAAAAATACTAAAAACAACAACAACATCGTTTCCAAACTAGGAAGCCCATATGCAAAAATTGGGATTTGGCTTAACGGTTAGGATCATTAGAAAGGTAGCTTACAGATTGGCTGAACAAACCGGAAGAACTAATTTCTTTAATAACAAAAGTGACACTGCAAGTCGATGGTGGTGGACTCAATATAAAAAAAGATTCAATCTCACACTTCCAGTTCCAGAAAATCTTGCAGCATACAGAGCACCAATGGCAAATCATGAGATAGTAGGGGATTTTTTTACTAAATTAGAAGCTCTTATGGACAAGCTAGGAATCAAGAACATGTCCGATAGATTATGGAACTGCGACGAAACCGGGCTTTCATACGTAGTGAAGCCAAATAGAGTAGTGACTTGTGTAGGAAAGCGCTATGTTTATAAAAGGGCATATGCTGATAGAGGGGAAACCCATACTCTTTTGGGTTGTATCTGCGCCAATGGATCGTGGATTCCACTACTGATAATCTTTAAAGGGATCCGTTGGAATGACAACTTAAAACGTGACTGCCTTCCAAATGCTCTGGTAAAGCTATCCCCAAGAGGTTGGATTAACACCGGATTATTTTTGGGATGGTTTCGATTTTTTATTAAATCAATTCCGCCATCACGGCCGGTAATTCTATTAATGGATTTGCATGCTTCGCATATTAACCCTGATGTTATTATATTACTCTAGCAAAAGAAAATGAAATTTATTTATTCACATTTTCCGCTCACACTAGCCATATCTTACAACTATTAGATGTGGGTGTTTACAAATCCCTTAAATCTCATTGGTCAAAGAGTTTGGAGGATTATATGAGAAAAAACACTCTTGATAAACCAAATAGTACCAATTTCCATACCATATTAAATCCTGCTTTCGTTTCAAGCTTTTCAACATCCAATACTGAAAATGCTTTTAGAAGTTTTGGAATATGTCCATATGACAAAAATGCTATTTCTGAACATGCTATTGCCCCATCTTTACTTACATCAAACGCGGAGCTTAAACAACCTGCCTTAAGAGCAGAAAAAAATAGACAAAATATTATCCCTGCCAACCAAACCAGCTTCTACCAAAACTAATACTAGAAAGAAAAGAGATAGCAGAGCAAAATGCCTCAATTTCCTGAATGAGCCCTCTGCGTCGTCTTCGACTCAGTCTTCAACGTCGTCATCAAATCAGCTGTCTACATCATCATTCAATAAGCCTTCTACATCATTATTGAAACAAAACAACAACGCAGCTAAAACCATACCAAATCCAAAAAAGAAAAGTTCTCGAAAAGATGAAGACTGGGAGTGCGGCGTATGTGGAGACAGCTGTTATGAAGATGGTAAGAAACAGACAGGAGCCAGCTGGGTTTAATGTTCCTATTGTTTGGTACCATACCATGTCAAATGTCAACCATCTGGAGATGCAGAAGAAGACATATTTATGTGCGACATGTGTGACAGAGATAGTGATGAGTCAGATTAACTTTTCGTGACATTTGCCATATTATTATGTATAATCATGTCATATATTTTATTTATTTAAACGTTGATGTATCTATTTCGTTAAATAAACCATTTCTCGTTATACATAACAATTTTAACGATTATTCAGGGCGTTCACGAAATTACCTACGCCTTATTACGAAATTAATTACCTGTGTCACAAAATTAGTTATCGTCAAGTAACTTTTTTAGTTTATTTTTTTATCAAGGAAAACCAAAGTCTTCAAAAAAAAACTTTGTCACATAGGTGTTGTCATCGCAAAATGTTATAACTGTCGTCAGTAATCAATAGGAAACTTAAAACTATCACGAATATACCTTAACTTACCCTACTTTCTAATTTTATTTAAATTTCTGTACACATTTGCTGTGCGTTCCCGCAAAACTAAAAGTTAATAGTAAATTTGTTATTTACATTTTTAAATCACTGAAAACCAAATTGAACCGAATATTTCTATACTAACAATTGGAATTTTGATTAATACACCCTACATTATAATTTTTTAAACAATTTAACATTGATTTACCTTTTATGAGCACTATTCCATGTTATACATACCCTTTTATTTACGTAATAAATATTTAAAGAATAGCATCTTAATCTTTATCATGTTATATTAATACGTACAAGAAGTCTAGTAATCAATCAACGTTTAGCATCTATAGTTCTTAGGTCTCTTCAATTATTTGCATTTTTAAATCTTAAAAAAAGGTTTACAGTGCAAATGCACGTGGGGGGGGGGGGGGATAATTCTAAAACTATGAGAGCTACATAAATATTGTGTATATAAAAGTTATATCTACAAAAGTGATGCACATTACTAAAATAGTTTTGATTATACAAGGTGTCTCAAAAATTTGTGGAAAATCAAACTTTCTTTAATGGTAGCTTAAGAGTTTTATATTGATTTGGAGGCTCCCATAAGAAACATAAAACAAATGAATGAAGTAAAACATTGCCAAAAAAATATGTGAATTACCGAATGTAAAATGGCGAATCTGGGTATTACTGCTATACAGGGTGATCAGCATTTACAAACTCTATCATTTCGGTTTTTTTAATGGACTGTCCTGTTTTTGAAAAGCCTTTTTAATGAGCTTTCTTTTGATATGTTATTTCATACCTCCCAATTCAACTGTTATATATATTCTCATTTTAACATAAAAGGAACAATTTAAGCCTCTTAAAATGTTTTATTTCAATGGATAACAAAGAATCGCCATTATAATTGGAATTTAAACGCTTATAACTCTCCGAGAACAACAAAAACCAGGATTCAAAAATAAAAATCGAGCCATTACTGAAACCAGAAATAACAAATATGAAAAAAACGAAAACAAGCAAGCGAAAATTAAATCTGTAAGGCGATTCAACTTAGAGCTAGGAAATGAAATATCATAAAAAAGCTCATTAAAATCACTTTCTAATAAAACAGAGATATACAGGAGGTTTCACCTAAACATATAAAAATAATTATATTTGCAAATTATTAGCTCTCGGTGTAGCTTTAATACTCAGAGCACGGAAGGAAAATATTTGAACATTTAGCTAACGTAATTACGTACACGATTTTGGTGCATTCGATTTTTTAAAATCTGATTTGCTTTGACCATAAAATTATTATTATTTCTTGCATCAAATTTGACTAGATTTATATTTGCTAAACCTGGCATTATGTTTTGTTGGGAGAGCTCAAATATTTAAATAATCATTTTGTCGGCGTTTGTCCATTAAAATAAAGCATCTTAAGGGGTTTAAACTGTGTTTTATGTTGAAACACGCATATCTAAAAACAGTTGAATATACAGTTAAAAGGGCTTCTCGAAAATATAGGGCGTTCCATTTGAAAAGAATCTGAAATGATTTCATTTTAAAACGTTGATCACCCTGCATAGCATTAACATCCAGATTCTCCGTTTTATAATCAAGGTAGTTTACCAAATACATAATCTTTTGGTAACTTTCGTTCATTCAATTGTTTTCTGTTACTTACAGCAGCTTCCTGAAGTTCGCCACTTTTTAGCATATAATCGTTAATATCTCCAAAACAGTTGACTTTTAAGCTAGCTTAATATGGGGCATTCCATTATAAAAAAAGTAAATTTGATTCACCACCCTTTTTTTATCCACCCTGTAAAATCAAAAATATTTTAGTGATATGCACCACCTTCTTGTAAAACACTAAAAAAGGGGATTATAGTGTACATAGCAGGTATATTGAACTAATTGAAAGAAATTTCCCAAAAAAAATAGCTATCTTATAAATAATTTGGCTGTACGTAGAAATTAGCAAGTGATCAAAGTATATTAACCGTTGGAATAACAACGATCCAATTTGTCATCTATACACAGGGTAAGTTTTTTACTGTGCTTCAAAAGCTATCTTCATCTTTTTTTAGTGTTATTGCGCGTATTCTTGGAATACGTCTCTACAAGTAGCGTTCTACCTTCATCGATTCTGTGCTACCTTTGCCGGTTAGTTTTCAGACCATCAACCATTTCAGTGGTGGTCTTCCTCGATGTGGTGGCATCCAGTGTATTATTTGTTTGTTGCATAGGTTACATCTGTTCTTGCCACGTATCGGGCTAATTTCATTTTGGCGTTGCTGCTTTTTGTGCAATGTCAGTTACTTTCTTAGTGATATAACATCACTGGTGAGATGCAGGTGTTAAATGCCGTTGATCTTAAGGTCAGTATGATTTTATTATTGCTTAAGCTGCATTTGAGCCTTCCAAAGGCCTATATGGTCTTTCTGAATCCAGCTTGTTCTTGGAGTTGATATTCCTAGAGCGTTCTGATCAAAGGGTTCGTTAATTTCTTTGGTTAACGGTTTCTATATAATAGGGTCACATCTTTTTGCATGAATGTTGGCTATGGAAGTTTCTACATTTTAGCTGTTTAAAATTACTTTGTTGTGTTTAAACGAAATTTACATATGAGTAAATTAGCCATAGTATACTATTCTACAGAAATCAAGTATTCACAAATAAAGAACTGCATTAAATCAGCTGCAGAAGAACTATTGGGCATATACCAAATATCCACGGCGCGGCGCCTTATTAATGGGATAAGAATATAGAACAAAATATATAAGCGAAAACTGAAATATCTTTAACTTGGCAGTAGGAAACAATATCGTAGAATAAACAGAGTAGTCAAGCAAGAGGCATTTCTTTGTAAAAATAAAATGTGAACGAATAAATGCATTTATATAGAACAACAGTTAGGGGGAATACAGACTAGTACTGAAAGCTGAAAGACCATAAAATCTCTGAGATCAACTACAAAAGACCACAACAACAATTTACCTATTAGATTAACAGGATGGCAGAAATATTTTCAATAATTGTTGACTGAAAAAAGAATAGTTTTGAAAGACGAGACAGGTTATACTTAAAAGACGTGAGCATAATTGAACTAGACGTTACAGATGTCGAAAAAGCAGAATTAATATAATACGGTTCTGAGAAGTTGAAATACATGCTGTGCAAACTGTTTCAAAGATAAGGAAAATCCGTCAAACGAATGATGGAAATCATATCTAAGGCCAATACTAAAAAGGGTTTTAGAAAAGACCTCTGTAACTATAGAGGTATAGCAGTTGCATGTTTTATAAGCAGGTTGTATACGAACATTTTAGAAAACTTAATTGAAGATAATAATGTAAAAGTTACCATTCTGGAAGAAAAGTGTGGCTTCAGGGCATGACGATCCACATTATATAACATATTTACATTTAAACAAATCATAGAAGAAGATTACGGAGTGACAAGGAAATCCATCTATATTCAGTCATTCATTAAGATTAGATAATAGGATGTATAGATGTTTAATATAAAGAGGATATTTTTTGTCAAATTTGACAACTCTTGAAAATACATAAATGTTCGGTGTCATATTAAAAGCATGAGAGATTGATTCATAAATACAGCGAAAAGTCCCTGTCTCTCTTGATCTTAATGTATAATAAAATAATAGCAATCAACTTATTGCTGATATTTGTAACTTGGATTGCAGATTTTGCTTTATCTTGAATATGAATGAACTATAGATTTGAGAAACTTAAGGAAATCATTTCGATTTCGTGTAACGATACACAATTTATGGACAGCGATGAACAATATCCGGATAAATAATAAGCTGAAAAATGCTGTCAGCCAATTATACGACAACAGCCCTACTAGTGTAAAAATAGGTAAATTTGGATCTCGGCCCCTATGAAAGGTCTTAGATAAGGAAATCAGAATACCTTAGCATTGGAAACAGAAATATATAAGATCTGATTCTGAAATAACAAGTTATAAAAAGAGTAAATAAATATAAATATTTAGGGGTAGTATGTAATAACACAAGAACATCTGACAAACAAAACAGAGTAGAATAAGTAAAGGAAGAACAGCAGTAATGTGTCTAAATTTAGTATTATGGTGCCCGAGTATACAAAAGGATGTAAATTAAAGGGCTATATTCCGCTGTGAGTAGTAAAATTATTTATGGCGCTGATGCTTGGAAAGCCAGAAAAGGAAATAAATAGAAACTGCTTGCAACGGAAATTAACTTTTGGCGGAGAATTTACAGAAAGACGAGGGTAGAAATAATAAGAAACGACGAAATCAGTAAACGGATAGAAACAGACAAACTATATTTGACGAAATAGAGAAAAAGATCCTACATCTGGTAAGCTCATGTGAAAAGAATGAGCAAAGCTAGTCTAAATGATGGATGTTTCGGGAAAAGCTAAGGCGTGAAAGATCTAAGTAAAGTTGGTAGCAGACTATAACAGAAGCCATGTCAGCACGCAGCTAAGACTCTTACTTCGACGAATACCAAGACAGAGTGGCATTGCATTGCGATCCGCTATATATAAATAAATAGTTAAAAAATAAACACCTTTATCATACTATTATACAGAATCTTGGTTTTTATGATAAACAGAAGTTTTACAGTTATTTATATCTAAATACTTGTATAAAACATTATAGGCCATAGCTTAGCAAGATGGTTAAAACACTTCATTTCCATTATTGTGAACAAGATGAGCCATGTAAACTACATGCAGACACTTTTTTTATCTTCCTGTAATAATTAGCTCTCGATTCTTTTTGAGTCGAGCTATGTTATTGTAGTGAGAAAAGAAAAGTAGAATATTGAGGCCAAAAGGGTTTCTCCTTCCACCTGCTCCTCCTCATTCAATTATCTTTCTGAAGGATGTGGGGGCATCATGTTAAGTCATCTGTTGCTGCAGCCCATGTTAACCTGTCTTGGGCCTGGTGTGATGCACCGGCGAATAAGTGTCCTGTGTGTGTTTTTATCTAGTAATTCCATCGTATGGAAGATCGACTTCTGGATCTTCTGCCTTCGACATTTTCCTGTACAATCACTCTTTCGATTCCAACTTTCTTTCTTGTTCTATGTCCAAAGTAGCGTAGTATGTTACGATGTATGGATCTTACGTTTATTTTTAGCTCTTAAAAATAATAATCGCGTTTTCTGTCGGCCGACTACGGTATTCGAAGTATCCTCTTATACACCTACATCTACTCGAAGGAATTTATTCGATTTCTGTCTGCTTTTTTAATTGTTCACGTTTTTGATTCGTAGGTTGCAATTCAAAAATTAACGTTTTTACTAGATATAATTTTGTGTTTCTTGTTATGTCGGCCTTTTCATATTTTATTAACTTTGTTGTAGCAGATCTGACCATTGCAAGTCGTCTACGTAATTCACGTTCACAACCTCCCTCGTTTGTTATCATAGCGCCTAAGTAGTTGAATTCATATCCAGCTACTTGCCTTTCATCGGTTTGATTGTTTCTGAGTCCATCCATTTGTTCTAGTTTGTTCATTATGGTTTCCAGTTCTTCTTTGAAGGCGGCTATAATCAAAGTGTCATCAGCATACCTCAAGTTGTTAATCTTTCTTCCTTCAATTGTCACTCCTCCCTGCCATTAATGTAATACTTCGTACATAATATATTCAGTATAATCACTGAAAACTAGCGGTGACAATATGCAACCCTGTGGCACCCCTAAAACTGTTTTGAACTTTTCGGGCTGGACGCTGCAGACTCACCGTAACCGTATTTGCCTGGTGCAGATTTTTTAGCAGCCATATTAAATGAGTCAACACTCCCATTTGTTTCAACGCCTTCCATAGTTTTACCCAATTGACTCAGTCGAAGGTTTTAGACTAATCTATAAAACATAAGTTTCCAGATTTAATTCACGCTTATCTCGCTTATCTGTCTGAGGTTTAGGATTTGTTCTAGGGTTTCTTTAGCTGGGACAAAACCCGCCTGTTTCTCAGAAATCTGGTGTAAAAGGAAAGGTTTCAGTTGTTCCTCGAGAATTGCGAGAAGAATTTTACTGGAGTGGGAGATTAAGGAAATTCTTCTCTAATTTTTACATTTTGTTGATGACCCTTTTTTACTTTCCCATACCCATAGGTATAGGGAAGTATTGGAATCATGAAAATTTTGGAAATCGAGATTTTCACAGAAATATCCGTTTTGGGACTCTAGGAACCCAAAAAAGTGGTTTTTAAAAAATGTCTGTCTGTGTGTGGGTGTGTGTGTGGGTGTGTGTGTGGGTGTGTGTGTGTGTGGGTAGGTGACGCTCCTACAGCCGAAAGTATTGCTCCGATTTTTATGCGCTTTGGAATGCGGGGGTGTATCGAAAATTCATCGACAAAATAAGCTTTTCAAAAAAATCTGAAACCGGAAGCGGAAGTTACGCATGTTTTTTTGGTATCACTGTTTTCGTGATTAAAATTTTGAAAATTTTATCGCGGATAACGATAGAGGGTCATAAGACAAATCTGCTAGTTTTTTTCCGAACTCGTTAGGTTTAAAATGAAGGGCGCTAGGATTTTTTGAAAATTTTGAGTTTAACGCCCTATTACTCAAAAACGGATGAATCGATTCAATTGATTTTTGTTTTCTGAATAGTATATGAAGGCTAACATGAGGTGATATAAAAAGTGTTTTGAAAAATATTAAGGGGCCTAAATTACAAATTTTCAAAATTTTGGAAATTTTCTAAAAATCATTTCTCAAAAACTGCCCACAGGAATTTGTTTAAACTTCATACACTGATAGACCCCGAAAAGGGCTATCGATCTGTTTTTTAAAGAATCTCATGAATTATCTGTGGCGCCCTCTACGAAGCTTTGAAGTTTGAAAATTTAAACCCCTTTAATTAATAAACAAAACAAGATAGGTAGCTGGGGTTTTCACTGGATTGTTCAGTGCATAATGGAGCATATGAATATGCAAAAAAATATTACACTCGTGGATATATGTAAGCGCACCGGCCCCCTCCCCCCTCTATTTTTGAAAAATAATTTTTTTATTCTAACGGTTGTTATATTTTTGCGTCAAAGAATCTTTTTCCGCGAAAATAAAAAAATCGATTTTGTATGCCCTAGAAAATATAATTTCCAGGTACTTAGAAAATTTCACCTCGGTGCTACAGCCGTTTTGAATAAAATAACACATAAATAGCACAGTGGCGGCTTGTCCACTTGGCGCCATCTACAGAAGCTCGGTGGTCACGTTTTGAACTACACATCTTATAACATAAAATCGTAGCTCTCTTTGTTTGCGTGTAACTATGTTTGTTCGCTATCTCCTCCGAAGATACTGGACCGATTAAGTTGTACGATGGCTTAAAAGTTTGCTAATTTTCAGACTTATTTAATTAACTTCTCTAGGCAGCAGTATAATTTAATTAACTTCTCTAGGCAGCAGAGCGGAGCGCCTATAGCTGTCTAGTATTAGCTCGGGTGCGCGCATTATTCAAACAGGAGAGTGTGGTTGTGCGGTAAGCGTGCTGGCCTATCACGCGGGAGCCCCGAGTTCGATCCCGTCGATGCATCTTTTTTTTTAATTTATATTAATGAATCTCTCTTAATTTTGCGAACCGAAACGTAGTTCGGGTGACTCACTAGTTCTTTTATATTTACCCGCAATTTACGTGAAAGTGTAAACGCTTATCACGGTGAAGACGTGAGTCATGGAGTTGAAATTTTGATATGTTGTAAAGACTGTTGAATAAAGACGATATGAACAGTTTCCAGTATGGGAAAGTCCAGGGAGGTATTCACGTCCACTTTTTTTATAATTACAGATAGGCTGATGACGACTGGGAGGCTCGAGCCCCTGAGCCCCTAAGGAACAGCCGCCAGTGATTGTACTACCGACTATGGGATAACCTGATAATATAACGGCGGCGCAGACGATACAAATAAAGTAACGGGCGTCCCAAAAGTATTGGACTCTTGCCCTTCCGTTTTCCCGTAATTACTTTACAGGGTCCTGCGTAAGTGGCCCATAATCTTAAAGATTTCACGTAGCGCATATCACGCTTGGTTAAGTTCTGCCACTAGCTAACAGAGACAGCTTTAGGTACCATTTTAAAATTCTTCGTTTATCGGTCGTGCCCGACAGGTTAATAGATTGTTGGCATCATGCGGCTATTCAAGCACATTTCCCAAAAAATTCGCCAACTAAATGAGAGTACGTGACGTTTCAGCGCCACGTGCGCCCTTCGTCGCTGTTGACGCCACCCTAAAATCTTCCACTCTGTGTGAACAAGGTAGAGATCATTTTTAAAGTAAGCTATCTAGAGACACGTAAGAAAATTCCGCGCGGGAAGACGCAACTGTCTGCCGTTTAACAGCAAATGGAATTCATTCAGTACGAGTAGTAAAAGAATTTGTAAGTATTTGATGTGTGCAGGGTTCACAGCTTTCGAGCTTTTGGGAGCCGGCGAAGTTAGAATAAGCCCTTAAGTTAGTTAGGTCCGATAGTTGAAGCAATCCAGAGGTTTGTGCGCTGCAGCCTAGGGGTCCGCGGATTTAAATTCTGTGGTGCCGTTGTGCAAAAAACTGTTGTAGTATGATTTCGGGTGTTTGGGTACCGTTTGCCATTGGCCCCTAATCCTAATATAACAATATTTGGGGTCATACGAGCTCTGTGCCACGAAGAAAGTGGGAAATGAACATTTCTGTATGTTGAAGTGAAACTCTTCTGTGGGAGAGGTGTTGTGTTATGTCTTGTTGTACCGTACCGTGGCAGTTGTCAGTTATTTTCGGACTAATTCCGGATTTTGGAGGTCGCCAAATTTTCCCGTTAATGTTTTCTTGCTGTCACTTAAACGGATCTAACAGTTAGGTAACCGTATACTCGGGGCGTTTATTTAACCAACGTCGTGTCTACACCTTGTGTCCACAACGGCCCAAAGCTGGAATGATACTAACCCCTACTTTAGAGCATCCTCTATTAAAGCAACTTCGTTTGATCATAAGTATTCAACTGTAACTTAAGATAGTAAGGTGTTTATCGGAGTTCGAATATATCACTGTGTGTTGAAACAAAGAAACGTTTATTAGATTAGTAACAAACTTTGCTTAACGTCACTGCATGCTGCTGTTTTTCTTTTGATTTCGGTAAGATAGTTTTTCTTTTGATTTCAGTAAGATAATCTCTGAAACC
This sequence comes from Agriotes lineatus, assembly GCA_940337035.1. Taxonomy (NCBI): domain Eukaryota; kingdom Metazoa; phylum Arthropoda; class Insecta; order Coleoptera; family Elateridae; genus Agriotes; species Agriotes lineatus. Next base: position 56,184,128 of record OW679194.1, on the reverse strand, counting down.
TTTTTGTGGCGTGATATAATTCATGTTCCTTTTTTGGGTATTTTGCCACTCGGAAAAATTAAAAATATTAAATATCGAAAGTTTCGAGCAACAATCTGCCCTCGTTATCAACAAATAACAATTAAAACTAAGAATGAACAAAGAAACTTAGCTTTTCACTGGAATGAAAGAATGATCAACCTCAAATGAATTGCAAATATAAATTTTATTAGCAGTGGTGCCACTATAAAAAAATCTTCCCTACAAGATATATACACCGTGATTAAAAAAGAGCTACATCTAGTTGCCTTTGAATTTTTTTATGTAAATATTTATTGTTCTCCAACTAATCAGAACTATGTAACACTTAAGTAGCTCTGGCTAGTTTGGGAACAATAAAGAATATAGCAGCAACACAATTTACATGTAAAAACATTTCAAACGCAACTGATGTATTTCATTTTTAATCACTCTGGGATAACCACCAATCCTGGAAATAGGGATTAGTTTTTGCATTTCTGATACCTACTTTGTTAATAACAAATGTTATTTAAAAAAATAAACTTACAACATAACATTAAACAAAGGTATTTCGTGACAATTCATGTTTTTTAAATATACATAATTTTAAATGGTCGGGTTCGGTGCTAATCTAATTACGTCATTTATCAAATTGTGTCCAATTAATTAAAATAAGATAAGAATACTACCGGAAAATGCATTTGGATATAGGTATGCAGTTGAATCAAATCGTCTTATTTTAGTTCCAGAAATCTGTGATCAAACCACGTTCACTACGTACCTATATGCCTGTATATACTTAACTGCAATAAAATCTGTTATATTTTTGCGAAACTTTACTTTTTCAATCTCATATCCCAAAAAAATAATTAATAAGTAGTTGTATTTTATTCCAGTTTCTAGTAAAATAGAAACAGAAAGTCTGAACTAGCGAACGAAGTTATTTTAAGACAGCCATTAACAATAATTTAAAGATACTGTCTAAAGAATCTATTAAGAAATTATTGAAATTTATTACCGAATATTTCTTCTAACTCGATTTTATATATGAATTAAGTAATCACACTCACCATTAACTGTTACAGCCAAATTCTTAAAAATGCAAAACCAAGGTTGTGTATACTGGCACGGATTTGGTTAGGTATATGAGATTTTATATAAACAATCACCTTTTGCTTTCTATCTATCTTAATGGGTTATAAATATTTACAACACGAACTTTTTCATTAGCATTTTTAGCTACAAAAATATTTACTGCAATAGTACTGCCAATATATCAAATATTATACACACACTGCCTCTGCAAATAACAATTTTTACAATCTGTTCTTTTATACTAGCACGTAGAAACTTTATAGCCACGCTTGGTAATCCAGTGTTTATTATCAACACAAGTACTTGACTTCTCACAATTATTCTCTAGTTTATGAATGTACACGGTTGGACCGAAATAAAAACATGTAGTAGGCAAAATACAATAGGTCATCAAAAATATATAATAGAAGAAATATCATTGTAAAGCCGATTTAGTATAAAACAAAATACAATTATTTCCATTTGTTTTAAAGAATGGACAAATTGATACGAGGAATATTTTGTAAATATTTTCTTTTCTTTAAAGACAGCATTTTGCTTACAAGCTCTCATGTGGAGTTATACTGAATTTATTATACCCCTATACTACAATGCTGACTATTAAAGCGCTATTAAACAATATTATATCACTAGGTAATCATATTTACATTATGATTTGACGTGTAAAAGCCAATCAAAACGAAATGAAATGGAATGAAATTATGTTGCATTGGATATTGGCAAACAGGGGCAGATAATTCCAGAATATAAAACGCCCGCTGAGTGAAAATCTGTGTTATTAACTACCCTTTTCAGAACTTAATGTGCTAAATCAGGTTAAAATATAAATTTGTCGACGAGGAGTAGCACCACAAATAATCCTTAGGTCAGATACGATTTCAAAATCAACAATTTTATTTAAAGTTATCAAGATTATACAGCACAATTAATAAAATGATATACCCGTTATCTCATGATTTTTTGTGTAGAGATTTTAAACTCTTGCAAATCGTTATAAGATCTTATAAAATTAATTAGTTACTTTTAACAAGATAATTTAATTGTAAGTTAATTAACGCTTAATTATGAAACCAATCTTGAACATAACAATTAGTACTAATTAGTAGATTATGTAAAAGGTACATCTAATACTAAACTAGGTATATAAATTATGTTCACCCTAACAGCATGTTAGATAATTATGTCCAAAACAATTAAAAGCGAAAGTACAAACGGACATAACGGACACTGTTTCGCTCTATTAAAGAATGTAAATGAGGCACATCCATGCTTTGAAGAGCACAAAACATTTTTCCGCAAACTTCCACATTAAGGCGCGCTCGCGTGCGTTTGTTTTTGTAATTGCAATGCTAATTGCAGGAAAAAGCAACAACACTTTCGAAATGTCACGTTAAACGGAAGTAATTTCAGGCCTCTCCTCGGGAGGTCACTATTAAAGCTCAATGGCATTTACGAGGGTGGTAATTAATCTGACATTCCTAAGCTGACGGGATGAGAACCGTAGTTCTGTGCAATTTATATCCATTAACAAAGTTTCCAAGTTGCAACATAATTATCTAAAATCCTATACCTATCTTTAAAATTTTTGCCAAAGCCTTGACCAGCTTATGGAGCCCAAAGGTCAATAGCTCCAAGTTTTGTAATTAATTTAACTAACCACGTAATGTCTAACAATCTGTTAAGTGTCAGTAAACTCGAACAACGAAATGTGTTATACATGCATCATTTATCTCATGTAGCGAGTATTAAATTGAACGTTGTTAAGCTTTAACGCTAATTTACATTACTTCAAAGCTACGAGTAGTGACTAATTTAAAAAGATTTTTTATAGGTTTATTCAGAATTATGTTTCTTACTCAAAAGCACATAATGAAACTAAACCCACTTTTTGGATTCACAGCTGTGTAGTTATAAGTATAGTAACATTACAAATCAAAGCACATAATCTCGTTTGCAAATATTTATTATAAATGCTATACCAAATAGCCACCTCAATGTATGTTCAAAAATTATTAACAATATAAAATTAGTTCAAGAATATCACATAATTAGTGTTTAAATTAATTATCAATATAGCATTTAAGTACTTGAATTATCTGATTATAAAAACAAGCCACCTACACGTTTAGTATCAAGGTTTCATATATTCGCATTTCTATCTAGTTTAATGTTACACCTACATCTTCAGAAAATGATTATGCCGTAGACAGCAGTGACATCACTATTAAAATATGCGATCACAATAAATGGCACGGCAAAATTCTAGTAGGGTAGAAAGCAACTCTAAAAATATTTGGGATGCCAAATTTCTGTTATTATCAACTTTTGAATGTTTTTCAAGTTAATTATCGTTTAGTTTGTTCAATTTCCTTTAGTATTTTTTTAATTATCACAATAGTATGTTATGTTCACCCAAAAATGAATCTGACTAGGAAACATTTCCGGACTATGATTTTTACAATTTTAAATCATCATTAATGCGGAAACAATGTTAGTTCGATTTCGAAGTGCATTTGACGAAGAAGTGACATCAACAATTTATTTGGTACAGCGAATTAAAAAAAAATCTTGTGAAGGACGCTCAAGAATTATCCGTTTGGGCAATGCTAGAGGAAGATCGACGGACATGTTATAAATTTATTCGGACGACATTGGGCATTGGTATGGGTCAAATTCAAAACAATTTACATCAACAGTTATATGTTAGAAAACTTACTCCCGATCAAAAAGAACAACGCATTGAATGATTTAATGATTCAAAGGCGGCACTTTGGCCTGGTCACAGCTAGGTGTTGAATCTTGGAACTATTGTTGCGATCGGCTCAATGGGTCTTTCAAACGGAGCCTAATAACCATACAAAAGTCTGGCGAATTCACAGTTATAATAAGAAGATAATTGCTAGTTTTTGTTTCTAAAATATATTGCGTTATAGGCGATTGACAAATTTTTGATTTGGGGAAAAATGGTCAAAAGAAAAAAAATTAAGCGATGACAACATATCGTTCCGTACAGCAAAACTAACAACTGAGTATCTGGATACGCAAAAAGTTAGCACCATGAAACCTCGACCATACAGCCCCCTTCTGATTTCTATCCGTTTCCGAAAATTAAACGTAAAGAAATCGCTTTTTCATCGTCAGATAAAGCAGTAGAGGATTATAAAAACCTTTCTCCCGGGAGGAGTATCGTAATTGTTTTAAAAACTGCTTTCGTCGAATCGAATCCACGAATGTATTTATGTCAAAGGAGAATATTTTTAAAAACAAAACATTTTAACCTTTTTTTTAAACAACCCTGGTTTGATTTTTTAAAAATTTCGGTGTCACCATCGCATGACCACAGCAGTCGTTGTCTAAGGTAAAATCCTCAGCCTTGTCCATAAAAAAATATAATCAATGTATTTGAAACTTTTTAGAGTCAATCATAAGATTCAAAGATCTTTTAGGTACTATTGGAACGCGAAGTAACTTCTTCATTCTAACTTACACCCTAACAATTTATTATTCTTGTTATTGTTTATTATGGACATGGTGTAGGCATGCGGAGTACGAAGTATCTTAAACACCAACTGATGCGGTCACATGGTCAAAATCCTACTAGAATTTTGTCGAGACTAAAGACTAAATACCCTAGCATGATATATTTTACATGCTACATCTCTTAGTAACAAATGTTCCACAGTTTTACATCTCTTCCGAAAGATGGAATTTTGTAGAGGCCTTTATCCGCATTTCTTTTACTTTTTAAAAATCACACCGGGACAGGCAGGTAATCGAATACAAGACCTTTGAGACAGTATCAGGATGCTTAACCACTGAGCCACCGAGCCGGGCTAATAACAGGCAAACTATATACAATAATCGGCATTCCAGTAGTTTTATTATGTAACATAATGACAGTTTTCATTCTCAACTCATTCATAAACACAATAAAATATTTATCTTCCTAGTTTCTTCTCGCTACAAGAATACATAATGACCTACTATTATAAATCTACTAATTCGTTTTTTAATGTAATAACTTCGAGACGACCTCTATACTCTTGTTTGCTATACGTATAAATAGTTGATTCGAATTCGAAAAAATGCAAATGACAGCGCTTTCTGTTTTTCCACCGCTATAAAATGCAAATAAGCTCTGGAACGGCTATCGATATCTCCAATATTGGAAACAGCACATATGTCACCGTTAGCAATATGGAACGGAGTCTCGTTTTGAATGCTGACAATTTGGATATATGTATTGCATAATCGTCAAATATTAAAGCATAATTAAGGTGCTATATTTGTACAATTTCAATATCGCCTTAAAAATATCGTAATATTCTAGATCATTGCGTAAAATTAACATAAAATAAGGGAGATTTTTTAAGACTATTATACCACTGCAACTGGAAAGTGAAATTCAAAAGAAAGCACTCATAATGATCCAAAACAATGATATGCTATTTATTTATTTATTTATTTATTTCGCACTCAGCCAACGGCCGTTGGGCCAATTATAGGCGTCGCTGTGCGCTATGATAATAAAATCGTGTACCTTAAACGCGGTCCCTAAAATTGCCGTTCGAGTGCCATGTACAAAAAATAGTTCTAGCCTTTTGGAATTGTGTAATTTTCTCGCGTACATTGTAATCCGGCTAAACAAATAAATATGCACTACAATAGCTATTTATGCAACAAGTACTAAAACTTGATGTTTATGCAAGAGACATGAAAATTATGAAACGAAGCCGAAGGCTGAGTTTCATAACATGTCGAGTGCAATAACACTTTTAGCACGAGTTTGCATACAATATTTTTTCTACGACCTTAAATTTTCTGTTATTAATCCATAAATGTCGATTTAACAAAAGTTTGCATTTATGACAGTTATAATTTATGTCATAATAAAGAGACGGCTTTGACGCGCAGGTGAATGTTTGTGGAGCCAGTACTGTCAAAGTCAGTTATCAAAGGTAATTATTAATACTACACATCATATAATAATACACATATATTGCTAGTAGGGCCTGGAAACGTCAGAAAACATTACGGCGCCGACATAGTCTCACTTAGAGTATAACGCGTCTGGTGCGCATGCGTGAGAATTCGAACTCCGCCTTTAGAAGCGAATTTTAAACTTGACCACTTCCCCATTGGCCGGACGACGCCGCCGCGCTTGCACACAGCTCACCATTTTACATTGAAGAGTTGGTTGTCTGTCTCACTTCCTTGGCAAGTTTCCCACTCATAGCCGCTAGCAATATAGTAAGTATTAGATATATGCTACACATCTGATTTTATTCATTACATAACGCTTTAATTATTTAAAAAACACTTTACCTCTAACGCAAGAAGTAACTAGAATAACTTTACAAACTCACTTCCAGTTCGAAATTGTAGTTTTATAACCTCACTTCACTTTATAACACATGTGCTAAAAGTAAACAGCTGATCTCTTTAAACACGCTAAATTATAAAACGTCACTTTTAGTGAAAAAAGCTAGCGCTAAAAGGCCTACTTTTAGTGGTGGTCGTAGAAAAAATAATTTTTCATAGCATACTATATAAAATATATAACTGTAAATTAAATATTTATTTTTTAAAGAAAAAATATCAAAAGTTTGTACTGCTACAGTCCTCTCGTCAACGACCATTAGATACTTTTAGAAGAAAATAAGTCCAATAAAATTAACTTGATGGACAACGGCCAGTTATTATCAGGGAACCTATACTACTCACCTGATAGTTACGAAGTTATAATCAAGAAATGACTGACTCGCCATATAAAACCGATATCAGCGCTAAAATAAAAACATATATCTTTATGTTACCAACAACTATCAACAAGTGATGAAATAAATTAAGGACATCACAAAAGTATCAATTTTACTACTGATCACAACGGAGCTTTTCTTAACATAAATATTTTCCATACATTTAATTGCAGAAGCCTAACAAAGTTTTATAGTGATCATCAAATCGTATTCCATACTTAATAATGTTGACGACAGTTCAATCGAGGTAATGCAAAATTTACCACCATCTGTCCCTTCAATTGAAATAGAAGACGAACTAAAAATATCGAGGGATCCAAAAAAAACTGTTCCTCAGCGGGCTGTGGAAATTCAACGTATGAATAATCTGTTGGTGACACTGTACGTCAATGTCAAATTCGAGTTATCAGGTTAGGTTTTCCGTCAGTTATGACACAAAATGACGCAAATCCTAACCTGCTAACCTCGAATTTGACCTTGACATACAGTGTCACCAACATATTATTCATACGTTGAATTTCCACAGCCCGCTGAGGAACAGTTTTTTTTTGGATCTCTCGATAGGTACTCAAATTCGACATAATTAAGATAAGAAGAAAGGTTGCTAAAGAGCAGAACGACAACTTTAAAAAAATATTCAACGTTACTAGTATACGTCATGATGTTGTATCAGTTTATCCTAGACACAAATCAAAAACCCTTCTTGCAGTTTTGTCAGCGCTATGGTCATAGCAAAAACGACTGCTACCGAAGTTCAAAATGCGCAAGTATATACACATGGGGATCACTTAATTCAAGAGTGTCCTAGAAAAAATGAAACGGCAAAACATAAGCCAAAATCTGGACAGAATCATACAACGCTTTTTTAAACGTTGTGTAATTAACTCATACTCACAAAGCACAAATTAATGCTGTACAACACTTTAATGAACACGACTGTACACCTTCAAACAACATTTCGGACGTGAGATAAAATCGCAGCAATAAAACTGAACAAACTAAATCTCACAAAACCAACACTGTAGGTTTCAATATCAGCATTCACAATACCGGCCACACGCCAATAAATGCACTCCAACCAAAGAATTTTTTATCACTTATTTATTACAAGTATATTTAACAATGGCAACAAGTAACAGAAAATTCATTAATAATTTAACTAGAGCGAATTGTAATTCTAATGGAGTGAAACAAAAACGATATCAGCTAATTTGGATTAATCATAAAATAGCAGAAGGCTGCGAAAACTAAAAACATATTTATCGCATTTCATATAGCAATGTACTACATTTTTACACACAAAATCGTTTAGTAATGTGGTACTTTACACCATAGCAACGACGATTCGTTTTAAGCTTGGCAATACTGAAATGTATTGTTGGTGACACTGTAAGTTTATGTCAAATTAGAGGTTATCAGGTTAGGCTTTGCGCCATTCTGTGTTAAAGCTGACGCAAAACCTAACCTGCTAACCTTACATAGACTCACAGTGTTACCAACAAAACGCTTCAGTACTGCCAAATGCATAACATCAACTGGAGCTGCTTTTTGGGATTTAGTACATAAAAACGAGTTCTGCCCAGCTTGGTCATGTTTTGTATACGAAACGCGTTAGAGAAGTGGTTTTTCTTAACTCATATGGCTATTTAAGCACTCGCTAACGCTCGTACTCAAACCAGCTATACTTGTTGAGTAAAACTTAACTTATCTAAACTTGTTGCCTAATATACTATTACAGCTATAAACGTTACCAAAGCTTTCGACAATGTGTTAATCAATGGCTTACTATGTAAACTCAATATCAATATAGGACAATACAATTGATCAACTTAGTATCATCGTTAATTCATTATTCGCCAATATGCTATACGAATGTTACGCTGCCAAGTAAAAGAAATATTAGAGCCGAGAAACAAGGATCAATTTTAGACCCTCTACTCGACAGCTGCAGCAACGACATAAAATGTGTAGTAGAAACTGACATAGCGATGTTTGCCCTTGATCCTGATTGATGATTGTAACAAAAAAGGTAATTTAGAAGTATATTTCATGTACTATGCAACACAAAAAAAACTGGGACAACTCTTGATAGAGATTTTAGCGTAATTTGATTAGCTAAAACGAGGCTTTAAACAATTACATTTATTATAACAATTTTGATTCATAGCAACGTCTAAACAAGTTAACGGTTAAATTAAAAATACCAACTGTACATATTAAGACAGTCACATTCACAACAAACCATACTAACTGTCCCATTTTTTTTATTGCATAGTACATACATTAACAACATGTATAGCAGTATATGCGGAGCTAGTATTATATATAAAAAAATTAAAACAGTGGTCAATCATTTGAAGATATGTAATTCTCCCTTCTTCGAAATATCAACTCTGTTGTATATGTTTTAAGACTAACAGGTAGTATGTTATAAAGAACCGTACCCATATACCAAAAATTGGAATTAAATAATTGAATGCGATGATTATGATGCTGTAAGTTAAAATGACCGTAGCGAGTGCTATATTTATGGTGCTGGTATAAAAATGTGAAATTACTGATATTAGACTTAATATACATATAGTTAAAAATTCTAATATGTAAATACTAATAAGAGTTAAAATAGTCTGATTCATGAAAGTGGTTTTGCACGACACCCGGCTCTGTAAATTAAATATACATATTGCGAATGGTTCAGTTTTGTATAACAATTGGTTTGTTGTAAAAATTAAATTGATTACTTTAAAATTAATGGTTTACAGTTATTTACTAAAATTATACATGTTATTTTTGTTGATAATTATTCAATTCAAACTGAAAACAAATTGCAACAATTGAAATTTCACAGCCTCCTCAAACGCCCTTGCTGAAACGTGGTTGCCTCCACTCGGAATAAATAATACAACCACTATAGCAATAACGTGAAAATTCATTTTAGAACTTTATCACGCCAAGAGATTCCGCAGATTAAATACAGGAGGTCATTTATTTTAATTATAGTAATCAAGAATTGTACGAAGCCTTAGATTATTACATTCAATTTTACAGGGCGTTTGGAAATTCCGTGTACCTATTAATTATAAGATGAGATAGAATAATAGAATATGGTAAGACCTGATCTTCAAATTGAAGTGTCAAATTCCAATAATTCTTATATGATCGATTTAGTTATCGAGAACCCAGTATTAACCGGAGGTCGACCTCGATCATTTTTAGAAGTTTACAATTTCTGTCGCAACCTCTCAATCAATTGCGACCACTCCAAATTTATATCACAGATTTCATGAAACTACATGCCTTTTGAGAAGACAGCCAGGGCCGAGCCAAGGGTATCTGCCGCCCGGGTGCAAGATATAGTTTGCCGCCCCTATAGCGTATAGCTCCTTAGACGTAAATAGTGTTAATTTTAAAATTCTGCGTTGCCTTGATAACTGTAACTTGTTTTAAAAAATAAAAAAATATAAAGGTTATTATAAACTTTATTATTTGTATAAATTAAAAAATTAAATGTTTAAAACAACTAACATAATGCTTTAATAGTTATAAAACAAAGTATTGCTTAAATTATTTATTATTAGTAACTTAGAAGTTATAAACATGAACTAAAAACTACATAAATTCTAAATTTAAATATCAAAAGCGACTTTTCTTGCTTTTTTAATTGCAAATTCTCGTATTAAATCCGTCATATCTAACGCCTGGCAGATCTCTTCCTCGATGCTTATTACAGCCAAATTTGTAAGTCTGTTCTGGCTAATAGTAGATCTCAAATAGTTTTTAATTATTTTTAATTTTGAAAACGATCTCTCACCATGAGCCACAGTGACAGGCATCGTTAAAAAAATTCGTAGGGCTACAGATAAATTCGGGAAAGTGCTAATTAAATCATTAGCCACAAGGTATTCTAAAGTTTCCTTGGCCGAAGTCGTATTGCTTTTATTATAAATGGACAATATTTCAATTTCATTGCACAAATCAATTGCATTAACATCCATTTGTTTTGTAGATGAATCGGTTAATTTAATTTGTAAATCCATACAACATTTCATTAATTCTTCTTTATCTATAGATAAAGAGCCTAAATTATTTAAAAAGCCAAAATAGGAGTTGCACTCGTTTAACTGTTCAAATCTGTCATTTAATTTTGATATTACTATATCAAGAATATAAAAATAAAAATTGACTTTGAAATTCAACTCTGGTGATTCGATTGATTCATCTCTATGTTCATAATCAAAAAAAAACTTTGCTTTTCTCGGTCTAACCAAGCCTACAGCTGGAAATACACTTTCGCAGTCTATATCTTCAGCAATTTTTTTTGCCTCATTAAGCATAGCTGTAAAACTACCTTCAGATCGTATTTCAATGAAAAAAATTTGAATTTCTGTCAACATTTTTACAGTTTCTGGTAAAATAATATTAGATTTTTGCATGATTTTGCTTACAGTGTTTATTTTTGATAAAATATTGTACCAAATTACTAGAGAACACACAAATTTATATGATTTTATTTTATTAATTAGTGACTTTGCAAGGTTTTTTGTGTCATTGTCTCTTGATGTATCATTATAAAGGGAAAAGAGAGCATCATAAATTTTTTCTAAATTAAATCTAAGGGTTTTAATGGCATCGATTCTACTCTCCCACCGTGTATCAGATAAAGGTTTTACAGTTATGGTAGGAAGTTCTTTCATGAGAATATGCCAACGGTAGGTGGAGGCTGAAAAAAAAACATATTTCTTGAATAATAGCAAAGAAATTTGTTACTTCAAGCGAACTTTTCGCAGCATCATTGACAACTAAATTAAGACTATGAGCTGCACAAGGGACAAAAAAGGCTCTAGGATTTATATCAAGGATTCTTTTTTGCAGCCCATTATGTTTGCCTTTCATGTTGGCACCGTTGTCATATTCCTGCCCTCGCATATCCTTAATATCAATATTTAATTCTTTTAAATAATTCAATAAAAAGGCCGTTAGTCCTTCACCAGTTGTATCTGTAACTGGGCAGAACCCTAAAAAATGCTCTCTAATTTCTATACCCTTTGAAATATCATTAATGAAAACGAACCTGACAACTACAGTTATTTGTTCTTCGTGACTCACATCAGGTGTACAATCTAATATAATTGAATAATATTTACACAATTTTAAAGTTTCGATTATATTTTGCTTGACTTTTTCACCTATTAGACAAATTAATTCATTTTGGATTTTATCACCTAAATAATGTGGCATATTATTGGTATCTTTTTGAATTCTGCCAATATGTTCCGCCATTATATTATCGAATTTTGCAATTGATTCAATTAGCTTCAAAAAATTACCATTGCCTTTTTCGAAAAGTTTTTGATTACTTCCTCTAAAAGCTGCATTTTGTCCAGCTAAATACTGTATGACACAAATGATTCTTTCAATAATTGACGTCCATCGTTTTTTTTCCAACTTAATTAAATTTTGGTTGACTGAGTCAACAGTTGTCCCTTTTTCAATCGATTTTTTTAGCTCGACCCATTTCTTAACACTCTCAAAATGCCCCTTACTTTTTTCGTGCCTGTCTAAATTTTGAGATAAGTGTCGCCAGTCAGTATAACCTTTATCATCGTTAAAAACATTATCAGTAACTTTAAATAATTTGCAACAAAAACAAAATACAGAATTATTTGACTTAGAATAAACTAACCATGTTCTAGGAACTTTTTCATTATTGCTTAATTTTTTGTCATAATAAGTAGTTGAAAAAGATCTGTTTGAATCGTCTAATGGAAATGCAATATTTTTCAATTGTAATGGCCCCAATTCAAGAATAGACATTTTAATGTTATCTGTTAAAACTTGCGGCCAAAGAGCAGGATCTTTCAATATTTCCATCCCAGCGTCCTCAGCAGCAACCTCGGTTGGTGGTGGTGAATCCGGTGTGTCCTGTGCATCCGCCTCGGATTTATTATTTTCTTGCCCTATTTCTGGATTTTCCATATGCGTGTCCTTGTTCGAATCAAGCTGTTCCTCCACTTGCAGGCTTGTTGATGGTTGTTCGGCTGCAGCCGCCGTGGAAACAAAAAATTTTTTTAAGGAGCCAGCCAGTCCTTTTTTAATTTCGTCTTTTTCGGACTTTCTTTTTCGATACTGAAAGCCGGAAAGTCTCTTTCTGCCATCGGCCATCTGAATTAAGCACAAATAAATTCTAAGGATAGCGAAACAGAAAAATAAGCAGAAAAGTTCAAATGTTTAAAATAATGAAAAATACTTACGTTTTAAAACTTTCAACTTTAAAAAGCACTATATTATTTAGCTCTTGCTTGAAACGTTTAGCCTTTTTATTTCTGCTTAGTTCAGTACAATCTTACTAGCATTCAATCGCAAACTAAACTAACCCCCAATTGCCCTTTTTAAGTTTGTTATCGTATATGCCGGCGGCATGCATGAGCATGAAGCATGTTGCAACAAAGCACAAATACACAATTTACTCATTATTTTTGTGTCTAAAGAGGGCCGCTTAGTCTAGCTGATTTCGCTGATCTATATAGTTTCGTGTTTCATGACGCTGCACCATAGCGACAGAGCGATAACTCGTGTGTCGGTATAATCACCGTGTACAATAGCAAACGGCACCGACGCGACGTGTTTATAATAAAAATAAATTATAAGTAATAAATTATTATTGTATGCTTGCCGCCTTAAAAATGCAACCGTTTCTCTGTATCAAGTTACCTTTATACGAAAAAAAGCCAGACACAAGACTATAACTTGATAAAAAATGTTGCATTTTCTAATGCCGCAAGGCACAAGCATACCTATCTTAAATTTCTTTCATTTTTCATTTTGCCGCCCCAAATAGTTTGCCGCCCGGGTGCTGTGCACGCTTTGCACCCCAGGCACGGCTGGCACGGAGTACGTCGCCGCCGAAGTTCTCGAGTTGACCGACAACGCGGCCCGCGACAACATGAAGACCCGCATCATCCCCCGCCATCTTCAGCTGGCGATAAGGAACGATGAGGAGCTGAACAAGCTGCTCTCCGAGGTTACGATCGCCTAGGACGGCGTCCTGCCGAACATCCAGGCCGTCCTGTTGCCCAAGAAGACGGAAAAGAAGGTTTAAAAATTCAATCCTCCGCCATCAATTTCGATTTTAGAAAACCGGTCCTCGTCCTAAGTCCAAGGAGGGCTGGATGATCCTGGAAGCTAAGTCCTAGAGAGCGCTGGCTGGTTTTCGTCCTAAGTCCAAAGAGGGTGGATGATGCTGGGAACTAATTTCTAAAGAGCGCTAGCTGGTTCTCGTCCTAAGTTCTGAAGGGGCTGGATTGACTCGAAGAGGAAGAGTGAATTATTGTCCCAAATGCTCCACTATTTAAAGGAACCGAATCTCTTGTGCCAAGCTCTCTCGCTGGTCATTGGCCAGCGAGGTGTGGTGGAATGTATATTTTCAGGAGGGTGAACATCATCCACCTTAACGTTAATTAATTTACGCTTCCAATTAGCGGTTTTATTTTATTAATGCTGGCTTGCTGACAAATAAAAACGCATTTTGATATTAAACACAACTGGTTTATTTTTTATATAGGCGCGGCGCTTTTATAGGCGTTTGCAGCTCCCAATGAAACATAATTCCGAGCGTTTTTTAAGCCACGCTCGGGCCCTTCACTCGGCTCGACGTCGGCTTCACGCCCATTGTTTCACCCGTATTTTGCTGCATGCATTGGCACCGCACACGTGGCTGTTTGATATGGGAAAGTGCTTATTATTAATTTATTAAGAGGAATATTTGTATACTAAAGATAGAACGGCTCCATTTGGCAGTCCGTGAACCGTTGTCGAGCGCCTTTTATGGTAACTTAGCCTTTGGGGTGTTTATTGACCTGCTCAAGTCTCGTACACTTTTCTGGGTGCATAGTTCGGGGTAATTTAAAGCTTCCAGATTTTATTAGGAGACCCGGACAATTTTTATGCTAAATTATAGAGATGCGCCCGGGATTGCTTCGAACAACATGTTCAGATTTTTCTCATCGTGCGCGCTGACCAAACTTAAAAGTTTGACTAAATTGGTCCCTTCCGTCGGATCGCTTTTACTTTCTTCTTTCTAGAGAGTCCACTCACATACATTTGTTTTAGCGGTTTTTCTTTTTCTGGCGGTGCGTGTCAAAGAGAGTTCCTACTTACCTGCTTTTCATCTCGACTTGCTAAATCCTCAAGGCTGCTTCCTCAGATGGCGGATAGGGAAAAGCCTATCACATATGGCAGATATCAAGAAAATGTTGGGCTCGGATTTAAACACCATATCTGTGAGTAACTAAGCAAGCGAACTATGATCATAATTAATCTATAAACGTCGCACCTAACATTGAACATCGTCCAGGCTTATGCTACGATAAATAACAAGTTAATTGAAGGTGCTACAACCTTATATATACTAACTTAGTCGAAGCTTTTAGACTGGAAAATATAGTCATGGAAGCGAACATATTTGATGAAAAGAGTATATCGAATTATTCTTAAACAACATGCAAAATCTACAAATGTATGGAGAGGGGTTGACGAATATCGACCCCAAAATAACAACCAACCCTCACACACTTGAGGAGTCTCAGGTATCGATTAAAACCCCTAAATTCCGTATATAATTTCAGCCCGGTAAATGTAAACTAACCGCTAATTCACAAGGCCTTGAGGTGTGGGACATCCGTTATACAGGGCAAAATATATATGCTTGGCGCATCGCCTGATGCACCAACCTTCCGTAATTACTTGCTACCTTTGGTACAACGCCGGATACAACCGTCTTCCGTGCAGCCTTGCTAGGTGGGTTGCGGTTCACCAAGGAGCAAAAAACCACGACCCCCCAGAAGAATTTGTTATTTTCATAATGTACAATTTAGTTAATTTAAAATTAAGAGTTATTTTGTGTAAATATCTAAACGGAATGTATTAACGGTAATTATACTGTGTTTTCCTTACCGTATATATTTGAGTTGAGTGAAGATATTTATCTGATTTTGAGCTAACCCGAGGTAGAAAATTTATAAACGTTTGAACTTTTCCGAATTTAATGAACGTCGCAAATGACAAGAATTAATTACCAAGAAGTTAAATTCGGGAGGGCAAAACGTCAATCACTTAAGGTTTGTAGATGATATAGTTCTGGTTAGTAAATCTCCAGGGAACTGCAAACGATGGTTGATGAACTAAACAACTTATCGAAGGAAATAGGACTTAAAATAAACATAACAAAAACAATATCCTCCCCGTAGAGGTTATTTAGATGATTTTTGAGGATTTCACGGCCATTGTAATTAAGTAACAAACGACTTCCGGGATTGGACCGTGTCATGGTTGAGATCGAAGAACTCAACGTTTCGTCCACTTTCGTAAGGGGCTGAGTCGAGTTTCGCCTCTGACGTGGTTCACGCGTTGAGTTACCGTGCTCTTCTCTCCCTTACATTGCAAAGAGTTTCGCCTCTGGCGTGGTTAACACGTTGAGTTACCGTGCTCTTTTGCTTTTTTCCTCCTGATGAAGCCCCTTACGAAAGTGGGCGAAACGTTGAGTTGTTCGATCTCAATCATGACACGGTCCAATCCCAAGAAGTCGTTTGTTACTTAATAACAAAAACAACTATGACCAATACCAAAAACGACATTAATATCACATTGAATCAGAACAGCATAAAGCTAGATTTATAGATTGACGTTCTGTTTACGCAACGTTACCGTTTTCGCTACCGCACAAAATGACCAAATCCATTTTCATTGTCGCATTTATAATTTTACGCAACGTTCCCGTTTACGTCCCCTCTCGCGCAAAACATAGTCATGTTTCATGTTCTGCGTCAACGTTGCGGAAGCGGGATTAGCGGTAGCCAATCAACGTAGTGCTCTGTGTCGGTAAAACAGATCGCTGACGCAGTGCCACTGACAGATATTTTTGATGTATTTTACCCTTGATTTTACCATAACCTCAAAGTTGATCGAAGTAGAGCACGTGGACAAGGCACCTAAATAAGAATAAAATTAATTGTTGAATATGTGTGGTAAGTACCGATGGGGCCACAATTATATATAACAGCAATAAGATAACATGAACAACAAAATAAAATGCTTGAGTAAGAAAGAGATGACCATACAACAAAATTATTTTAGTAGGCACAATTAGTTGACATATGTCATAATTAAAGTAAGCGTCAAGCCTACTCGTATATTTGCTACTATGTTTATCTCTTTCTTACTCAAGCAATATGTGTTATCTTCTTATTCATGTTAACTCATTGCTGTTATATACCGTGTGTCCACAGGAGGACGCACCATAGGGATTACCTAATAGAATGGAAAGATCTGCTAATGCTGTGATCGTCGGCACGCTAAAACGTTGTTTTCTGGCTTCTGACTCGCCACTGTATGAAACAATATTGTTATAAATGGTACAAGAAAAGGGACGGTGGTCACAACACTGGTTGATATTTATATTCTATTAGCATTATCTTATCTCTATGGTGCGTACTCCTGTGGACACACGGTATAATTGTGGCCCCATCGGTATAATGTGGTGTTGTAGAACCCCTGGTTTTTCTATTTCTATATATGGGCCTGGTTTTATAACGCCTGTTTCTCTTCCTTTTTGTTAACAACATTGCCGCAGCTGTTAAACACACAAGAGCTATACCTCCTAAACACTTGTTTATATGATTCCCGTTCATGATGATCTCAAAATAATTATAGAAAACCTCACTTTTACACTTATAACGTGACTACACTTATAATAACCTCAAAAATGCATTGGTACTACGCATGTGCGACGCGTAGCAAAGGTTTGCGGAACGTTAATTTATAAATTGAAGGTCTTTCTCCAAACGTGAACAGAGCGGGGACGGTAACGTTGCGTAAACAGAACGTCAATCTATAAATCTAGCTTAACGCTCGTGAACAGTTCATATATCTGGGACAAAACATAACAACATCAAAATAATATAAATGAGGAAGTAACCAGAAGAATTAAACTAGCTTAGTGTGCATTTAGAAAACTCAGTAACGTCTTTAAATCCGATATCCCTAACAACTTAAAATGAAAGGTGTACAATCAATGCGTTTTGCCAGTCTTTACATATGGAACAGAAACCTGGAGTTACACTAAAAACAACATAAGAAAAATGGTAAGAGCCTAGAGAGCCCATGAGAGAATTATTTTAAACATCAAACTAACTGATCGTGTAAGAAATCCGGAGATAAGACATCAGACAAAACTTATCGATGTAATACAGAAGATGGCACAACTGCAATGAACCTGGGATGGACATATCGATAGAATAAAAGGGCAAACCGTGTAATAGATTGGCGTCCAAGTGAAACTAAACGCAGTGTGGGAATACCAAATACACGATGGAGAGACGATGTGGTAAAAATAGAAGGTATGAGTTGGCAACAAATCGCACAATACAAACATAAGTGGAACAACAAGAGGAAGGCCTACATCCAGCAGTGGATGAATATAGCCTTATCGTTCGTGTGAAAACGTTACAATACGGAGAAAGAGTATGGGGCTTTATTCGGAACTTCCTTCGCAAGTGTAAGCTTTGAAACTAAAAAGATTGAAAATATCAAAGGAAGAAAAATAATTTTTAAGGTGTCCACCCCGTATATGTTTCTTAAAAATTGTCTCTTTTCTTCAAGGATAAAAACCTAAGCTATTTGCAAAATATTACTTTTATTTAACAAATACTTCGCGAGTTAAAGCAAAAATAGACTGAGTTTTATTTTTTAAGTTACTTACCCTATATGCATTTTACCAAAAATATATTCGAATTCGACCAGGTATATAATCCGCATGCAAAGCATAGTTTCCAACAAATAGTTTTTAAGCTATACCGCCAACAGAGGACGGACAGACAAACAGACGGACAGGCGGAATTGAAAAAACATGTTTTCGTTATCTGGAGAGAGCGGAGCGTAAATATCTGAAGAAATATTGCAAGATAATTTTCTCACAATTACAATACTTCCTTCGTCTTTTATACGAAAAAGAAAGATACTGTAATCCAGCGAACCATCGGTTGAGTAAATTAATCATATTCGTCTGAGATATTCTTGCTTAGTTCTTCCATATGGCATAAGGCTGTTTTATCAATGCCATCACAGATTACTTCGCAATCTACCAAGATTAGTTACATTGGTGTGCTATGTAGCCTTTCGTTTTTCATAATTTGTCTAACCATAAACTGTGGACCAATTGTGGCTTTGTCTTTTTTTAACCCTGCTTGAGAGTGAGTACCTAATTATTTTATTAACGTAAATGCACTTTAATTCTTTATCTTCAGATGTTTATAGGCTGCGCATAACATAAATATCTGTCTATGATTTAAAAAAAACCAGGTGGTCTAGTTCTGATATCCTATAGAGCTCCTTTACCGCTTGCCAGACGTATGGTCCTACAATAAGTAATAATAATTATTATAAATCGAATGATCGAAGTCTGAAACGACTTGTCTCTTTGTTCTATTCTCAAGAAAAATGTCGCATGTAGTAGTACGTGATCTGTCTGGTTAACCTTATTCCATCAGAAAACTTACAGATGACTGTGTGGCGTTTGTGATGATGTGTGGTACTTCTGTCATTATGTTATTCGAGCCGCTACTTTAAGAAACATTTATCAATTTTAGTAACATAATCACCCATAACGGCCATAACAATAAATTGGCATGTCATCTTCTGGTATGTTCTCTTTCCCCACCTGGAGTAGCTTTGAATTCATCACTAAGACAACGGATAATATTATGTGGTTGAATATTGTTCGTATTCTTATATAACACATTCTTTTGTGTAAATTCGATTATATGTTCCTGTAGTTTTCGCCCATCCATGAATCCCGTTCGAAACTTTTGTGAACTCACTAAGGACTCCTGAGAGTTATTACTATATTTTACACAGACAAATAATTAAAGTTGCACTTTTATTAATAGCTGACTGTGTCGCATATCGTTCAGCATCTCTATAAGAAAACTTGTCATTCAGAAACTTCACATTTTTAGCAGTTGAGAACAGCAAAATCTAATTAATTGCAAACGTCAAATCAATTGCAAAGAGTTCGAAATTTGTATGTTACACTACAAGAAAAGTTGAGTTTATGCTTTTAGAATTCAATAAATGCCTAATCAACTGTTGTTGCAGTCTAAAAATTTCAACATTTCACCAAGTTAACCGTTTACTGAAACAGTTGCGATCGAACGCGGTAACTGTCTTATTATTATAGGCCAGCTGCCTCTTGTTAAGCACAAAGTTCATTCTAGTACATATTAAAATTAACTTTTTTAAAAAATTGGGATAACCTCGTTTTACATGTAAAATTTTTCAAAATAGTGGAAACATGTTTTTTCGAAAAAGCTGAGCCTAGATAAATAGGCGTTTGCATGAGGCGATCGTTATACAGCAAATATAAAATGTATCCAGTCGTTTGTGCTACAGCTTTTACGTCCGTACGCACGTTTCCTCACGTGATATGCTTAAGAAAGTTTGATAAATAGCACTTTTTTCAGTAAACAAGCCTTCAATGTAACAAGCCATATAATATCATGATCACAATAACAAGGAAGCTCATCTGTCTCAATTAAATAAAATTTTCTTGTAGCTAAGGCGTGATGAGTTTTGAAATGTTCAGCGTGGTATTACATTATTTTAACTAATTCGCTGTCAAATTAAAGCAAATTTATGCTGTACTATGATCGCTTTATAGCACTTTCCCAAATCGACATAAAAGTGAATTATAGGCAACATCATGTCGACAGAATTAAACGAAAGATGTCACTTGGCTCGACTAAACCTGAACTTATTACTTTTATGCGTAAATATGCAGGGTGTTTCAAAAACATGCTGCCGAACTTAAGGATAACTTTAAGAGAATGTTACAACATCAAAATTGTGCATATAAACGTTTCTTTTAAATCCCTGCCCGCTGCTAACTGTGTGGAGTGTATAAAAGGGTACTTACCCGAAAGACGATTTCGAAATTACAAACAGGAAATACTCGATTGCGCTTGCATCAAAATCCTTGTAAGTCCTCTTCGGACCGAAGATTGTCTTACTGTACGAAGCAATCACAAAAATGTCTTCTATTCATAGTGAAGTTGAAGTTGACGGCTATCCTCGGCACTTTGTAATTTGTTGAAATGGGTTTTGTGTATTATGTATTACCCCACACTGACAATCCATACAGCATAAATGGTTTGAGAAGGATTTTGTAGATGAGTACTGAGTACGGTGCACTCAGATTATAGATATGACCTTCTGTCATAGTTCTAACTTATATTGTGTCAAGATGAGCGCCCAGGTATTTTGTACGACGCCTATAATTGGCCTAACGGCTGTTGGCTGAGTGCGAATTAAATAAATAAATAAATAAATATTCTACTTCCTAAACAGTAAACATATTTTTTTAGTTAAAATATCACATGCAATTTTTTCTGAAGGCATATTGCGATCTTTCTAGTGTGCTTTCTAGCGTATCTTTTGCTCGAACTTCTAATCTTCTACTCAAGATTATTCTCGGTATACTAAGTTAAGTGATTCCCTTGTAATTTCTACAACCTCTTACCTTTTCTTTCTTAACATTTTGGCTTCGGATACAATATTGTACGAATGTATTTCAAATCCCTGTAATAAACATGAAAATATAAATTTTTTGGGAGACTTCAATTTTCCACAATAATCATGACCTTTTTCCGAACTACCAAATAACGCCAATAGAAATTACAAATTCATAGATTTACTTATAAATAAAAAAGACTCAACTAGTATCTGAGTTTACAAGATTTATAATAAGTTAAACTTCCTTCTCTTCTGGAACTTATTAATTTCAGCAGACTGACCAATAAATAACCTTAACCATCTTTCTCCAATAGAAAAAGTGCCAGCATGCGTAGCAACCACCTGGCAGATTCCTTATTCAAGTGTAACTGATCGTATAAAATAGCCCAATCGCTAATCTTTGTATTGCTTACTATATCATCCACCGTAATTCTTCTGTTCTCCATAACTAATTTTGCCATCATATCTTCATTTTGTGCACATCTTTTATCGTCTTCTGAACTTATACTTCCATGTTTAAATTCCATTTACCAACGTCTAACTGTAGATTCCAAAGATATCGACTGTTCATATATATTTTTTAAACGTTCGGAAATTTCCGTAAAGTGAATTCCCTCTTTTGTAAGAAATTTTAATAGCTTGGTACTCGATTTTTTTCATTTTCAGTTAACCTGTTATATTTTGTTTTACCAAACAGAAGTTAATAAATAAAACTTTAAAAATGTGCAGGCACAACGACCAAAAATAGATAGGAAATACGGTGTACGAAGTACAAATCTTTACATGTTAACTATACCTACATGAAGGTGACCGCCTCTCAGTAAATTAAGGGAAAATATTAAACTAAAACATAAAAAATGCTTAGCCACGGTGTCCTGTTGTAGCATAACGATGCCCATCCCGCACTTGCAACATCAAATATTTCCACATCCACCATATTCACCTGATTTAGCACCTTCTGATTATCATTTACCAGGATGATTTGATGGGACGTGAGACTCGAAATGAAAGACACGAGTTAGAACATTATTTTTTTTATTTTTCAACATATTCTCCTCGTACATCAGCACACTTGGACCAGCGACGCTGAAGTGCCATTATGCCTGTTTTGTAGTGATCTTCTTCAAGGCTGTCAAAATATTGCTCCGTTGCAGCAATTACTTCTTCCTCCGTCTTAAGCTTCTTTCCGGAAAGGAAAAGTTTGAGCATCGGGAATAGGTGAAAGTCATTCGGAGCAAGATCTGGCGAGTAAGGTGGGTGGGGAATAACCGGGAAGCGAAGTTGATCCAATTTCTCACGAACAATACGACTGGAATGGGAAGGAGCATTATTATGACAAAAGAGCACATTTTTTCGAACCATTCCGGGTCTTTTTTCAGCAATTGCTGCTTTTAGTTGGTCCAAAAGTGCAGCATAATATGCTCCGTTGATGGTTTGGCCCTTTGTAAAATAGTGGATGAGAAGTATCCCCTTCGAATCTCAAAAAATCGTAGCCATTACTTTCCCGGCCGATAAAAACGACTTAGCCTTCTTTGGTGGAGGACTGCCATGATGTTTCCACTGTTGAGAATCCAAGTTTCATCGATCGTAACAAAGCGGTGCAGAAATTCAACCTGATTTTTGTTAAACAGCTTCAAATTGTCGCTTGATGTTTGCACTCTTTCTCGTTTTTGATCAGCATTCAGCAAGCGCGGCACCCATCTTGCTGACAGCTTAGACACACCCAATTCTACGTGCAAAATATGATGTATGCGCTCAGTTGATATGCCTACTATCTCGTGAATGTTTATTCTTCGATCCTTCAAAACAATACCATGCACTTGATCGACTGTTTCCGGGGTTGTTACCGTTTTTGATGGTCCTGGTCGTTCATCATCTTCAATGCTCAAATCACCCAGCGACAAATCGTTGCTTTCGAAGGGGCATTGTCACCCAATGTTTGCTGCATATCGGCCAAAATTTCAGTCGTATTTAGCTTCTTAAAAAACAAATATTGAATCGCACCACGAATAGCGTTTTTATCCATTTTAGGATTTTCCATTTAAGCGTCGTTTTTAAACCATTGCAATTTCTTAACTGAACGCCACAGATAAACTAAACTTCACTTGTGAGCATAAAAAAGATGGCGGAACTCGAAAATGATGTTAATTTTTACCGCTAGAAGGCACTAGTAGTCGAGTCGCACGTCCCGTCAAATCATCCTCGTATTTAGGCACATACAGAGTTATTTACGTGGAGCGCATTTTAAAGACGATGAAAGTGTCAAAAATGCCAGTGGGAGAAAGCGCAAAATGCAGACTTCTATATAAAGGAAAATTTAAAGTTGAAGCATCGGTGAGACTATATTATTATTATATTTGGCGATACATTCTTCATAGAATTGATGCCGCTCCTTGGAGCCCTTCTGACTTTGTTAGTGGGGTGGTTCGTCACTCCTCTCCACGTGAGACTATATAGAAAAGGTTAAAACTATACAAAGCGTTTCAAAATAAAAGCAAGTTCATATTTGAGAAAGGTAACATTTGTCTCGTGTTTCTTTCGTGTCCTATTTTATTATCTATATCATCTCTCTGTATGTATCATCTTTCTGCAGCATTTCGAAGTATTTCCTTTTTCATCTTTTATCTTTGTACAGCCATTGGCTTCGTGTGTCGTAATTGTTTCAAAGATCCATCTTCTTTTAATTTGTGTCCAAATTTTATCTAGAATATTTCTTTTGCTTCCTTTTACTGCATTCTTCGTGTACTCTTCATGTTTTCTTCTTTGCAAGTATCTTTTTTATGTTGATTTGTTCTCATTTATTCTATTTTTGATATCTCGAGAGTGCGAATTTGTGTTGTTGTATTTCCTATTTTTGCTGTGCTTTTGCAGCTCGTTTTATATTGCTTTTAACATTCCACTTGGTTTTCTTTAAATTCTATCACTCAAATCCATTATATATTTTTGACTTCCTGAATTTACTAATCGTCGTTGGTTACATATCTTTCATTTCTATATGGGTCGGGCGCATATTTATGCATCTCTTAGTGTTAAGACAAGGCTGGTTGCTACATTTTTAAAGAAAATGCCATTCATTTGTATCACTACTTACCTCTTCTTCATTTTTTCCTAAATGCGCTTCTATGATTTTATCATTATTTCCAACCCCACATTTAGATCTCACATTATGATCACATGGTTATCTGTTGCATATATTTCTTGTTGTAAACTGTAAAAAATCATGTTTACATTTATTATATTTGTGCATGTTTATCGATTGTAAATTTTCAGATTGACAAGCATTATGCAAACAAGGTAACAGTACGGCAAACAAACCACAGTAGCTGATTACAAACACGATAAACTAATAGCGCAAACAATACATTCCACATATCCAAATAAAACTACATTTTAAGAGCTAATAACCGGCCGCGCCCAAGGTTAATATTATATCCACCTTAATAACGACAAACCTGTGTAAATTAATCTAAGCAATGCCACAGCCGCCCAACCGTGCTCGTTATCCCCCAGTAATTACTTTCTGGTACATTTACAATCGAGCAACGTGCAAACAAAGCTGGTGTTGGAAGTCGCTGCAATTTAGCCTTGACGATTCGCTGCTTGTCAAAGTCGTAACCGTAGCACTTTGATAGCATCAGGATCACGACCGTCTGAATTAGATCATCCTACTAATTATTTGGACAGCGGAACTTTCTACAATCTGCCTTCGATTCTTTCGTGTACTTTAATGAAACGGCGCGAATGTGAATGAACACGCAAACAGGTGGGCTCGGCTGTGACATCGACTAATTTGTTTTTACTATGGACTGTCTAAATCGTCACACGTTCATTTTGGTAATAGATTTAGGAACTACACTGGTTCTACTGTAAACACATAACTTACACTTTAATTTCGTTTCCTATTTTTTTATTGCGGAACTGGCGTTCTTGTCAAAGAATCGACAGTTAATATAAACCATGCAGGTAGGTATTAATTTTTATATAAACTATATGTACATTTAGCCCTATTATAGGTAAGGCATGTAAACGAATGCCTTACGGCTCAGAAATTTCTATATCTTTATTTCTATATGTATTGCTACACCTTCACGTATAGTGATTTTAATCTGTTTATGAATTATATTTTTATCAATTTAAATTACCCTATTTATGATTTGAATATCAATGATTATTCTTTGTACTAGCTCTTGAAAATCAGGGGTGGATTCCTTTTATCGAGATTGCTTATTCTGAAATCTGATGTTCTGATTTTTAATTTTTTTATCACAAGTCAAAAATAACTTCTGTGAAATGATATGTCAAACAACTTTGAAAATTAAATGACAAATACCATATCATTTCACTGCCACACAACAACATCAACCAGTAAGTAATTCTGTAATAACAAATTCACCTTTTTAGTCTTTATTTTCTTATTTCAGTGCTTACCCCACTACTTAATATCACACACCTTTCACTTGAACTTAACAATGTCCTGGATGTCAACCAAGCTGTCCCACTCTGCCTAAACTCCAACCTCTTCAGTCCCCAATCACAACAAAAGGCTCCAATGACAGACAAGATGTCCAACTGACCAGAATTAGGGATACAAACTCTTCTACAGCATGGAACCAAATAGACCCTAGCTTCAGCCACCTAACTCCAACACCGTATCCTCCAATTTCCTGAAACGTGATTCCTCTACTGATGGTCCTCCCTTGGAACTCTCCCTTGGCACCAACAGCTCGACGTAATACAATTCAATTATTATACAATGTCAAATGTAATTATCCAATAAACTTCACTTAGTATTTTACCCCAGTTGTTTCTCATTTGTAGATTAGTTCCGCTTTTCAATAAGTTTTTCATCACATAGATACTTGTATACTTCATTAGTTTTATTTCTCTTCTCCTTAGGTTAAATTTTATTTCCATATTACCACGCCAATTTAGTTTAAACTTAACCCTTTTTAATATCCAAAGATTACTTTTCAAAATAGGGTTATCTCAATAATTAAAAACAAAGTCCTTAACGATATTATTTTATACTTTTAACACTCTATATACTTTTTTTTATTTCTACTATTTATAATAATTTATTTCGATTAAGTATTTTTCATTCCCTTCAAATCCTATATTTCTAAATATTACATTATATTTGAATCCATCTGTTTCTCAAATATCCATATTCTACTCAATTATAAATTCTATTTTCTTTTCTAATTACATAATAATTATTCATACTCCCAATTCATATTTAAATTTATCCTGATTATTTTTAACTATTGTAATTTCTTAATCTCATTTTAATATTGATTTTTATACCCGTGTATATATCATTACAGTATATTGTTGTGGATAGTAAACGATACAAGTAGCAAAGTCTAAAATTTAACACCAACAACAGATGCGTTTGGCATGGAAGATTTGATTAAAAGTACGACTCCAGCTGCTTAAAATTTAATAATTTTAGTCAGTTCAGCTAATGACATAGCATCCTCATTTGCCAATTTAAAAGTCATGTGATTGACTAGAGCCAATCAGATTTAATAATTTCAAAACAAAATGCTTGGAAACGTAGCTTCTAACTGAATTTTATGAAAAAGTTGCTCACAAAACCCCATGTTAAGTAGACGAATTTTTAAATTGTTAAATTGTCTAAACTTACATTGTAATTTATTCGCCTGTCAACACGTGCTAGTGTTAAAAAAATCCAGTAAGTGAGCAGTGTTTATTTGTGTGAGCTTTCAATCTGTAAGCGCAACTTAACCTATTAAAAAGTTAAATAAAAATATCAATAAAACGAATGATTTTGGAAGTATTTAATACAGAAAAACCTGTAAAGGGTTTTACTCAGAACATTCTTCGCAAGTGGACGTTGTGGCACTAAACAGTTTTAAAAATCAAAAGACACAAGGAGTAAAAAGAGCTTAACGTTCATAATAATACCGAAGAGTAAACACTTGGCAATGCGCATTACATCAATTTTCAAATAAAAAACTTAGCAGCGGTAGCATTCGAACTTCAGCGCCTGCGAATGCGATTTTAACGATTGGTAGTAGCCTGCGAGCAAACCGGACGTTGGTCGTTTGCAGAATTCGAGATCAGGCATCAAACGTGTAAACAGCTAGGGAAAAGGCCAGTGTGCGCAGCGAACGAGAACGATAACTTACCCAAATTACACCTACCAAAGTTAGCAGTGAAGGTGCATCTAAAATGACAGACGAAACCCCAGCAACCGAGCCATCTTTCTTGTCTTTTTGGATGTTATTATAGTACAATGGGGCTATTTGCGAATGTAGGCTAGGTGGAATGATAATGGATGACAACAATAACACTTATTTTTAGTTGAGAACACAAGTGAAAGAAACATACAAGAACATAAATACATTTAGCAATGACACAG
Source organism: Agriotes lineatus (assembly GCA_940337035.1). Taxonomy (NCBI): domain Eukaryota; kingdom Metazoa; phylum Arthropoda; class Insecta; order Coleoptera; family Elateridae; genus Agriotes; species Agriotes lineatus. The sequence continues at coordinate 56,156,327 of OW679194.1, read as the reverse complement.
TTATACATAGAACACAACAATTTACAGGTAAATTACTAAAGTCCGAAAATGCATACACAATAGATGGAGATGAACCGGAGTATTTGTCGTAAATATGTTGAACCGAGTGAATGAACTGGAATTTGACCAAGTTTGCCGCATGCTTAAAGACTGCAATGAAAGCAGTTCCTCCTTATCTGGCTTATTATCTATTTGCCAAAGGAATGCTTCGTAAACAAGGGCTTACAGTGACCCATTGCCCACCGAGTAGAAACTTCCGGCCTCGGAATTGGATGTATTTCTTCCTTCTCATTTGCGTCAATCCTCTATTTACACGCCTGGATCAGGGGGTGGCCACTTTACGGTACCGGCAGTAGTAACACTTAGCTCTATTGTTTTGGAAAGCCTTCTGCAACTGCCTGCTTCTAAACTCGGATATTGGGTCGTGGTGATGAAGTAAACTGTGGGATTAATGGATGATGCCTTTTATTAGCTGAAAGAGTTGAACGCTAGCCTACTGTGACATCTCGGTTCCCTGCAGCTTGGTTTTACTGGACTTTCTTCGGACAGCGTATTTTGAATAGCTGAACCCTTTTCTGAAATTTTGCGGGGCACATAATTTAATTCTTGATGTTTTAGACATTACGCTGCATATTGCGTAGCGTTTTTACTTAAACACCCACTAACAGCCAACACAGTATATTTGTACTTTTTTCGCGGAACGATTTATGATAGCCCACATGTTGGTTTTTCGCTGTGCTTCGCCACAGCTTCAATAAGCGCTTTGTTTGTCAAAAATTAGGAAGGCCACGATAATTAGTTAATTTAAAAGATTGAGATGACCAGCGATTGTTTTAGTTTCATTACGTTATCTGAAGTAAACTTCCCTAAGATCAAAATTATATAAAAGGGTGTCAAATTGAATGCTTAGTACCCACAAATAAAGCCTTTGGTCAAATTTTCTTTTCGACTAATGAACAGGTTCCATATGGCATTTTATAATAATACAGTCCGGGTATATTACAGTTTTTTGTCGTCTTTCCATGCCTAAACGTTACTTTCTCTATTTTTCGCAAGCTCCACCAATAGGGTTTTTTCTTCCAACACTTTTTTCATACTTTCGTTCGATGATAAGCTAGGTCTTCTCCATTTGCTTCTATTCAGAGGAACTCATTTCATCATTTTCAGCGGTCGTAAGAAGTTCGTAAGACGTGCCCAAACTATTTCAAGTTTTTAATTTTTATTCTATCCTTCGTGGTTTCTTCCCAGTATCCCAGTGTGCACAGACACGTTGAACTAACGTTGAAACATAACTTTGGACCAAATATCATATTAACCTGTTTTTCACCGTTACGTGGTTGATTCTGTGTTAGCCTACCATCTTTTAAACTCGTGACCAAACAAGATCATTAAGTTACCGGCTATTTAACGTGTTTTTTACGTTTGATTGCCAAGTTGACATCTTTTGAACGTCATGTTGTTGCACAATTTTCACCGATATGTTAACATTGTAACGTCGTTGCCTTTTCTACAGAAAATCTATGTGCTTTATAAGTTAAAACGACGTTTTATTAATGTTATTGTTTAGTTAAGTGTTTACGTTATAAGCACATTACGTTTCAACCACAACTTCAACTTGATTTTTACGTTGAAACGACGTTCTAATGGATACAAAATTTATATTTTATTTAGGTCAAGTATTAACTACAGAAGAACGATACTTTTTTTCTGGATAATCTTTATTGTGCTCAGACCAACTGAATAAAATAGCGACTTCATTGGATAATCTAAATCCCAAACAGATCAGGTTGCTTCAGCAGTATGTAGTTCCAATCAAGGTCGGCAACCGTTGCACCTTAAATGGAAAATAATAAGCATAGTGGAATATAGGACGTACTACCTACCATGCATTCCTTTAACGCAATTCTGCTAGCCTTATGTCAAACTGGAATATTAACCACACAACGTTCTGGCTCACAGATTTTCCGTATTTTACAGTCACACAAATGGCGACCTAAACAGTGAATCCAAATGACCAAACAAAGGGAGAGAACGGCTTGTCAGCATACTGTAACATTCCACTCTTGTGTGGTGGCATAAAGCGTTTTAATTGGACGGCATTATCATGTGAGCAATGACCTTACGCGCTGAGAATGCGATGAAGAATGGTACAACTTTCGTGTTTTCGTGACCGTTTTAACGTTTAACATTAACCCTTCGTCTACATACACTTAAAATCAACGAGAGCAACACGTAATGCAAAAACCTTATTAGCACGTTATTGTAACAACGTTATATCGAAGTTAACATACTGCTACTAATCTAAAAGGCGTTTTATATTAACGTTATTTTAACGTAATATGGAAAATGTAAAATTTTCATGTTTTTTATAAACCTAAAATCTACATTTTAAATTAATTGCTGGTGTAAAAAGTTATTAATATCAACGCCATATCGGCGTCATATAAACACTCTCAATAAACGTCATAGCCAACACGTTTAGTAAACTGAGTTATTACATAAACAGTAAAAAAAATTACTAAAAATCAACGTCGAGAGAATGATGTTAACTTCTTCTACATCATGACATCTTTCCAGATGTGTTGTGATTCTAATATGACATGTTTGAAAATGTGTCGTCCAGAAAATTTCTCCAGACGCCTTTATCTTGGGTCATGCGTAAAACATGTTCCCAGGGTTCCTGGAGACTCTTTCGCGTTATGTCGATCCAGCGTTGGGGAGATCGTCCTCGTCTTCTTTTTCCATCTGGCTTTCCTTGTAGTATGTTTTTTCCATGTTCTTTCTTCTGGAAATGTGGCCAAAGAATTTGAGGGCTTTCTTAGAAATAAGTGAAGAGAGGCGATGTTAACTATTGGAGAACATTTAAAGATTAATTTTCAACGAATGGCGTCTTTTTAAGTATGCAAACATGTTTTCGACGTACTTTAAACGTGCACGTGTGCCTGCTGGGTTAATCTTCTGTTCTTCGTCTAATTTCTGCATGAATGCGGCGATCTGTCCTTGCAACACCGGCAGTTGTTCTAAGATAGTTCACTTTAATGAATTTGTTTTCCATTTCAACCAAAGATCTGCCAATGCATTTTTCGTTCTTTATTAAAGTGTGTCTATTAGTCTAGAGAAATTAGACAAAATAAAAGCAAAACTTCGGAAAAATTCCCGGAAAGCTGGATTTAGGTATGAGCCTTGATATTGTGGTTCTAAACAAAATGTCAAAAGTCCTCATCGATCCGAGTGCCGTTAAAAATTTTAAGGGGGGCAAAGGTCACCAAAAACGGTATCTCGTGAATATCTTGTTAACGGTCACTTTGACAGAAAAAATACTGATTATCAAATTTGGAGCTTATGAAATTCCTAACAATAAAGATATCATGACTTTTATTCGTAAAAGTAACCGTTTTGGAGATACTTCGATTTACAGAGTTGAAACGTGCACTCTTTTCCACACCACCTTCGAGGTAGAGTACAAGGTGCGTTTTTTTCATGTGGTGTCCCCAGTAGGCATATTCCACGTTTATTATTGTTTGAAAAATGTTTATTTTAAAATAAAATTATTATGAATTTGTTCATTAATCAATTTTGGATTCAAAACAGGAGTTATTAATATTCATCTTCAGACTCTATTTCAATCGGTATCCTTTCGTCTTCATCACCTTTTTCTTCTTCTTCTTGTTCTTCTGCTGTCTTCTCTATTTCCATAGATTCAGTCAGGAAACGTGATGGTTCTACATCTTCAGTGGAGTCGCAAGTATCGACGTCATTTATATCGTGTGTTACATTTAAGTAAGACTGACCTTGGCAATTACCACAAACTGGTGAACAGTATATACCAACTTTTCTGCGTCCGTAGTTTAAGCTACACCCCTTGGTGCAATTGCAAAAAATAGTATTCAGCAGAATGTCTGGAGCAGGTGGAGGCAGAGTTTGAATTGGTTCCAAAATGTTATCCCTTAACTTCCATCCCCAGTCTTCAGGAGTAAGCTCGTTCCCTAGCCATATTTGAACCTGGTAATAGACCCGATATAAATGTTGCCGATCAGCACTAGATGTTGGCGGAAGAATAGATAACTGAACAGGTTTTTTGAGCTGTGTAGATTTCACAAAAGTTGAATATCTGTGAGTATCAATAGATGCCTCGTTTACTGGAGCCTTATACATAGCCGGGAGAAAACGAATTCCATTCTTGAAAATCAAGTTTGGAGAATATTCTGTCTTAGTAGAAATTTCTGCATAATTTATTAATTTCTTATTTTTTCAAACAATTTGAAGAGAATCAGTTTACCTTTCTTAAAAATTGCTTAAATAATTTGTTATAAACGTTTGAAGAAAAAATACTATACGTTATTCGAAACAAAATATCTTTATGTGGCTCGGCTGTAATTAAACAGTCCAGCCACGCCAAATAAAGTATAATTTTTGCTCCTAATAACAAAATATACTATTATGCCCCTACGCGAATAGCAAGCAGATGTCCCTTGAGGTTTTTTGACAACGGAGGGAAACTTTTCGGAGCACATTCCTTCTCTATCTAGACTACAGTGTACTATATATGTGTTTCTTTCTATTTTTATGGGCTGTGAAACGCAAGTCGCAACTCCAATGAGAAATACATGCCATTGAGGAGTGCATCTATTCGTTACGACTCTGTAAATTGAATTATCTCCAAAACGGTTACTTTTACGAATAAAAGTCATGATATCTTTATTGTTAGAAATTGCATAAGCTACAAATTTGATAATTAATATTTTTTCTGTAAAAGTAACCGTTAACGAGATATTCACGAAATACCGTTTTTGGTGACCTTTGTCCCCCCCCCCCTTAAAATTTTTAGCGGCACTCGGATCAATGAGGACTTTTGACATTTTGTTTAGAACCACAATATCTAGGCTCATACCAAAATCCAGCTTTCCGGGAATTTTTCCGAAGAGCAATGTCTAATTTCTCTGGACTACTATCCCACCAAATACTGGTTAAACATTTTGAAATCCTGCTCTGTTCTGTTCTGTTCTTGATTTTTTAAATTCCTAGCCATTCTCCAAGATATTTATATTAGCAAACGTATATCATTTGCTGATGATCATTAATTTATATAGGGAAACGCGTATCAAAGCATGCTACAATATACCTACTCTGTTTTGTTCAGTTTATGTTCAAACCCTATTCCGAATAAGCTGTATTTAGAATTTTAAGAATAAACTTGTAAAATTGTATTTATCTTGTACTATTACAAATCGGTCGGCTGCAAAATTCAAAGTGTGACTAAACACTGGTTGCTGGTATACCCATTTTCTGAACTCAACTTATCCAATCTTGCCATGTTATGGAATAAGGAAAGATATTAAATTGAAGCTGAAGTTTAATACTTCTATTTATTGTTATAGAAGAAGGATTTGCAGCTAAGATGTGACGATGAAATGATTTCGTTAATGAATGGAAGGAAAAAAGTTCAAATAACTTAATTAAATTAATGAAATATTAACATGATCAATATTAAATCGAATTCTGTTAATGGAATTAAATAAATACATAAATAAGTCTCCTGAATTTTGAAAGTTTAACACAGCCGGAGTAGAGCTCAGTAAACTATAGTTTAGGCCTATGGTTGCAAGAATAGGGTTAAATACATTTAATTGCTCTTGAACCAAAAACAGTCTGGTAAAAGCATAATCAATGTCGAGAACGACTTAAATGTAAGCGTTTGTTGACGGTTGTTAATTCGTGTGGTAGCATTAAAATATTGGAACGAGCAGGTTGATTTCATCTTTGGCGATTTTAAAAAGTCAAATATGACAATTTGTGAGATATTTATTTCAGATAACTTTCGAAGACCAAGTTCCAATGATATTAAGCAACAAAATTCCGAAGTACAAGATTTACTAGTAGACCAAAGCTGAGAGGTAGGTGTGTGGCTTGCAAGAAACGATTGTAACGCTAGCTCCCGTTTCAATTTGAGTAATTTAATATTAAATAATATTTGCAAATTTAAACGTCGCCGACCTTTCGCGTTATCAAGAGCCGCGGTGTGTTCCAATAAGATAAGACAATTCCGCCCGTAACAACAGCGCGAACAAAGGCGAGACGCGCGCCGTTCCTCCCCTCCTAGAAACTTTGCAAGACCTATAAAACCAGTTGCAGAGCGTATTTCAAGAGAGATTTCCAAGAGATTCCTGATTCTCCTCCAGCATTTATTCCAGCAAACACCTAGTTCCCGATCCTTCATCCTGTCCTATCCAGAGAGTTCCTCCGTCGACTCTACCAGTACCTGGGGAACCGTTCCGAAGCTGAGTTCAAGTTAGTGGTTTCGCAAGAAACGCCTGACACGCCAGCAATATTTTCCTCTAACCCTCCTAATAAGCTGAGTTCAAGTTAATGGTTTCGCAGGAAACGCCTGACACGCCAGCAATATTTTCCCGAAACCTCCTAATAAGCTGAGTTCAAGTTAATGGTTTCGCAAGGAACGCCTGACACACCAGCAATATTTTCCCGAGACCTCCTAATAAGCTGAGTTCAAGTTAGTGGTTTCACAAGAAACGCCTGACACGCCAGCAATATTTTCCCTGTAAAAATGCTACACCGAAAACCGTTTGTAATTCAGTAATAACTAACGTAATATTGAAATCCCAGCTCCCTTGCATTTTAAATTCACCGCCTTGCTATTCAAGCAGAATTAGAAGCTTCAAGCTACCTAAGTAGAATTTACCTGAATTAATCCTTGAGAATTGCAGCGGCCGTCTTGCCTGGGAATTCTGCGGACCGAACCGTCAACCTCGCCGAAGAATACACGTGGAGGTGCCGAGGTTGCTAACCTCGAAAATCCTGTCGATTGGATAAATCGAGTTACAAGCGAAGTCCCGTCGTGCGGCGAACCTCACGGAGTATTTTAACAACAAACTGTAGCTGCACAAATATGGTGAGAACTCGCGTTAACAGTTTTAATTTGTTGTTTGTTAACAGAAACCAGAATTCGCAGATCGGCGAATTTGACAGACTGCCCGGCGTTGCAATCAGCGCGCAGCTCGTCCCGAAGAGCTACAAAGTAGCGGCCCGGCCGACCACGACGTCCTCGAACGAATCGCGCAAGAGGTCACGCCCGCTACAACCAGGAAGCGGCTACCGTCCGTAGAATCCGTCTCCGCGAGAACCAGGAAGCCGCGTTTTTATACGATCGTTAATTTCGAGCAATAAACATCTCATTTAATTAATTACACGAATATTTACTTATGTACGATAGTTATATAGAATAAATGTTATACAGGATACTCCGTTAGTGTGTTTTGCTTATTTATGGTATATCTGAGGGAACGATTGAACCTAGCTCCGATTTATGAGCTATCCCGTGGTAAATAAATATTACAACCCTGATAAGCAGGGGCCGATATTACACGATGGACTTCAAGTTTCAACGAGAAGGTTCGTAGGAAACTTGTCATTACTTCTTTTAGTTTTATGTAAGAGCATCGTAACAAAACATCTAATAGGATATCGCGTACTTTACTCGTAGCCTCAGTTTCGTCTTCAACTTGTGTTTGCATGAAGTCGCGATCAGTTAACACATAAACAGATCTATATCGGTGAGGCCAAACACTGGAAATCTTATTTCATGTTGCACATTCATTTTGAGAGATGGTAAAAGCAGAAACAAATCCAAGTATTGCACAACTGGCATTCGCTCGTCATCAACGCAGATGGGTTATTTAAAACCATATATGTTCATTCAAGAGCAGCCACCGAAGCGAGTTGAGTATATGCGCAGTAAACTGAAAAAAAAAGTTGTTAAAAACCGCTGTCTGGAGCACCAGAGCTGTGACGTCTGGTCAGTAGACTAATAGCAGAAACGCCTCATAGAAATAGCTGACGGAGTATGAGTTAATCGTTGTTAAAATAAATTCATAGTGGAAACTGCTTTTTGTGTGCAAATGGACATTATTGTTGATATAAATACGAGTAGAAACAGCTATTCGCTTCATGCTCTAGTATTTAACGTCATTATTTAGGATGGTCTTTTACAGAAGTAATATATTATTATACTAGTTTAATAAGAGGGTTTATTATAGTATGCTTGGGCTTGGGATATGACAACAGCAGCGAGGAATCTTCCAATGGAAGGAGTGCAGCAATTCCTGCTATTAAAAGAGTATAATATACTATTTTATCTTCTTTGTATCAAAATAATCAAAAATTTTGGCAGTTATATCTGATACAAGGTAGACTGTGTTAAAGTTTTTCTTGTGTAAATAACAAGGCACAAACAGTGCTGGTTTTAGTGTTACAATAACCATATTGTGACATCAAAGCGGATAAATATAAGAGTGTAAACAAATTAGCTATTTGAGTAGATTTGCGAAGCTAACTTTTTCAGCTTAGCACGAGTTTAGGCCAACTCTGCATTCACTACAACAAGGGCTTTCCATAGCCACCAACTGATGTAAATAAAACAAGAGAGATCTCATTGCTATTGAATAGCTGACAATAAGAGAAGGCAAAAGCAATTAATAAAAAATGAAGTAGTGTAAAACACGCCTTGTTGCAATTAACGCCCACAACGTACAGCTGCAAACCTCATTGTTACAAGTTCAATCTCTCAAAACTAAAGTAATCGAATGCTATTGCTCATATTCTTCCAAATTCAATTAAGTAAATATGACAGAACTGTATAAATACCGCAAAAAGCATCATCATTCGATTCACTGATAATAAACAACTCGATTCTGTTTTCAAAGAGCTTGTCTTTGTCACTTCACATTTCACATGTTATTTTCCGTTGTTCGAAATCTAGCACAATACGGTAACGTAACTAGCACAGAAAAATATTCATAGACTTTACTGAGATGTAACGATGTCAACATTTAATATTCCTTTGCCTAAATTATAATCCATAAATCTTATTTTATTAAATATATACACTTAAAAGTAGAAGAGGGATAAATTATATATATTGGTAAACTTACTTGGCACATAGATGTGAAACCAAAAAATGTAATCCTTATCACAGCTTCTTGTCATGTAAGAAATGCTGAAATTAGAAAGCATTTGAATTTCCAGCTATTAGCTTTTAGTATTACAACTATGGCATCCCTTAATACCCACTGGAATTGCTCACTTCAACAACAACAGTGCAACTGACATAGATTTTGAAAATACGGTGACTGTGCCAAAGATGACACTGAGGAAAAGGTCCTAAAAGTTAGTGGTCACTATAACGACATCAAGAGTATGGGAAAAGTCTGATTTACGATGTTATATCACGTCTGGTATTACGACGACTGCATTTTCGAAGGTAATTAAGCGTTTATGTAATTTTACGCTCATACATCTAGATTTATTAGCTTCATGCCTCATGCTCACACTTTAATGAGTAATTAAGTAAACCCACAAATCAATCAATCACAATCATAATATAGCTGTACCCATTTTCTCCGATGTACATAAATATTTCTACAAATTGGAACGTCATGACCACTTTTATGAAAGGGATTTAAAATCGCCTGTATAGCATAAATGCATATATCATATAACTGTCTATTGGTACTATTAGTAGTATAACATCACAGAGTAATGAGCATAAAGGAACTTAAGTAAATAAATTCATTCGAAATTGGAAATGTGTAATTTAAATACCAATTCGTATAGAGGTAAAGGTTTTTCATCAGTGTGAACCATTAAATTCATTTCAAAAAGACGTGTTAGATTGCATTCTACTGCTTCAAATATGCCTTTACCTATTAATTATTTCAGCACAATTTTCTTACGTGGGTTTAAATGTTAACGGTTTACTGAATATATATTTCTGACAGCACCTTTGCACTTACTAAAATTTGAATAAATATTTACTGCGCCCCTTCTAATAGACATATCTCCACATTATATAATAATTTTAAATATTAATGTATAGTTGCTCTTGTGCACTTACTGCGAATACTTACTAAATTGCCTGACTTCTATAAAGTGAAATAAAAATGCTTTTGGTCGACAAAAAAACCTTCGTCACGATCTACTAAACTATATAATCGGTTCTAAAATAGTAACTGCTTTTAAAAACTCCAACATCCGTTAAAAAACTATCAGAAGGTATTACATATTTTATATAACCACATTTAAAGTGCACGTTCTCAGTGATCGATCCGATATTCAAATTTCCGTAAATAAATAAACTGTGACAAATAGCCTTCTTGGTTTGCCCTACTTGATAAATTTGATACTTTCTATGCACCACACATATCTTTAAAAAAACATAAATTGAATGAACATTGTAGATGTTTCACAGATCTGCCACAAATCTTTGAATAATTTGTTAAGATCATCTTTAATAATAGCACGCTGATCTTATTTTATGTATGTAGGTATGTATGATCGGTAACCTCATTTTACCTTGCGGTGTTTATACGCATTAGCATCTAGTAGGTAGTAGGTATGTGTCTTGATGATGTGTTGCCTTGTTATCTCTTAGGCCTGTAGTTCTCAGTAGAGCACAATTAATTTGGTGCCCAACTGTGAGTGGTCTCACTGAACTCTATACCAACCACCAAGGAGGCGGAAAAAGTCCGCCCACCCTGTGCTTCGAACCGAGAACTTGCTTAATACAAGCCTAACGCTTTACCAACTGCGCTACTCCGCTTCTTTGTTCATTTTTAATTTTAATTGCAAATTAAATCATAGGTACAAGTTACTCTTTCCTTATAGAAAAGGGCTTTATGAAAATCAAGATAGATACCATTCAAGATTCATATTTGTAGTTTACTCGATTGACCTTAGTGTTATGTGTTACGAATCTATTATTCTTGCATATCTTTTGCCAAATATAATACGACTGTTATTTCATCACTTCTAATAATCCTCCAAAGTGCAATTCCGGGTAGTCTTTCAGTAAGATAAGCTTTCAGAGATTACGAAACAAGGTAGGTTTAAACCTTGGGACTGAGCCGACACAAACCCTTCATCGCCGAGGGGCATTTTCCTGGTGGAATTTTTTAGTTATGTCACCACCTGATACAAACCAAATGTCTTCCTTCCAGGTACAATTTGTTTAACTATCGCGAGACGAGCCCTATTTAATTTCAGTTTAAAACCCACCCCTGAGTTACGGAATTTCTTAAAACTTGTTACACCTCATAAACGGTGGTTTCCCTGTAACAACATCTAGTATTCTACGTGTGTTTTTTTCAACTTGTTACATTTTTTCTTCGCCTTCGTGGTGCCTAGGCAGTCCAATTCTGTTTTTTTTTCATTTTTCTACTATTTTCCCTTGCTTGCCGTCTATAGTCTGTTAGTCGCTGAACGCTTTCAATAAGCAATAACATTACACTACACCAATGACAATCCTTTAAAACAAACTAGATAGCGAATTGTGAATACTCAAAAATGTGTCCATACCCAATGCGTTCAATGAGCCAGCAAAATTCCCTGGAGGAGGGGTGACTTAATACTAAACTGATCACATTTTAATATAGGCACCACCAATTTAATTAACCAACAACTTGCAAATCTAAACAAGAAAATTCTCCGATATTATGACTATCGTAACTTGCAATGTAGATAAAATCACAAAAGTTACCTCTATCAAATTCAAACGGGCACTGATAAGCTACCACTTATTCAAGTAAAACAAGACATAAATGCAGCACAATTAAAATTAGAAGTATTACTTTATCTTTTAATACATAAATACATCGAATGCAAAAGAGGCGGTTTCTCGTACTGATATATCTACAGTGTGTCTGACAGCATACGGAACATAGGAAAACGATGATACCAAATTTTGGTAAAGATCCATATCGCTTTTGCAGAACCATTCTTTGTCAGATCTGGCTCTTTGCGCACATAACATGCAATCAGTTACGCCGTTCTGCGCATGTTATTTATGGACATAAGCTACTCAATTCTCGCGATATTGTAATTCATAGTTTTCGTTTTCGTTCACACTGCGACCGCAGTTTGATTCTTACTTGCAGTGCCTATATTAATTCTAAGATAATAGTGATAATGATAAGTTTCAGTATATCAGGCTTTTGTTAAACAGTTACAGTTTGTTACATTTTATTATAAGTAAATAATAAATCGCACTGTAAGAAAATCCAAAGTGTGAGTTATAATATAGCCAAAATCGAGTAATTTAAGTCGATAAATAACTTAAGCAGAACAATATAAATGGTTGTATTTTATGCACACAAAGAGATGGGATCCGACAAATGCAATGCTGCGCTTCAGATGCCGTGAACGGACCTCGTTGTTCTTTACCGCAATTTAGCATTGGCGTTTCCATATGTTTCGTATGCCCTCAAACGAACTGAATATATTGTTCTCTGAATGTCATTGTTTGGCGGTGTATTGAGATGGTTTAATGCTCGCAATTTAATTCTGTATGCATAGAGAAATATTGAACAAAATCAATTAAAGCACAGAGTTGAAACATTTTATTTAATTGCATTCTAGACAGTAGTTGAAGTTATTAAATGCATTGGAAATGAGATGCAAGAAGCATAATTAGAGGGAAAAAGGGTAGCTTAAGAAAAGCAGGTTTCAGAAGGATTGAATTTGAAATTTGAGTAAAAGAAAGATTTAAGATGACTGATGTAATATAAGTAATATGATAGGTTTGAGCATATTTGATGCCGGACCAAATGTAAATAAATAATGCAAAAGGTTGGTTATGTGCATAATGAATATGAGCGTAGTTATTGATAAACGTACGGGCCAGTGAAAAGCAAGCAACCTGAAAGGTATATGGAAATCAAAGTAAGATAAGATGGAATTTGCAAAGAGCAATGCAGAACGAGGGCAACTGAAATGAAGAATAATTAGTGACGTGTTTAAAATTGAACTCAAGTGCCAGTGCAATTTAAAACTAAGTGTTCATAGCAGAGCAGTGATAAATAACAGTTTATGTGACAAGAAAGGACAATTTTTATGTATAAGAAATAAGGACAATTTCTAGTTTTAAGCAACAAACATGTTAAACAAATTTTATTCTTTTATGTGAAATTGTAACTGAAACTTATTTCCTTTGAACAATATTAAATCGCGGTTACTAGGTAGAAGACGAAAATAATTCCTGTAATGTTAACTTGTGGGCAATGATGCTCCTGATTGTTGGTGTTTTATATAATAAAAGTTATTTTCAAAGTCTAAAAAGTGTACAAAGTTATTCTACAAGTCACCGGGCGTAAGTGGAAGTGCTATTAGTTTCTCCACCGAAAAAGCTTATAAAATTGTGCAAGCCAAGATCGGTGTGGGTTCAGCTCCGACAACCTGGAAATTTCAAACTGCGATACCAGTCCATTCCAACATCAGAAGCCAGGGATCTCAAGTCCTACAGGTCGGGTCCTAGAAGAAGATTTGATGCCAAGAAAGCGGCTCCAGAGGCGAGGTCGGCGATACTTTAAAAGGTACGATTTGGCAGGTTTTTATGGGGTTGGAGTCCGGAAAGCCAGTGGACTTCGAGAACACACCTTGCTGAAGAAATTAATCGTGTTTCCGAGCATCCAGATACGTCCAAGTTTAAGAAAATTTCGTGGCGTCACTAGAAAATGCGATTTATACCAAGATTTTCAGTTTTTACAGGAAGCCAAGACAAAAGATAGTAGCGCGTCGTTTTTACGTCACAACCTGAAACAAAACCAAGTTAGATGTTGCTAGGCGGGCGATTCGATTCAGTTTACCTGTGGTTTCCTTGCAAATTTTGCTTTTGAATATCAAAATAAAACGCTGTATGCCCTCGCGAACCATTTGTGGTGTAAGTCAATTTGGTGAGATTATAAAGTTGGCTTACTCTGAGTTAAATATTCTACAGAATTCTTTTAATACAGAATTCAAATTTGAACCTAACCTGAGATATCAGTCTTGTGTTTTGCCGGAGCAAGCCCATAGGATTATTGCAATGTGATAAAATATAGAACGGGGCAATTAACCATTTTATTGGAAAAATTAATAAATACCTTTCATTTTAGTTAGCCTAAAATACTGACAGGCAAGTTTTGCATTTTTAAAATTTAATATAAGTGCCCTGAGTGTTGGGGTGTTTTTCGAATAGTACATTGACTTGGCGATTGTCTCATATTACATAACAGTATATCACACGACGTTTCGGGAGTTTTTGATCTACTCCCGTTTTCAGGTGTTCCTAGTTAGTCATGAGAAGGACTGATATTGTACGTCTTTATACGTACACTCGTGCATACAGCGATTAGATATAGTTATAAGTTTATAACTAAAATACATAACCGATCTGGTGGCCTAGTGGTAAAGGTGACAGGCTAGTAATCAGAGTGATCAGCGGTCCTGGGTTCAAATCCCGGGGGTCACAAGTGTACGTATAAAGACCTTCTCAGGACTAACTAGGAAGACCTGAATACGGGAGTAGATCAAAAACTCCCTAAACGTCGTGTGACATACACCCTGGACAGTGGAAAAAGTCCGATAAAATATATCACAACTGTATATATGTAATCTTCAATTTATGATATTTAAAAGTAAATATTTGGAAGCAAGTCCGCGACGTAATTACGCTGGGCTCACAGTAAAATGGTAATTATAGATACGTGTTTACACACACAAATATTCAAAATACACATCAAACAATAGTACATTAATGTCCGACATAAACCAGACATTTCAACATAAGAATCTTAATAAAGTGATCTTTTACATTACATTAATACCCTTTAAGTAATAGCAAAATATTTAAGTAACATACAAGGTGTCAACATAAGAATCTTAATAAAGTGATCTTTTACATTACATTAATACCCTTTAAGTAATAGCAAAATATTTAAGTAACATACAAGGTGTCAAGTTTCACCACTACAATGAGACGGAATAACTTTAGAATTTCCTAACGTAACATGGATGTGTCTACGAGACTGCACCCGATCCCACGGCAACTCAAACAAAACAAAATCAATCAGAAAGTGTTTAAAAAAGTCATACGAGGCGAAATATCGTGCATATCTAGGTTTATTCAAAAGGTATAGGCCAAATTTAAGAGTGTGATGTCTTTGATTTTACCATTGGTTTGTCAAATCAACTCATCTAATAGTCAAACAAACGCTAATTTGTGATGATTGAAGGTGTTTCAAGCTTCCATTATTGTTGTTTCTTAAGTGTAATAATGATGGAGCCTTTCTCTGTTCGTGAATATGCAAAAATGCATTTTATCTACGACAGTGTGTAAAATTGATTTCTAGTTGGCAGTTTTAAGTTTATAAAACGACTGTTTAATAACATATTTGGATTAGTTGACGTCATCAGTAGCAACGTGTTTCAAAATTTTTAACTTCACAAAATTACGACCGATTGCTAGAATCCTAATTTACATTTAAAATATTTTTTTATATTTACCGTGTCTTCTGGATTTTATCATAGATAAAATATTGTACGATACACGTGTTTAAAGCATATTTAGTCACTCACGTTTTAACTCTGCCCCACTCGTTGCTAGAGACTAGCTTTACGCCCTTGTATCGTAAATTACTTTTTGTGTATGACATATTCAGATACAAAAAAAGCCCCTCACTTCAAAAATAATAATAATTCAATCTTGAAACATCTTTTGTCTTAACAAATTGGCGTTGGTTTGACTTATTTCCTAAAAAACCCTCTCTCACTAGATAAAGGTTGGAAATAAGATATGGGTTTATTAACATATTTTTGCTTCTTGAAGTACCTATCCCACATAAGACCCTTAAGTTTGAACCATAGTTTTTGTATATGGCTATATGTTAAATCAGGCAATAAGCGGAAACAGACTGCCGTCGCACCCGAGGTACTGTAACGCTAGCTCCTGTATAAATTTTAATTAAACATCAAAAATATATTAAATGTATACATCGCCTAATCAAGCCTTACATCTATCCGGCGCTCAAACTGGTGACAACAAATCAAGCACACGCTATGCGCGGATGAACCGCAAACGAGTGCGCCGCTCAGTTCGAATCCAACCCCTCTAGAAAATAACAGATAACAAGGGCACCAAAGAGTATAAGGTGGCTTTCGTCATAATTTTAAATAACTTGAGTCCTCCGATCCTGGGCAGCAATACTGGTCCCAGTGGGGCCCAGCCCCTAATCCTGTCCCTCCAACTTGCGGCTAATTCTCCTGAATCTCCGGTTCCTCTCCTAACCGAGTCCTCCGACTGGCAGCTGATCTGTCTAACGGAGTAGATCTCCAACGTTTACCAATCCTGGCTTTTAGGGAGGTGGCAGCTGACCTGTCAGTTCTAAGGCTAAACTGTCCGTACCTATCTAATGCCCTAAATCAAAGCCGCTAGAATTCGATGTTGACTTGGCAGCTGACCTGTCTTGTAAAATAGAATCTTTTAGGCTTAAATCCTGGCTTGGCAGCTGACCTGTCTTGCAGGGTTAACCGCTTAAAGCGATTCACATCGTCTCGTTCCTACGCGCAAACACCGTCGCACCGAACTACTTCACCGGGGTGGTTCAACTTGCACCATGACCTAAATCTATTAACTTACCTGTAACAAAGTACCTAAAGAACCTGCAAGTACATACTAGAACATCCTCCAAAGGGCAATTGCATGGCTACAGCAAAAGGCGAAAACAGCGACCTCAGCCCGAACCTGGGGAATCTGCTGTCAGCAAAGACCGAGCTGTCAATTCAATTTGACCGTCTAAAATAAAAGAACCTCACTATGTCCAATTTCCGAGCACCGTCATCACGGCCATCACGGCCATCCTGAGGCACTAGCACAGTCCGCCCTAACGTTTATGCATCCTCCTAATCACAGGTTTCCCTTAAAGTTGTTAATTTATCAATAATTGCTGTCAGTCCGGAAAATGTAAACACTGCCGTTATTTGCAGCGCTTTGGGGCATCCGTTATACGCAGGGCCAAAATACATACTTGGCTCAATCCCACAAAAAGCAGCCTGCCGTGTTTACCTGCTACATGAGCTGCGGGCCGATTAGTAACAACGAAACGCAGCCCCTGAGAAACCGTTAATTTATTCATGTACCGAGTAATTCATAATGTGTGTATCTAGTTACAAACATTATATGGTTGTTAAATATATCTTGTGTTTTCGTTGACCATATATATTTAAGTTGGTGTAAACATTTCTCCGATTTGAGTTAACCAGAAGTCTAAATTTAGAAAGCCCTTAGCAAGAGGTGCAAAACTTTACAGAGAAACCTTCACAGGGAGCGATAGTTCAAAACGTTACGGTACTAGAGTCATTACCTTTACCATATCAAATGACATGTCAGAAGTCTTTCAGTTGGTCCATCAGTACTTTTATTTTGAAAGTCTTCCATTTCGTTTGTTTTTAATTTATCTGCTTCTTTCTCTCGTTTTTCATATTTTGGCAATTTTCTAAATTTTTTATTTCTTCTGAATATTTCCTTTTCGTGTAGTTTTTATTTGAGTCTCGTTTTGGTTTTTCGATTTTGATAATACTTCTCGGCTTTCAAAAGCGTAAAAAACTCAGCTAACACCGAAATTAATAGCCAATACAACAGTCAAGGTATGAGCTCACGCCCCCATTTTGCCTCCGTTTTCACTTGTATATTGATTAGACCATAGTTCGTATTAAAAGTGTTGATAAAGTACTTCTTCGACCTTTTGCTTTAATATTATATCTAATTAAGGAAGTTATAGTTTCTTATAAGTACAGCCCTGATTTTTTAGTAATTGTGGCGCTGTATCTGAGTATATAGTCATGTTATATACTTATAATCAAATAATAATAAAATAATAAATGTTACTTTATTCACTGCAAGAAGAATACAATTTGAGCTACATAATTAACATGAAACGTGATTTATGAGTGATTTATTTGAAAAATATTGTTTTATGTCCATTCCTATAAAAGATTTCTATAACTCAAGTTATAGAATGTAAATTTTATATTACTAAAATGCGAATAAAGTATTGCACTACATTTGGAACAAGGTTCGTTTCTGAAATAAATGAGAGATGTTCATTGTGTATTCTGAGGTGAACTGTAAAGGTTTATTTAATTAAAAGAAAGCTGCATACTACATATAGAGTTTAAATATTAAATTATATAGAATTAAAAATAAGTAAATTGAACGTTCCAACCTCGGAGAAAAGAAAATCATGTTCCAATAATTGCTGACTGAGCCAGATTAGTGAAAACTAATTGTTTACTGGGTTTAAAGGATTTTGGAAGAATACATAAATACACATATTTCAAGTTACATCAAAATAAATTGTATGCTTTGAAAGACATTTTGATAACAGATAACTATTGTGGCTTAAAAATTATTTGTTTTAAAAAAATAATATCATTGCAATATTTAAGTAGAATGTAATAAATTAGCAATACATCTCACTGTTTCTGGAGAGCTATGGTCGTAATTATGAATCACTGAACATTTTTCGCAAATTTATTATTATTACATCCAATA
>OW679194.1:55927859-56137851 GCA_940337035.1 Agriotes lineatus | reverse complement strand
CGGCATTTTCACGGATCAAAGAATTGCGGTACTCTCCTATATACACTGGCTCTGGTTTTGCTTACAGTGACTATATAGTCACTGTAGTTTCGCTCCGAGTCAGTAGATATAGGAGAGTACCGCCACGTCCGCCATGTTTGTTACTCTGTCATATGCGTCACTTTGAGGTTAGTAACACAATTCCGTCAATGTGACATTTATTGGCAATCCGAAATTTTACTTAAAATTGGCAAGACTGTAAGTCTATGTCAAATTCGAGGTTAGCAGGTTAGGTTTTGTTCGTTATTTGACACAGACTGACGCAAAACTTAACCTGCTAACCTCCAATTTGACATAGACTTACAGTCTTGCCAATTTCAAGTAAAATTTTAGACATAACTCAATCAGTTATTGCCGATGGGAACAAAAATGGCGGCGATGGCGGCATTTTCATGGATCAAAGAATGGCGGTACTCTCCTATATTTACTGACTCTGGTTTCGCTCAGTGTGATACACCATCTTTTAGTCCAATTACTAATTTGGTTGACTGATCTTTGCAATTTATTTTCCGCTTGTTCGTGGTCTTTGTCTACCCCTAGAATAGCAGTACCGTCTACAAAGGTAGCTATTGCATCTTTTTCTAATTCTGAATATTTTTGTGAGAGTGGCATATTTCAGTCTATCATGCCACATTTCCTCGAAATCCTGCGCAACATCAAGGAAGATGGCTGAGCAGACTTCTTTGTTCTCCAGTAATTTTCTAATTTCATCAGTTATTCAGTAAACCTAGTCTATAGTTGAGCTTCCTTCTAAATCCGCGGGCTTAAAACGCTCGCTCACTCGCGTTTTAAATCTGCCCCACTCGTGACAAAAGACTAGCTTTACGCATTTTTATTGTAAATGACTATTATAACCTGCCTTTAGCTAAACGCACAATTCAATAACCATCAAAAGTAAAGCTAATGTCGTGATTTTATTACTCCTTAAATATGTTTTTTTTTAATTGAATAGGTATTATAGATAATAAATTATTTTGTTGTTGTAGTTATCCTTCTTTTTTTTACTTTCTCTAACGGTTTCTTGTGACAGTAAGCAAGCTCAATCAAAATTCTGTACATACTTCTCCACCTCTATACAAGTTATTTTTTCAGTAGAAAGAATGTGCCAACGTCATTCTTGTGCACTCTTTAAACCTATTACTTTTTTCAACTACATATAGATACTAGTTCCTCACGACTTGTCGAATATCTGACTAACAACAAAAGATGCATAAATCACGAAAGTATGAATATGCATATATAACGACACTAAAAAGAATGGGCATATAATATTGCAACATATAGGGATTCCTTAATCAAATAGCTGTTATCTTATTAAACTAACCTAAGTGTAGCAAAGCTAATCAATTAGTTCTGCCAGCAGTGTGAAGGCGTCAAATGTAATTTAAATTCCGTAAGCAAATCTTTCTACACCTGGTTCACCATCCTAAACGACCAAAGATCTAAATTTAACTCGCGTAATTTATGGGATCCACCTTACAGTTTTATATATCTTGCATTCAAAACTAAATTGGAAACGTACCTACACATGCTTTTGCAATATATATTTTGTTTTTTATATGCACTTTTAAAACCTATGGTTGGCGCTTCTAAACGGAAACATTTGACGGGTTTTAGTCATTAATTTTCTACCTACTTAAACTGTTAGTAAAGTCACATTTGGCGTAAAATACGGGGTGTCTAAATATCTTATGCAATGGCAGTTAATATTTAAAGCCTTGAAAAATATTATTTTACTGATATTTGTATTTGATTATTTGTATTTCGCTCTTCATGTTTAGGTACTTACCTTTTATTGTACTTGAATTTACTACTTAGAGTATGCAGTTTATCATCGAAAGGAACGGGGTGTGGTTGTAAAATAATTAAAGCAAGTCCGAAAGGTAGTTATGTACAGAGAGACTCAAAATTCGCAGTTTAGCGTTTGGTAATGTATTCTATAAGAAACGAGATACTAATATTCTTAAAATAAAGTGTTAGTGTGGAAAAGCATTATTATTTTACTTTTGCAGAAATTGTAAAATCTCTGTGAACACTTAAATATGAGTAACAAGTAAGAAGGAACCAATAATAACAAATCTTTAAATTAAATTTACTGCAAAATAATATAAACTATGGCAAACGTGAGGAAGGCGATTTGGGAAAATATTTTACAGAAGCGATACATTTATATATTTCATTTTAGAACCATAATCTTGTTTATTGTCTCTAGATAGCGGGAGTAAAATGGCTTTTCTGGCCCTAGGGCCCACAAAGTTTCTGAGCAGTATAACAAGCACCAACAATGTGTATAGAAACTATAGCACAACCAAAATTTACATTCCCTCCTGCTATAATCTATTGATTATGCCCTTAATAGATAAATAACTATTTTACATCGCCATAGATGCACAAGTGTTTTCTTGTAAAAGGTCACGTCTGCAATATCTACGAATGCGCCAAGTAAATAATATTTGGGGGTCGAAGTTAAGACTAAAGAGAAAAGGTGTAAGATTTTCTAGAGTCAAAAGTCAGGTAGTTAGTGCCACTAAGACAATTTTAGACAACACAACACCTGTTCACTAATCCTTGGATCTTCCAAGTTTCTAAATATTAAAATGGAAACACCTTGTATATTAGAAAATGTGTTGCTTTTGAATATTGCTACGTATATGTTTAAATATATGCAATTATGTAAATACGGAATTAAAACTTATTTGTTTTGTATTATTAATATTACAGTAATTACGTATAATTTTGTTGAAACTACTTAACTTCCATTTTGATTACTGTTACAGCCGGTATTTCGTTAGTTTGATGTACTTTTGTATTTGCTATTTGTTGTGAACTTAGTACGTAATACAAAAGGTAGCTTTGTAACATAGATCTATTAATCAGTAAAATAAGCAACAAAAATGCGTCAAATACAGAGAAACGTTAGAACTATATTAATCCTTCTCGTTCGCATTGCTGTGTCACCACCATCATCCGAGTCCGCGAATTCCCTGTCACCCCTAAAACCATGATATAAATACAAGGGTATGCTCGAGAGATGGTAACCCACTGCGCAGGTGAACCACATGACGTCACATTCGTAAGGTCTCGGGCATGATTATCATGGTCTCGGGTATATCAGGAGGGCTTCGGCATGTTGGACGATGGTTGCACGCATTGCACGTCGATAACCCTAACCTCATTTATACGGTTTCTTTCCTGTGTGGATTTTTGCATGTCCAACTAAATCGCGTTAGAACAACTATAAGGTTTTTCTCCTGTGTGCGGAAAAGAGTTATAATGTACGAGAATCAGTAAAACCGCGTATTATTCACACGAAAAATAGCATTTATTACAATTGCGTACGATTTCCCTCCATTTCACCATTAACTTGACCCACTACAAATGCAAAATACGACTTTTAAAACGTAACTTTCAAATTGCCACCTATTGATGACGTAGTCTGGTTCACGCTTTCTCATTGGTCGTTCAGAAAAGCTGCGCTCGAGCATACCCTTGTATTTATATCATGCCTAAAACTATAATCTGCGCCTATGTCGTTGTCACGACCTTGAGGAATCCCCGACTCAACTCTGATTTCGCAACATATTGTAGATTTATTTATTCTATTTGCTTTTCGTTCACAATTAATTCTGATACAAACATTATATTCTTCAGTTTCATTTAAACGGTATATGACAGACAGATGTTCTCCAGAACCTTATTTCAATGACCACAGCAATCATCAGTGGAAACCTGATATTGGTAAAATTAGATATCCTCCTCCTGATAAGGATCCGCCAATTTGTTATTAATTTCTTAATATAAATTACAAATTCTCTTCAAAGACATTTCTATCAAGAAAAGGAGTTCCGCATTTTTTACCTGGAAAAAATTTAGATGAAATTTGTTATGTCCATATTACAACAATGATATATTACAACTGCTGCGGATTTGATTATTCCATCCAGCTTCACAAAAATTCAAATGTGGAAAGAAGCTGGTATTAAAGCTTTCATCAGATTTTAGTTTATAAGGCGTGACATATTCCCTGTGATGCATGAAATTCTAAAAATTCTGGAAATTCAGAATGCGTGATATCGGATAACTTCACTATAAGGCATCGCATTTCCAAGCAACAGTTTGCTAATTTAATTTACACTCCATGTCGCTCACTTGATGCTTCATTAAGTTTGATTTAATGTTTAAGGATAATAACATAACTTGTGGATTAAACGCTAACGTAACCTAATAATGGCGCAGAGTTTGTACTTTATCTATGTTCTAGCGGTTGTACTTTGCTCTGCAAATTGGGTGAGCACTTGTAGCCATAGATACCTATAGACATAGAATACATTTCTTAGGACCTAATTATAAAATTCAGAAAAGCGGAATTTATGCTTTAACTAATGGTCCGCATTTCCGTAAACTTTTCTGAAACGTAGCCAAGGTTAAAAGGTAGTTGATCGGAATTCGGCAAATTTTAAAGTCGCCGAAGTCGATGAACTTCCAAGTTGAGTAAAACTTTATTGGTGTTGACAAATACTGCCGGCAAATAGTGCAGTCAGTCATCAGTTCGATTCCCTTATTGTCGCCATAAAACTATTAAAAGTGGTCCAGGCTGTTGGTCCGACGTAGTGTTGTAAATAACCTTAGATAGAAGTGTTCGTGGCGATCCTAATAAATCTCAGGTTACGTCAGATATAGAAACGGAAGGTAGCACGCAGCTATTTTCATTATTAAATCCGCCGATTTCACAATGAGATTAGATGAAAGATTTTAGAAATGCTATAAATTATAGCAACGCAGTCGCGCATTCTCTAAAAATATGGAGTGTATAATACGAAATCGAAACGAAATCAACAAAAGTAGGGTTAAAAGTCAAAAATTTATAGGACGCTAAAACAGATCTGAAGAATAGCAGGAAATCTTTTATGAAAATGGTAAATCTGAATTTCTATGGCACTGACAGGTTGACAGTCGTGAAATATATGTAGTTATGTTTAATTAATTTTCGATTTTGAGAAGATTTATACTAACGACTGCTACACACGTTGGCAAACCTACAATGAATTTGTTACTCAATCCGAAGCAGGTGCACTAAATCAACTTAATACCTAATTATTTTTAACAAAGTCGCGATGAGGTATAGACACATTCTTCGCATGTGCTTTAGACTTCCAAATATAATATGCGGGGCAACGCTTTATTTTACAATACTAAAATATATGACCCTTCAAAACGGATACCATATGAAATTAGATCCACACATTTGGTTAGAATTATAACATCTTCATATTACATTTGTTTTTTATATTTAATTTACATGTTACACTATTTACTTATTTTAGATTAAATTGGAAAAAAACGCTTGCATGAACAACTAGTCATTGAACTAAATATTTAATGTAGCATTATTAAGGTGTCCGAACTAAAAAAGTGACAAACAATAACAGAAAACGTCTTGCATTTTGAAGTTCTGACAGAAAAGTGGATATTATTGTAATGTTCGATTCCGACAAAACTTGCTAAATCCATGGCTGTATTGCTGCAATACGCAAACTGAGTAGATTAAAACGTAAACATATACCATGTAATCAAATGTTTTGTACGTTTTAGAACGTAACTACCTTTCATTTGTCTCTCCCTGATAAGACATTATATTTTTAATAGCCAAACGATGCAGTCACTATTAATTTTATCGTTATTAATGTCAAATTCGTACGAATTTTTTTTTACACCCCCATACAATTATTCCTGGTTTATCAAATATATCAAATGTATCTTTTATACACTTAGGAATTTCTGTTTGCTAACTATGTATAACTTTTGTTGGGAGAGGTAACTATATTTCAAGACAGTAACCGCTTTGCTGGAAAGGGACAATGGCGAACCGTAGAATATGAAAGAACGATCGCATCCAAAATACAATATGACAAAACAAATATGCGCAAGGGTGACAAGTATATGAGTTTAGTTTATGCATATATTAAAACATCTGTCAATGTACAGTCGTGTGCAAATAAATCTGGGACAGTGTTTTTTTCACATGCAGATTCAGTTAAGAATTGAAGAATATCTCCATGGATTTCCTGCTATCAGAAAGAGTTACATTAAACTTTAACGGGTACTGAAACCCGTAACTCTCTCTGATAAGAGGAAATCCATGGAAATATTCTTCAAATTCTTAACTGAATCTGCATGTGAAAAAAGCACTGTCCCAGATTTATTTGCACACGACTGTACCACTAAACTTACCTCGCTTACTGGAATCGAGACAAGACTATTTTTCGAGACGAGACGAGAAATAATATAACGAGAAACGAGACGAGACGAGAATTCCTCGGTTAGACTTTCGCTGTTGCAGCATATTTAATACAGTGCTTGATAGATGTTAAAACCGTACGTTAAAACAAGAAAGTTTCACATCAAAAATAGTACATTATTATACTAGTTTAATAAGAGGGCCTGTTGTAGCGTGAGTGGGTTTGAGAAAAGTGCTCCAATGGAACGAGTGCTACAACGCCTCTTATTATTGTTGTATGATATCCAAACAATTATTTTCATTGGCGAATTGTTTTGAATTTCAATTAATTATAAAAAATTTTGAAGAAAGCAATGCAGTTATTGAAAGCAAATATCGATTTTTTTTTAAATAGGCAAACATTCAGACACTAAAAGATACAAAATAGGCAATAAAATGAACATTTTTAAATGGGCACAAAATACTATATACACCAGAACTGATATTACGACCAGTACAAAGTACAAAACCAAACTGAAACTAAATTTACTAAACTCTAATATTAACGGTAAAATATAGGCTGTTTTTTGCTTTATGATTCAGAGCAGGCTTTGAATTTATATTATTTGAGTAGTGTACAACAGTTTAGTTACAAAATATTCGTAACATCAAAATCAAGGTCGTCGGAATTGTCAAGTTGACACTTCGGTAAAGCGTAATAAAATGCACTGAAAAGCAGGGTTACTAGTACAATGTTTTACTAATATAAAAGCTATCAACGGCAAATTAAGTAAGAACAGCCATCAATGGAAGGGTTGGTCAAATATTTGATGTATTAAGAATTAAACAGATATACATTTTCTAAAAAAAAATGTATTATGCTAGATTTCAAATGTCACTGTGTTTAATATTCTAAATGAAGCAAAATCGGGTTTAATTCCAACATGGCCCACTGATTCTTACGTGTATATGCGTGATAATTCGATTCTCAGTTTGTCTGTGGTTCTGCAAAATGTTCAGACAACTGAGGCAGAACACGAGCGTCTCACGCCAGATCCAATCTTTACTGCCGTAAAGGTGCGAATTTAGGTTAGCTGCAGTTTAAGATTTGTGTGTACTTAGTACAAAAATACTTGTGCAGTGCAAGTGTGGAGGGTTATTAAACGAGGCGCAGCCGAGTTTAATAATTTACACGCGTGAAAAATAAGCACGCTAACACGAGTTGTCTATAAGATTTTCAAAATTTCATTAAATATTCATCTCCAAGCCTCTTTTGTATAGAATTTTATTTGCCTTTATTTTATTCAAGTGCTCTGGTCGGTTCTAGTAACTAAGGAATAGTCTATTTAAAATCGTTCATTCCTAAATTAAAAGCAAAGTATCACTTTTTTCACTGAGTGAAAAAAAGTGGCACTTCACGCAATGAAATTAGTAATTTAAAAACGCCTACTTTTTTAAATGGAATTTGAAAAATGGATTTATTGCAATCGTAGACAATAATATTAAATTTGAATTTCTTCACGACATAAGACTCTGCGAATATCCGTTAATGTCAAAATGTACCAGTGGGCTATACTGGAGTTTTTCCCAAAATCACAACCCCAGCAACAACCGAATAAAGATTATGAATAAAAAAAAAGAATTTCTAACTTGGGGGAATATAGTTTCAAGGAGAATATTAAGCAGAAAATTTGAGATTTACAAAATATTCTTTTTGTTTGAATAATTTATTACGATGTGCAAAAGAAAAACTAAATGTGTGCCATTCAAAATTATACTTACTACACATTAAAAATAGGATATAAGTGCAACTATATGAATGGAAGAAAATTGTTGTGTGAGAAGAGTCATGCCATTTTGTATTATCTCTTATTTTAAAATGCCTCTTATATGTGTAGCATAAATAATAACTTCTAATAACTTCTGTCAACAAAAATTATCAACAAGTACATAGTTATTAGCTTATTACTAATATATTTTTACATTAGTAGTTAGCTATAAGATAAATCGATGTCTAGAGATGTTATGATGTTTCTGTACAGTTAGATAATAATCATGTTTAAATAAACGTTCTTAAAATAAGGTAATTTATTACTAATTTCAGTGGTTCAGTAATTTTAGCTCTTATTAAGAATAATACTGCTTATAAATTCATACTGACAGTTGTAACAGGTTTCTGACATTACTAGTGGTGTTTTTTTTTGTAACCAACTACCTACACTGTTACAAAAATGCAAATGCAACGCATGCTCTGAATCATAAAGCACATTTGCAAATTCTGAGGTTTTCTAACTGTTGTGAATAATAATTTCAGTGAATTCTTTGTGAACGAACAGTTTGTCACTTTCCTGCAGGTAAGTAATGTAACCTGCAATGGTGGGTTCAGTTCTTGTAAGGAGTTTACTGCAATACAAGACAGGCATTTCTATCCATACTTACTCGGAAACGGCATTTATAAGAAAACCCGATAGAAGTAAATACCTACTTTTAGACGGTTTTTCAGCCTCTTTGAGATATTCTGCTTTAAAAATAGAACCAACAGGCGTTACATACCGGGTGAGTCTATTAAAGTATTACAAGGCAATACCTCGAGAACGGTTTTAAATTTTTTCATGATATTTTGGTGAGGTATGGGGTGTTAGTGCCTCACCATTATTATAATAGGGAGATGGGGGGACATATTTAAACATATTTCTGCATTTTACCCCTCTCTCTGTTTTGAAGGGTGGGGGGTAACTTTGGAATTTTTAATGAAATGAAATATTTTTGTATTTAAAATTCGAATCTACCTGAGAAACTACATATATGTACAAAATATTTTTGGATTTATTGTTTCGGTTACAGAATTTTTATTAACTAAATTTTGATTGAATTTAAAAAATAAATACATTTTACGAATAAATGAAATTCAATTATTTCAGAATTATTATTCGTTTCCATGAAAATGAGTTATTTTGACTTAAGTCAGTGGAGAATGTGGACGTTTTAACGATTATTATTCTTTTTTATTTTATAACCTATAAATCATAATTCGGTAATCGAAAAAGCAAATCAAAAAATGTTATGTACACGTATGTAATTTTTCACGTAGATCGAATTTTAGA
The DNA here is from genome assembly GCA_940337035.1 of Agriotes lineatus. Classification (NCBI taxonomy): domain Eukaryota; kingdom Metazoa; phylum Arthropoda; class Insecta; order Coleoptera; family Elateridae; genus Agriotes; species Agriotes lineatus. The sequence continues at coordinate 56,128,491 of OW679194.1, read as the reverse complement.
AACAAAAATACATCATCTCGTTTAAATTCCAAAATTACGCCCCACCCCTCCAAACAAAGAGAGGGGTAAAATATAAAAAACATGGTTAAATATGTTCCCCCTTATCCCTATTACCTCACCAAAATTTCATGAAAATATTTAAAACCATTCTCGAGATATTGCCTTGTCACCCTCTAAAACTCACCCGGTATACCTAAAAATTGTATTTACGTAGAAAAGCTTCCAAAATAAGCATCTTCAGGCATTATAGGCATTTTGCCTAAACTCCCGGTCTGCAGTTATAACCTTGTAACTGTACATTTCTATTATTTGTGTTTTATTATATTTTTGAAAGATTTTAGAATATAAATAGTATATTAAAGTATGAGTGGATAACAAGGTCTTTAAAACACGCGCGAAATAGAGCAAGTGTTTTAAAGACCAGTTATCCACGAATACTTTACGCTATTTTTTATTATACCTGCAATACTGGAAATAAATTACGCACTAAAAACTTTGAAATAATTTTTGTCGTGATAAATCGAGAGGGTATATTAATATTGCTACTATAGTTACGAGAATTATTTACGTTTTTGTCGCGTCCACGTCCGTTGTTGCATTCAGACGTTTCCTTGACAACCTTTACAGCTCGGCGAGCTTTAATCGCCTGTTTTCGCACGCTCAGGCGTGCTTTAAACGGCGATTCTGATGCAGGTATAATAAAAACTAATTTATAACCTAACATTTGAAAAACATATCTATATTTCACTATATATCATACTCATTATTGACTGCAAAAATAGTAGTTCTTCCTTTACAGATAATACTTGTAAAGATAGATAAACAAAACTACCAAATAGATCCGTTTGATATTTACGTACCAATCAATTATATTAAGCTGAAAGGAAGTGCTTGCTTATAATAAAGTCTAAAGTATTCAGTTCTAGAGATGTTTAATTGCTGCTATTGAAAAAATGGCCCCAATAAATATTTTTGCCAGATAGTAGACTACACATATTTAATTTTTGGACTTAGTTTTCACGTATTACTCACTTTTCCTTATAAATTAGTTTTGTTTCCACACTGTAGTTATTTATCTACTCAACTTGTTACTTTTCCATCTTTATAAGTTTCTGAGGTACCCGGTAAACGAGCTAAGAGCAATAATAATAATAATAGTAATAATGTAATAGACGTTTTCGTTAATCTCAATAACATATATTTCCTACCATAAAAAATCAGTGCAGATATTTCTAAAACAATCCATGCTTTTGCAATCTTTCTGGTTTCAATTTTGACGCTGAACATTGAAATTTCTGGATATTTCACACCAACTAAGAAATGAAAAGGTTGTGCATTTTAATACTGAATGCTATTTAAAAATTTAGTTGGCCTTCTTAGTTATCCCTAAAATATAGAAACATCGATTATTACATTAATATTTGCAACAAAACTGTTTTTTTATTATTAGTATGCTTTTCAAAGAGACGTTTATGTCTTATTTTCGAAATATCACTACTAACTTTCTAATTTTAAAAGTTTATCTTGTGCTGATATAATAAGGTTTTACAGTTACTTTCGTAAATGATCGAGCTTTTTGCAAAGACTTTTTATAGCAGGCCCGCAAGTGATTAAGCCAGTAAACAGATTGAAACTTCGATTTGCATTCCTATTCAATTGTAATTTTAATATTTTATATATAAAATAATATACTAAATATAATACTTATATAATATTTACTTTTAAAATTTAGCTGCGTTATTTAATTAAAGTCCTTGTATAACTGCTGTATAAATGTTTTGTGAGAAATTGCTTATCTTATTTTCGTTCTTTCAAGAATCTCATACAAAACGTGTTCTCCTATTTCTTATGGTTTTCAGAATTATAATGATGAACCTGGTATTTCATATAAGCATTAAACAGAAATACAGGGTGTCCCTGAAAGGTTCGAAAAAAAGGTAACCGTATGTACGAACTCAAAATAAGCCGATTTAACTTAAATTACCTATAAACAAAAATCCACCCCTGATGATTTACAGCCATCTAATGATGGTGAAAAATGCTTTACCGTGTCTCTTGTTTGAAATTAAAATAAACAGGTAGACTTTGAAAAGACTCGTATTTTTGGCGTTTAACAAACAATTAAATTAACAGTTCCAAAGCCTACCTGTTATTTCAATTTCATGCAGTAAATAACATCCGTGCAAGCCCTGGAATATTTGAGCATGTGAGAAAGTCTCTACGGGGAAGGATTTGTTAATGTACTACTGAAAATTGAGGACATTTTGAACATTGGTTCCCATTTTTCATTTGTTTTGTTGTTTACCTTATAGTTTTTAACAAAAATTATTGTTTTCAAAGCCCACCTGCTTTTTAAATTTTATACAAGAGACACGGTAAAGCATTTTCTACCATCTTTAGATGGCTGTAACTCCTTAAAGGTGGACTTTTGTATATAAGTAATTTGGGATAAATCGGCTTATCTTGAGCTATAGTATATCTGGTTAATTTTTTTCCGCACATTTCAAAAACACCCTGTATATACTAGATTAGATATACTAGATTCGTCAACCTACATTATGGCATTGAAATTGAAGTATTTTCACTCGGTATTTATCTTCAAAAAATGAATATTTACATGAAAGAAGAAAAATATTAATTTTCTACATTCTTGAACTTTGAACATTATATAGCTAGCTTAAAAATCTAAATGTTTACATTTTCTAGTTTAAACTCTCTGTCGTAAATCAATTTCAAAAATTCCGCAGCCGTAGGTATAGGTATGGCAGTGGATAATGAGTAGGTATATTAGGCGTCCATATATTTTCTCATACTTTCATTGATTCTAAATCACCTGATAATTACAGTCCCAAATAATCATCAGCTCGTTTTCTCCTCAAGGTTACACACTCCTCGGGGCTAACGGCAAATTGCAGGTTAGAAAATACTTCCAGTTTCTGCAAAGTGTGGGGGCTCCGGCATCTAAAGCAAATTCTTTATTGCGTAGCGGGCACTTCTTCCTAAAATTGCTCAAATTAAGGGGCACTAACCTTAGAAAACGCAACAAAGTTATTACGGCAAGGAAGCGGAACGTTGCGACAGTGGAATTGGTTTGTAAAAGCAATGGACGAAACCAATCGCTACCTTCGGTTTGAATAAGAACTCCGTACAATTTGCTGTTGCCATTTCACTCCAACTAAGCATTTTACGGTGCAAGTCGAGCTGCCACGTACACCCATCGGGCGGTTAACTTGGATTGCAGTTGGCCACGCCGAATTGCCCCTCATAAATCCTCTTATTCACTTGCACATTATCTATTTATGTTTATTGCAGGTTACTTCGGGGCACTTTGTCAGTGCCTAACTTGATCCGTGATATCCACTTTGCCAGACTAAGTTATGAGGAGAAAATTCGGTAAACCCGTTGGAGAAACCAAAGCAAAATTTTATGCTGCGCCCTGAAAAGCCCGAATTGCGTGTTTAATACGCTCGCTCTTTTTAAGCACGCATATCTTAAGGGTCAGCAGAACTCATAAATATACTAAATACCATCCCATGCGGACTATAAAAAGGGCTATAATATTTTTATAGTTATCAACTTGAAGTAAAACGAAAAATGCCCTCTTAATTAGGACATAAAGTGACACAATTTTGCCTGAAAAATATAAAAATATTTTTCCCCCACCTATGAAACTCAAATATAAAAAATTGCCGTTAATTAGGTCAAGATTAAAAGAAATTTCCATATTTAAAAACAACAGTTCTGTGAACCTATTTCAGAAATGAGAAATGTTTTTTAAGGAGGGAAGGGAAACTGATGTTGCATTGTAGATATTTAAATAAATACTATACTTCTAAGTGTGATAGCAACCAACAAAATGAGCACAAGAGTTCCGATAAACATAGGTTCAAAATTGCCTCTTAAGCATCCTACACGACCGAGAAGGGCAATAGAAAACTAAGGTTTTTTTAATAAATGAAATACAGTAGACTATCGGTTAGTACCAGTTTGCAGGTCTTCCCTACTTATTGGGTACTATCCGGCCTAGCAGTTTGTAACACAAATTCTTTTATACTCTGTGAAAAAATAATGACAATGTTGATTTCGCAACTGCTACCGTAAAAAGAGCTGTAGTTAACCGGCTTCCAACTTTCACGCTTTGTAACTTTTTCGACGTAAATTAAACATTTTTAAAATAAGTTTAAAACTTGCCCATTGACCTATATTAAACAGCAGTTAAAAAATTTAGGTTTTTTAAGCGATAGTATACTTCAAAGAACATTTTCTGGTTAGCATCACCCCAGGGAGGGAAGTAAACCGGCTATGAAATACACTTTAAAACAGGTTGGAGCGAAGTTGAACACACTAATAGATTTACAATGACCCCAAACACATTTATTTAAAAAAAGAACTGATTTTGTTATTATTTGCCTATGTTGTCTTTAGGTGCTGACCCTGGCCACACGAATTTTCGGTTACTTACTTTTTCCAAATAGGTATTTTACATTAATTTTGTCATTATTGGCATGCTTCACTTCAACTTTAGTATGATTCTAGTGTAGTGATTTATAGTCTTTTTTGTACACTGCCACTGCCCAAGAATCTTATTTTCGCGATAATTCTTTTGTTATTTGTCCCAGTTCACTTACTGTTTGCACTTGGTCTTCAGTCTCTTCTTGTTGTAACATCTCATTAGATGAAGTCTCCCATTCAGTATATTTTGAGAGTCTCAGTGAATATCTACAACACGCATAGACGTGCACAATCTTGTGCTACCTGGCCGGTCAATTTGACCCCAAAAACTGAACTTTAGCACACTACGTATGTAAAATATATAGAACGCCTGCAACAAAGATAGCGTAGAAATGCTTTGTTCAGAAACCGCCGTCCTTAACATACACGTACCTAGCTATTTAGATGCAAAAAATATTTAAAATTATGTAATAGAAACAACAAATACACGAATAGTTGATAATGCTTGCAGTGTTCGAACTATTTTTTTAAATGTGGATGGCTCAGTAAGACATTTTTAATTATTAAGCATCTACTTCTATACACATAGGAGCATGTAAAATATCAAAAGCTTCAAGGATTTTCTATAACTCTTCAAAATATTTTTTCTTCATAATGTTGGTAACTCAGGCCCAGCTGTCAACTTCACCTACAGTATTTTATTTAACCATTTTGAAATTGTTATCTGGAAATGCAAAGCAACATTTTCTCAACTTAGTAGTTACTAGTTAGTAGTAAAAACAGAATATACCTACAGAAAGGAACGGAACATCTTCTAGACCACGAGGGAAATACTCTTCTCATCGAAATAAACCGGTAGAGCCAAATATGATTTAGTAAAATATACACTCTTAAAAAATACGGGCTCGAGAATTTAAATTCTTGGAGTTTGTTTACAACTCAAAAACTACTCATCGCATTAGGTTTAAATTTAGCATCACATAGTTTCATACATTTTCCCAAATCTTCATGTAACTGAAAGTAGATTTATTTGTTGACTACCCTACTTCCACTACATTTTTGGTACCTAGGGTACGCTATTTTTTTTTTATTTTTAAATTTATTTTACATAAACCAATTGTACTTTATTTATGTTAAGACAATGCAATGATTTGTGCGATAAAGACATTTGAGGTTATTATGACGCCCACAAAATTGCTCTTGAGCATAAACGCAAATCATGCCTGTCATTTCCAAATTGAAAAATTTGTTACGAGACATTTTAGTAGTAATAGTACTCGTAAATAGCAATTTCAGGGCATACGAAAGTTATATCCCATTATATCTTAGGTGACACCTTTCTGCAAAAATATCACCCATATTGTTGAGTCAAATTAGAATAGCTAGCGCCCCCTATATACAGTCTGTTTGATTTTAGCTGTTACAGCAGATATCTCGGCTATTGTTAGGGATATGACAAAATGTTATAGAGAAATAGTATATTATACATCAAGGTAGCGAAGCGCAGTATTATAACCTGAGCGCATATTAGATACTGAGCGCGCAGCGCGAAGTATCTAAAGCGCGAAGGTTATAAGACGATTCGCTACCGTGGTGTATATACTATTTTTTGCACTACCAAACAGCTTAATACCTAAATTCCCAACAAATTTCGAAAATATTTTAACTGTCAACCTGACAATACAGCTCTTTACAACGTCAAAATTAAAATAGTCATATTTGGTAACTTAGCAATTTATTAGTTACCACGGTGAAAATTGTTTATTTTACTTTCTCTCCCTTGGTGGAGAAAATCAACTTCACGACCTAAAAACAGGCCAATAACGATACGTTCTGAGACTAGTAGTGCAAAATAGTATATTATACATCAAGGTAGCGAAGCGCAGTATTATAACCTGAGCGCGTATTAGATACTGAGCGCGCAGCGCGAAGTATCTAAAGCGCGAAGGTTATAAGACGATTCGCTACCGTGGTGTATATACTATTTTTTGCACTACCAAACGGCTTAATACCTAAATTCCCAACAAATTTCGAAAATATGTTAACTGTCAACCTGACAATACAGCTCTTTAAAACGTCAAAATTAAAATAGTCATATTTGGTAACTTAGCAATTTATTAGTTACCACGGTGAAAACTGTTTATTTTACTTTCTCTCCCTTGGTGGAGAAAATCAATTTCACAACCTCAAAATAGGCCAATAACGGTGCGTTCTGAGACTAGTAGTGCAAAAAAGTTGTTCTACATTTAATTTTCTATTATCTGCCATAGCCAAATAAAAAACAAATGAGCATCAAATGTGTTAGATGTAGCAAATATATTCAAAATTTTAAATGGAACGTAGGTACCCAATTTTATTACATATTCTAAAACTGTAAAAAATTCTTTACAACGATTAATCATATGTCATAGTTATCTTATTACATAATTTCAATTTTAATACAACAAGGCTACATAAAGAAGCAAATTAAAAATAGTTATTTAGACCACAAGTGTTAGAAGTGCAACTTTTTTTTCACGCTTGACGAATAAGCACGCTAACACGAGTTGTCTATTTTGTATAGAATTGTATTTGCCTTCATTTTAGTCAAGTGCGTTGGTCAGTTCTAGTTACTAAGGAAACGTCTATTTAAAATCGTGCATTTCTAAATTAAAAGCAAAGTGTCACTTTTTTTCACTGAGTGAAAAAAAGTCGCACTTCACTCGCCGACATTAATTAAAAAAAGCCTACTTTTTTAAATGAAATTTAAAAAAATATTTTTTAGATTGAAATTAAAAAAATCTGGTGTGATAGATGCACACAGCTTCCTGTTACAGTGATCTTATAATTAGCTAAAAAATTGATTTTTAATTTTTGTCAAAATTTTTCAAAAATTACAATTCTACAAAAACGGTACAAAATTGTCTCTAAAATTTTAAGCTGAATTCAAAAATTTTATAATATACGGGTAGATATTCTATTTAAAATAGGAGGTAATAGAAAAACGAAAGAAACCCATTTTAGAGGTATTCAACTGGAAAATCATTTACCTATCTCACATCAATAAACATTAAAAATGTAATAAAAATGTAAAGTTTGAAAAAAAAATCGAGGCGTTTTCGAAAATTCGAATTAAGCTGAAAAATCACAAGAGTACACACCATACTTCCGGTTATGCGATTTTCTTCAAAAGCTTGCTGTCGCATCTTAGATAGTACACAAAACTTATATACTTATGAAATTTCAATGCCATACCTTTTTTAATTTTTGAGATATTCTGTTCACATACAGACAGACACAGACAGACCAACGAACAAAAACATATTTTTTGGGTTCAGGGGACTCGTGAAGATCTGTAGAAAACTCAATTTCGAATTTTTGGGGTGAATCCAAAAAGCATGTTTTTGTTCGTTAGTCTGTCTGTCTGTGTGTGAACAGAATATCTCTAAAACGAAAAGAGGTATGACGTTGAAACTTCATATATCAGTTTTTTTTGCATTCGTTCTCTAACGTGACTAGTTTGCGACCTCAAAACACGCAGCGAAATAGATCGTTAGGGACCTAGTACTCTAAAGTTGCTATGGCAACACTTTAGAGGATTATTTTATTAACAATACAATACAAAACAATACTCTGTCAAATTCGAGGTTAACACATTAGGTTTTGCGTCAGTTTTGACACAGACTGACGCAAAACCTAACCTGATAACCTTGAATTTGACATAGACTTACAGTATCACCAACTAGCTCCGACCTATTGTTTTAAAATCAATACCACCTTTGAACTAGATAATTTTTGACATCCCAGTATTTAAAAACACATTTTTTAAATCAATTTGGTGGTTTAGACTTAGAGAACTCGTACCAAAAAATCTTGTATGCAACACGTAAGCAAAATGGTTTTAGGGTACTTCTCTCATTAAAGATTGGTCCCCTTAAATTATATTTTGCGTACTTGATACATAAATGGCTATTGTGTCGTGTCTTAATGCGACAGCAAGCTTTTGAAGAAAATTGCAAAACTGGCAGTATGGTATTTACTCTTGAGATTTTTCATTTTTTTCGATTTTTTCGAAAACGGCTTTAACGATTTTCTTCAAACGTTACATTTTTATTACCTACATTTTTAATGTGTATTCATGTGAGATAAGTGATTTTCCAGTTGAATACCTCTAAAATGTTTTTTAAGTTAACTCCAACTAACTCTACTTTGAACGCTTTCTGTCGAATTTGTAATTTTTGAAATTTTTTGACAAATTCTTAACAATGAAATCAAATTTTTGACTAATTATAAGATCACTATAAAAGGCAGTTGTGCGCGTGTATCACACCAGAGTTTTTTCATCAAATTGAATTTCCAGCCCTAGGTACTGTCACAAATAAAAACATTAAAATTAAACTCAACTTTTCAAAGGTGCATATTTTACTAAAGCGTATTTGACTATATCTGCTTCGAGGGGTTACTCACAACGGGATCTCCTGTGTACACTTGCCGGGAGATATCGGGAGATCTTGGGGATATCTAAGGGAGATCTGATGAGATCTCAGGAGGTTTGGGGAAATCTCGGGAGATATCGGGAGATTTTGGGGATATCTAGGTGAGGTCTGAGGAAATCTCAGGAGGTTTGGGGAAATCTCGGGAGATCTTTGGATATCTCTGGGTAATCTCAAGGATATCTGAGGAAATCTTCAGAACATCTGCGGCAATCTCAATGATATTTTAGTAGTTGAGACTGTGCGCCACTTGTGTGGATGACCCTACGATATGACGGACCGGAATGTGAGGGAAACAATGACAATCGACATCGTGTTTTGAGGTTAAATTTGGAACCCATGAGAGTTATTTTAATTTTGTGTAACAGTAAAATGTATATAATTAATAACATATTTAAAAATAATGGTCTAATTATCCGACTAAAGAAGACTTACAAGTTTAGTAGTTGTTACAACAATATAGATACACGATAACAATTTAGGATTCACTCTCGAAACATTTCGGTTTTTATGTTTAAATGCTCTATTGTTGACGTAGATTGTCACTGTTGTTCAACTGTATAAAAAAAAATTGTATGCTCATGCAAAATCGATATTGGAAAAAATAAATTAAACAGTTACTGCTGGCTGCACAATCAATTAATGTCGAGCTGACTTGTTCATGTAGTATTTGTTATAGATAAAACTAAACTTCAAATGACTTTAGATTTGATTAAATGAAACTAATTTTGAAACTTAACACTAAAATAATTAATCAAGCAAAATTTGGCTGACTGGCAGTTTGAAAATTATTGAAAGAACTAGCTGTAGCCCGCGGCGCAAGTCGCATTTAAAGTTTTGCGCGTTAGTATGAGATGCGCGCAGATCTTCCTGTCATGAACGCCATCCGAACTTACATCGGGTGGCGACCTCGGAAAATTGATTGGTAAAGGTGGGTTTAAACGGATCGTTTGGACTCATTGAGCAAGGAAATAATAAACCCTCCTTATCATTACATGAAATGTACTTGTGTTCATAGTTTAAAAAAACACAACCAATAAGCATAATAAGTAATTGGTTTCTGTGTTAATATTACTATTAAAAGTATTGGGAAGTTTGTTTATATACATAGAGGGTGTCCCATAATTTTCGATCACTTTTATTTTATTTGTATGTTTTGAACAAAGTCTAGGTATGCAGAGTATCAGGTACCTTAGACACCGACTGCTGTAGTCAAACGTCCTACTTAAAATTTTGCCGAGATTAAGGGGTCCCAACCCTAGTAATATCTATTAATAATTGTATAAAATTAAGAATCTCTAAAAACTATGTAGTTCTTAATTTCATGGCCGATTATATAAGCATTAGATAAAAAAACTGCCATAATTTACCTAAATAAAAGTGAAATCTGATGTTGCCTTGGGTTAAAAAAAGAAATCATGGCACCCTACATAAATTCGGCATTATAAAATGTTCACTTAGCTATACTTTTGTTATTATGTAAAAGAACCTTTGCTAGGGTTGGAACTCCTTAATCTCGGCAAAATTCTATGTGACTGACTATATGACCGCAGCAGTCGGGGTCTAAGGTACCTGGTACTTGACATTTCTAGACTTTGTTCATAACAAACAAACAAAATAAGTGATGGAAAATTATGGGACACCCTCTAGATATGATGTTTTGTACAAAATGAATCACGATTCAGCGAGAATTATTGATTCATTACAAATATTTTAATTTTCATTTCATTATAGTATTTTACATTACAAGCCAGGTAAAACAGTTTTTACTGGCGATAGATTTGGGATGACTGGCGAGCCGTTAGGTGAGCCTGTCATATCCTTGAGCCAGTAAAAATGGTTACCTGGAGTGTATTGTTGAATATTTTATTTGTTCCTCACTAGTAAATAACTATAAATTTACCGTTTATTCAAAATGTCAAACTGACAAGCAACTAAATTCATCAATATCACACATACTAAGGAAGACAACTCTGGCTTTGCACGCTATCATTTATCTATGAGCACGCTTGTAAAATATAACTGGCTAGCCAGTAAAAAATTTACTGGCTAGCCAGTTATGAAACATTTTCAAGGTGAATACAGTGACTTGATAAATTGATGTTTACAAGTGAGGAACAAATAAATTCTTTAACAAACTTCTTCGAGCCTTGGTAATAGTTAATCCATTATGACCTTGTTTTATACAATAATGTTATCATATTGTTGTAGAACCTTTAATAATAAAGGTAACACAGAGGAAAAGCAAAATCAAACCAACGAACTGGACGGATCTGGAATTTAAAAATTTTGGGCCCGCAAAAAACATTGCTTTTAACTCTTACAAAATGTGATACAGATAAAGTGAATCTGAAAAAAAACAGAGAAAAACCCTAGTAATGTCGGTAACTCCCAAGAAGAAAATGACGACAATGAAAATGTGTGTTAACGAAACAGACGTTGTCATTATTACCGTTAACAAACTTAAATCTTAAAGAATATTCTGATATTGTCACCGATGATAATAGAATATTATGATACTAGTGTATAAGTACGCCCTTACAGCACGTGCGACGAGTTTAAGAGCGTGACGCAAAGCGAAGTGCTTTAACGTCGCTAGTGCTTTAATGGCACTTATACACGTATGATACGCTACTTTTTCTACGATCATAACGGAAGTATAAAAATTTAGTTGGGCGACACTTTTTCCGTCACATTGTGTTAGATATTCTAGGTTATGTTGACATTCAAACGTACGGCAAAGCGTGTTTTAATATAGTATTAAAACACGCCACCAATGACAACCAGCGAAAAAGACGTAATTCGGGCGCTAATATTAAGAGTGCTACACACGTCACTTCTGACACTAGAAACTGTGCAAAAAGTTGTCATTTTGACATGATGGTAGAAAATAGTAGATTATGTTATTAGGAGTAAAAGTGATACTTTATGTGGCAAAGCTGAAGTTTATTTAGCCGAACGTCAGTGAGGCAAATAATTCAGCTAAGCCACATAAAGTCACTTAAAATCCGAATAACATATACTATTTTATCCGCAAACGTATTCAGGTAAATTTCATTAATATAAATTTAAAAAAAAAGATGCATCGGCCAGGAATCGAACCCAGGACACCCGCGTGACAGGCAAGCACTGTACCCCTGCGCCAACCTCTGTTGTTCAAATAACGCGCTACTGTAATGATATATGAACAAACTGAATCGCCGGAGCTAATAGCACACGGCCACAGCAGCTGTCATACCATAACCCACGGCGGCAGATGCTCCGATCCGCTGCTTAAAGGTTTATTTAAATTAAAACTATTTCGTACTCTTTTTGAAAATAAAAACCGGCCTACGATCTAAGTCTAAAAATTAGCAAAATTTTAAGCCATCATACAATTTAATCGGTCCAGTATCTTCGGAGGAGATAGCGAACAAACATAGAAAGAAAGAAAGAGAGCAACGATTTTGTGTGCTTAGGCAGATAAAGTACGCAAAAGTTGCTATTTTATCTGCTTAGGCGGATAAAGTGACACTTTTACCTCGTCAATAAAGACACATAAGTTGTCACTTTTGTAACGTTTGCGGATAAAAGTAATTTTTTTGAAAAAGGACCATCCGTGAAAGTGACATTGAAAAATGGCAAGAATTTAATCGTGAAGAAATCGTCTTTATGTGGGCTCTTTACAATACAAAACTCAATATTGACAGACTGCTTCGCGTGAGAGGTCAAAAAAACAACAACCACTACTTGTATAAGTAGCTCGAATAAACTTCGCAACCGAAATGGAACATGCAATAATTACTTTGGTAGCTAGGCAACAAGTAGGTACAATAGTTACTTGTTGCCTAGTTACCAAAGTAATTATTGCATTTTCTATTTCGGTTACTCTTATGGCAAATATTATGTGAATCTTTTCCAGCTCATGGAATTGCCATATTCCGTGCAATTTTAGACAACCTGTATAATGTTTAAGTTATTTTAACTACTACTACTACTACCACCTTTATTATGTAGGTAGGGCTACTTAGTAATAGTACAGATTTTTTGTTGATTACTAGAATTCATGTATTGTACTGTTATTAAGAATTTTATACGATTTTTTCATTTGGGTGTTTTAATGGTGTATCGTTTTAATAGCACCACCATATGCCAGAAAATAGTTTGTTTTAATTAGGTATTTTTGATATTTACCTTGCTACATGTTTTGTTTTATGGATGACACAAGTAAAAAAAATAACAAATTTTGTCTCTGTAATAAAAAAATCTATTTGTAAAAATCAATGATTGTGGGAAATATTACGAATTCAGAGGGTCGTAGAGCCTACTAAGCATACAAACTTTTCTTTGCACTATTAAAAATTTTAATAGATGAAAATAGTTTGAGAATTTGTTAAAATTACAGAAGATCTCGTGGAAATCTTGTGATATTGCGAGAATCGTGAAAGCTCTTGGGAGATATGAGGAAAATCTCAAGAGGTTTTGGGGAAATCTGGGGAGATCTCGGGAGATCTAGGGAGATCTTGGGAGATCTGGGGGATATCTCGGGAGATCCCTCTAGGTCTAGGGAGGTCTGAGGATATCTGAGGGAGATCTCGGGAAATCTTTTATGCAAGGATATCTTCTGTACACTTAAATCCTTGGTGATTGACCCCTCGATCTGCTTATTACAAGAAGAGTAGAGGCATTTTCATATTTGATGGCGAAAATAAAACAATGTTGAACACTAGTCAGTGTCAATTTTTCTAAAGACATTCCATGTTACAATCATTATTCCCACGTTTATGAAAAAATTTACACTGACAAGTTGGTTTTGTCACATTCAACGGTGCTTTATTTTCATCATCAAATATTAAAATGCCTAGATGGTGTCTCGTTTCTTTCAAATCACCCTGTATACCTGCAGACCATTGGAAAATGTCAGAGTTAACCCATTTTCTTATCAGCACTAGAATTCCAAAATACAACAATTTTGCTACCATAAGGAGTAAGGACCATCATAGCTCATATATTGAGATAATCAAAATACTAAAACTGTACTCGTATATCGCAAGGCGTTAACGAAAAATATCATATTTTAGTTCTTTGGAAGTAAGTTTGGTTAAAAAATTAACAAGGTATAAGTACATACCATTTTCTACAAAAATTAAGTAAAATGAATCATTTGGAGCGAACTAAAGTATGATCACAAATTATTTTTATCTAGTGTGCCTATAGAATAGTTCCTAATTATAAATGCAATTACGTTTATACATAATATCAAACTTAAGTGACTTATAGTTGCATTCATAAATTAGGAACTATTCCAGAACCATATTAGATGAAAAAAATTTTTTTTTCGCATTTTGTATAATAGTGCGCTATTTTACTAAATTCAAAATCGTTTAATAAAGTGGAACTTTGGTGCATAGAAATGTCACTTTACTATATGGCAATGTCACTGTTAAATTCGAGGTTAGCAGGTTAGGTTTTGTGTACGTTTATGTCAAATTCGAGGTTAGCAGGTTAGGTTTTGTGGCAATTTGTGTCAAAACTGACGGAAAACCTAACCTGATAACCTCGAATTTGACATAGTCTTACAGTACCACTAGATAACATATTATTCATACGTTTGAATTTCCACAGCCGCCTTTTTTTAATAGACATGTGGTATAATGCTTTTTTAGAAATGTTTGTTTGTAAATATTAATACAAAATGCGAAAATATAGTACACACTTCGTAAGGAAAGTAGTTTTACTAAACTTATACAGATTGCGGCAGGCAACTAGAACCATAGCAAAAGCAAGGGGACCTTACATGTGGCCGTAATTGTATTTAAAAAATTTAAAAATCGAATATATACCGTGTATTTATAATTATCCTAACGATCTACCACTATTGTTCATTGATTGTTCGTTTCTTAAACACAATTACGGCCACATGTAAGGTCCCCTTGCTTTTGCTATGGTCCTAGTTGCCTGCCGCAATCTGTATAGCTTTTTAAGTTACTCGCACGCTTCGCTCCTCGTACTCAATCAACATATATTCGTTTTGTAAAACTCTACTTTTCTAAACTTGTTGTGTAATGTAGTACTATTAATCGTACTATATTTTGTACCGTTTTGAAACTAATTTGGCTTCAGGAATGTAGATGATTGCCTAAAATGTTAACAAAACAGTTTTTACAATAATTAAATGCAAGTAGTATGGTGTAGAACGGTCGTACAATAATATATTATGTTATTAGGAGCAAGCTCGGCAGATAAACCGTCCAGCCACGCCACATAAAGATACTTTTGCTCCAAATAACATAGCATTTTTTCTTCAAACGTTTATAAGAAAATCCGAAGAAAATTGTCTGCTGCATGGCAATAAAGTGACAGTTTAGCATTATCAATCCAGGAGTATAATGCCATATTTTACTGCCGTTTGAATAAGAAAAATAATATTATTGAAGTATATCTACATCGACTGAAACGGCTAGTGCGCCGTCGGCATAAAATTCATAGGCAGAAATTTGGCAATTCGCACAGTAAAATATTTTAGGATGAGTTCGAGGCGTTTGTCGATTCGTGCAACCTAGCTGTATTTTCGTAATTAGCGGTGCTACCTACAGATATTTGCACGTCCAGTATTTTACTAACTCAAAAATGAAGCCGAGATTCTAAACTTCCATAGGTAGTGAGTCAAGTGAGTGGCGCAGGATATAATCATACTTTTCAAGCGCGTGTTGTTACTTTTAACTATTATCTTAGTGTTCGATCTTGAGATTCAAGTTATTATGTAACTTTGATTAGAGCTATAGAAAGACCTCGACGACGATGGCACGTATGATATACCGGGTGGTGACACAGTATAGAGCTTTTAATGTGAAATCTTGAATGTTGTTACATTATTTGCTGCCATAATTATTATAGAGTTGTAAGTGTAAATAATTTTTTGGAAGATAAAATACAAGAAATACTGCATCTGTATATACTATGACTTAATATTGTCCATTTTCTGGGCCTAGGAAAATCGTGTACATTACCTAAACAAAACGCATGCAACGTTTACAACTTATTATTGCATTTTTCTCGTTAAAATGTATTCAAAGCAAAAAAACATTTCTGGCGAAGTAAAGTTTGCAATTTGTTCTGATAATTCCAAGGTACCACTAATTTTCATACAGGCAACAATGTTGTCTATTTGTACGGGGTATCAGGTATCTAGACACCAACTGCTATGACCATACGGTCTAAGTTCTAGTTAGAATGTTGCGAAAGCTAAGAAGTTCCAATCCTAGCAAGGTATTTTTTACATGCTACACATCGTAGTGACACGGCGCCCACGGCTTTATATCATTTGCAAATGGTGGCATTCTGCAGGGGTTTTGATCAGCATTTTTTATTTTTTAAAACTTTACCGGGGCCATGGATCAAACTCGTGACTTCAGATCGGTAGTCAGAAAAAGGTAACAATTTTAATTTACTCAATTTTCCCACTATCCGAAAATTAAAAATATTAAACGAACCGACAGCATTTTGTATCTCTACGAAAAAGTTACTTGCTCTAAAATAATTTTGAGAACATTGAATATGCTATGCTGATGCTGAGTCGTGTAACCACCTGATACAACGATTGTATGTTCTTTTATACTCATGTTGTACTGTTATACCTACACTCAAAACTAGAATCTCTTACTCTTGCTTTATATAAAGCATTAAACTTTGACTATATACGTACATTATGTAGCCATAATATTGTACATTAAAACAATGTAGTCTTCTCCGCAGAATAATATTAGGAAAGTGTTTGTTGTTCCTCTATTTGTTTAACTAAAAATTTTCAACTATTACTATTTTGAAAGCATTATTTTTACAACGTGGTTCTATTAATAAATAAGGCAAACAATATAAATATGTGCAGATTTTTATTTCTAATGATTATTTGAGAAACATTCAGAAAAGTATGCTTCAATAAGGGAAAAATACGTGAGCTATTGTAAACTATGTTCAATATTCCACGGGTTTGCAATATTTAAATTGTTCCTAATATATTAGTAATTTATCGTTATTTAGGAAACTGAGAATTACTCCATAAACGAAATATATATTGGGAAGTGTTACGTTAGATAAATAAAGCAATCCTTTGGTGGTTAGACCACGTTTTATGTGTGTGAATACTCTCGAGTATTCCAAAGGGTTAAAGCGTGTTAATTTACATATTCGTTCGCATATTTATTTTAGTTAAAATGTCTAAACAACAGTCTATTAATTGTTATTTATAGTTAAAAAGTCTCTATAAAAACCTTTTGGTCTGGTTTGGTGTATTCCTATCTATGATATACATACAGTATATGTCTCATTTTAGACGGCACAACCCTAGTATTTTTTTTATATATTATCAATTAAAAAATTTCTTTGTTCTGATTATACCCCTCACTAAATTGTATTTTTGGGGTATGGACACTCCCTTCGCGGTAAAATGCTAGCCTACTACGATTTAAAATAAACAGCAAAATTGAAGAAGGCGTATTAGGGATTTTTTATCAAAATATCTTGTAATAAAAGTTGTTCAGAATCGTTCAAATAAGCTAAATTCAAAATTTAATTAAAAAAAAAATAAAAATCTCTCTCAAACAATTTCCAATTCCAGAAAATTCGAATACTAATCTCACAAGTTTGCCATGCTTTTTTATTTTATTCTTTTAATTCAATACGATAACAAAAAGATACTTAATTACTTAAATAACAGTATTTTCAACTACATCACCATTAGCACGTCTACATTTTTCTATTCGTTTTGTGTTGTATGTTAGTTATCAAATCACGTATTTAACTAATTACTATGAGTAGGTAATAATGTTGAATATTGGCATAAACAAATTTGATGGATATAAGTATTGTTATAGCACTTCAGTATAATATAAATATTTGCAATAGAATTAAGGATATTGAATTTAATCAAATATATGAGAGTGTTTCCTAATGTGTTGTAAACAAATAAAACTTATTTGCAATTCAAATTGCAAATAAATTTTCAAGATGAAAAATTGAATTTGAATGCCGAACTTTGAGTGTTATTGTTGACTAAATGTATAATAATTATTTATGCATTTAATGTGTAAAAATTACTTTTGTAGGTTGAGTTTGAATGTTTTGAGACGACGTTTAGCGGAGTGCCGAAAAAATCGAAAGAAAGTTGTATAACATTTTTACACACGTATTAAATACAAGACTTTTTGCAAGATCACAACAAATAACATAACACACATTTTGAAGTAGTAATTAAACGTTAGCAACACGATATACATTTTTGATGGATTGTATTATCATTGCAAATTTTTATACATTTAAAATTAAAATTGTTTAAACTGATTTCATCGATATAATAAAAAACCAAACAGTATAATATGTATATAGTTAGTTACTTGTATTCGTTGAATATTGTGTAAGAGAAAATAAAAAATAAAACTTCCTGACGATTATCTTTAAGTGGTCACATAATACATTTACCTTCTGTATTATTTCACAACTACAAAAATCCCCTAAGGGCGACATATTTTAATTTTTGACACAGTTGCAGTGCAATACTTTTGAAGTATTACTACATTTTCTAAAAATCTATTACATACAAGAATAAATAAAGAATTTGGTTAGCAAAAATGTTATAACAAATTTTAAATATTAATTTAACTGTCCGCTAACTTAACGTATGATAATCAAAATAAGCATGCGATGAAATTACGATAACATTTAAAAAATATCCATTTGAACAGGTTATAAATCTGTAATAGTGAGTTTTCGATTTTTAAAAAGTAAAGTTGCCATTCGCATCGTAGAATAATAGGTCGTGTAAGTGCAGATCAATATAAGTGATAGTTCTAAAACAAAATGTAAAATTTCTAAAAGTATATACTTAAGCATGCTATTTTATCTGACGAATTACTTATAGTGATACCCATCGATTACTATGGTAAAACAGTAAATTAGATGTACATCGCTATAAGCCATCATACCACATCCTACCAATTAAGTTTAACTGTTTTTAGAGGCTAGAAGGATTAAATTCATAAACACCACAGATCTCAAAGTAAGTAATCGATTTTGCATATATACTTACTCAAATATTAAAATTAAATGGTGTGTGAGTGCCATTTTACTTTACGTGGTTAGTCTTCCCTTGTTCACGCTAGTAAACAGCCTTGCAGTTTTTCTAACATTCACAGGGAGAGCCTAATAACCGAATGTAACATTACTTACTTCAGTACAAGGCAGTTACACGTAGTGGTCTAAACGTAGCAAGCAGACCATTTACCCGCTGATTCCACTTCGAAAATATGCAGACCGTTTCGATCCTATAAAATTTCAAGTTCGGAAATTACAGAAGGGTCAGCTTACTGGCTGGGTTAGACGGCAATAGCCTGGGGCCACCAGTTTAACCACTATTAAGAAATTAAATGTATCTGAAAATCTGCTATCTATAATATAAAATAAACATACGAGCCATTATTTTGTGCCTGGAGTACAAAAGAAACGACTATAGATTTAGCTAGCCGAGGTATAAAAATTGAAATTGTTTAGTTATATTAATTTACTTAGAATTTCTAAAATGCCACCTATTACCTGAATAGAATTAGGTTACATATATGCAAATACTTGAGAAATAAAACAAGGTTGCTGTTTAAGGATAATGCGCATCTTCCTGTGATTGTTTTTCAGTTTGAATAAGATGACTGCAGATTGGGACGAGTAAATCATTATGAAAGGATTGTTTGTAGGTTCTTTTGTTTTCGCTAATTGCATAAGCTTTTCCATTCGAAATAATTAAAAACGACAACTATAGTTCTGCTGATGATAACTGTATTTACTTTAGCCCAACTTTTTAAGATTCTTGCTCTTCCTTTTTTAGATTTTCGCTAGGACTAACTAAAAACTATAGTAGTAACGTGCTTCAATGCTTTCTGGCCCCTTGGATAAGTCAGCTGAGTTGTAGAGCTACACGATGCCATGCAAATGAGGTGTAGAGGAAAAGGTTCGCTAATATTATTATTAAAGGTTTGCAACCCCAAAAAGGCCAACCCTTCCTATCAGCCATAGTTACATGTCCTTTGCTTGAAACAAACCATAAAGAAATTACTAAGTACTTTTGCGACAGAATTGCAGAAAGGGTCATGGTCGAGGCATTTATCTCTTGTAATTTAAATTCGAAAAATTGCAAATCAGTCTTAAAAACAGTAGAAATACAAACTGTGGTAAAGGAACAAACAGTTATAAAGAGAATTTTCATCTGCAGAAGCGAAACTTTACAAAAGAAACTTAAGTGTGCATAAGTTTATTATTATCAGTAAGAATTACAATTATTTTAAAATAGTAACTTGCTCATAAATTACCTGCTTGAAATTGTGTGGCAAGTAGATGCACTAAGATGTGAAGACTAAATTTGTTTTATATTTCCATATCAAGCTTTTTAAAATTTATTTGTTATAAAAGTGTAAATTGAATTTATAAAATAGTGAACAAATGAAATTGCAAGAGAATTTAGGAACGGCTTCGTTAGGTAAAAACTGAATAGGAGCATACATTTTCATATAAGTAGGCAATCCCTTGAAAACTGTACAGTTTTAAATTGTTTAAACGCCGAATTTATAATGCGTCTATACTATAGGTACTCACGTTCAGTTAAAAAAAATATTACTTTTTGTTAAAAGCGACTTAAAAGCGAAATAAGCTGTTTATCTCAGACACTTCGAGCAAGATTAATAAGCTTTATACTTTGTATTTATAGCAGCCACATACTTCATACGCTCACAAAACGTTGACACAAAACACCATCCTTTAATAAAGTAATTATATGGAAATTTGGGCAACCACTGTAAATTTAATCATTTAAAAATATACGATATTTTCTTTAGCTACTAAACAGTAAGTTAAATTTATAAATAATAATTTACTTGCTCGGCTTATACCTAGTATTGATGGTTGTTTTTTAGCAAGCTTATTTAGGCAAAATGTAAGTCGAGGTGTACAGGCCATACAAGTGTAACTTACCCTTATTTCTTTTTCTATTTTAAGCACTTTCTATAACTTAGCTTCTGAATAGTTCACTATAATTTTAGTAACCTTTGCTAGTATTTTTAAATATTGGAAACTATTTCCTTTTGAACCTTCGACCAACCTCATCATTGTAGTTTTTTTTTTAATTTCAACGACAGATAACCAGACATGTTTTTATAAATTGATATACAAGACAAGAGTGCTGGTAAAAATGTTTCTCGATAGTCCTGCAATGCACTCCATACTTAATTTTTTAAATACTGAATATATTTTAAGTCAATAAAAAACAACACATAAATATAAAGTTTATTTATTTGACGCCGATTTCGAAGTCTTTGTGTATATATAACAGTCTCGACTTACACAATTAATTAAGTAAATAAAAGTGTATTTACATTCTTAAATCTAATGACTAATAAGCGTCTCGTATCTACAGATTGTAGTAGTAATTAATAAATAACTTTGATTAGCTATATACAAATGTACACATGCAGTATAGTGTATTTCGAAATTAACCGCTCGTTTTCATAAATACCATATTACGTACATACAAAATTGTTCCGAGATAAATTCAATTAGTTAGCTAAAAACGAATTTGCATCTAAAACACTTACACAAAATAAGTCCTAGGTTGTGCTTGAGTATCTGGTATGGTTGAGTACACATGATGGGGCTCCCTATACTGTGGAAACTGTGAATACTGTGGAGGCCGACCATCAATCGACACGTAACTATGGTTAAGCTGCTCAGAACCATAGTGCTGGCTACTGGTGCTAGAACCAGCCTCATCTTCGGTACTTCTGGCAGATTCCCCAGACACGTAGGTGCTTTGAGTAGGGGTTGGCGTCAAAGCCGTCCATGAACCCTTGGCATGGTCGAGTACTTGTACCAAGAGTCGGGAGCAGTGGGGCCGCTGTATATCTAGCGTTAATTTTACATCTGATATCTGACGGTTTTTTGGTCCTCGACGCCCTATTGTTTATCACATCCGGCATGGCGTATCGCAGCTTCTCCCAGAAGCGGCGTTCTCCCCATCTGGTGACGGCGCAAGCCCGAAGAAGAGCCCGCAGCTCCGCATCCATGGGTTCTAGAGGATCGCCATTGAGGACACACACTAACTTGTGCCTGTGTGTATTGCGAAGAGCCGCCTGAAGGGCGGCCCTAAATTCGGGACGCAACCACTCAGTTCCCATCAGTCCTGGAGAAACCACCAAGAGAATTCGACGGGAAGCATCGGCTGCACCCACCATGGCGTCGGTTAAATAGGAAGCGCTGTTGAGGATGTGTAAGTCTCTATAATGCAAGCACAAGGAGTGTCCAGATTGCTCCAGTTCGGGCGCAATGGAGCGAGAGACTAAATCCTCGTCTTTATGACTGTACACCATATAACAGTCATAGAGTCGATCCCGGTCATCACTTGGTCCCGTTGTGGAACTCTCCTGGAAAATTCTAATTCCATACTTAGAGTGCGCCCAGAGGCGCACGTCCTGGCGAAATATAAACACTACCGCTGCTAAAAGACATACAATAATTATAGCTATTAATGTGGCAGCTAGGAGTGGTACGTAATTGCCACCTAGGAGGGGGTGGGTGGTTATTATTTCCCTCTGGATTACGGATGTGGCGATGGCGTTGTCGGTGTTATCACAGAGATGGATGGCGTCGGCGATGGAGTGCCGGCTATTGTCGGCACAGAGCATTTAGATACATCACCACCCGTTTCGCGAAGCCATGATTCCAGCCGCGCAAGAGAGGTGCAGTCACACGACCACTTGTTGCCGTCCAAAGTCACGCGCGGGGGCGCACCTGAATCGGGCACCAGTTGTTGCCACGGTGAAAAGTCCACAATTTCGTTGTCATTTAACTTGAGCACTTCCAATTTCCGCATGTTCGTGAAAGTCTTGTTCCTACGTACGCAATTTTATTGTGGTCCAAGTACAGCTCGTTCAGCTTCTCCAGCTGGTCGAACTCGAAGCCGCGCAGCTCCTCCAACTGGTTGTTTTCCATGTGCAGCACTTTTAATGACTTGACGCCGTTGAACGTCCTATTATGCACTGCCTCGATGTTACTATTATTCAAATACAAAACCTCCAGTTTTTTCTTCCCGATGAATACGTGACTGCCGAGCTCGCCCAGGTTATTACCATCCAGGTAGATCTCAGTGGCGTCCATCGGTATTTTGCTGGGCACGCTGGTGTAGCCCGCGTTGCTGCAATCCACGACGTTGGACGTCACGTGTGGTCGTGGAAGCATGTACAATTTGTAGGGCATGTCATTTCGCAGTCGCAAGCGTCGAAATCGCAGCAGTGGCACAGCGCGAAACAGTGCGTTTCGTAAGGGCAAAGAAACTGCGAGGCTTTGAGATCAAAAGAGGCTGCGGCCCCGACCCTCTGGAATGTGCCAGTTCACAGGTAACGGAGTCTAAATCTAAAACTTGAGGATACTGGCGAGAGCTGCTCATATGATTGACGCGAAGCAGCCATTCCATTGTACAGTCACAGTAGAACGGATTTCCCCCGATATAAAATTGAGGAAGATCTTTATCATCATCCATCGCACTTATACTCAAGGCGGCAAGATCAAGATATCTTATTTCATTACCATACAAAACCACCTTCTGTAGGAACTGTTTTTTGTAAAACGTGCCTGGTTGCACATTTGTTATTCTATTGTTATTCACAAAGAGAGTCTCTACGCTGTCCGGTACGGAATTTTCTTGAACTTCGGTGATCAGATTAAAGCTAACATCTAGCATTTTAATTTTAAGCGAATTTCTTACATCATAATAGTTTCCTAGCTCCGTTATTTGATTATCGTGCATATCTAGCCATTCCAAGCTCGTGGGTAAGTGGCTGTAATCGAACCACAACAATTTGTTGCCTGAAACGTTTAACCACACTAAGCTCTGTAGGTTGGTGAACACCCCACTAATGTCCGTTAACTCGTTACTGTCAAGTCGGATAGCCTTAAGTGTCGGATTACTTGCGAACGCACTCTGCTCCACAAACTGGATGCGGTTAGAAGCTAAATTCAGGACTTGGAGAGAAGGCAGTGTGGAGAACGTGTCTCTTGAAATGTTAACTATATGATTATCCACGAGCCGCAGTCCGTACAACAACTCGAGCCCTTCGAACGATGTGTTATTAAGAGCTTCGATTCGGTTTTTCCCCAAATCAAGCGTCTTGAGAAATCTCAGCTTCCCCAAACCCACAGGAACGCCTCCAAGGAAATTACCGTTGAGTCCCAGATCTTGTAAATTTGTCACATTTTCAAAGGCGTGGGGATGAATGTAGTCAATTTTATTCGAGTCTATTAATAACTGATGCAGGGCGTACATTCCTGCAAAATGATAAAACTCGATGCGCGCGATGTTGTTGTAGGACATGGTCAGGGCGTGCAGGTTTTTTAATTCGGAAAATGCACCCTCCGCCAGCGTCTCGATGTTATTGTAGTCTAAATTAAGTATTTGCAGGCTATACAGGTCGTGGAACACGTTGGAATCGATGCGAGTTAAACTGTTGTGCGCTAAATTCAACACAACAAGCCGAACAAGACCCGAAAATGTGTCTCTATTAACCCAACGAGTTGACAGTTCGTTACGCGACAAGTCGAGCACTTCTAATTGATCGAGGCCCTCCAACAAACCGGGCGCGAGCACGCTCAGAGAATTGTTATGAAGGTACAACCGCCTCAAATCTCTGGAAGATAGAAATAATTCGGGCGGTAAAGCGACTAAACTGTTGCTAGATAAATTGAGCGTGTGTAACGCGTTTAGGCCTACAAACGCGCGGTCGGCTATAGTAGAAATCGCGTTGTCTTGTAAATGCAGCTCTTCTAACGAGCGCAACCCGGATAAACCGTTATCGGGTACTACGATGATATCGTTATAAGATAAATCTAGTGTTTTCAAACCGTTCACACACGCGTGGCCAGGTGATAGCGGTCCGTTGCCCCAGTCCGAGAAGCTCAGGGCCAGCACATCTTGGAGTTTGTTCCGCGTCAGGTTTAAGCGTGTCAAACTGTAAAGCGCACAAAACAGCTCTGCAGGGGTGCTCCATATGTTGTTATCCGCTAAATCCAGGGTGCGAAGCTCTCCCATGCCGCGGAAGCTCTCAGGGTGCAGTTCCAGCGTCATCGCTGACCAGTCCGAATTATGAGAGCGCAGTGAAAACCGGCGAAGTTCCCGCAGAGCCGATAGAACTGCCGCCGGAACATTCCGGATTTTGCAGTATTCTATCCTGAGGTCCTTGAGGCGGCGCAGGGACGACAGGAACCCGACGTGGTGCTTGCTAGGCTCTAACGTGCTCTCGAAGAATAACACGTCGCTGCATTCCAGGCGTAACGCCGTTACGCGCTCTGCTTGCGTCTGAGTTAAATTTCCCAACAACGCGTCCGCACCTGCTATAGTTCGTAATTGGCAAGAAAGCACCGGCTCCTCTTCGCTGATCGAGTCTTCTATGGGCTGCATTTGCCACTCGCAACCCCTCGGGGCATCGTCGATGCTGGTCAAAGTCCTGCCACACACTAGCACTAGGTTTACACTGAATAACAGCCAAATCATGGCAACAAACTAAATAAGAGCGCGGATTATTTAAAAACTAGAACATCACGAACATTTAAATCGGCAGCGCGTTGTTTACACCGACCGAACGCTATACGTCCGAACTCTCACGTTCTCGATGCGGAACTGAAAGATGAACACACTGTTGCTTTTCAGCAGGAGTTGCGATGGTCATGGCTCCGCCTCCTTTCCGCCCCTCCAGCGGTTATCAGGAGAACAGCTGCCTGTCAGCTGCCGAATTGGCGAATGGCGTACATGCTGAGAAAAAGCCCTGATGTTCCAGGAATTTCAAAACTAATTTTCTCGAAGCCATGTCCGTTCTGGTACAAGTACCAACCCACGGATATTCACTAAACTACAACATTTAGGCTCGCCTTGTTTTTGTTTTCGGCTTCCTATATGTGACTGTCAGGACGACGCGAAATTAACTTGCACATTGCAAATTAAGAGGAGTGTAAATCGCCAACCGGTTTTCATGATTAACTGAATCATTAACGACGTCTAATTGGTGCAGTTAAATTAAGTCAGTTGACGTTGGTTGCATCACTGCATTAACTAAAACTTAATTCCATTTATTTTCTGCTTATGACGAGTTCTTTAAATTTCTGAAAATATTACCTTACATTAGTAAATCTCTTAGCAAATTTACTGTGCAACTTCATTATATGCAATCATTTTATAAAATTTATATTAATTTGTAAAGTATTGTCTGGTTTTTAATACCTATATTATCAATTAGGTACAATTTAAATACCAATAATGATGTTTCTCTAAAGCTATTTGGAAAATAATTGCACATTGCGATCAACGCTATTTAGAGCAATCCTGCATGCATCATGCATTGTATTAATGCTCTTGTGACATACGTTTGGATGTTATGCAAAAACTATATATATATAGCAGCGTTATTGAAATATATTTGTGTTATTTTATGTAATTTTTTTTATTAAAACACTATTATAAACCCTTCTGAAGTAAGTAAAACAGGCAATTATATGAATAACAGACAATAACAACAATTAACACTGCTAGTATATTATATAAACTCAATATAAAACTATCAATTAACATAAAATAATAATAAAAAGGAATAATTCCTTGAAGTAGGTAGGTAGTACAGATTATGAATCAACAGAAAATTGCTTAAGTATTGCTTATGTAGACATTTATTTTACATTCCTAGTAGTAAAGGCAATCTTAACTATATAAAACTATAGATAAAACAAAGGTAGATATACCCAGATAAGACTTATACACTGTTTACTATGTACATAAGTGATATTTAATCCTAACAAGACTTTATTAGGTACTTAACGTGCTCTCTTGTCATTAAATTCCTCTTAATATAGGTACTTATTTCATAATTTATGGGATTCTCCAAACAAAACATCTTTTTTTTTAGAAAGTAGTTTCTATTTTTTAGAAATCTTAATAAATACATGGTCGGAAAGCACTTAAATTTCAAACTGCCTTTTTTGAAATTATTTTGTATTACAGTGTTTTCCAATTGCTTTTCACCATGTATCAGTTGTGTTTCACTTTATCTCAAATGCTTTTCCCTCTTGTCAACACTTGTCAATATTGACAAATGGAAATTACATTTGACAAATAGTGAAACACAATTGATACATGGTGAAAAGCAATCGGAAAACTCTGTAGGTACAAATATTTTCTCGTCTCTGTTTCAAAATTGTAAATAAGTACGTCGTCAACTAACACCTAATTCCGTAATGTTAATGTTAAAAGTCAAGAGTTCTGATTGTAGAAATTGAGTTTTGGATAGAGATTTTTCTTTAATGTATGTTTTTATCGCCGAAACTAAACCGTTTCATACCATATTACTGCACTCGGCAGATCAGGTCTTTTCAACAACTTTAATTCAAGCAAATGATGAATTGTACAATTTTGTTTATAGTAATGGTAATATTTTGTTATAAATGTAAAATTACAGTTTACGTAATACGCTTCTCGTACTTTCACATGTCTTTTTACTTAATATACCTATATTACCTATACAATATTTCCGAATAATGTTACTACCTTCCAGTAGTATAATAGTTATTACGGGTACAGGGTGTAATAAGAGGAATAAATAAAAAGCATTTTGAAATGTATAAACCATAACTTTCTAAATACCAAGCAAAGAGTTCTGTATTGTTTTTCAATGACGTAAGACACTCGTAATTTTTCTTATTGAAGATACAATTAGAAAACATATACTTAGCACTTTAACAGTTTTTACTTCTGCCACAATTCTTGCATGCAACCTAATAAAGACATTTAAACAGCTTACCAGGAGGAGAAAACATTGTGAATGAATTATTTCTGCCCTCAACCTCATGTAATCCAGGAGGAGAAAACATTGTGAATGAATTATTTCTGCCCTCAACCTCATGTAATATCTGTTTATAGTAGAGGATAACAAGTAAAGATATCATTAACTTCATAAACAAGAAAATTATTAAATTGTTACATTTCATTATCGAACCATATATAAACAAATGATAAACATAGTCTATACCCTAAAATAGACAAAATTCTAATATGCATCAAAATTGCACGTAATTGTGAATAATATGCTTTTCTGAACTAAGTATACGTAGGTCACATGTCGATTTGATTCCGTTGTATTTTTTTTCTAACGTCGGTTTTAATGCATGTGTAACTGCTTTTATACACAAATACGAGGCTTATTCAATAGAAAACCATCTTAATTTTTTTAAGTTGCATTTAAAAAACAATTCCAAAAAATGATCCTATGCATGAAGGTGCTTATCTCATTGTCACCAAGCGATTGACACCGTACTAAGACTATGTTTGTGGCTACTGTTTTAAGAATTCTTGCACATCTATGTGCACTTCTGCATCTGACTGAAAACTGCGACTCTGTAACTAAGTATTTCAATGGTCCAAAAATGTAGAAACCTCAGAATGAAAGCACTTGTACTTACACCAAGAATATCTGAAATGTCTCTAATGGATACACGATTTCGATAATGAGACCATCCAAACATGTATTTTTGCCCTCAGTCGATGAAGTATGCACTTTCTGCACAATTTATTCCAGTTGGAACATGAGTTTCCATAAACGGCTTACATTCGCATACAAATCTGCATTAGCTGAACGCATTCAGCGCAAAAAAAAATCAATGCTTATCGCTGCTCTTGATCAGACAGGTTTTTGACTGGAAACTATTTTCTATTGCAAAATTTTTAAACATTAAATGCTCTTTAAGCATTTACAACTTACGTTACTAACGTTATTAATATTTAAAAAATCCAGAATGATTATTTCATTGATTTCCAATGTTACTGTGATCAGGGATGGATTTATGTTGAACCTGGTATTTGTAACTTATTCTGTAAATTAGAATAATGAGCAAATTAGGTAACGTAACGACTGTATATCAAACTGTTGTGTATGGATACAATTACACGTCTGTATATACTCATAGGTATGTCCAAACATGTTTATGTTTGCAGCACATACAGATTTGTAGTTGGAAAACTTAAGAATACCTGATTTTTTAAACACCTGATTACAGATTAGGTAAATAAAATTTATTTTAAAATTTAAATTATTGATTATAGAAACATATTTACTGTGGGGCTATTTAAAATAATAATGCCCCTATTTTTCATTTTAAAATCTTTAAAATTAACGAATTATGTAACGTATAAGCTATTCCATTGATAGATTTATGGGTTACAGCAATTCTCATATGTTAGTACCTACTTTCTTTTACTCTAGTTTGCAGTTCTACCCTCAGTTTGATCAGTTTGTAATGTGATTTAAATTTTGCCAAAATGATGATAATGAGAGCATTGTCTGTTTAACCTAAATGTTGTAAATTAAAGCACTCGTTAATGATAGGTACCTACTCATTTTTCGTCCTGTCAAAGGAAAATTTAGATAACTAAATTATAAAGAAAATATGAACCATGTCAATTTTGTTTTATTTAAATTACTGTAAAGTTGATAATTAAAATGTAATTTATTAAATATTATACACTGCTTTAAAATTTGACCATTTATTAATATGATTCGGAAAAATTTGTAAAATAAAGGAATCGATACAGTAATTTTGAATAACATAGAATTTAATTGGTAAAGCTAATATTGTTTTGAAATGTTCATTTTAAATAAGTAGTGATTTAGATGGATAAAAACATATTATCCTGTAAATTAATAAGTTCATTTCATATACATCGTAGTGTTAATTAATAAAATAATAATAATAGGTTAAAGTGATTTTACAATATGAATTAAAAAAATCGATAACTATTTAATAAATAATTTTTGTCTACACAAATTTGTTTTTTCTATAGCACATGTTAAAGTGTGTTTTTATCAACTCAAAACAAAAGGTCAAGTTTTACTTTAACAGCAAGGGTAGATAAAGTAGCACTTTAACATCAAGGATAGATAAAGTAATTTAATTTAAACTTTTGTTTAAATTAAACATGACAGCTTCGTATTATCGTAGCAACCCAATCTAGCTACTGACATTTTGAAATGTGATTGACTGCCATTATTTTCTTTTGAAATTGTTAAAGTTCTTGCTATAGAAAAAAATATTGTATTATACACGACGATAAAGTTATTTCTATCCACTCTTGAATCATTAACGTCTCGACTTCGTCTCGACGTTAAACGATTCACTCGTGGATAAAATTTAACTTTATCGTCTTGTATAATAAATTACTATTTTATATATGTAGGTATTGAAGTACATTCCAATGATAATGGGCATCAAGTAACCTTAAACGCCTGCATTTGGAAAATTTGAACAATTTAAGGTTGTATCTACTCTATCAAAGTAAACTGTATCACAATTGATTTTTGGCCGTTTTACGTTTCAAAACTACCTACATTTCAAGCATACGTCGTATTTGTATTATTTATTATTAAAGGGTTTGTCCTAAAAGCGGTTTGGGACTTGTCAAATTAGGCTGACATAAAATGACAGTTGTATTAATTAAAGTTACCTATTTTCTGAATAATATTGGACATACAGCGTTTTCTTAGGATAAAGGGATTTTTAATGAAATTTTAAAATGCTCAGAAAAAATTCTATTTTCAAGCCAATTTTCAGCTTCAGGTTTTTGTGCACTTTTTTCTGTGATATCCTGTATATCATATTGCGGAATAATTTTACTACCTTTTAGTGTAATTGTTACGTAAGTGTACCTACAGGCTTTAGTAACTATATGCTTATTAATTTAATAGCTTTTATAACTGACGAGTCTATAACATACAGAACGATTAAAAATAAAATTGATGGCGGGAGCACACGAAATATATGACCACCGTCTACATTGCAATTTATAGAACTACATTTGAACTACAATTAACTGTATTATTACTTCATTTGATTTTAACACAGTCTAGTAAGCTACACAAATATGCAGAAATATATGATTTAAACCAAATTTATAGAATGGGCTATATGTTAAATAAGCTATTGAATGCGAATTTTAAAGTTCATTTTGTTTACAATAAATTATATATCAAAGAAAGCATGATTAGATACGTTTTATGATTTGCAATGGCTCCCGCGATCAAGTTTATTTTGTATCTCCCTGTACTTACAGACCTAAGTGATACATCAGTTGTATAAGAAATTCAGCATTTTTAGAAAGTGGAAGCTAAGAACCTATGTATTTAGTTACTGAAAGAATTTTTCAATGCATCTGCCATATTCTTTGTTTTGCAAGACACGTTACTCTTTAATATAAAAATGTACCCTTAATCTAAGATAATATTTATTTAAAATAGCATTATTTAAAAGAATAACGGTTAAAGCAGTGTCGCCAACTCTTCGCAAGTTATATTCGCTAAATTGGTACTAAAAGTCTCCATTTTCAGACCAAAAGTCGCCAAATACGAAATACGCACATTAGCATTTATTTTTTTACAAAGAATCAAAAATACGTAAACTACTTTTGAATATAAAAATAAAAACGTACCTATTTATTTACTGAAAAAACAATTTAACGTTGTAATTCTTCGTACCAGAGTAAAGTTAAAGCTTCTTCAATTTTTAATTTCAAATCTCCAGCGTCATGGGCGCAATTATGACCGTCTGGTCATACACCGTACCGTACGGTGTACCGTACGAAATACAAATAAATGTCAAGTAAACATAATATAATTTCAGGGGTTTATCATACCAGTATAACCTCACGTATTTGCAAATAATATTTTGAAATTCTTTCGTATATGAAAATTGTTGAGGATTAATGTATGTGTAGCTTTAGAAATATTGATTACCTAATTCATGGATTTTTACATATTTTTTTAAATTACGAATAATACCCTAGAACTTCAAACTAAAATATATTAAAAAAGCTAGAAAAGTCGCTAATCGCAAAGTCCTATTTTTTTTAGCTAAACCACTTGTTAAATACCATAGATTTAGCGACTTGTCGCCGTTGTTGGCAACACTGGGTTAAAGACATCGTTGACTCCATATAAATTTGAAAATTATTGAATTGTAAAATATGAAACTCTAGTATAGGTAGTTATATCGCAATTTCACACAATTATGAATAATACCTACGCATTCTGAATTCTTGTACGACGTGGTAAGATGCATGTGACTATGATTTGGTCAAATATTTTTCCTAGTCACATTATTTTTTTTTATTCTAAGGCATATGTATGTGAAGCTGCTTTAAAAGAAACAACATTGACGATTTTTTATGTAAATTTTTATCAATTAAAATTTTTTACTATTACCTACTGTAATAATTCTACAAATTAAGACATTAATTACTAATTACACATACGAATTCTGTATCAAAGTGGAACTGTTATGCGTAGATACATTTATATATCTGTTTATGCACATAAAATATAAACATTGCTATGTTTGCTGTTAAACCTAATAGCGACCTTAAGAATTGATTTTTTAAACGCCAAGTACCTAATTAGCAATTGACGATTAAGAAGTGCCAATTTAAAGTATATATTGTAAGTAAAATATTTACTGTTCGTTCGTTTAAAATAATAATATATATCCCTGTTCTGCATTATAAGGCAAAATTAAATAATCATGAAAGCCTAACGCCTGAGCTATTCCATTCATACAGTAACGTATTGTATGGTTTATATCAATTTGCATATGTTATAACTTTATTTTTACTCTTTTTTGAACTTTTACACTCAGTTTGATTAGTTTCAAATGTGTTTCAAGTTTTGCAAAATGATGATATTGAGAGCAGAATAAATTCTATTTAACGTGGATATTATAAATTAAAGCACTCTTCAATGATATTCGCCTTTCGTTAAGTTTAAGAGACAATCCAACTCAAAATAAAGTGATCAAATAAATGCTCGCGTCTGTGTAATTAACCAATACCCACCTTTAATTTTTTCTTATTTCGTCAATATCTACATTAATTTTTCTGACTCATTTATCATCCATAGCCTCGTTTACCTTTCGGTGTTCAGGACCATTTTATAATGGAAATATAATTCCTTGAAGTTTGAGCCAATCATCATTCTTAAATTTAGGACATCGGCTAATAGAAACTTCTACCATATTGACAATATAGCGATTTAATACGAGCTAACTTGGTTTTGGTTCAAGTGTCAAATGAACTAATTTAGATATGTCAGTTGAGTTTTCTAGGTTAGGTAATGCGTTTTAAGCATAAAAAGCAACAAGAAGTGTGCTTGAGACAAACATTGATCATTAGCATTGATACTCACATAATAAAATGGCATTACGCGCTCTCTGGTATATATTTTAAATCATTGCATTCTCTTCCTAAATATAATTCGTAGTATGTCTAATAACACTAGACAACAAGTGTTAATTTTTTAAATTTTTTTTTAGAAATGATGTACAATTTTCGATTCTTTTATAGTTCTAATAATAGTAATAAAACAAATTTATTCTGGCACGTCAGGTTTTAGAAAATAAAATTATGGAAAAGTAAATGAAATGCTAATATTAATTAGGTATCTATGTCCATTACATGGAGCTGTATGCTATCGTCCTGTTTAAAATGTTTTTCTTCTTACGGTTCTTTTATAGGTACTGTTCTTCGGCACTTTCTGATATTAATGTCCAACAATAATCAGCAAGCATTTCACTGTTTCACTTGCCTTGATAACGTTTTTCAATAACAGAAATGACTTGATGAAACCTTTCACATTGTTCATCGCTGACGTCGCCGAGGTTCGGGGGAAATAAATCCAGGTACGAGTG
Organism: Agriotes lineatus; assembly: GCA_940337035.1. NCBI lineage: Eukaryota > Metazoa > Arthropoda > Insecta > Coleoptera > Elateridae > Agriotes > Agriotes lineatus. Next base: position 56,094,790 of record OW679194.1, on the reverse strand, counting down.
CAAAATATTGTATCTTGTTGTAGAAGTTTAATTTGGGGTCGTACAAAAATTCCCTCTTCAAGTTTTGCAAATGCAAATTTTAGAGATTTTATAAAATAAAAAAATACAATAACATAAAACTATGTTACAAAACTAAACTTCATTGCTTTTCTAAAAAGTTTCATACAATTTTCTTATTGCATTACAACATTTCTAACTATAAACAAAATACAAAAGCTCTTGTACCTACTCCTAAAAAATAGCACGTTTATACTTAAACACACTAATTAGAGATTAAATACCAAGCGAAATTATTTTCCAATAAGAAATATCAACTTGGAAAAATCTAAGAAAGTTAAGTTCCAGCTCTATTGACTATTTTTGTCTTCTGTAAAGGTGTGTGTTTTTAAGGCATCCAAAAGGATGTTGTTATCTGAATATTTTATCTTCAAACAGACCTCCCTAATCTTGTTGGGCACATTTCTGGTGCCTGTTCTTGTATTAATTGATTTATAAGCTTCATCAAGGTATGCAGTCTTGTGAAATAACGAAGAATTATATTCTTTTTGTTTTATATGAGTGGCAAGAAATTAAAAAAAAAAACTTTCTTTTACTTATGCAATTGTATATTTATTATAGGATGGCCTGCTTACATAATATTCCCAGAAAGCTATTGCTTTTTACTTCCCTCGTCTAAAAGACGAAGAAAGTATTGCAATCCTGAAAAAATCATCTGAGATTTCTTCCCCTTTCACGTTTCATGGTTCCGCGATGACGAACAATATGTTTTCGCAATTCCACCTGTCTGTCTGTTTATCTACCTGTCTGTCTGTCTGTCTGTCTGTCTGTCTGTCTGTCTGTCTGTCTGTCTGCCTGTCTGTCCGTCTGTTTAATCGTCTGTTGGCGGTGTAGTTAAAAAACTACCTATCTGTTGGAAGAAGTCGATATTTTGCATGCGAACTATATGTCTACCTGGCTCGAAACCGAATATACTTTAGGTCAAATATATGCAGAGAACCTTGAAAAAATTAAGTTTCGTCTATTTTTGCTTTAAGTGAGAAAAAGACAAAAGTAATAATTTTTACATAGCTCAGGCTCTAACCTTGAGGAAAATGTGGCCCAACAGATAAAGGGTCAATATCGTATAAGAGGCAAAAATGGGCAACGATAAGTGCGTTGTACATCGCTCAGATGCGAGGCATTCCTTCGTGGCAGAGCGGGACCAATGGGCTGGTTGTGCGCCAGTTGAAATTCCACCGCCTGTAATGTTTTTTATTTGCAAATTAGTGTTTTCTTTTATGGTTTCAGTATTATTGGAAACCTTAAGATATTTTTAGTATACTAGTTTTCTTGAATGTTTCAAAATTTTGAATGTCACAACTTCCACTTGCGAGGGAAGTTCTGAGTAAAGTCCCTTATATATTTTTACTTTCCGCATATAAAAGTCGAAGGAAGTATTGTAATCGCGAAAAAATCACCTTCCGAGATTTCTTCTTATCTTGACGTTTCAGGGTCTCTAGCTAGATGGCGAAAAACAGGTTTTCTCAATTCCATCTGTCTGTCTGTCTGCCTGTTGGCGGTATAACTCAAAAACTATTTGTTGGACGATGACGATATTTTGCATGCAGATCATATGTTTACCTGGCATGAAACCTTAAAAAAATTAAGTTTTGTTTATTTTTGCGTTAACTTTGAAATAGATGGATATAATAATTTTCACATAGGTCAGGATTTACACTTGCCGAAAATAGGACTCAACAGATACAAGATAATCTCACAAAAGAGTTGAAACATTTCAACAATAAGACCGTTCCGTTAAATAGAGGCGCGCGCTGCACTCATTTCAATAAGGCTGGATGGCGCTGTACGACTCATCGATGCGGTTACGATCGCTACGCAGATGCGGCTGGAGTTCAAACCACAGCGGAATATTTTTTTTTTAGATTTGCAAATTGATATAATTCGCGCCATGGAAGTTCCGTGTAAACCCCTTTACAGATTTCTTAATATTGTTAACCACAGCATAAATATGATATTTCATTGTAATTTCAGTAATGCTCGGATATAATGTTAAAATCAGACCAATAGCGTAAAATATTACAGAATTATTATTTTGTGTGGGGCCACTGTCACTTCACCATATCACTTCTGTTATTTCTGTGGGATCACTTAAAACTATCTATAATTTTAACTAAACCTCTGGAAATATCGTCGTTACCTTTACGTCTTGCTACCTCTGTCCAGAGCACAATAAAACCGTTTATTTATTGAAAAATTGTGTGTAATGTTGTACACAAAAAATTTCTATGTTATTAAAGGAGATTGCTTTCTGACTTTGGACAGGATAATACATTCTGCAGGGTAAAACACTAAACAACTTTATTCGAGTCGTCACGATCGTATTGTCTTTATTTGATATGGTTTTCGTATTCTTAGCTTTTCTCACTGGTTAATCTCTATCCATCTTCTAACACATCTTCCTATAAATCTAACATTTATACAACTTTTTTTGTTTATAAAGAGAGGAATTAAAATTTATACAAAGAAAATTCTCTGTAAGCAAACTCTTTCAAAGGTTCGCGATAAATATATTTCATTTTGTTCAGATACACCTACTTCATACATTTTTTCTTCGTCGTTATCTGTACCAGAGCTGTCACTAAATTGCATTTAAAATCAAGCAATCTGATTTTATTCACCTCCTTCGGTCTAAACTAGAAACAAGCAACCAAATTTTAAGGTTAAGTATGTTTACCTGTAAAATTTAGATGACATAGTGGCATGTGGCAACATCCACAAAAGTGTTTCGTCTAAATATAACTGTTTCGGAGATACTACCGATATGATGCAAAAAAATGTTGAATCTCATTCTGAGCTTCAGGCATTTTTCAGTAAAACAAAACAATTGAATAAAAAGTCACCGAAAAACTATGTTTTTCGTGAATAACCCTTCAAGTGTAAAATAAAGGCTCTGGGTATTAATGTTATGTACACACACGATCATTGAAAATGAACAGGATTATGCAAAACATGTTACACATTTGAAACAATGTTTGTAGAAGGCTACTATAATTTTCAAAAATTTATAGAACTGTCGATGTAAATAATATTTCTGATCATCTATAGACCATTCAGAAAACGTAAATTAACTACTCTAATGGTTGTTGCATAGCCCTGTTTATTTTCAATGATTCTTTGTGTATATAGAATGCTCAAAACTTTGAAACTTTAAAATTGTATTTTTGAAAATCATTTTAATAAGCCTTTTTCTGGTATTTTACTTCGTACCCTTAAATTTAACTGTTTTTCAAAAATAAGAGTTTGAACATAAAAATAGTTTAACACATTCAGTGCCAACGTGCGATTTCAACATATCAGCTTCGATACCATCTTTTTTATTACTTTACGATTGTAATTGCTAACAAATCACCTTTCGAGATTTCTTTAGATCTTCCCGTTTCAGAGTCCCTAGATGACGAAAAAGAGGTTTTCTCAACTCCGTCTGTCTGTGTGTCTGTCTGTTGGCGGTATAACTCAAAAACTATTTGTAGGAGGAAGACAATATTTTGCATACACATTATATATCTACCTGGCATGAAACCGAGAAAATTTCAGACAAATATATACAGGTTAAGCACCTTAAAAAAATAAAATTTTGTTTATTTTGTATTTAACTTAGCAATAAACACAAGTAATAATTTGTACATAACGCAGGGTTTATTCTTACCAAAAGTAGGCCCCAATACATACAGAATAAATGTTGTAGGATACAAAAAGGAGCAACAAATTAGTGCGTTACTTAATACAGCTGCAACGCAGGAATTCGAAGGGTCGGTGCTCCGTAGCTCAGAAAGAAATAGCCCGTTCCCTTGAAATATCCCACAAAACGTTGGAACTGCATACGCGGTTCGCCTGCCCTTCGAATTCGACCACCGGTAAGGTTTTTGTATTTGAAAATGTATTTAATTTATTAGAAACGTGGATAGTTTTATTCCTAACTTAATTTCATTTAAAAAAATTTTTAGTGTCACAATTTCGACTAGGGAAGTTCTGGGTAAAGCCTGTTACATATTCTTTACTATATTTTCTTACTTTTATTGTTCAAATTGTAGTAGAACTGAGTATTTGTTACTTTTTTCCAACGCCTCCACAGTTCTTTAGGGTGTTATACATATATGAATGGCGAGGCTCCTCATGTAAATGTTGATCATTCTTTTTCCGTGGGGTCCTGCCACTCCGTATTTTTAATTTTTGAATTTCTTTTTTATGATGGTATGATAATGGTAAAAAACTACAAAGAAAATTCACTGTCTGCTATGTCAAAATTACTAAAAAAAAAGTCGTAAGTCGGTTAGAAAGCTAACAAAAATTATGTACACGTACAGCTATAGCTGTCCCATCAACGGCAAGTATGTTTAGAAAGCTACAACTCAGTTCATTAATACATTTTGTTAATAAGTAATTTGGTTTTTTCTAAAAATTAAGTTCTATGAAATAAATGAATTAAATCTGCAGTGTTTCCCTTTTCCTCTCTTTTTTCTTCACTTTTTCAATTCAAACATAAGAATAGGTTTAGTGGGGGGCGCACTTTAAATTCCCCTATTAAAATACAAGGAACCATCGCGCGACGTACATATACGGATGACAAAGTCCCGTAGTGTACGGTGACCGATATACATAAATGAATGAGGTGACTACTCCGGAAACATTGAGAAAATACAAATCCAGTAATTGCTGACACAAATAATAATAAACGCGAAAAAAAAGAAATGCAGGAGTAAATTACATCCGAAAAACTGTTAGACTTAGCTGTATAAAATAAGATATCAGAAGAAAAAGTATGAAAAGCGTTTTTCAAAAATATAAATATATACATAGCATACAGGGCATCACATTAAAAAATTGCAATAATTAAATTTGCTAATTTGGGGCTCTGCGTATAGCGTTAATCTCAGAGAAATATTTTAATATTTAACGTAATTAGGTATGGGACTTTTATGTATTAGTAGTTTTTGTTTTTAATATGATTTAATTTGATGCTGGAATTAATTTAGTCATGCCATTTCTCGTTTTTCGTGTTTGTTATATCTGGTATCAACAGTGACTGGATTCTTATTTTCTCGACCTGATTTTATGCCATGTTCGGATAGTTTAAGTATTTAAATTAGCATTTTAATGGCGTTTGCTTGTTATCCATTTAAATGAAGTATATTGGGGGCAGGGCCGTAGCCAGGGGTACGCCAGGGCAGGCCGAGCCTGCCCTGGAAGATTTTGAGCCTGCCCTGGCCGCTAGCTAGAGCTTGCTAAGGATGTTGCAATTTCTACACTTAATTATTGGGCTAGTCTCGTTCGACAAAATAATTTGATTGACATAATGGCAGAAATGGTCTTTCAGAGCATCGTTAACGATATCGGCAATGCTGATGCTTCATACTTTAGTATTTTAGAGGATGGCACACACAATGAAAATAATCAAGAAAACATTGCAATGGGACTTAGATACGTTATCGGCGGGAAAGCGAAAGAGTATTTTAACGATAAAAACTTGCACTGATTTGAACCTTGGGATATTTACAGGCTTAACCTTAAAAGTACTTAAAATATTGTAGCCTAGATACTTCTACAATTTTAAGTCAGTGTTATATGGAGCAGCTGTTATGAGTGGACAAAAACGGGGAGTGCAAACATTACTCCAAAACCTTCTAAACAGAACAATACCTTTGTGCATTGTCGCAATAATCGATTGCGCCTTGTATTTGTGAAAGCTATAAAAGAAATATCAGCAATTAAGCAATATTTCGATCAATGCTCTATGCTATACATGTTTCTTTGCTATACATGTCTCTTAAAAACGGAGGTATTATGAAGCGGTTATTTGGACGTTACTCCCATAGTTTTCGATAATTATGAGAAAATAATCCAAGCACTAGAAAAAATATCAAAGAGCAGAGATGTAGACAGTGATTTTGTTGTAGAAAGTAGTGGTTTGCTCAAAATTGTTCAGTCTAAAGGTTGTCGATTTTGCACAGTGTTCATGAAAAAGTATTAGAAACTATTCAGCCTGCTGATAAATTACTTCAGGCGAACGAAGCCAGTTTGAAAGACTCTGTGGTTGTTATAACCTCGGTAGTGGATTCCCTTATCTCCTACAGAAATTACCACGTTTACAAAGAAATTGATGCAAAAATCAAACCGATTTCAATGGCGTTGAAGATATTTCCACAAAAAACAAAGAAAGACGAACACTGGATGTCATCCTGATCGAAATGAAAAGAAGATTTGTAGAAAACGATAAGCTCCTAATTGCAGTTTTCAGTGCCGAGGAAGAAAACATTGATTTAAAGAAAATCAAATTTTTGCAAACTTTAAGTATAAAACTTCCATCCTCAGAAGAGATTACAGTGGTCAACAAATTTATACAAATCCAGAAGAGAGAATACCCTGGTTTATCTGTCTTCGATATCCTTTTTCAGCAACGAGTTGCATTCGCCAAAACGTATAATTTATTGGCGACTGCCAGAGCTTTTGGCTGTAGCACGCGACTTGCGACTTCTCTGTATTGACAAGGATTAATCGTCCACAGCAACTCTATGTACCACCAACAAATGTCCAATTTACAAAAACTATAAACCTTGACTTACTTTTTGAGAAAATTTAATCAGCAGAAGAACCGACGATTACAATTTTTTTCTAATTTTTACAATTTTTTGTATGTACCATCGGTTGCATAGAAAACTGGTACAGCTAGTTTTAGGTTGGTTATACAATGTATGAATAATATGTTGGTGGCACTGTAAGTCTATGTCAAATTCGAGGTTAGCAGGTTAGGTTTTGTGTCAGTTTGCGTCAAAACTGACGGAAAACCTAACCTGATAATCGAAAAAAATTGAAAAATTACAAGAGTAAACACCTACTTCCGGTTATGCGATTTTCTTCAAAAGCTTGCTGTCGCATCTACATAGTACACAAAACTTATATATGAAGTTTCAACACCATACCTCTTTTCGTTTTTGAGATATTCTGTTCGCAGGCAGACAGACACACACAGACCAATGAAAAAAAAAATGTTTTTTGGGTTCAGGGAACTTTGAAACGTCTGTTGAAAACTCAATTTCGAATTTGTGGGGTGAATGCAATACTTCCTTTACTGTAAAAGGAAGTAAAAAGTTACCGTGACCACATGTTTTCAGTTTTCTGTACAAGTACGAACAAAAGTACCGAAAGTATTGCGAAAAAAGCTCTTTGTGTATGTACGAGCCCAGAATCACATCATTTGGCCCAGTTAAGATTTTTCAGGTATCTCTATTTTGTACCAACAAAAGAAAATCTTTTTGAGTAATATTCTTACAACATAATTATAAGAGTTTTTGGCAATACTTTTAAAAGATTTAGCAATAACTAATGACAAAGAATAGTCGGGAAACGCTAACTTATAAATAAATTATCGAATCAACAAACTTATTATAGACAAAGAAGGAGAACTAAAAATATGGAAAGACTATATAACAAAATGTTTCAGTGACCATCGAGAAATGATAGATGATTTACATTATGATGTAGATGGACCAGAAATTCTTAAAGATGAATTAGTCAAGGCATTAGAACAGACAAAAACTGGCAAAGCAACAGGACCCGATGATCTCAGTACAGAAATTTTAAAGCTACTGTATGACGAAAGCACTGACATGCTGCTGGACTTATTTAACACAATATATAATACCGGATGTATCCCAAGACAGTGGTTAAAATATACTTTCATTGCACTTACTAAAAAAGCCAACGCTAAAAAAATGTAGTCACTACCGCTTAATAAGTCTCATGTGTCATGCACTAAAAGTATTTTTTCGTATTCTACACTCTCGTTCGTGGAGAAAAATTGATGAAAATATAAGTAAAAATCAGTTCGGATTTAGAAATGGTTGTGGAACAAGAGGAGCCGTATTTGCTATTCAAGTACTTACACAAAAATATCTAGACCAGCAGAAAAATATCTTTATGTGTTTTATCGACTACGAAAACGTATTCGATAATGTACAACATGACAAACTCTTGTACCTGTTAAGATTAATAAGTCTAGACGGCAAGGACATACGAATTATAAGAAACTTATATTGGAATCAATCATCTCATATAAGAATAGGCGATACAGCATCATCTGGCATAGAAATATCTAAAGGAGTCAGGCAGGGATGTATATTATCGCCCCTTTTATTTAACCTGTATTCAGAATCCATATTCCAAGAGGCTCTAGAAGAAACAGAAAAAGGGATAAAGGTCAACGGAAAACCAGTCAATAACATTCGCTATGCAGATGATACGGGTCTCCTTCCTGACAGCCTTGATGACCTCCAACATTTACTAAACAAAGTAGATAACATCAGCCAACAGCACGGTCTTAAATTAAATATCAGTAAAACTAAATTTATGATAATTAGCAAAATGAGAGTAATCGATGCAAGGATTCGTAATGGAAACCAGGATATAGAAAGAGTTAGACACTTTAGATATTTAGGATGCTGGCTTAATGAAGAGTGGAACCCTAACGAAGAGATTAGGAGTCGAATAGAAATAGCCAGGAACACGTTTTGTAAAATGAAATCGGTATTATGCAACCGAGATTTAAATATACAAACTCGATGGAAGGTCACTAGATGCTACATTTTGTCAACACTTTTATATGGCGTCGAAGGATGGACGCTTAAAAACGAGCTATGTCACGCATCGAGTCGTTTGAAATGAGGCTATAGGAGAATATTAAAAATACCATGGGTTGATCACGTGACTAATAATGAGGTTCTCAGAAGAATGCATAAAGAACAAGAGCTTGTAAAAACAGTAAAGAAAAGGAAAGCAGCATACTTTGGCCACATATTTAGAAACACCAAATATAACTGACTACAATTAATTGTTGAAGGAAAGATTGAAGAGAAGCGTGGCATACGACGCAAAAGATTTTCGTGGCTCAGGAATTTACGCGATTGGTTCAATATCAGACATGCTGGCACCCTTATACACATGGCACAAGATAGAGAGGAGTTCCAAATGATGGTCGCCAACCTCCAGTGAAAGGAGAAGGCACCCTAAGAGGAAGATTTAAATACGTAGGTTTGGTTCAGAAGTATTTTTCTAATGTGCGCCACTTTGGTATCTATTACTCAGAGCTGGGTATGATTCTAATAAAGTAGTATTTGAATCTTTTTTGAAGATTTGTAAGAGGTATTTCAATATTTTAACATAAAAGGATTCGTGATCTCAATTCGTAAAACAAATGAAAAAAAATCGTATTCAAATACACACTTTTGTATTGGAATCGCAAAATGATTCCAATTCTAATCAAGAATTCGATCTACATAAAGGATGCAAGGATGACGCGAATCTTTTTCTTTTTGTGGGTCGGATACTTTTTGCGCAGACGTTGCATCTTTTATGTTGCTAACAGTAGGGAGTGCTCTGGTGGAGGAAACCAAGATCTTTCTCGAAAACCGAAGTTTTGGTCTTCTCAAGCGCTAATAAAATAGTAATTTATTATACAAGACGATAAAGTTAAATTTTATCCACGAGTGAATCGTTTAACGTCGAGACGAAGTTTCTTCTATAGCAAGAACTTTAACAATTTCAAAAGAAAATGATGACAGTCAATCACATTTCAAAATGTCAGTAGCTAGATTGGGTTGCTACGATAATACGAAGCTGTCATATTTAATTTAAACAAAAGTTAGAAAATTAAATTACTTTATCTATCCTTGATGTTAAAGTGCTACTTTATCTACCCTTGCTGTTAAAGTAAAACTTGACCTTTTGTTTTGAGTTGATAAAAGCACACTTTAACATGAGCTATAGAAAAAAGTATATTTTTTTACGTACAGTCGTGTTCAAAAATGTGTTGTACAGAGACAGTTGCAAATTTACTGGTGGCTGTGTTATTACTTAACAAAGGCTCACACTTACCTAGGTAGACCTAGATATATACTTTCAAAATATTTGTATATACAACACTCTTTTGAACTACGTGTAATTAATTTATATTCACAAAGCACAAATTCTGTACAACACTTTAATGGACACGACTGTACATTGTAGACTCAATCTAAATCTAACTTGTGAGAAAATGAAAACGAAATCAAGGTTGGCTTTGAAAAATTAGGTCATGTGCTGTATTACTTCTGATTTTTTAATTATGACAGTTGTTATAATAGTCCATATCCAACACAATATGAATTAATAATCGACATATGTTTCAATTTTCAAAGCCAAGCTTAATTTCATTTTCGTTGGCTCACATGTTACAATAAATTGTAAATTGTTCTTAGTACTTTCAAAACCTAAATTACTCTTAGTATTAAATAAAATATTTCGTATGGCCATCTCTTTCTTACTCAAGCATTCCATTTTGTTATTCATGTTATCTCATTGCTGTTATATATAATTATGGCCCCTTCTGTATATAAATTTTGTGTACTATCTAGATGTGACAGCAAGCTTTTGAAGAAAATCGTATAACCGGAAGTATGCTGTTGACTCTTCTGACTTTTTAGTTTTCTTCATTTTTTTCGAAAAGGGCCTAACGATTTTATTCAAACATTTTTATTACACTTTTAATGTGTATTGATGTGGGATAGGCAATATTCAAGTTGAATATCTCTAAATTGGCTTGCTTTTGCTATTTATCTTTTTTGTATAACGAAACACAAAATATTTTGTTAAATAAAACAGTCTGTATATTATTACATTTTTGAATTCAGCTTAAAATTTTAGAGAAAATTCATCTATTCAATTAACGCTCTATCTTGTACGGTTTCTGTAGAATTGGTAATTCGAGAAAATTTTTGACAAATGCTTAAAAATTCAAAATCAAATTTTTGGCTAATAATAAGATCACCGTAAAAGGAAGTTGTGTGCATGTATCACACCAGATTTTGTTTCAATATAAACAGGATCGGAATCTAGTACTCGTGATTCGAATCATTTTTGATGATTCGAATCAAATTCATTTTCAGAGGATTCGTCGTAGCTCGGCAGTACCATTTTTACTTCTTTTTACTATAAAGGAAGTATTGGATTCACCCTTTGACTATCTCAGCGTATAGTCAAAGGATTCACCCCAAAAATTCGAAATTGAGTTTTCAACGGATCTTCACGTTTTAGGGTCCCCTGATCCCAAAAAAACATATTTTTTTCATTGGTCTGTCTGTCTGTGTGTCTGTCTGTGAACAGAATATCTCAAAAAACGGAAAGAGGTATGGCGTTGAAACTTCATATATAAGTGTTGTGTACCATGTAGATGCGACAGCAAGCTTTTGAAGAAAATCGCATAACCGGAAGTAGGTGTTTACTCTTGTGATTTTTCAGTTTTTTTCGATTTTTTCAAAAACGGCTCTAACGATTTTTTTTAACTTTACATTTTTATTACATTTTTAATGTGTGTTGATGTGAGATAGTTGATTTTCCAGTTGAATACTTCTAAAATGGGTTTCTTTTGTTTTTTGTCTATTTTTTTTATTAACTCTTTTAAATAGAACACCCGGTATATTATTACATTTTTGAAATCAGCTTAAAATTCTAGAGAAAATTTGTCTCTTCAACTAACGCTCTATTTTGTACCGTTTTTGCAGAATTTGTAATTTTTGAAAATTTTTGACAAATGCTTAAAACATTCAAAATCAAATTTTTGGCTAATTATAAGATCACTGTAAAAGGAAGTTGTGTGCGTGTATCACACCAGATTTTTATGTACTAGAAGTATCTTCCACCCTCGCATTGATGCTGGACCTTGCATATACATATAGTGCAAAATTTAATGAGGATGTAGCGGATGCTGTAACAAGAATTTTGCGTATAAACTGTTTTTAATTCCTTCCCGCCAATTTACAGCATCCTGGAGAGGGTGGTTATATTGGTACTTTATAACAGCAAAAATTGATTATGAAAAAAATATGTACTATACTTTCCGCAGCGAACAATTAGAGTAGACTATGCATCCCAAATGAAATATTATGAAGCTGGTTAGATCAGTATTTTAATAATAATCACTAAATAATTAGAAATAGCTGTTCTTGTAATAATTAGATATAATTTGTGTATATCTGAGTGAAAATACCGTACGCTCACAAGAGAAAGAATAGTAATTTATATATCTCAAAAACCGAAATTGAGAATCAATTGTCACCATTAGGCACACGTAAATGTCCCGGGCCTTATAATATTTCGGCTTTATTTATAAAAAAGTGACACCGCTACATAGACTATTGAACAAATCTTTGACTGAAGGTAATTATCCCTCGATTTGGAAAACTTTACATACAGGGTATCCTGGTGTTTTCCAACAATGTTTTTTTGTAGATAGTAAATTTTATTCTGACCATACAATGATATATAAACTTATACTTTCTTCAACTCCTTAACAAGTTACCGTATGAAAGAAATACGAACGTTTATTGATGTAACAAAACAAACAAAAAATCTACAAAAAAGGGGAGTAATTATTCTAATGGCTATGTAAAAGAAAAACAAACACACTACTTATATGCATTTCTGACAGTGTGCCACGATGGCTTCTTGCACACGATTTAGCATTACGATGTTGTTCTGTAACATATTAAAAGCAATGCGTTCTAATAATTCGTGTCGGGCGCCCACCGGTATTCTGTACACTTCTGATTTCAGATAGCCCCAAATATGAAAATGCAAAAGTGCAATATCTGTCGATTGCGGTGGCCATTGAACAGGTCCACCACGGCCAATCCAATGCTAGTTTTAATGGATGTTTAATCAGTCTCTCCCCAATCTGTCATATAACCGCAACCATCCATGTTGGCGATGATAAATGTGGACATTATTGATTTATTTCGATATTATTTTAATATCTTAAAATTGCTGTAACTTGTTAGGGAGTCGAAAAAAAATTAGTTTATATAACATTTTTTGACCAGAATAACATCTACCATATACAAAAAAATGCGGGAAAAGACCAGGACAGCCTATATAGTGCCAATATTTAAATCAGGCAACCGATCACATAAAAATTATAGATCTATAGCTAAACTATCGGTTCTCGGAAAAAAATTTGAATCGTTAGTTCGAGATTATTTATTTTTCTCGTTACAAAAATATATGATTCCCCAGCAATATGGCTTTGTCCAAAATAAATCTAGTGAAACCAATTTGCTAATTTACTCCGAATCTCTGTTCAGATCGCTTGATGACCTTATACAGCTTGACTCCGCGTATAATGAGTCAGCAAAGCGTTTGACAAAATGAACCATTCCATACCTACGACTAAACTTGCTGAAGTTGGTGTGCATGGAAGCATTCTGCGGTGGATAATTTCTTACATATCCAACCGTTCTTCTCTAGCTCTGATAAAGGGTTTTCTATCAAAATCATTTCGATACCTTCAGGAGTTCCTCAAGGGCCACACGTTTCATCTTTGTTGTTTAATATTTAAGCAAATGCCACAGCAAGTTGTTTGAAATTTTCTAATTTCATTCTGGTTGTAGATGACTTGAAGGTTTACTCAAAAAAATATAACAAAAACTCTTCTGAACGTCTTCAAGGTGATTTGAATAGACCAAGTAATTATTGTAATGTTAATAAGCTATCTTTAAGCAATGAGAAATTGACAATAATAACCTCTACTCACAACTATCACCCAATTTACTACGATTTAATAATTAAATTCGGCTAGTCTTAACAGAGTTACTGAAATAAAAGATCTAGGAGTTACTTTTGACATTAAACATTTATTCAGAATGCATATTAATAATATTGTATGAAAATCATATAAAATGGTGGGCTTTATATACCGCGTATCAAAGACTGTTAAATTAAAAAAAAATACATCTTTATATTTTGTTTATGTAGGTAATCAATTGAATTACGCATACGCTGTTTGGAAAGTGCAATATTTTTAAAAACCTTTTTTAACGTCAAATTTAATCCAAATTACAAAAATGACGGTAACTATTATCATTTATTACCTCTCGAAGACGTTAGAACCCTGCATGATAATTAAGTATTATATAAAACTTTAATAATTTAATAGATGCACCTGAACTGCATATAAGGATAATATGTATAAGGAACCCCGAACTCCCCACTGCTTCGTAAGTTGTTTAGGAAAACTAGTATACCTGTATAATACTATAGTAAGAGTAGAGGAGACAGCGGAAAAAGTTGGATAATTTTTTCATGGCTACCATGATTTAATAAAATATTTAAAAAACAAGTTGTTTTATGTAACAGTTATGTTATTTTACTTAGTTGTCTTCCGCTTTATGTTGCTCTGAAATGCTTATATCTTTTTTCTTTGTTTATGTTTAACAAAATTTAATACGCTTATTGTTTTGTTTCATAACTTGTACAACTATATTTATAATATTATTTATCCGCAAACGTCATAAAAGTGACAACTTATGTGTCTTTATTGACAAGGTAAAAGTGTCACTTTATCCGATTAAGCAGATAAAATAGCAACTTTTGCGTACTTTATGTGCCTAATCACATAAAATCGTTGCTCTCTTTCTTTCTTTCTATGTTTGTTCGCTATCTCCTCCGAAGATACTGGACCGATTAAATTGTAATGACGGCTTAAAATCTTGCTAATTTCTAGACTTAGATCGTAGGCCGGTTTTTATTTTCAAAAAGAGTACGAAAAAGTTTTAATTTAATTAAATCCTTTAAGCAGCGGAGCGGAGCATCTGTCGCCGTGGGTTATGGTGTGACAGCTGCTGTGGCCGTGTGCTATTAGCTCGGGTAATTCAGTATGTTCGTATATCATTATAGTAGCGCTTTATTTAAACAACCGAGGTTGGCGCAAGGGTAGAGTGCTCGCCTGTCACGCGGGTGGCCCGGGTTCGATTCCCGGCCGATGCATCCCTTTTTTTTAAATTTATAGTAATGAAATTTATCTGAATACGTTTGCGGATAAAATAGTATATGTTATTCGGAGTAAAAGTGACTTTATGTGGCTTAGCTGAATTATTTGCCTCACTAACGTTCGGCTAAAAAAACGTCAGCGTCACCACATAAAGCATCACTTTTACTCCTAATAACATAATCTACTATTTTCTTCAAACGTCAGTAAAATGTGACATTATACTGCTTGATTGATGATGCTAAACTGTCACTTCATTGCCATGGCATCTAAACACTTTATCTGAAGTTCACCAGCAGCAGATAAAGTTATTATCTCCGCCGACGAGATAATAGATATTTATGCATTAACGAAGATATGAATATGTTTATTTTTCTGAGGTTGACATGATTGCAGACCGAGGGCTTCTGGCCCAAGGTCTGTAAGTCAACCGAAGGTAAAGAACACGAATATATCCCGTGGTGCCTACAATATTTTATTTACTAGCATATTAGTAAAAATATTACGAAATTTCAAAATGTCATAATACCATCTAAAATTAGAATATGTAAGCAACATAAAGGGTTGCCTCAATGTATGGTTGCTAAGACGTTGCCTACAGTTGCATGGTTACCATGAGTTTGAGAGAGAAATATTTTGAAAAATCCCTTGGGAGGTATAAGCAGTTTGTATCTATGGCGAAAATGTACAATATCGTGTTGCTAGTAAATAAAGTAAATAGATTGTTACAAACGTTTGAAGGAAAAAATACTATATGTTATTCGGAGCAAAAGTATCTTTATGTGGCTCTGTTGTACTTATCTGCATCGCAAGCTGTTATATATACATAAAGTATAACTTTTGCTCCTAATAACATAATATTATGTCAAGATGATTAGCTCCACTTTGTGTGCCCAACTATGTTACGGTGACCTTTACTTTAGTTTATTCTCAGACTATTTTTTTTAAATTGTTATGGATAATCAAAATTATTTACTGCTATCCTCAGTAGAACACTTGACTGAAAATCGGATCGGATTCTTTATAATCTAAATTTCTTGTATTCTGAAATGAGATGTTTTTATTTTATATGGCAACTCAATACATCTGTCAATTGACACTTCAAACTAGTTTTGAAAAATCAATTAGAAATACTTTCTCGTTACATTTGTCATTCCACAATCTCAAATGGTAAGCACTCCCTTAATTAAAATTAACTCACTTCACTCTTTACCAAAATATCTTTTAAAAAACTTTTATAAAGGGATTTATTTCTTAATTTCAAACACTACAAATTGTATTATATCACTTTTGTTATCAAAATTTTTATTCTCATCACTATCTCCTTAGCGATCTAGCTTATTTTTTACAGTCTAACACACTATTGCAGCTTTATTATATGTCTAATACCTACTATGTTAAATAGTATATTTCGAAAAAGTATTTGTCATTAACTTCCATTTTCATTTCAGATATTAAATTAAGTTAAAATCCTACTGTTTCTCAATTAGCTTCATTTAATTAAATTAGACTTTTTTATACAACTGTCAAAAGAAGGTGATATTTACGCATCGCTATTGATACGCACAGTTTGCACTTTTAGACGACACTGACATGCGATAAAGTTTTTCGCGCAGTAGTAGAGCGTGAAACAATATTGATATTCTTTTTTGATGGCTGCAGAAAATAGTTATTTACATAACAAGGGCATAAAATCGAATACTATGAACCAGTGAAATTAAGCTCGAGACGTAACCCAGAGCTTTAAAAGAGCGAGTTCGTAGTAGTAATCGATTTTACGCAGGAGTTATGTACCACCAGGGGCATAGAAAAAACTTCTGTATACATTTGATGGAATATTTTAATTTAACACTGACTTTATAATTATTTAGGTAAAATCTAGTACCTGTCAAGGATCCTAATAATTAATAATAATAGCAAATTACGATGCAAGTTGCAAAATTAAAGTGTTTTAGTTACGCGAATTATTTTGTCGAACGAGACCGATGGTCGAGGGCATCAAAACTTCTTTGAAACGCGGATTATGCAAGATTTTATTTGCATTGTATAAAAGTAATCATAAACATTGAATTTTAAAATTTCATAAATGTGCCAATCTGTCAGTAGTTTCAAATAAAGGATTTTTGCGGAGGAACTAAAAACTGGTAGTTACGGGTAACCATATTTATTTTTTGGAGGATAACGATAAATATAATTCAAAACACAGAGTAAAATAGTCACTAATTTATTAATTATTAGGCTTGCATTAAGCAAGTCCTCGGTTCGAATCCCACGGCAGGCGAAATTTTTCCGCAGCCTTGGTGATCGGCATCGAGTTAGGTGAGAGCATTCACAGTTGAGCACCAAATTAATTGTGTTGTACTCAGAACCACAACCCTAAGAGATATAGTAACAAGGTCAACATATCATCAGCACACACACCTAACACAATGGTTGCTACGTGAACTCAAAAGGCACGCTTCCAATTTGTAACCCGAAACCGCGACAAGTTGAGCACTGCGCCACCAGATGCCAGCTTACAAAGCATCAACCTCTACACCTGTAGGTAAAAGAGGTTATAGATAATACATATATCTCGTTCTAATACAAGTAGGTACCAATCCACGAATATTTAATAAATTCCAACATTTATCCTCCATGTGTTTGTTTTTGGTTTCTTATATGCGCCTACGAAATTAACTTGCACACTGCAAATTAAGAGGAATTTAAATCACTAACCGGTTTTCGTGATTAATTGAACCATTCAAGACGTCTAATTGGTCCAGTTAAATTAAATCGGTTGATATAGGATAGCGTATTATCTCTGAATCTTAAATTCTGTTTTACTCCATTTATTATCCTCTTATAACAAACTACTTAAATTTGTGGAGGTACCTATTCGTAAGTTATTATCAAAAGTTAATATCTTAGCAAATTTATTGTGAAAGATCATTAAGTACAACCGCTTTCTTAAATAAGTAGTGTTTTTGTAAATTTATGCCTGGCTTGCAATATTTTAATAAAAATCGTATAAGACGCATTTAGTTTAAAGTTGAACAATTAATTCACTAATAGGGGTTTCTTTTTAAATTTATATGGATAATTCCTAGTTATAACCAACGACAACAATTGGCAGTAGTCCTGTTTTACATTAATACAATCTATGTAAATTCACTTTTTACTAAATACTACTTTTGTATTTTCAATTAATGTTTATAGCATTGCTGAATAATTTACTGTTTTGGTGTATAATTATCATATTTTAGAAAACACACACATGAATAACTTCAAACATTTTTAAAATAAATTAGTAATTTTACTGGACCCACATATTTTTATGTTGTAACTAACATAGTTTTGGTTTCACTAACGGAACCAAAGTTTTAAAATTGGAACCTATGAACTTATATAATACTTACATATATACCCTATACTACTATATATACTACCTATAGCTTCATTAATACTATGATGGATTTGCTACATTACATTATTGAAGGAAAGTTGCACGGTTTGGCCGAAGAAAACGTCTTCTAACTAATGATGGCGAAGTTATACGAATTCAGATTTATATCGTGACAATATTGTAAAAGGTTGTGACTCATTTTGCATAGTCGTTTTGCATTCCAAATACTTTAAGACATATTTTATGGTTTTCACCAAATTTCATACCTTATTATCGTTATTTCCCTTGTATATATTATTTTTTCAGTAAATTTTATTAGCTTGGTCTGTGTTTTGTAGTGTACAATCTTGTGAAAATGAGAATATTGTAAATTAAAGGACTTTTGTGACGTTATCATTTTATTATGTCAAGAGTGTGATAGCGTGTTTAGGAGCAAGCTAGGATGGCACCAGAGATCATACCAAGCATTATGCCGTGACCAAATCAGTCATGATATCGTCATTAGCATGTTTAAGAAAAACTGAAAAATATGAGATGAACAAATGTAATATGTCACCCAAAAGCCAACCATTCCTTCAAGCTGTGATTTTTGTTTTTACTAATAAGTAAAGCTGATAATTATATGCACTCAAATGTACGAAAATATGCGCATATATATGCATATATTTTGTTGAGTATATGCACCCAAAGTTATAATATATGCACATAATATGCTCCTCATTTTATTTTGAAAATAGGTAGGAGTATTCTAAATAATGTAAAAATTTTAATTATTTTGTATGAGTTTATTTAATTCCCTAATATTTATTCAAAGACGACATTCCTTTTAACGTTTGGCCATATAAACATGGACTGCCAACGCCAACTTCAGGTTGTAATCAACATAAAAATGAGATTTCCCGTAACCCCGCCAGACTATTATTCACCCAACACTCTTGAAGTGGATTCTATATTGTCTGATTCTTTATACATTGCTTCTATGGGAAAAGTGGGGGTATCTGGCAGTCTATGTTGATATAGTCAAAGATTTTAATAGGGACTCTCCCTTTCCTCTGCTTATTTCGATATGCGCACTGCACTCCAGCGGCAGAAAGTGAAAGTATATATCTCAATTGCACACAAACATTTAATTAATAAATTTCATGAAATAGTAAATTTAACAAGAAAATCTTTAAAAGTTCATACATTACAAATTATTGCTAAATATAACCAAATATGCAAAATCCAGAAAGTATGCTCAAAAACGTATAAATATGCAAAATATGCAAAGTAAAACTTGGCTTAAACAATTTGTTTTCACATAATTAGTATACATATGCGAAAAGTTTATCCGGTTTATCAATTATACAAAATATGCATTTGCCATATAATATCAGCTTTACTAATAAGGGTCTGGTGAGCGAGAAAAAGGCGGTATATCTTAGAGCAGGAGAAGTGGAGGTAGAATTGCTTCCACTTGAACTCCAAGGCAAAGGCAAAGGGAAATCACCACATCGGACCTAATGAATCTCATGAAAGCAGCGATGCTTTTTACTTGTTACTGTAAATTTAATGGAGAATTTTTCACTATTCAAATTTTCGCAACCTGCGAAAAGCTGTCCAACAAGCGAAGGAACATTAATACGAATAGAATAGAGAGATGGGATATTACACCACTATTGAAATACACAAAACTCGAAAGTATTAAGCTAGAAAAAGGAAAAATAAACTTCCCAGGACTGAGCAAGGTAAGATGGCCACAAGCTGGAGATCTCTGTAATAACTGCAGTGGGAATAATATTCTCAACAGAAAATTTGGAGGAAGGGTTTCAATACAATATAATAAATGAAGTGAACATGCCTACGTCTTATTACAAAGGTGATGAAGAAGAAAATGCATACGACGCAGTAAGTAATATAATAGGCCAAATAAACGGAGCCGAGAACCTCATCAAAATGAGGAATTTTAATACTAGCGTAAGAGAAGGAATTGATGGAAAACTAGTGGAAGAAATAGACTAGGAAGAACTGAAAAAGAAGTGCTACTGGTTAAATTCTCAAAAAGACACGGCCTAATTATAGCAAATAGGTACAATCTTTCGTTTCAGCATCACTCCAGAAGGAGATACACGTGGATAAATTGAAGAGACACGGGAAGATACCAAATATATTTTATTCTTATCAAACATAAATTCCATTACCAAGCGAAAGGTTGTAGAGCGTATCTTGGGGCAGATGTAGAAAATGACCTCCTGAAGTAGTTCGACTATCTAGTATGTTCTTCTTCTTTGCCTATTTTGCATTCAGATTTCCAGTTCTAAATACAGGCCTTCCCTAGTTTTCTCCATATTTTTCTGCCTGTCGCCTTTTGTCTCCATGTCAAACCTGCGTTTTTTTTCAGATCATCCACCCATCTCATCTGAGGCCCTCCTCTATTTCGTTTTCCATCATATGGGCGCCAGCATTGTATGAGATAGTTCCATCTATTGTCCCTGTGTCTTTCGTTATATGCACTCCATTTCCATTTTAACTTTGCTGCTTGTTCTGCCACATCGGTGGTTTTTGTCGTTTTCCTTATCCAGGTGTTTTTTTAGTGTAACCTCTATCATTTTCCGTTCCATGCTTCGTTGAGTTTTCGTTAGGTGATTTAGATTTGCTTCGGTAAATCCTCAGGTTTGTGCTGCATATCTTATAGTCCGGGAGCCAGCGACCTTTTTTAATGACCAAAACCACAAAAGCTGAAAATGTTTCCTAAGCTTTATTTGGTATCACTAGTAAGTGAATGGACCTCCAGCTGGCGCACTTCCGGGGGGTGTAGCTGCGGCAGCCTCCCAAACACGTAAAATAATAATTAAAAAAAAACTAATACCACAAAAGCTGAAACTTTGTTAACATGTTGATTATGTTATAAATAAATGAAAAAACGTATCCAGCCGAATTTAGAGTGGGGGATTATGCCCCAGCTATTCACGTAAAGAAGTGAAAAATATGCGCTGAATAAACTGATACCGCAAAAGCTGACATTTGGTAAACTAATAGTTAAGTTAATAACATAAACGAAAAAAACATCCAGCTATATATTTAGTGGGGGAAAAGTGCCCAGCTGATGCAGTGAAAAACGCTGTGCGTCGGAATGCGCTCGGGCGCATTGTATCTTTGACTGCATCAGCTGGACACTTTTCCCTCACTAAATATACAGCTGGATATATTTTTCGTTTAACTTATTCAGTTAACTATTGTATTACCAAATTTTAGCTCTTGCGGTATTAGATATCTATACTTTTCTCATTAAACACAGCGCGTCCATGCAGTTATTGGATGATATAGACGTATAACTTTTCTGCTCTAAAAAAAGATAATAAAAAATAGGTTTGCTATGAATTATTAAATTTTTTTAGCATTTATTTACAAAAAACATACTAAAAATAAAAAGAAACGTATACAGTGCATTCCAATTAAAACGAGCCACCCCGTATAATTCCGTTATTTTTATATTTATATAAAAATCCTAAAATACGTCAATTTTTCTTTTTAGGGAGACACAGTTTTGTGTCAAAATTTACTCGTTCAGAGTTAGCTCCTCCCCCCACCAACACAAACGTCAAAAAGTTCAAATAGGAAAGGGGGTCGAGTAATACCTCATCTTAAAGGGTATTAAATTCTTCTTTTAATGCTTTTTAGTTTTTCAAAATCGGTTCTGTAGTTTCCGAGAAAATTTACCCTAAAAATGGTAACCCGCAAAAAAGTAATGTTATGGGCTCACACCTTTTATAACCTTCTCACTTGTGAGTACAACACCTTTTTTGCAAGAGAAAAAACTAAAATAAAGCCGGTAACAACTAGAACTCCCATAATCTTTACTCAAGTTGGCTTTTAATAATGGGGTGGCTAGTTTTAATTGGAATGCACTGTATAGTGTACAATGTATCAACAAATTTTTACTTCCTTTTACGATAAAGGAAGTATTGGATTCACCCCAAAAATTCGAAATTGAGTTTTCAACAGATCTTCACGTTTTAGAGTCCCCTGATCCCAAAAAACATATTTTTTTTCATTGGTCTGTCTGTCTGTGTGTCTGTCTGTCTGTGTGTCTGTGAACAGAATATCTCAAAAACGAAAAGAGATATGACATTGAAACTTCGTATATAAGTTTTATGTACTATGTAGATGAGACAGCAACCTTTTTAAGAAAATCGCATAACCGGAAGTAGGTGTTTACTCTTCCGATTTTTCAATTTTTTTCGATTTTTTCAATAACGGCTTTAACGATTTTTTTCAAACTTTATGTTTTTATTACATTTTTAATATGTATTGATGTGAGATAGGTGATTTTTCAGTTGAATACTTCTAAAATGGGTTTCTTTTTTTTTCAATTTTTTTTATTAACTCCTATTTTAAATACAACACCCGGTATATTATTACATTTTTTAATTCAGCTTAAAATTCTAGAAAAAAATTGTCTCTTCAACTAACTCTCTATTTTGAACCGTTTTTGTAGAATTGGCAATTTTGAAAATTTTTGACAAATGCTTAGAAATTAAAAATCAAATTTTTGGCTAATTATAAGATCACTGTAAAAGGAAGTTGTGTGAGTGTATCACACCAGATTTTTTAGATTTGACCTTCTTCGGATTCATCGCCATCGAACTCATTATCGCTTTCGTTATCGCTGCAATTGATGTCGATCTTTAAAATATCTTCGTCATCATCTATAAACATCTATAATAATAATAATATATTAAAAGATATAGATGATAATAATATAAAAACGTATAACACGCGAGAGCAAAATTGTAACGCAAATCGGATTATGAATTATAAAAAAAGTTTTCATGCTATACAAAATTGTTATAAATATTATTCAGTTTAATTTTTAAATTAAAATTAAGTTGGTAAAATTAAAAAGAAAAATATACGGTACCCCCCAACCACGAAAAGCGCCCTTCCGTGCTTTCCAAGAATACTTCGACACTCAACATCAATCCGTTTCGCTAATACAATGAAATGTTATGAACCAGTTATTTATCAAAAATAAAACCCTAAAACAATTTAAAAAACTATTTGCACTTTTATGTGTAAATATTTACTTTTCGCATTTTAATGTCCACATATTTACTGTTTATGCTATGTATAAATATTTAAATGTGTAAATATTTACTAAAACCCTTTAAATTCAAAAACTTGTTAGATAATATAAAAACTGCATGGACGCGCGTATTTAATGAGAAAAGTATAGATATCTAATACCGCAAGAGCTAAAATTTGGTAATACAATAGTTAACTGAATAAGTTAAACGAAAAATATATCCAGCTTTATATTTAGTGAGGGAAAAGTGTCCAGCTGATGCAGTCAAAGATACAACGCGCCCGAGCGCATACCGACGCACAGCGTTTTTCACTGCATCAGCTGGGCACTTTTCCCCCACTAAATATATAGCTGGATGTTTTTTTCGTTTATGTTATTAACTTAACTATTAGTTTACCAAATGTCAGCTTTTGCGGTATCAGTTTAATCAGCTCATATTTTTCACTTCTTTACGTGAAAAGCTGGGGCATAATCCCCCACTCTAAATTCGGCTGGATACGTTTTTTCATTTATTTATAACATAATCAACATGTTAACAAAGTTTCAGCTTTTGCGGTATTAGTTTTTTTAAATTATTATTTTACGTGTTTGGGAGGCTGCCGCAGCTACACCCCCGGGACGTGCGCCAGCTGGAGGTCCATTCACTTACTAGTGATACCAAATAAAGCTCAGGAAAAATTTTCAGCTTTTGTGAAATGACTAACTCTAAACGGTCGCTGGCTCCCGGACTATTAGGACGGGGAGCACACAACTATTGAATATTTTAGTCTTGAATTTCATATGGGTCTTCTGGTTTTTAAGTGCATACGATAGTTCGACGAACGCCATCCATGCCATACGAATTCTTCTATTTATTTCAGTTGTTTGGTTTTCTTTAGTGGGCTTCATGGATTGACCGATATATACAGGGTGATTCAAAAATAGCGCATTTCCTTTGGAGGGGTTGCTACGGAACACTAGCGGAGTAAGGAAAAATCGCAGAAAAAATAAATGCCTCTTCTAAGTTCAGATATTAAAAAAACTGAAACTTAAATTTGGCAACATCTCATCTAAGTATGTTACTAAATAATGTAGACTAGGGGCCGGTTGCAGAAAGCAATGTTAAGTCTGGTGTTAGCTAACATCGCGTCAAAGTGAACAAAATCGCATCAAATTTTGTTTACTAATGTATTAGTTACCATAAGCATTTGAGATTTGATTCGTTTTTGTTCACTTTGACGTCGCGTTAGCTAACACCAGACTTAACATTGCTTTCTGCAACTGGCCCTAGGTGTCGTTCATTATTGTTATTTCGAAACCAAGGTGATCCATTAAGCATAGGGTAAATAATTGGGCATTTGGTTTATTTGGCTAAAGAAATCAGATAAGCTTTGTAATTAGGTTCTAAAGAAATTAATAAATCAATAAAGCAATAACCAATTTTAATAAATAATTCGTAATAAAGACATGGAGGAAAATCAAGATAAATTCTAAAGCAAAATGGTTTAAAAAGTTGTTCAAAATTTTGACCATTTACTAGCCTACAAGTTTGTGCTCGCCTTAATATGTTCACTTGAACTCTCTGGAGCATACCAACATTAACAGTGTGAGCAGCAACTTCAATACGAAGAATGAGATCTTGCACGTTATGGACCGGAGTTCGATAAACGCTTTCTTTAACGTGTCTCCAAAAGAAAAAATCTAGCGGCGTCAAATCAGGGGATCTCGGTGGCCACTCAACAGGGCCATTTCCTGCAATCCATCGCTGATTAAATTCTCCATCCAACCACTCTCTAACTAGAGCAGCAAAATGAGCTGGTGCTCCATCCCTTTGGACCCACATGTTTCTGATAGCCGCAAGTGGCAAATTATCTAAAAGTTCTTGCAGCTCAGTTTGCAAGAAATTAAAAAAAATCTCGCCGTTTAGTCGAGGAGATCCCAGTAGGTGGGTACCAAGTATTCCAACCCACACATCCACGCTGAACCTTTGCTGATGGTGGTTTAAAACTGCTGCGTGAGGGTTTTCAAAGGCATAAACATTAGAGTTGCGAGAATTAAAGAAACCATCCCTACTAAACTTTTTCTCATCCGTCCATAAAATGCGAGAAATAAAATTTGGGTCATTTTCATTTTGTCCCGACAACCAATTATAAAAATTCCTCCACGGTAGTGAAGTCTGTTTTGCGTTTCCTGTTCGATTTTTAATGATTTTGTATAAGTCATGGCCTACTTCAGCTGAATACTTTTTTATTTAAAAAAGTAGTGAGTTCAACAATTTTAGTTTAAGCATGCTATCATAAAGTATTTTATCTACGACCATTACTAAAAGTATGCCTTTTAGCGCTAGCTTGTTTCACTGAAAGTGACGTTTTATAGTTTAGCGTGGTTAAAGAAATCAGCTGTTTACTTTTATCCCATGTGCTAAAAGTGAAGTGAAGTTATAAAACTACAATTTCGAACTGGAAGTGAAGTTGAAAAGTTATTCTAGTTGCTTCTTGCGTTACAGGTAAAGTGTTTTTGAAATAATTAAAGCGTTATGTAATGAATACAGTCAGATGTGGAGTATTAATAATTACATTTCGTAACTGACCTTAACTACTGTCATTCGCAAACATTCGCCAGCGCAGCATGGCCTACTGTTTATTATGACATAAATTAGAAGTGTCGTAGATGCAAACCTTTGTTAAATCTATATTTATGGATTAATAACAGTAAAAGTAAGGTCGAAGATAAAATATTGTATGCAACGCGTGCTAAAAGTCATTTATGCACGAGACATGAAAATTATGAAACGAAGCCGAAGGCTGAGCTTCATAACATGTCTCGTGCATAAACGTCAGCTTTTAGCACTTGTTGCATAAATAGCTATTATCTACGACCACCACTAACAGTAGGCCTTTTAGCGCTAGCTTTTTTCACTAAAAGTGACGTTTTATAATTTAGCGTGTTTAAAGAAATCAGCTGTTTACTTTTAGCCCATCTGCTAAAAGTGAAGTGAGATTATAAAACTAGAATTTCGGACTGGAAGTGAAGTTCTAAAGTTATTATAGTTACTTCTTGCGTTAGAGGTAAAGTGTTTTTGAAATAATTAAAGAGTTATGTAAATAATACAGTGAGATGTGTAGTATTAATAATTACCCTTGCTAACTGACTTTGACAGTACTAGCTTCGCAAACATTCGCCCGCGCTCCAAGGCCTACTGTTTATTATGACATAACTTAGAAGTGTCGTAGATGCAAACCTTTGTTAAATCGATATTTATGGATTAATAACAGTAGAATTAAGGTCGTACATAAATATTGTATGCAACGCGTGCTAAAAGTCGTTTATGCACGTGCATAAACGTCAAATTTTAGCACTTGTTGCATAAATAGCTAATAGCGTTGATTGCAAATATCTAATGGGGCTGTTTCATTTAAAAAACAAAGTTGTATCTCACTAAGCAAAAATAGGAGGCCGTGATTTTAATTTGATTTATGACAATTTATACCGGGTGACAATGTGGCCACGGCCATGCTTATGTCTCTTTTATTTATGAATAGATTTTAAAGAAATTTGATACGGGGATACTAAACATAATTTCTGGTTGACCAATAGATATAGTTTAAATGGTCAACTTTCAGTTTCATCCGAAGTGCCGTTAAGTTTGATTTTAAATGGATCACCATAATATATATTTTAGGTTTTTTGGAATGTACGGCTCAAATTACATGCGATGCTCTTGAGAATTTTTCATTTCTCTTACCAAAAAATTATTTTAAAAAAATAATTTTTTTCTCAGAAAGCCGTGATTGGAAAACAATAGTAGTCGCATAGCAATAGCAATTTCATTAATGTGTTCTATAATAAATCTTTCATGAAATGTTTTTTGATAAAAAGTCAGTTTTTTTAAATGGCACCTACTAGAGTGACTTGATGTCAATTGGACGTATTTATCTTTTACCAGGGTAAAGGCACATGGTTGTTATAGGACCAACACGTCAAATTGACATCAAGGCACCCTGACACCTACCAAGGGCTTTCGTGCCATTAGTGGATAATCGGAAATTTTTAAAAATTTAAAGAGCGAGTGAAGCTCTAGTCAGAGATAGAATACAATTTCACAGACATAACAAAGTTATATTATTTTCTGACATAAACAAACTGGAACAGGTGATGCAAAGGGATGTACGGGAAGACGATTTCGATCGTCTGTACAACTCTATTAATAATACCTACATCAAAACACACACAGAGCAAAAACGTACACATTTAAAAAAGTACCAACATCTCATACAAGAAAAACATAATTGAACTAAATACACTAAAGAACAGTGACACTTTTTTAAATAAAACTGTAGTTAATCTGTCTTCTAAAGAACTAAACGCCACTGACAAATTAGTTCTTGGCAAAGGACTCAACTACGCAGTGGCGCCAAAACGAATTAATAAACTTGATTTAGTTACAGCTATAGAAGAGACTTGTCAAAATCTTTCAGAAGACATTAGGCAGGAATACAGGATTAGAAACAAAATCATACTAGAACGACCTTACACAATCAGACAAAATATATGCAAACAAGAAAAAACATTCACTACACACACTAAAAACCGATAACGCAATTAAAATTCTACCTGCAGACAAAGTCAACGCCACAGTAGTACTTGACACAACCACATAAAACGAAAAACTTTTAACACTAATTAGTGAGGGACAATACACTAAACTAAACAAACATCCAACACATACAATAGAAACAAAAATATACAGAACACTTTACTAACACAGAGAACAATTTACAGATTTTGTAAGAGTTACGCTAACACCACACTACAGTAAACCACCACATTTTTATGGATTACCAAAGATACACAAACCAAATGTACCACTTAGGCCAATAGTTAGTTCTATAGGTTCTCCTTGTCACAGTTTAGCTAAATATGTACTTAAAATAATGACTCCTGTATCAGGAAATACAGACACGTATATAAAGAACATGCCACATTTCCTTGAAAAACTTAAAGAAGCAAACATAAACACACAGAACTTAATGGTTAGTTTCGATGTAGTTAGTCTCTTCACTAATGTTCCAGTAGACAAAACACTCAACATCATTAAACATAGGCTACAAAACGATAACACATTACATACACGTACAACATTAAATGTTGGTACCATTATGGAACTTTTAACACTATGCATTAAAACGACATACTTTCAACTAAACAATGAATTTTACCAACAAGATTTCGGGATGGCAATGGGTTCACCTTTATCTCCCATTGTTAGTAACATTTTTATGGAAGACTTTGAACAACATGTCTACACGTACACCAACAAACCAGTAGTTTGGTGGAGATACGTTGATGATGCTTTTGCAATTTGGCCTCATGATATGGATGAGGTGGACAAATTTCTTGAACATATTAACAGTAAAGAAACCTCCATCAAATTCACATTCTAAACAGAGCAAAACAATCAGTTACCCTTTCTTGATACACTAATCACAAGCACAATAAATACTTTTGAAACATTAGTATACCGTAAGAAACCCAATAGTAATAGGTACTTACATTTTAATTCCAACCATCACAAAAACATAAAGACAGGCGTTGTAAAAAGTCTCTACGACAGAGCCAAAGTTGTTTGCTCTAATGATAAAATTTTCAAAAAAGAGAAAGAATTCATTATTAATATTTTACAAGATAATAGCTATCCAGAGACTCTTGTTCGGAAATTTTTCAATACACGAAGCAATGACAAAGAAATGACACTCAAACATATAATACTCTAACTATACCTTATATTCCAGGCATATCTGACAAAATTAGACGAATTGGGAATAGATTCAATGTTAGGACGGTATTCAAAACGATGAATACCTTGCGGTCAGTTCTTACAAAAACTAAACCGTTCAACGAAGAACAACATTCAAGGAATTGTATATATAGTATTCCCTATGAATGCGGGAAAAATTATATCGGTGAAACATCCAGACCTTTAGCAGTTAGAGTTAAAGAACATAAAATTATGATAAAAACCTATCAATTCAATAAGTCTAAGCTGGCAGAACATGCTTGGGATGAAAACGATAAAATACAATGGCACAACACAAAGATCTTGTCTAAAGAATGGATGTCAACTAGACGAAAAATTAAGGAAACGGCATATATTTTACTTATCGAAAAAAATGCGTGTCGTCTTTCTCAATATTCTTAGACAATAGTCGGCTATCGATTCTTAAAGATGAGCTCAAGTAGATATAGATATCAACAAACGTCAATGTCAAACAATTCATTGGAGGTTGGTCGTTCTGCCTTCCAGTGAAAATAGGTTTTTTTCAAACTTTACATCTTTATTGCATTTTTAATGTGTATAGATGTGAGATATGTGATTTTCCAGTTGAATACGTCTAAAATGAGTTTCTTTTATTTTCTTTTTTTTTATTAACTCCTATTTTAAATAGAACGCCCGGTATATTATGACATTTTTTAACTCAGCTTAAAATTTTAGAGAAAATGTGTCGCTTGAACTAACCTTCTATTTTGAAGGGTTTATGTAGAATTTTTAATTTTTAAAAGTGATATTCTTTATCAAAATATAATGCGCTCTTAAAAAAGTTTCTATGAAAATGTTCGGCAGTTACTTTTTTCTAACAAAAGCATTCGTGCATCCCTCCAAGAAAAAATTACTCCTCCTTCAGAATCGGGAACTTTTCAGTTGGCGTGCACTCATCCGCTTATTGAAAAAATTGCTGCAGAACATAATTCCAAATATTTCCGGAAATGTTTAAAGTCCTTGTTATATTTCTACTGAAAATTAAATTGCCAATCTAATGATTTGCATCATGAACTATTTTATCTTTATATAGAACTGAAAAATGTTTAAATAATAATTTTTTAAAATATTTTTGGGAAATACCTAAGCAAATTAGGCAACTCTATTGTATATAAGTTGAGTTGTAGATTCCCAAAAACGTAAAATATACAGGACAATCTATTTAAAAAACCAAAGATAATCCCATTTCTGGTGAAACCGAATGTCGACGATTTCGATTATGTGTCATAATCCGAAATTATATTTAATATCATTGAAACAAATTCCATCCAAATTTGTTAATAATTAAAGGAGACAGAGACATAACCCTGTTTACATTGTCACCCGGTATACCACATATTGGCATTTAAAATAAAAAACAAGTAATTTCCAATATCTCTATTATTAAAGAAATTACAAGCTGTCTAGCTAGTTACAAACACCCATATTGATAATATAATATGCTAATAATACTTACATCTCTTTTTTACTAAATAAACACATGCATATAAAAGCAAATTATGAGGAAGATGTAATGAATAACCAACCACAGAAAAAATCCAGAAATTTTATCACATGTAGGGTAATTGCGACCGCAAAGTGTTTTTTTTAAATTTAGCTTTTACTGAAATGTGCATTATATACTGTTAAAATAATCTCAAACAGCGGCCTGGCCTGTATTGAAATTCTTAAGAAGAAATAAACTGTTTCCATCATTAGGCGTTAGGAACATTCAATAGCAACAGTGTACGCTGTGTTGCCTACAATTCCTTTTGTTTGAATGCTTATCAGGTGAAAAATGATATTATTAAGTAAAAACTAAGAATTTAATTATGCACACACGTTTTGATTCAATAGGCAAATTAATTTTAGGGTTTAGAGACATGTTGAATTAGAATAATCTAAAGATTGGTAACTTGGTACATTCAAAAGATTTATGTTAATAAACTTGAATATGCTATGAAAAGGTCGTTGGTAACTTCAAATACAATTTTTAACATCAACCCAACTGATTCCTGAAATTCCTAGCCCCAGTTTACGAATCTACAGGAATGTAGGATTGCTAATTTATAAAAGCAATTTGAATGGCGGGGACATCTCGAGGGCACTAGGCATTCCATCGTGTTTGATAGGCTATTCCTCGGATGTGCGTGCTGCTTTACCGCAGTGGTGAGTTTGAGCTACTCCCGAGAGATGCCACTTTTGAAGTGTTTGGATGGTGACCTCTTACAGCATAAAAACGTACTCCTGCGATTATTTCTGTACAGAATTCAGACATGAAAGGTTAAACTAATAATCAATAAGCATACTGAATTCTGATCTTTATTCTTAAGTTATAGCATCACACTGTCAATTAATTAAAGATAATAAATTAATCGACTCCTAAAATAAGCATCCTAACATCAAGCAGTTTTTTTAACTAAAGCCGTTACATTTTTATAGAAACTACAAAACCACTTCCAGTTACATAAGTATAATGTCTACGTTAGCAAAATTGTATGATTTCATAATCAAGCAGGTGCTGCTATTTAATATACGTACGAGAATTCCTTGAATGTAAATGGATGTTAACTGGATGCGGTTTAACTTTACCGAGAAGCAATATCAGCATTGTTTAAAATCCGCAGGATTTCCAAGTTCTACATTACACCACTGCTGTCAAAATGATGCAGCGATACGCTAACCAACAATCAAACTGTGGGAATTTAATTGAGAGCTACATTCGACAATATAAAACAAGTGCTAGCTGTGTATTCTATAATTATAATCATCCCACTATTTCCTGGAATCGTACTGCACAATTCACCACATTGTTAATTGAATCAATTACAGCAAATGTGTCTGCTACATCGGATAAAGATTAAAGCACTCAATAATAAACCTCACATTTCAAACGGTATGCAGAATAATCAAATGTGCATGTGGATAATTTGCATTGGCATTGAAAATTTTGAAAACACAAATGCATTTTCAGGCTAGCAAACGGTATTTGTATCAAAATTATTTTGTAAATCAATTGTAGGGCATATCACTGAATCAAAATAACTTAGTTTTGCGTTTTAGCTTGGTTTATTTATTCCACGAAGTCTAGTACGACATGATAAAACAAAGTAAAAATCATTAAAAGTACTGCAGGCTTTTATTATAAAAATCTATTCAATGGCGCAGTTGCTGTAATTGACGTATCTGTTCTATAACAGGGTACGGGTACAAATAGCTTTCTCTTCTCAATCGCATAGTAAATTATTGTCATGTTGGCATTACTTTTCAACTTACATAGTCATAATCGACCCAGAAAAAAATATTGGAGGATATTTTATTGTATTATATTACAGAAACTGATTTTTATGCGCTGCATTTTAGAATCTGCATAATGGAAAAGTGCTGAGTATTATGTTGTACTACAAATAAATTAGAAGGACTTGTTATCTTGTTTATTTAATCTAAGATGAAGTTGAATTACCTATGTTACGCTAATTAGGGGAATCACGATGGAACATAACTTATAATTTAGTAGTGTCAGGTAGTTAGTTAATGTTGCTAAAATGGAACAAAAAGAAAAGTATATGTCTTATTAAAAGGACTTTAAAGTGGGAGGGACCAATGATCTCTCCGTACCCTGTTAAATGAAAATTGTGTCAAATTGACATTAAGGCACCGTAGTATTATACACTGCTTTCGTAAAGTAGTGGATAAATTCGTTAAAAATTCAAGGAATAACTTATGGATAAAACGCTAGGACCCGTCGATTTTTATTTTTATTTGCGCATTTTTTAAATAAAATTTAAACATACAGAGTGACCCGCGTAGGAGGTATGACGTCATCGATGTTTCTTTTAACTTGCCACCCCCTTTTTTATTACGAAATTTAAAAGAACGCATCTTTTTACTTCGCTAAGCTGGTTTTCGAGAATAGGTCAGATGACTTAAAATTAAGAAAAAAAAAAGTTGCAAAATACTACAAACTATTAGTATTTAAAGTAAGTATCATATTTTAAAAAGCAGGGCATTTGCATTAATGTATTACAGAGTTGATGCAGGGTATACGGAAAGTATGGAATATGCTATAGTTATGTCGCAATAAATATATGTGTTATAGAAAAATATTTCAAGAAGAACCTGTTTTGTATTTAGTTTTTCAACGCAGGCCAATATTTAATTATAATTCTTTGAAAAAGTGCAACGATTAAGATATTAAGTTTTTTAACTGCTGCTTATCAATCTAAATAATTCAACAACTTTATAAGTGCATTTCAACCCTAGGCTTATCTTTAAATTGATATACACATATTTCTAGAAACTTTAAGGAAGAAAAAAATTTGTCTGGATTTTAATTCTTATATAACATAGAAATTAAATAATTTTTTTCGCTACTCTTTTATATAGCTGTTTCAGAAGTTAAGTTTGCGAATACGGACTATAGGTTATATGTGCTTGGTAGGCCTCAAACGTGGTTAAAAAAATCCAAAAGATTAATGTGTAAAATTGTGATGGTTTTGATGTTTCTAAGATATTAGAAATTGGTTTTTATAAAATGGCTTTATTTTTTGTGCATTTGATAATGTAAACTGAAACTTAATGCTAAAAATACTAAAAGAAGTACAGATAGACTACAGAGATAGGCGTATAATATATAAGCTTTACAGACAACAAGAAACAAACATAATAATCAATGACAGTGAAACTAAAACAGCAAAAATAAAGAAAGGGGTCGGGCAGGGTTGCAATTTATCGTCATATTTATTTTATATATATATATATAGAAAAAGCTATAGAAGAATGTAAAAAGTTCTGTACAGGTATTTTAGTAAATGGACAAAGAATACAAATGTTGAGGTTCGCAGACGATATCGCAGTTATTGCCCCCGATGAAATTAACTTAAAAAGAACAATAGAATGTATGGACAATATTCTAAGGGAAAACTATAAAATAAATATATATAAAAAGAAAACAGAAATACTAGTGTGCGCCAAACAACCAGAGGAAGTAAATGTTAAAATAAACGACGAACCCATAAAACAAGCGAAAACATTTAAATACTTAGGAAGTAGAATTACCGAGGATGGCAGAAGCACGACCGATATCAAACATCGAATTACAAAAGCTAAAGCTATATTTAATAAAAAGAAAAACCTCTTTTGCTCCAACAATATATGTCTAAGCCTCAAGAAAAGACTAATAAAACGCACATATGTTTAATTCACTTGGTGTATAATATTTATAATACCTTTCTTTCACGATACATTGACGTATTTCAAACAGAAAAGGCACTTTAACTAAAAAAATATTCATGAAGACGAATCCAAAATTTTAGTATACAGACTTGCGATTAATCAGATATCCAAAGCTTATAGGCGAAGTTTAATACACCCAGTCTTAGATACCCAATCGTTTTCCATCATTTGTAAATGTTATGTGCATTGCTCCTTTGCTGTTTGTTATTGCATCGTCTGTAGTTTTTTCTGTCTCTTAGAGTATGTCTTGATGATCTTACACATTTATTTTGTGGTCTTATTTTTTATTTCTTTGAAGGTTCAGCATGCACTTCTGCGTAAAACTTCTATATAACATTTTAGCGTAGGTTCTAATAATCCCCTTGTTATGATACGAGTATCAATTGTTTTCATTAACTTCAACATTTTTTTTTAATTTTTGGAATATCTTTAAAATTTCACATAGTAAAGTAAAGTTCGGGCACTTCATTCCATGTAGCTGTAGAAACATACCAAGAGTTAATTTCAAATTTCACATTTTTTTGTGTGAAAACTGTAAAGGTCTATAATTGAAACAAAGCAATAGAAAATTTTAATTATTCTTTTAAAATTTTTATTATTTACCGAAAAGTAATATTCTTGCATAATTTTAACGCTTTTGATGCAAGGTGCTTTTTAGCAGAAATATTTTTCAATGATAATTAATATCTATTCAAATGGCTTTTAGAAACTCTAATCTACTCCTATTAACAAACTACTTTCACAAAAATCTTGTAAATGTTCTCTTGCAGTTGCCTACCTTTTCGTAATTCAGTTTACATGTTCTAAAAATTTTGCTTTTTAAAAATTTTATATTTGAATAGAAAATGACATTTTAAAGGACTTTTTTTCTGTCTTGGCTAGTAAATTTAATACATTTGTGGCAATTATTTAAAAAAAATAAAAAATTTGACAGAAAATGGAAGTTACGTGACAACTTTTGTTTGACCCATTGGTAATCTTTTCTCACTCACGTCTGACCACCAGGGTGTAATTTTTCAAAAAACTCTAAATTTAAAAAAAATCCCATTTGATGGGACTTTTGGCAATCACTGTATACAGGTGGTATATATGTATAATGTATAAATTCATTTGCCTTTAGCCGTGGGAACTGTAAAGATGCAGGGCTATACGTTTTATCCTTTTAAAATTATTTGTATATTTTCCAATTTAATTTTTTCGTTGATCGTGTTTATATACGGAGTGTTTCACTTCTTAACTACGCAGTCCTTTATCTTACTTATTTATTTTATTATCGGAAAAAGTTATTAAAAAACTTGCCCATAATCACAAACAACCTAATAATTTATTTGGACATATTTTATTGTTAATAATTATATACTTTTGTTTTAATAGTAAGTGGAAAACAAAAGTCGCTGTATTTCCTATTAAGCGCTTTGGAAACGTAAGTTCAAAGTTGAATAAGGTCTGGAATACATCTAGTTGCTACTGAGAATATAAAAATCGAACGTTAATTCGGTCAAAGATAAATAATAATTTTTTTATTAAAATGTAGATTGCGACTATTTTTGGGATTCTGAGTATTCTTATTTAAGAAATTATTTCGATAAAGCTAAGTTACTATATTTTTCAATTCTTTGTGTTTATTTTTGATTGTAGTTTGCAGTTAAATTATTTGAAAATTATAAGAATAAAGTAAAAGTCTAAATCGATAAGAAAAAAACACAGGAGTGTGACGGTGCTAAGGGAAGCACACTGTATATACGCATGCACATATGTGACATGCACATGTGTGTGCTAAATAGGATCTATGCTAAACTATACTCCTGTCTGGTTCCACGGTTTGTTAGTTCAGTATACTTCATATTTTAGTTTATACAAATACAGTAGATTATCGATTACCCAGAGTAAAGGTCGGGTAATTTAAAATTTTGGATAATGCTGCAGAAAGAAAGGATGCAGTAAATAAAGACTTATCACAACGTAAATAAGCTTTATTTCCTACAAAATACATATTAATAGTTAAATATTTCCTTTTTCAATATAAAAAGATGTTTGAAATGGGAGGCAAAGCAATAAAACAATTAAATTTAAACGCACAAACGTAATGTGTGCATTTATTAGTGAGTGAAATAATATATTCCTTGCATATATGAGCACACCTATTCACATAAGTCGATAAGATTGTTGCTGTATGTCGTTGAGTGCTTTAATGCAGGTACTCTACGAACACCATGTCAGTTGCTTCATATTTGCGGCGATTTTCAATTACCTGTTTCACGATAAATACATTATCAGTACAAGATTTACCCAACCTGGAGTCAATATGTTCTTCCATTATTATGTTCTTAGCTGTAAGTATTTTATAGGTTGTACACAGTAAACTTATGTCACAATATTTTTCGTGGGGTGAGAGATCGCCATTTTCAAACATTGATCTGATTTTTGTCATTTTCTATTCTAGGCATGTCGTGTTTTTTACAACACAGAATTAATAATTTTGTAAATCCTCGAGAATTATTTCTAAGTGTACTTGATTAGCTCACCGTTTATTCCATCGGTGCTCGTTTGGGTCCTGCAAAGAGCATACAATTAATTCGTTGATTTCCATCTGGTCTATTTCTAATGGGCGATTACCCGGTTGGATGTTTTTCACCAAAGGTTTTTTAAAATTTTTACAAACGTTCAAAATTACTTTATTTTTGTTGCAGGCACATTTGACATCGTTTTCGAACTGTTCTAGTGGAATTTCTTATTTTAGCAGACATTAACTGGCGAACAGAATTTATAATTTGCTGCTTTACTTGTTGACACTTTCAGAAACGTCAATAAAAACCTTATCCTGTACATAACCCCAAATAAAGAAATTCAATGGGGTGAAATCGTGAGATCTCAGTGGCTATTGTATAGGCCCGTTTGTTTCTAGCCAGCGCCCTGCACATTTCATTCAATAATGCTGTAATTATTATTTACCATTGTATTATGAGGTGCAGCACCGTCCTACTGGAAATACATGTTATTTAATAAAATTCACGTCAGCTCTTCTACATAATTTTGAAAAATCCTTAAAGTAGTTTTCTGCATTCAAATTTCATTAGAGAGATGAGGACCGATGACTGTATTGTTGATCAGTCTACACCACACGTCGAGTGAAAATCTGTATTGAAAATTATTAGGCCGATATCGATTAAACATGCTATTAATGTTGAACGTGCATTCATCTCACCATATGATTATCTGGTAGAAATTAGGATCGCCCTAATGGTTACTATTGAACGAGTTATCAAACATTATGCTGTCTCACATAGCATGCTTGATTTTGCAACAAATTTTTTGAAAAGGAGAGAAATAGTAAAATTGCTGAAATTTAGAAATAAACAGAATTAAACAATAAAAACCTAACCAACTAGCAGAGATTTTAATTCTGATTTCAAAAATGCGTAGGTAGTTTGAGGCATTTAAATTCATAATACGGTTGCTACAATGCGGGGCAAAATAAAAAAACTGGTTGGATTACTTTCTTTATTGTTGTACTTGTCTGATAATCCTGTACACTGTCTGCTGAGTTTCATGTTTGTTACTCTCTATTCCTGTTCTTTGTTGTACTTGTCAGTTGAGTAATTTTACCTAGTTTTGCATAATTCTTGAATTCGTTTTGATTATCTTGTGTGCTACGTTGTAACCACTTGGGACAAGCCTCGCTGTTGAGTTCAACGTTTTTTTTGTTCCTCTGAACAGTTTTGCTAGTCTTTTTAAAGTCATATTCTTCGGGCAGGCAATTCTGAAAATACACCTTCTGATTATTCAATTTCTCCCTAATTGATATGGATTGTAAAAAAAATTAGCCATATGAGAAAATTGCCTTTTTTAGTTGTTGGTCTCAATTTAATAATTTTTTTTTAAATGATTACTATTAATATCCACAAAATTGCGAAAAGTATTGGTCAATTGACTTTCACATCTGCGAATAGCCTGAAATGCAATTATTTATAAAAAGTTCTTAAAAGAAAAACTTGCAGCTACGTTAATATTCTGAATTCGACATTTGGGAAAAAAATAAAAAATAAATTGTTTCTATTGTGTACTTTAACTAAAATTGTTAGTAAAATTTAATTCAGACTCCTTGTTAATTAAGTATACTTTGAGAACAAACACCAGCTTTTAACCTATCGTTACCTTATTAACATCAAGAATAAAATCTAATATACCTTCAAAAGAAAAAAATTGTTGCAAAACATATTTTAAAAAATGAACCGTTAAGCAATTTTCGAATCTTAAATATCCGGAAGATAATTTTCCGCCTTTTGGTAAATTGGGAATATCAAGCAATTTCAAATAAATGTCGTATTCGCAAATATTTTGTTTGCATTTTTATGGCTATTTATATTGAGAAAACATAGCACAATAGTGCATTGTGTATATAGGACGAAAAGCGTAACATTCCCGGACAACTGTGAATATTGTTGGGCGAGGCGAATGCCGAACCCAACAACACAGGAGTCTGGGAATGTTGCTTTTTGTCCAAGATACACATACTAGTTTTCCACCGATCGATACGAGTAATTAAAAAAATAGGAAAACGTGTCTTTTTACCAAAAAATACTCCCGGCCTAGGTCGGGAAGATTATTACTGTACAGTTTTGTTGTAAATTACCTAGCAACGGCTGATGTAATGGAATATTTGACTTTGCTGAACAAAATTTTATCAATAATGTGTCAATTCTAGTACGATTGGCGGAAAACAATATTTCTCATACGGTGCAGGCTTCTTGTTGGTCTCTGTATCAATTATAAAAAATACAATCCAGTTATTGCTTTATATGTTAAGTATGATAAAAAAATATTTTCATCTAGTATGGCTATGGAATAGTTCCTAATTTATGAATGCAATTACGTTTATACTTAATTTCAAAATTTTACATTTGATTTTGAAGTGACTTATAGTTGAATTCATAAATTAGGAACTATTCGATAGGTATACTAGATGAAAATAATTTTTGGTCATACTATATTTAAACACAATAGTCTTTCTATTGCTTTTTCTAAAATCATAAAATCGTTGTCTACAATCGTTTCTTCGTTAATAAGGGTTTAGTTGTTAAAACAATTATGGAAACAAATACAGAGTGATGTTTCACTTGACGGTGGCTACTGGAGGTACTCGTACAGTGTAACACAGTTTCAGAAATACAGCGTGTTCACGTTTTCAGTTTTACTTATAGTGATGGCAAACTTAAAGCGAATTGAATGATATTACGGTGTCACGACACATATCATCGATAAATCTTTACTGGCAAGGCAGGTAACCTTTTTCTTCTTTGTAATAATTTTGATATCTCTAATGATTTAAACAACAAAAAATAGATCTTGTTTTTTGGAAGCAAGTTATCTCTAGTTTTCTTGTATGTCGAGAAACAAATGTGTAAATATGAATTTATAATTATGTTGTAATTTTTTTTAATTTGTCCAACTTCTTAACTAGAAAAGATAGAGAAATTTTGGAGAGAATTGAGTTAAGTTACTGCATAGTTACTGACCTTTTTATTCAGAAAAATGGTGGTAAAATTCAACATGAGCTGTAAATAAATTTTTGTAATACCTACTTGTAAATTTTTTTTAAAGAACTGTTTATTACTACGTACGGCCTGCTAAATTATGTGCCAAACGTGAAAGTGACGTTTGTTACCTGCTTACAGCCATACACATAATTGGAAATAAATGACATTTATAAACAACAGTTGCAACGTCCTACGCACTCTCAATCATTCTAAAACGTTATTACACAAACCTAGCGTTTTGATGGAAATAAATTTTAAAAAAGATGGGTATGATCGAATTGTATGTAGGTATTACAAAAACTATTGTACAATACAAGTCCGTTAGGGCCTTTACTGCCTCGCCAGTATTATTCGATTCGCTCTTCGAGCTCGTTTCACAAACTCTCTGGCTAGGCCGTAAAGGCTATCCTAACGGACTTTTACTGTGAAATAATATAATTTTCTCGCTGCTGATCATGTAAGTCAGTGATACAGCCTTAGTAACAAAACGTGTAAGTCGGTGATTATATTTGTTTGCTGCTTTTTCTTGACAACGGAACTTAATACTATTATTAAGTTCCTAGGATAATAAAATTAGCAAAGCAAGATGCAGATTTAGACGTTTTGTTTCTAAATTGCAAGTGTTTATGTGACATGTGACACTCATAGGTAACACGACTCACGAAAATTAATCCTGGTGACAGGTGACAAACCAAACGATTTTTTCAAATATCTAGGAAAATTTCGATAAGCAGCGGGAAACATATAATAAGATAACTCGGAATGTATCGCCTATTAACATTTTCGGCAGGCAACAAGCCGCGACTTCGTCTTGGCTTGTACTTGCCTACCAGGTAGTAAAAGAAAATACACGTTGCAGCTTCATTAAGAAAATATTGGATGTCAAAGAAACTTCAAAATGCTTTCAATAATAAAGTCAAGCTTCTGTCAAGAATACAGTTGGAGGTGCTAATTATAACAGTGAAGGCACATGTTCAAATTCCTATGCAATCTTTTGTTTCCAAAAAGACCTGACGCAGCCATTCAGATTTTATTTCTTTCTGTCTAAATTATAAAAGACTATAAAGAGACAAAACAAGTTACCACTGAATACCTCTTGGTAGAAAAAAAAAGTTATCGGGATTGCTATTTAATAGCTATTGTCTGATTTGTGTCGTGACACCCATGGTATTATCCACAAGTAGTCCACAGACAATAAGTCAATATCATTTCAAAAATGACTTGTACCAGTTTGGGTGTGATTTCGAATATAATCCAAATCGATTCAAACGTTCTGTTGTTATAATCAACAGCTAAACGCCAGTGAAAATCTTGAACCCGGTGTATATCGGAGACTACGATTGTGAGACAAAAACACTGCAAGAGTTTTCGACTTTTATTTATACTACAATGCACCTCCACATGGTCGACTTAAGACACACCTATGTATAATACATAAAATAAAATAATATCTGGTTCTCTTTAGTTGGTTTTAATTAATCAGGAATTAATGAGGAAGTGAATCAAGGACTTTATTAAAAAAAAAGATATTAAAACAACGTTAAACTATGATGTTATTCTTTAAAAATTGTTTTATTATTTTTTAAGGAAAAAGCTAAATAGCTTACACATACGTATCTTTATTTACAATTGAATTTTAGAAGTAGCCTTCACTTATCTTTAAGAAAATAATTGTATCACGAGCAGTAGTATCATCAAATCATATTTATTCTTTTAATTTTTTCAATGTCTAGAAAAAATAATCTAACAGCTCTGGGATTAACACTGCCAGCATTATGATTAATTTCAGCAGTTAAAATATTAACAGAGAACGCTGTTAATAGTAATTAACGTATTTAGAGGGGTAACCCAGTCTTAACATTCGAGCATATTTTTACCACTCGAGCGAGCGCAGCGAAGCGAGAGTGGTAATTTATGTGAGAAATGTTAAGACGGTTACCCCTCGAAATGCGTTCATTAGTTTATTGTTCATTGAAGCAATAATTTTGAATCAATAATAATTACTAAAAACTGCTAAATCGAAATCGGACTATCATGAATATGTGTGATGTTGCTATAGTGACTGTCGTAAACAAAATAAAAATTTTTCAAATGGAAACGCAAAACGAGTTTGTGATTCCGGATGAAATTAAAAGGATTGCCGCCTCCGCCACGGAGGAAATTGTCCCTTCGACATCCAAAGCAAGATACGAAAGAGAATACTCCGCGTTCAACGCTTGGAGAAACCAAAAGGGCGTTAAAGGAGTAAATGAGGAAGTTATTTTGGCATATGTCAAAGAGAAGGTAAAAGTTTCTATACTATTCCCCCTAATTAAATTATCTTACATTAATTAATTTTTTAGTCTGGGAAGTCGGCGCCATCATCACTGTGGACGTACGTTTCTATGTTAAAAAAAATGTTACAAACAAAGGAAAACATAGATCTTGCAAAATTTGGACTAGTTAACGAATTTTTGAAGAAAAAATCCAAGAATTACATAGGCAAGAAATCTTTGATATTAAATGTAGACGATATTAAGAGATTTCTTCGAGAAGCACCAGATTCGACGTTCTTAATGATAAAGGTCCGTATTGGAGGGATTTTATTTTAGGTTTTAGAGTGTGTATTTTAGGTTGTTACTATTATGGGCTTCTTTGGAGGGTGTCGTCGCGATGAACTTTATAAGATGAAGTTTACTGATGTGGAGGACAAAGATTCCATACTTATTGTCAAATTGCCGGAGACGAAAACAATCCCACGTATTTTCACTGTGGTAGATGTAGAAAATGAGATTTCTTATTTGAATTTATACCGAAGTTATATCGCTCTAAGACCAAAACACACGAGCATTGAGAAACTATTTATTTTTTACCAATCAGGAAAATGCAGAGCTCAACCAGTGGGTTTGAATAGTTTTTCAAAAATGCCCATGAAAATTGCTGGATATCTGGGACTGGAAAATCAACACTTATATACTGGACATTGTTTCCGACGTTCGTCAGCAACGTCTCTAGCGAATGCAGGTGCTAATATGACCACAATGAAGAGACATGGAGCGTGGCGCTCCACATCAGTGGCGGAGCGTTATATAGCTGATTCCATCGAAAATAAAATCGACATTGCAAAGAAAATCGGTATGGGGAAGATTAAGGATGCCCCAGCAGAAAGTACCATCGAAGAACCATTACAGTCAGTTGTTGATCAGTCCTTACAGTCAGTTGTTGATAAATTACCAGTTTCTGGAGCTTACTTTAATAATTGTACTTTTCATTTTAATAATAATTATAATTAGAATTAAACACATTTCGTTGACATGTTTTTTTATTGACATAAATGTGCATGCATGTTAAATAAGTGGATGCTAAATCGAAATCGGACTACCACGAATATGTGTGATGTTGCTATAGTGAATGCATGTTAAATGAGTAGATGCATGTTAAATGTATCTTAACATTCGAGGACGCGAGGGGATGCATGTTAAATGAGTGGATGCATGTTAAATGTATCTTAACATTCGAGGACGCGATCATGTTAAACACTGTTTAACATTTCAATGAACAATAAAATAATTAATCGGTTGCTTCCGCTACAAAGTAGCATCCTCTACCAAAATAAACACCCGCCGTAGACGGCATAAGCTGGTTTTAACCAAAATGTGGTCTCTTCTCAGTAGGCACCTACGCGTAGCGTACTGCGGGCTAGGTTTTTAACCCTCTAATTAAAATAGAAGTAAGGCTTAAGTTTGAAACCGAGAGTAAGAAATGTATAAAATGCTGTGACTGCTTCTGATCACGACATTCATTTATTTTATGGGTTTTGGCGGAGGCTATTAAGGCTGATATCCAATCTATTTTTTGCAGTTGCTGCAACATACGGATTAATTATTTGTTTAACGTAGCAAATCGGGCCAGTACAGGCATTCCCGTTTTATATTTGATGCTTTTCATCACACACGAAGGTATTAGTTTCTGAGTCGCTTCGGCGAAGATATTCAAAGTAATTTATTGCACACGCCATAAAAAATCCCTCTGCTTCAACTAATGCAGCCCAACGATCAGCAAATCAAGTAATTAAAATGTTCTATGCTGCAACAAAGTACCTGAACTGTATTGGAACTCGAATCTTGCATTCATTAAATGAAATTATAATGTGGGGAAAGAGGCAGGAAACGGAAAACAGATATAAATTTTCGAGGAAATTTCTTAGATACCCCAGGAGTGGCTCGTAGATTTTATTGGAAAGTGAGTCCTGATTGGAAGGTCTTCGCTCGATATGCGCGGTTTCAGTGGTTGTTGTAGATTCGCAATGCTCTACAGATTGCTGTACTAAATATTTATTAGTAACTTGGATTATAATACCCAGTTTTGAAAAAGAAATTACCTAAGGGTTGGCCATGGAAACTAAAAGTAACGTAAAAACCAAGCTTTAGAATTCATTAACTGTCATTGTTGTCATAGGTTTATATTATAATCTACTATTAGTCGAGTCAATAAAGCCTAAAAATCGACCAAACTTCTTAATTCTCAGCAACAGCTCCGATTTTGATCAATTTTTTTTTAAAATGTGTGTTTTTTAATATTATTCAAAATCAGAAACATCCCAATTTCAGGAAATAATTTTTTATATTGTTTAAA
Organism: Agriotes lineatus; assembly: GCA_940337035.1. NCBI lineage: Eukaryota > Metazoa > Arthropoda > Insecta > Coleoptera > Elateridae > Agriotes > Agriotes lineatus. The sequence continues at coordinate 56,050,327 of OW679194.1, read as the reverse complement.
CAATAAAAACTGAATTTATGGGAAAAATTATTTAAAAAAATTCTTTTCGCAGTATTTGTGAAAATATTAATTGTTTTTATTGAAAATTCATTATCAACAATGTCTCCCGCACTCGTGGTTAACATGTATTTATATTGTTTAAACAGTATTAGCAACATTTACATACAAAATTTATTTTTTAAATGTTTTTTCGTAATATTTACAAGAAAGTGAAAATTTTAAATTATTGAAAATTTAGTATAAATAATATTTTAGACAATTTAAAATAATAATTGTTTATACTGTTTAAACAATGATAACAACATTTATATAGAAATTTTTTTTTCGACATATTTATAGAAAAGTGAACTGTTTCTATTAAAATCTTACGGAAAGATATATTTATTTAAAGCGTCAGAAAGGAATCGTAGATATGTCGGTAATGCCTCGATTGATTATTTATTTGATGATGATGTCTTTACAAACAACTAAGGAAAAATTTTTAGCTAACAGCAAGAATAAAAACAGATTTATTAATCTTCTTTATAAGAAGCTCATTGAAAATAATTTTGAATGCACTCAAGCAGAAGGTGATGCCGATCATGTAATTGCTCAAACAGCTCTAGATTGCCTTTCTCCTCATGTCGTTGTTGTAGCTGAAGACATTGATGTATTGGTATTATTAATGGCGTTATCGCCAGATAATAAGGAATTATTTTTTTTAGACCACCGAAAAACAATATATTACTAAGAGTTTACTCTTCAAAGACAGGCTTAAATGATTTTCCAAATATTAAAAAGGAGCATCTTCTGTTTATTCACGCTTTTACAGGATGTGATACATCAGCTTTTTATAGAAAAGGTAAAAATCATTTTTTTAAATTTTCAATAATAATGTAAAGTTACGTGCCGCAGCTGAAGTATTTATGCTTGAAAATCAACGTAAAGAAGTACTTTTTAACGAAGGTATATTTTCTATTATCGCACTGTATGGTGCAAAAACTTCAAACAACTTAAACGAATGGAGGCATAAACGTTTTATAATACTCGCTTCAAAGACGAAAAGCGTCCAAATTGCATCACTTCCTCCAACAGAAGATGCAGCTCAGCAGCATATTAAAAGGGCTTATTTGCAAATACAGCAGTGGAAAAATAATTCACTAATACCTCCCGAAAAATGGGGTTGGAAAAAAGAAAATTATTTAATACCAGTGCAAATGACGCAACCAGCAGCACCGGACATTTTAAAAATTATTTTTTGCTCATGCAAAACCGGATGTGGGGCAGCATGTGGATGCAGAAAAAGTGGTTTGCATTGCTCCCCTGCATGCATTGTTTGTAGTGGCAATGATTGCAATAATCATCCACCAATTGAAGAGGAGCGAGAATTCGAAACTGAGGATTTAGACGCCGATTAGATTTTTATTCGTTTACTGTATTATAAAAAAATATAATATTCTTTAATAAAGTTTTCATGTAAATATTTTTAAATAATGACACTTTTATAAATAACATAAATAAATAAAAAACATTAAGAACAAATTATGTATACTATTCATTTGTGTATTAGATTTGCAATAAAAACAATTTGCTTTTTTATAAATATCACCAGAAACAATAAAAAAAATATTTTTCATAAAAATTTCATTGTTATCGTTATTTAAAAAATATAAATAATTACTAACTTTGATATAACTAAATATATCTTTCCGTAAGATTTTAATAGAAACAGTTCACTTTTCTATAAATATGTAGAAATTTTTTTTTTATATAAATGTTGTTATCATTGTTTAAACAATATAAATAATTATTATTTTAAATTGTCTAAAATATTATTTATACTAAATTTTCAATAAAAACTCTTCACTTTCTTGTAAATATTACGAAAAAACATTTAAAAAATCAATTTTTCCGTAAATGTTGCTATTATTGTTTAAACAATATAAATACATGTTAACCACGAGTGCGGGAGACATTGTTGATAATAAATTTTCAATAAAAACAATTAATATTTTCACAAATATTGCGAAAAAAAAAATGTAAAATAATTTTCCCATAAATTCAGTTTTTATTGTTTAAACAATATATAAATTATTTCCTGAAATTGGGATGTTTCTGATTTTGAATAATATTAAAAAACACACATTTTAAAAAAAAAATTATTAAAATCGGAGCTGTTGCTGAGAATTAAGAAGTTAAAACCTTCATTGACTCGACTATATAGAAATTTTAAAGTTTGTTGTCTCTAAAGCTTGCTGTTGACATTAGTTTTGGTTTCGATGGCCAACCTTTATGTAATTTCTTTTTGAACACATAGTATCACTTATAAGCGATTATTAATTGCAAAATAAATTCGGAATACTTATATAGTCCTAGTAATAAGAGTTTAAGAACTAAACTATTGTCATTGACAGGTAAGCTTAGATTTTCAATATTTTAATTTCCAATCAGTCCCAAACAAATCATCTGCAATTTCACTACCATGCTCTTTGAAAACTTTTTTTAAACATAAATTCCAAAACATTTTATTTTATATAAACTCATTTGCTAACAACATTTACAGCTTTCAAAGGTTATAATTATATGACCGTTGCTTAAAAGCCTTCTGTAGTGCATGTTATTGCGTGCACTAAATAATTAGATAAAAATGAAAAGTGCACCAACTACGGTTGAAACTAGCAGCTTATCCAATTGTCTTATAAGAATTTACATTTTATTAATGTTTGGTTATTTGTCTGGCTCCATAGAGTACCAATTTCCTTCAAAACTGTTTCAACAACTTGTTTAAACAGACCGAGGTAATTGTTTCGAAACGGAATAAAAAGTTAAAATTGAGTTCAAACGCTTTTGTTTTGAAACGTTCACAAAAGGGTCCATAATTTGTGTTTTGAGTGATATTACGAGTAGTACTGAACAATGGTTGTATCTAGATGTTTTACATAAAGAGATGGATGTAACAAGATTTCATATACGGGGTGTTTTTTTAATGCACGTGCAACGGAAGCCCACAAGTTCCTTCGCCCAAAATATGATGCTTTAACTCAACTTACCTATATACAAAGTTGCTTAGTTTAGCCGCTAGAAGGCTTTAAAAATGATTACCTTTTTTAATATTTTCATATAAGTCGAAAGACCTTTGATAGATTTTATTAATTTGGCCATGCGTTTGTACCAGTAAATTACAGCTTTTTGTGGAATAAATCCTAATTTCGAAAATTACAAGGTGTTTTGGCTTTGTCACGATAAATTATCTATCCATATTTGTTTAACCCCTTATATAATCACTACAATTTTTTTTCTGGATAGTTACTTTAATTTAGAAGCTATTTTTTCTCTTACAAGGTTTTAGTTGTATAAACGGTTTAGCCACAAAAAATATTTTCTAAGCCTGAATCAGTAATTGTAACTTAACACTAGGCTTGTAGAGATTTAGAAAATATTTTTTGTGGCTAAACCGTTCACCCAACTAAAATTTTGTAAGAGAAGAAATAGCTTTTAAATTAAAGTAACTATTTAGAACAAAAATTGGTAGTGATTATACAAAGGGGTTAAAAACATTTAAAAAGTTAATCATTTTTAAAGCCATCTAGCGGCTAAACTAAGCAGCTTTGTATATAGGTAAGTTGAGTTAAATCATCATATTTTGGGCCAAGGAACTTGTGGTTTTCCGTTGTACGTGTATTTCAAAAACATCCTGTATGTAATTTTACATTCAATATCGCGAACAGAAATTACAGGCTTTTCTAAAATGTTTTACTAAAACCCCAATAGTTACAAAAACGTGTCATTAGCCACCTCTTCACATGTATACTACGGTAATTCGTATGAGCTCTAATCTCCTCTAATATTTTAAAATTGTAAACGAGGATTACTTGTACTTCAGCTATACACATTTTCTATTGTTCAAGGGCATCCGTTTCAAATAATCTACTAGTAAAGCGGTTTATAACCCTAAAAATATTAGAAGATTTTGGAGCTTATTCGAATGGTTGCATTTTACCAATCAGATAATTTTTTATATGGCTTTTAGTTAAACTTTAACTTAAAAATTCCCTTGGATTTCGTAGGTTTTCATGACCATTTTCACTGAGATCGAGATCGTAACAAAAAGAGAGTCTTTTAGCATCGGCACACCAACTCCACCCTCATCTTCACGTGATGGATCCTGTCACATTACGCAACCCTACTGAAGGTCGTAGTTTTAATCCATTCGGGAAATATAGTCAACAGACAGACACTTTTCAGGTCTAATACGTTAAGCAGGAGTTGGAGAGCAGCAGCTCTTCAAGCACATTTGGGTCGAAATTAAGGAATATATTTAAAATAGGGGTGCCAATAAAATGTAGAAGGAACCGGGAGCACACCACGCTAAATGCATCCCATAAACACTGGCACTACCATAATGAATACGTCAAAGAGGAATATATATGTTACGGCGCCTCGGATAAAGGTCGTCGTCATATGGGTTTCAGTTCTAATGATGTGAAATTTGCAACTGGCCAAGAGGTTATAACAGCTAGGGGTCTTATGGAAATTATGTTACTGAAAGACCACATATGTCTAACAAAAGGAGACCCGAACTAATAACCGAAAACTTTCTACTACTATGGAAAACTCACATAGTTGAAGAGGTACTGGAACGTCTTACAAGTGAAGAGCTAACTGCTACATGTAAACTAAAGATAAAACTAACTAAAAAAAGTCGAATCGGTAAAGATATATAGGGGTTTGCTACTGGTTAAGCTATCCTGGTGGTTCAATGCCAGTAATATAATCGGGGTGTCACGAAAGATAACCTCGTCGGCGATGTAAAGTAGATGCTGTATCAGTTCCAAGCTCTGGACCTTACCTTACCTTCGAGCGTCCGAAATGGTTGAACTTCAGAGATACATAAAGCTGCACTGCGCTGTATAAATAAAAGTCAACCAGTAATTTAAAACTTATATTCAGATAACGCGAACACATAATTTAAATTAAGCAATCCAGCTAAGGGGGTTACAACCGTCAAACATTGAGTTCACTTTTCTAAAAGGGTTTCATACTTGGTCGCAGTGATGTCATTCAAAACGCAACACGACAAGTTACGTATAGGAAAATAATAATGATATGCTTATGCAAAGCACTAATGGAGTTACATTGAAGGTACTTCCCAAAATTTATCTCACAACTTGCCAAACTACATTAAAATATGAATGGTAATATCCATACGTAACAGTTTATGCCAAACACATGAAAGACATTTCAAATCAACTATAAATGCACATCCACTATTCATCCTATTCTAGCACATTATAGCATATTTATAAATTAACTACAAAGACACAGAGCATTGATTGATTGTTAAACGAAAAGTGACTTAACTGGGTGCAACGTTAACAAATGCGAAATTCGAGGAGTAGCAGGTAATTCAACAACGGGCGTTGAGCGAAATATTTAGTCGTAGCTTGATAGTCGCCTCAGCAATCTGGGCGAGAAATGGGCGGGTTCTTAAAGTGAAGATCCGGAGAGAAATCGGCCCTCGATAACGAATGGACGAAGCTTGTTCGAAGATCTGCTGCCAGCGTCTTTCTAAGGGTGTAGTGCAGGACGTAAATAATTTCTTAAATGCAATTGAATTGCCGACATGCACTCTCCACGATATTTCGAGACGAAACGGTAACGTGGTTTTGAATATTAGCAGCCTGTGTTTTCTGCTATCTTCATATACCAATTCACATACTACGCGAAAACATTTCTCAATAACCAATGGTCAACTGTAAAACTAAGTAGCTAATTCCACGTCAGCTCACTTTACGTAGAACCTCCTTGCTTGATGATTAATGTAAAAGATATGTCTCCCGGTGCGTTAGAATTGGTGCAACGTGTACGCGAACCTGCCAGCTGCCAAAATAGAACGGAAACTCACTTCTCTCATAAAATCTTCAGATCTTCCTACCGATATTCAACGGAGGTTTATTTCTCGTGCTTTAAACCCTCTCCTCTATCCTCGGCTCCATGATCTTCCCAAAATTCATAAACAATACGTTGCCTTCAGGCCCATATTCACTACCATAGATTCCCTTTCCCATGCTTACTCATTAGAGAAATATCTAGCTACAATTCTCAGAAAGTTCATTGATATTCGCAATTTAGCCCATCTAATATAAGCGTTCAATCTCAAGATTTACTTGTGAATTTGGATGTCACTTTCCTTTTTACTAAAGTTGCTATTCTTGATTCCGTAGTCATAATGAAACACTTGTTATCAGAGAATAGGGAGGCGACTTTAAGTCTACCTGCCCTTATAGAATAATGCCTCTCTTCCACGCATTTCTTATTTGAAAGGCACTTCTTTAGACAAACCTATGGTGTGGGTATACGTTCGCCTCTTTCACATATGGTTGCCAATATCTTTTTGGAAGATTTCTAAAGCGTGGTTTTGGAATCCTCAGAATTGAAACCCAAGGTCTGCTTTCGATGCGCTGACGATAACTTTATCATTTAGCCACATGGTAAAAACAACTTTACCCGTCTTCTTAAATCATCTCAATAGTCACCATCCACACATTGACACTGACTGCCATCTACAAGCCGATTCCCATCATCATCCTACACAAAACTCTCAGTTATCAATTCGCTTGTACACGGGATGTTTCCATATCCCAACCTAATAGTATCCACGCTTAATTAAATCATATTCAGAAAATTCTTATAGTCCAGGCGCCGGAGACAAAATATCGACAAAAAATGTCATTAAAACCCAAGTTGATGAAATTTTACACTTAAGTAGTTTTTTGGTTGTACTTTAAGAAAAAAAATGTTCTGCACTCGAGCGACTATGGAAATGGTGGAAAATGCATGGAAAAAATAGGAAAATTTAAATTTCGCGAATATCTTAGAACAGAGTAAAAATTTGTAGCTAGTACGTATAACCAAAATTGTAGAGAGTAACATTCTCTGTAGAAAAGGTCTCTTCAAGTTTATTCGACAAACGCTTCCTTTTCAAGATATTTAGCATTGAAAAAAAAATTGGGCAATAATCTTGTCACTCAGGGTCCTTCAGTGTACACTGTCTGTGTGCATGTAATTTGACCATATATCTTTATGTTTTTTGACCCGAACAAGCGATTGCATTGCAAGAACATTTTACTATACAAAGATCGGCATCATCAGCTGCTTGTCGCACGTCAATGCCTACTTTTTCCAATTCAATCTTCAGAAATCTGATCATGCGAGTTTTATTCTTGATATTGGACAATAATGTTTCCTGAGCTACTGTAGCAGTCATACTTTTATAAAAATCTGCGTTTGACGATTGCGCACCCTACTGCTCAAGACGTTATTCACGAATAGGTACGACTCTCGGGGCCCGTTATTGAAAATGTCGAAAAAAGTCACGACTTTAATTTGGATCTCAAAATAATAATAATAATAATAATAATAATAATGGCTTTATTTTCGATGTATAAAACATATTACAATAAACATAAATCAAACTTAAAATTAAGTACACAGTTTACATCGAAAATCACAAGGCGCAGTTCAGATATACCGTTTTTCAACTGGACCTTGAGGATATTGAAAATATAATTTAAAATGTAATTCCTAAACCCTAAATAAAAGCAATAAATGACTTAAATTAAATTCAAAAATTAACCTGATGGTAGCAGATTCATATGAACACAAGAAACTAACTGCCATTAATTAGAAACTTGTCTTGGCACACTTAAGGCTATTCCGATAAAAGATATTTGAGATAATGTTTTCGGAAAGCTGTACAAGATGTATTTTTCAAAAAATTTGGTAAATTATTGTAAACTTTGCTAATATTATACCGAAACGATCGTTCAAAGAGAGAAGATTTGTGCTGCGGAGGTGTAATTAGACCCTTGAATCTTAAATTTAGATTATGCACATCAGTTCGAAATTCTATTTTGTTATATAGGTATGGCGGCTTTTTGTAAATTATTATTTTGTGATATAAGGAACCTGGTGTAATAAACGCCTGTTCTCCATATTTAGCCAATTGGCTTCTACTAATTTATGTGAGATATGGTCGAATTTTCGAATGCCATAAATAAACCTTAAGCAAGAATTTTGAACTCTTTGTATTCGCATAGAAGAATCATAATCTAAACATGGAGCATATATTTCTGAGCAATATGAAAATTGCGAAAGTACCAAAACATCGCACAACATTTTTTTGTGTGCTTCACTTAGATACCTTCTGTGTGGATATAATAGCTTTAGATTCAGATAAGCTTTTTGGATACATTTATTTACATAAGTTCTGTATCTAAAACTATTATCTAGGACCATGCCTAAATTTTTAGCACTGTCTTTCAACAATATGCTCGACCCGTTAATTGATAATTGTATTAATGGTTTTACACTCTCACAATCAGAATTTCTACCAAAAAGAAGTACACAAGATTTAGAAGGATTCAGCTGTAATGCATGTTTGGTTGACATTCCAAACAAGTTATTCAAATCAATTGTTATTTCCTCCAATGCCCGGTCAAAACACTTGGGCTGAAAAGAATAATAAACCTGCGTATCGTCAGCATACATATGAATTTTACTATATTTGACGAATTGATAAAATTTTTAAGTATATAACGTGTATAATAGCGGACCCAAAATCGAACCTTGAGGCACTCCTTGTGAAATTAACCGTGACAAGGACAGGTTGCCATCAACTTTTACTTTTTGAGTCCGTCCATTGAAATAACTTTTAAATAATTCTAACGCATTTGAAGAAAAGCCGATAGAGTGGAGAATTGAAAATAATAACTCGTGATTAATGGAGTCGAACGCTTTACTGTAATCCAGGAGTGCAAGAATTGTTAATTCTCCAGTATCCGTTGCCTCAATTATGTCATCTGTTATATTCATCAACGCAGTGGTACAACTGTGGAAAGGTCTAAAACCCGATTGTACATCAGGAAGCAGTTCATGTTTATTTAGATAATTCATTATTTGGCTGCTCATAATTTTTTCAAGAATTTTTGAAAAGGTAGGTAAAATGCTGATTGGTCTTAGGTCTGAGTATACAACTGGTTTACAAATTTTCGGTATTGGAGTTATAACAGCGTGTTTCCAACTGTTCGGAAAAATATTCTCCGTTAAACAACAATTAATGATATGCGTTAAATAATTATGAATAAATGGACAGCACAATGTTATCATTTTAATATTTAGGCCATCAGATCCCGTCGCATTACTTTTAATATCTCTAATGCAGTTTGCCACCTCCTCTATTGATACTGGGACAAAAGAAAATGTGGTATTATTAGTAGTATGTGCATACTTTTGTTTTATATTTACATCAACAGTTAATTTAGGTATACTATCTATAAAGAAATTGTTAATGTTATTAGGATCAGATAACTCTGACGGAATTTGAAAATGGGTTGAGTTTTTTATATTTAAAGACTTAAGATCTTTCCACAGTTGCTTTGATGAACAATATTTTGACTTATGCGAAAAATATGCCTTTTTTTCATTTACTATACTAGCATTTGTTAGATTCCTCAACGATTTGTAGTATTCCCAATGGGAATTACGTTTGGATTTTTTAAATTTTAGTTTAGCTTTATCTCTTAACTTCATCATTAGCTTAATGTTATCTGTTAGCCAAGGGGCGTAAGGTTTTGTAATCTTAGTTGTTTTCCAAGGTGCATGTCTATCAAATAAATTAATTAGGCTATTATTTAGTATATCTACTTTAACATTAATATCATTTGTATAATAAATTTGTTGCAAGGGCAACCTTTGAAAATCATCAATAAATACATCTAAGTCCAAGTTTTTGAAATCTCGGTAGACTGCAGTAATTTGAATTCGTTTAGGAGTATCTGCAACGATAGTACAATAAATGAGCTCATGATCGGATTCACTATTAATTTCAACCCCCGAAGATTCAACCAAAGAAGAGTCAGTAGATAAAATAACATCCAAAATAGATTCAGAGTCTTGTGCAATTCTGGTTGGTAAAGAAACATGCTGACGTAAATTGAGGCATTCTAAAAATTCCATGAAATACTTAGTAGATGGATTGCGTTTTGATAACATATTAATATTAATATCACCTAAACAAAAGATTTTCTGAGAAACAGATGTGCACAAAGTAAATGATATCTCAAGTTCATCTACAAACGTTTTATAATTTGTAGATGGTGGTCTGTAAATCACACCAAATACATATTTACTAGATTTATTTTTAACCGAGAACCACAACTGTTCGATTACATCGCTAGTATTTATAGTTTTATACCTTAGAGAGTTCCTTATAAAAACTGAAACACCACCACCGCGGCCATCTCGATCTTTACGTATCAAATTATAACCTTGAATATAGATGACCTGAGACATTTAGGTAAAAAATAAATACCACAGCGGGAAAGAGCAGATTCTCAACTACAGTTCCCTACATTAACAGCAGTTGATTCGCCTGCGGAAACTCATGTGACTGATTAATAGTAGTTTGTATACCAAGGCACTGAAGTATAACTTTTTATCACGAATGTGGATTTAGTTGCCGAGGCCCGTAGGGCCTAAGGTTACTAAATCATATAAGGTACCGCCAACTGCAAAAACATATATCTTTTGTCTCTTTTAATTTGGGGTTCCTGTCATTAATGTCACTAGAACTGTCAAAATAATATTCTTGTTGTCAGCAGAAGTAATTGAGAGCGTTTAAGTATTTTTGTGTTATCTACTTCGAATTCATTCTTTTTATTGTTATTGTTATATTTAATTTTGTTAGTTAATTTAAATTGAGGTTTAATTAAATAGATGTTTTATAATTTGAAATGGTTAGTAGTTGTTGTGTCCTTAATTGCAGCAATACTTCAAAGAAGGGAGTTAAACTTTATAGGATTCCCACAGGTATACTATGTAAAAGTAGATAGTCGGTTTACGAATAAATATATAACTTTATAGGCATCAAAAATATATCAAAACGGGAAAAATGGCTTTGTATGTTGGGAAGATCAACTTTTTCTAATAACGACCTGCGAGTTTGTTGCGTATGGCATTGATTACTATATCCCTTAAAAATACTAATATTGCCATATTTATTACTTTAGAAACACTTTTGTCGAAAGGATTTTTATATGGGAATGCGGTTTAGCAAAACCAAAGATTCGAGGCTCAAACCCGATGCGTTACCCCATTTACATCTAGGTGTTCAACAGGACGCTGCATGTAGGTAATTGCAATACTGGTAGGTGCAAAACTGGCCGTTTGGACGATAGTGCTAATAAATTGTTAGGTTTAATAATGGATAATTCGGCATTATTTAAATCGGCAAACCATCCTATACAATAATCTCTACTGATAACATTAATTTGAGAAAATATCAATAATCGACATGGATGAAAGCAATATAATTTATAAATAATATGTAAACTTTATTCATTTACTGATCAAACTGTTTAACCATTTAACAAAAATGTATGCTCGTATCCAAATCTATCTACGTCCAAAGAGCTGCACTGAGTAGTAAGTTGCAGTAAAATATATCCAAAGCAATTTTCTAAATACAAGTATATTTTCTGCTATTTATTAAATAAACGTAGTACGAAATCGTTGCTTAAATGAAATTATTGTTGTGTTTAGATTGCTCGCAGAAAACAGAACCTATTCCTATTCCTAGCCCTTCAACCACACATACCAAAATTAATTGGAGCTCAAATTTAACACCTTCTGTTAGCTCCCAAATGCTAAATATCCTGCCTCCTAGTTCTGTATCTGATCTGGATGATATGGAAGAAGCCCAATATGATAGTAAAGTGATCATTTCATGTTTATTAAATACAAATATTTAGATAATTGTTATTTTATTAGATTACAAAACAGTATCTCCTTCCGAATCCTGTCCCAATCATGTTCCAATATCTAAATTTAATAAAATAAGAAAAAAATTAACAGATTCTAACTGCAAATTTGATGTGTTACGGAAAGAAAATGAAAAATTAAGAACCGAAAATAATCTGTTAAAAGAAAATTTAAATTTGTTTTTGAATCGTGACCAATTAATATCTTTGGGAAGGTGCTCAATGTGAGGTTTTAAATGGCTACGAAAACTAAAGTCGATTTGATGGTAGATGAAGAAAAACATTGCGCAATTTTAATTGATGAAATTGCTATTACCCCAAAATTAGATTTTGATCCCAGCACTAGTTTGGTTCTGGGAAGGCCAACACTACCATCATCAGATAGTCAATTTGAAGAAATTGCTACACATGGTTTGGTTTATATGTTAGCTGGTATTACAACCAGGTGGAAGCAAGTTGTTGGTTACCAGTTCACTGGAAAATCATTTAATGCTAATTCGGTTAAAGAGGACATTGAAACTATTATTACAGAAGCAGAGTTTATGGGTCTTAAGGTAGATTGTATAGTTAGTGATATGGGAGGTCAAAATCAAGCTCTATGGAGATTGTACAACATCCGCGCCGGTAGAAATTCGGTCATACAGAATTGGTCAAAACATTCATGCGATGCATTCCGTAAATTGTATTTCAATCCAGATCCTCCCCATATATTTAAAAATTTGAGAGACCATTTAACGAACGGTCAAAAAATTATCATTCCACCTTTTTTCGTTCAAAAATACTCATTGCCAACAAATGTGGTTGATATAGAACATATCCGAGCGCTACTCAGAATTGATCCGAAAGACCTAAAACTTGCCCCATATTTAACCGAAAGCTGTACTAAACCATCACATTATGATAAAATGAAAGTCGGCCTGGCATTGAGACTTTTAAATAATGATACAGCAGCAGCCTTGAAGTACTGCGCCGAAACAAGTCTTTTGGGGAAGCAAGTTATTGCAACAGCATGGTTCTGTGAAACCTGTTCAAACTGGAGTCCTTTTAGCAACAACCAATGCAATAGAACTAGCAGATTTTTATATAAACGATTTTTTTTTAATTATGTTTGTTTAGGGCGCTTCACACAAGACGCTTTAGAGAATTTATTTTCTATGATTCGTTTTATAAATCCCATTCCGAGTCCAAAATATTTTAAAATGGCTTTAAGAATTATTTCTGTTGCTCAATTTTTTAAACCAAACAGGCGTGGCAGTTATGAAATTGATGACTCTAACTACCTAACAGATTTTTTAAACACAAAAGTTATCAAACAAATCGAAAGTGAGCAAATTCCTTTGATTGAAGACTTCGTGGATGATATAAATGTTGATGAGATGCAAAGTTTATATTATTTAACAGGAAGGACAGTCCACCAGCTCCTAAAAAGCACCAATTTGAAATGCGGAATATGTCACAACATACAAGAAGCACTAGTAAACTTGTATTTTAAGTCAAAGATTTACTTCCTCTTAAGGAAAGTAACCATTGAATACGGGCAACAAAATTATTCTTCAAGGTGTGAGAGCAAAAGCGTGGGTATGCGTCGAGCTGTAAAACATATCCACTAAATTTTATATGAATATAAATATACATATTATTTCCTTTTTACTTAATCCTGCACTGAAGAATGTAAATTAACTTTTGATGATCACTGATAATATTCTGCTGGCTTCAAAGCTTAATTTCTCAATAGTTTTAGCTAAAACAGTTTAAAATTTGATTCCCAACGTCGCCAGCTCATAATAAAACTCCAAGAATACCTACAACTATGACCACGCACTCCTACATTTTCGAATATGAAACTGACCATTATTGCTGTTAATACTTTCACTGTAATATCTTTATCATTTCCTTTTATTTACGACCGAATAACGATGCAGTCTATAAAGCATTAATATTTTGACATCTGTCACTTTATAATTAATGAGCATTAACATTGGTAGTGCCACTACAAATTCCCTAAATTTCACTAAAAATCCACAAAAGTTTGTCTCACTCTCACTCTCACCTTCTTACAATGTTCTGTCCTTTTTAATTTGGGGGAACAAAATCTTGGAATGGAATGGCGGTACCTTTATATGTATTTAGTGACCTTAGTAGGGCCAAGGCAAATAAACCACATGCGGGATAAAAAGGAACTTCAGTGCCGAGGTGTACACTATGTTTTATTTGAAATCGAGGAATCGTGAAATTACAACATTTTAACCAACTTTTGTAGGTTATGTTCGGTCGATTGACGTTTATCTGTCGCCTCGCCACCTACAAAAAAGTCGTAAAACAATGGATTACTTCACTGCCGATTTCTCGTATTTTAATGACGATTTCGGCGTACTTCACTGCCGATTTCAAATAAAAGATTTTTTATGCCTTTTCCGAATTTTTCCAAAAATATAGAAAATGATGAATAAAAACATTAACGAAGGCTTATATTCTGAAAGTACAGGTTCATCTATATGTCATTTACAAAAATAATATCTTGGATAGATTTATGTCGGCTGGAAACACAAATACCGCGAAAAACGCGAGAGCCTAAAAAAAGGACATATGAAAAACTTGGTTCAATTTGACCCAAGATAGTTTGAAAAAAATTTTTATACGTAGTTTGGTCTTGTTTGGCCTACTTAATCTTTAACCCATTTCAGTGACTTGATTAAATGAAGTGTAAATATTGTAGAAGTCCACTTTTTATTTAGCTACATTAATGATGTTTACACCTCAATAACAAATAGAAAAAAAAATCACCATGAACCAACTGTGTATTACAAGTATTTCAAGATTTTCCTTCAAAATGAACTTTGGTTTGTGAAATTTCATTGACAAGCAAAGAAGTTACAGCAATTTTAGTCGAACGCTGCTTGAAATTCTACTAAAATATTTTAGGGTCAGTTCGCGCGCAAATTTTGAGTCAACAAATATTGTTAAATATCTCGAAAATGATGCGTTTTTCGAAAAAACTTGAAGAGACCTTTTTTACAGAGAAGGTTGCACTCTACAATTTTAATTAAACATACTATATAGAAATTTTCACTCTGTTCCAAGATAAAAATAAATGGAGAACATATCAATAATATAAGATTTGCTGATGATGCTGTCATTATGGCCAACTCATTAGAAGACTTGCAACAACTACTATTGAGAGTAAAGCAACACTCTGAACATTACGGACTGAGCCTCAATATCACGAAAACAAAGTATATGGTTATATCGAAGTCAAACAACGACCCTGGAATTCTAAGTGTTGACGGACAAATGATTGAACAAGTACGCACATACAACTACTTGGGAACCACAGTATATGAGACCTGGGACTATAGAGGTGAAGTGCGATGTCGGATAGAAAAGGCAAGGGCAGCCTTTATAAATATGAAAAAATTATTTCTATCCAGAGATCTAAGCATAACTCTTAAAATAAGAATGCTGAAATGCTATGTATTCCCTGTTCTACTCTATTGTGCAGAAACCTGGACAATAAACAAAGAAATAACTGACAGGATAAACGCATTCAAGATGTGGATGTACAGAAGGATACTCAGGATTTCCTATACAGAACACATAACGAACGAGGAAGTACTGAGGCGACTACAAAAACAAAAAGAAATTATGCTTACAATCAAAACACGCAAGCTTGAATACCTTGGGCACGTCATGAGAAACAGCAAATATCGTCTGCTACAACTAATCCTGCAGGGTAAACTCGAATCAAAGAGAAGACCAGGAAGAAGACGCCATTCCTGGCTAAGAAATCTTAGAGACTGGTTCGGATTAACATCAACAGAGCTATTTCGTCTGGCTGCCAATAAAGTGAGAATTGCCATGGTCATAGCCAATGTCCGGAACGGATGAGGCACCCAAAGAAGAAGAATATAGAAATTTTCACTCTGTTCCAAGATATTCGCGAAATTCCAATTTTCCGATTTTCTCCGTGCATTTTCCACCTTTTACATAGTCGCTCGAATGCAGAACATTTTTTTTCTTAAAGTACAACCAAAAAACTACTTATGTGCAAAATTTCATCAACTTGGGTTTTTTTTGTCATGATAAAATCCCTGGCGCTTGGACTACTTAGGAAGAATAATTATGTTGTTAAAGATATACAGTCTGTAGCGTTGCCTCGTCTCAAATCGGGTCTCACTTCGTCAGTCACCGCCGAACATCAACGCGATAACGGCCATAAGATAATTTCTGATGAAACTATTACCTGCAAATCTGCATTCTTCTTTAGCAGAAATATTCGCGAAGCCATTGAGATTTACAAACACCCTAATAATTCCAAACAAAGGGGACAAAGGTTTTGTCTTTTCTTCTATGTGAAAAATGCAAATTTCTTGCCCCGCCCACTGTCACCCAACCGCGACTCTACTTGCCTTAAAATGTTCGCATTTCTCTTTCTGTTCGTTAGAAGAGTTTCGCTTCTGGCGTGGTTTACACGTTGAGTTAGCATGCCCTTTTCTTTTTCTCCCGATAAAGCTCTTTACGAAACTGGGTGATAGGTTGTGTTGTTCAACCTGAATAATGACAATCTCGCAAGTCTTATTCTTTCTTTCTGGAGAATAATATGTTTTTCTTTGTCTCTTTTATTTAATTCCCACTCATCCGAGCCATGTGTGCAAATATTTTTAACAATGATCTTATAAATCGTTAGTTTTTCTTGCAGCTGTACCATTTCATTCAACAGAAATTAGTTGTCCTTATTTCTTGAGCTGTTTTGCTGCACGCGGTTCGCTTGCTTTTTGCATTGGTTGAGAAGATCACATCTGAAGGAATTGCAAGTTAAATGTTTGTTGTATCCAAGTTCGCATTTATATTATTTTCCTACGTACTATTATGCACCCGGTCTTAGAAATATATAAAGTAAGAACTCACTTCTCATACTCTTCTCGAACTCTTTCGAACCATGGCACTGGAGTTCTCTTAGTCTAATGCCACTATCACCTGGTCATCGACAAACGACAAGGTATGCGGTGTTTTACCTGATATTGGTATGCTCATGCCGCCGTATTTATATATTTAGTTAAGAAGAACTTCCTCTATACTGACCTTAAACAGCAACGTCACTTTGAGCAATATTGTCTTTTATTTGATTGAGATTATTTGGAAGGTTATGTTTCAATTTTTACAACGTTACTATATCTGCTATCAGTGCCGGCGTTACGCACAGGCAGAGCAGGCGGCCGCCTGTAGCGGCACATTTAAGAGGGCGGCCGGAGGCAGTCCTCGCGCTTTTAATGTTTACATACAAACATGGAAGTTCAAAAAACGAAAAATCGTTGAAATGGATCTTTCCTAGGAATCTCTAATAATCGTTTTTTTTTCAAAATTACTTAAACTGGGGTGAGTTTGATTTCGCGGGGTGACATTGATATTCTTGCGGAAAATGTTTAAAATAAAAATGAGGGGAAAATATTTTTAAACGAAGGATGACGGAAAAAATTTGGCACAAAAATTTAAAAATTATCAATTCATTTGCACCGCAGTATTTTGGTATAATGTGTTTTTAGAAGTTAATAAAGTGAATCTTCTAATGCAGAATCCAACTCTTTCTATTGTTGCCGCAGTAGAATCAATTGAGTCCGTTCTTAATTATTTAAAAAAGCTCAGAACTGACGAAGAGTTCCAGAAACTTTTTATTACTGCTCGTGAATTAGCAGATATAATTGATTTGGTACCCAAATTCGAGGAAGTACGAATTAAACAACGAAAACGCAATTTTGAATACGAAGCGAATGATGGCCCAATGGAAGATTTAAAAGAAAAATTTAAAATTGAAGTTTATTTTAATTTGCTAGACGTTGCTATACACTTAATAGAGGAACGTTTTCAACAGCTATCAAATTATAAAAATACATTTGGCTTATTACATTCCATTTCAAAATTAACGACATGGAAGAGAGAAGATATTTTAAAGTATTGCAAGGATTTAGAAATTATACTGAGTGTGAGCGATGATAATAAAAAAGACATTGATGGTATTCAACTGTCCGAAGAATTAATATTAATTTCAAATTTGCTGAAACCATCAGATGACCCGAGCGATGTTTTGAAATATTACGTAATGAATTAATACCAATTTATCGAAATTTATAATTTTCTTTAAAAATATTATTAACAATACCAGTTAGTGTTGCTAGCGGAAAAAGGAGTTTTTCACGTCTTAAGTTGATAAAGAAAGAAGATATACTTCGAGATTTTACAAACATAAAAACAAGAAAAAGATTTGCTATACGTATAGTTGTGATTATTATTGTTTCATTTAATTTTTATTATTGTTTGTGGTAATTTTTATTACTTTTAATATTATATTTACAAACGAATAGTTAATAAATCTTTGTACTTATTGTACTCGTATTATTTTTTATGGTACATACAAAAAAATCCGTTTTTTCTTTTATCACTAGGGCGGCAAAAAAATCTTGCCTGTAGCGGCAAAAAGTCTAGCGCCGGCCCTGTCTGCTATGTAGATTTGTAATGTATCTAATATAGTATAATGGCATTTGCTTATAAAAATTAAATTGATAAAAATTACAGAATACCGTACCGTGATTGAAAGACAAATACCCACCCAGGCGTAACGACGAACTTCCACAGTTTTCGGTCAGTCGAGCTGCGTATAACCGGTCTCCAATAGCGTATTCTGTTCAAATTTAGCGCTCGTTCGCTAAATGTAGTATAGTACTGTAGATAGATAAATGTACAGCGAAGGCCTATAATTGGCCTAACCGCTGTTGGCTGAGTACAAAATAAATAAAATATATAAATAGAGGCATCGAAGAAGTTTGAAGACCACGTAAACATGTAATGTAAGCGCCCCATTTAACACTGATCTGAATATGTATAATAACTAAAGCCATACATTTAGTAGTAATTTTTGGCTTATGGATTTTCTCACTTAGATTTCGTTCTTGCAACTAGGTTGAATAAAACAACCGGCACTTATTTCATCCTCCTTAGAGAAATAAAATACACACATGCAGCGCTAGCTGCTAAAGTGTCAATTCTTAGGTTCTGCCTTTTACGTAGAAAAAGACTTCACGTGTCAAATTATTTAATGCCATAAGTGGCAGAAGGATATTTTTTAAAGATGAGGAAACTTGCTTTATAAAACCTCTACTTTGTATTTCGCCCGTAGCTCGCTACGTTGTTATTTCTTTTGTACTAAAGAAAGGTTAGCCCCTACTGAATAAGCGTTTTCCTGGCTTTCAGATACACTGCGTTACAAGAAGTGAATATAAATGGTGCACTTGATATACAACTGGAAATTTCAGCAATAGAAATATTAAAATGGGAACATTAAAGAATGTGTCTGTACGAAATCGTGCTGTTCCTGCCGACAATCGATAAAATAAGAGAAGACAGCCTTCCTTCAGCTTTATTGTTAGCTTCTAGTAATATTATTGTATACAAATTAACGTTCAACGTGTGTTATAATTATTTCCCTTGACTTGGTCAACATACTTCAGAAATTCAAAAGACTTCGATATTTTGAAACAATATCTTTGTCAATTGTAAAAATGATTGTTGCTAGGCTTTAAGATATTTAATTGTAGAGTAAAGCCACTTCGACGAATGTTAATATTTTTACAATATAAGGTTTTGGTAACGTATAAAACTTATTAATTTTCAATTAAGCTATTTAAGTTATAGTCGACTACGCTAGTATACTACTAACAGTAATAGTTCTTAAATAGATGATGCCGTTTGGCAGTATTTACTTCGTTTATACTGAGCACCCTTTTATGGCCGTAATCAAAATTTTCCTGTGTGCAAAACCGTAGTTTAGAGTTTGAGAAACTTCACGTATAGGGGCGAGGAAAACATGTTGTGCACTAGGGACAGTGACGGGGATGTAACTTCCTGAGATAAATTTTATTGTTCCTCAAGGATCCAAGTTACGGACCTTTTTCGGTAACTAACAAATTTAAATTTGACCTCCTAAACTTAAAGAAGCAAAGGGGTCCTTAAAAAGAACAATAAATCTAAAACAACATCCAAGTTACCAAATCCTTGTAGATTCATCTCCCGCAGATTTCGCCAGGAAATTCCACTTCATAGTTTCTCACAGCTTACTATAACAATTTATTCTGAGGGAGTGCCTTATCTCCTGTAATTTTTATACTCTACTTCATTTTTTATTGAACCTAGACGAATAAATAAGATCAGAGACAAGCAAGTTTTAGATGTTTTATACGGGCATGAGGACTTAGTATTTTATAGTCTAACACCGTAAAATATTGGTGTTTGATACACGATAATTACAGTTTAATCAATCATTTTTGTTTTGTTTTTGCAAGCCCTATAAAAATGTAAATAAGAGCACTACATCTTGTTCTATATTTTCATTTAATATAATTTTGATGGTTTGCGTGCTTCTAATACTAGACGTTATTGTCGTAAAGCTATATCCTTATGGGAAGCATATATTAATTACTGCATTAGTAAAAACTTTTACAAGTAATCTCATATACAGGCTGGGCCACACATCTTGAAACCCCTTACTATTTGGGAGTTCTAAGTATAAAAACAGTTATATGACAATAAATTTAAGGGATATTAACACACACAGAACACCGACATTATTTTAATGTATGCAAATGGAGCATTATCTTCGGCATTCATTTTCAACTTATACAGAAAAGACTGGTTTAACTACGGGCGCATTATTACTTTTATGGGTTGCTAAGCAAATTCTAATATATAGCTAATACTTGCACTTTCGAGTAAAACCTGATCTAGAGTTATCTATCAAATTACAATTGCTCAGTGGTTAAGCATTCTGATTGCTGATCCAAGACTGGGAAGTTAAAAACAAATTAACTAGTGCTAAACATAACTGCAGCATCGTGGGTCCAATTGCTACACGGGGAGTTTCTGTACACGCTTTCCAATGCGTTTGCGATATGCAAAATCTGGTTCAAGTATGAGTTAGGCGTAGCAGGGGCTTCAAAATGGCATCTTCGAAAGCAATAGAAGTTTGAATAAGACCATACATAGTATAAATTGGATATGTAGTACTAATTGCATAGTATAATACGGCTGTAAGTTCTTTTTTAATTATTGTTAATATTGTAGTTTCAAATTGAATTTCAGGCAGCCTGTTGAGTAAGTTCTCCATAGTTCCTATATAAACGACAAATTTTTCGGATGGGTGTTGTGTGCGATTTCAAATCTCATCCCAAAGATGCATTTTGTAATCGTGAGGTAGAGAGTTTGCTTTAAACTTACTGATAAAATCATCCCAATCGATGATGGTACGATTAACTGCTCGGTACCATATCAGGGCGTCTCCAGTGAAGATTTCTACGGCCGACTGAAGCCATTGAGCTTTTGAAATTCTACGTGCTTCTTGTAGCTCTTCTACGAACGTTAAGAAACCTGTTAAACTGGACGATTCACCATCATAATGGATGTTCCACTTGCTGATTGGTATAAAGTTGTTGTACACAGGACGCGGACATTTTGAATATCTCTGACTCTCACTGATAGGTATGAGTAAATTTCCAGCGTGTCTATTTATAACTGTTGTAGGTTTTATAATCGCGCTTAGTGCTTAGCCATGGACTTCAGTTTCCGCTCTAAGTTGATGCCGTAATGGCAAACTTCACCATTACGGTCTGGCGTTGACTCATGGAAACACACTCTACGTTTTGATGGTTCGAATTGGCTTGGTAGTATTGACATCTCATGATCGATGAGTTGACCAGTGGGTGTTGCATTTTCTTCTAAGCATGTAATCGCTAAGCATGTGCTAACTGGTAGTAGTAAATTTGGTTCATCTAAAATAGATTGTTGTTGAGACTGAACTGTTGCTTGCTCATGTTTGTTCGTTGTACCCTTGATCGATAGCTAGAGATAACTTACCTATTTGGATAGTCAGCAGTTGCTGACCCTGTTGTTGCATGTTGTTTGCGGTCTTAACTCGACGTAAGCGACTTAAAATGATAATTCTCTACTTCATTGTCTTTATTATTGACATAAAAATGTTCTAATTCCTCTTGAAGTTCTTAAAGTTTTCTGACACAAATCTTCAGTTCTTCATCAGGCTCGAAATAAATCGCTGCTGCCATATACAACAATGCTAACTGCTGTGTAGGCATTGCGTCTCGCAAAATTAATCTTTTCTCGGCTACGTTCGAACACACTGAACATCCACGAATTGGCAATTCGTACGTTAGCTCGCCCGCCAATAATCTTCCAACATCCATGGTAAATTTTCGCAACTAAACCAATAATACTAAACCTTACCAATAAGTGCACAAGAGAAAGAAATAGCCTTTCAGTATTAATGATAGTAATATTTACTAATATGACCCCAAATATACCTAATCTAAATAAACATCTCAAAATTCTAACAAAATTCCTTGAAAAACTCGCGTATGCAACAAAATGAAGCCCTAGACGACATGAACAAGGGAATTCTGATAAACGGACTCCGGCTAAACAACATCAGATACGCCGATGATACTATTGTCTTTGCTGATAATCTTGAAGACTTATAAGCCCTGAAGAACAAAATCACCTATCACAGCGGTCAATACGGCCTTAACGTCAACGTAAATAAAACCAAACTTATGATCAGCAAAGAGAAAATCATAGGTAGCCGCCTACTCATAAACCAAGCTGCTATCGAAAGAGTTTATCGCTACAACTACCTGGGAACCATCATTAATGAGGACTGGAATAACGCACAGGAAATAATAGCACGAATAGAAAAAGCCAGATCAACCTTCAACCGCATGAGCGCCTTCTTCAAAAGTTTTCTACTCTCCTTTATGGTGTAGAATCCTGGACACTCAATAAAACCACAACTAAAAAAAACTAAACGTTTTCGAGATGTGGCTGTATTCCTTGGACGGCAAGAGTGACAAACGTGAAAGTTCTGAGAAGAATGAAAAGAAGACCTAGAACTATTGAACACAATTAAAGCCCGCAAACTAGGATACCTAGATCACATCATGCGAAACGAAGGAAGATACGCTCTGCTGCAGGCAATCCTATAAGGAAAAATCTTTGGAAGAAGAGGAACCAGGAAGACGAAGGATATCATAACTCAAGAATCTCAGGACCTGGTTCAACAAAACTTCCCCAGAATTCTTCCGGATTTCTGCAGACAGAGTCAGGATTGCTATGATGATCACCAACATTCGCAACGGATTGGCACCCTAAGAAGAAGATGCAACAAAATGGCTCTAATACGATAATTGCCGTTACGACAAGGAACTAACTGGTATTAATCAAATACGCTGCTACACTAAATGCCAAATGCTTAATCGGAGGCTCCACGTCAAGGACGCCAAATTTATTATTTGCTACACGGGGAATTTCGGAACACAAAAAGAATTACTAAAATGAAATAATCAGCATTGCTTTACAACACAGTAGTTTAGGAATTGTCTCGTAGTGTAGCAAATTTTGCCAGCTAGTTCCTGAGCACCATTGGGGTAGGTTCTCCAGAAGCGCCACTGGCTCGAGACGATCTAAACCAGAAAGTCTATAGGTGTCAGTGTAAATCTCTAGACCACATAGCTGTTTCATAAAAGCAATGAATAAAGAAAAATTCCAGACATAGATGTAACCTAAATGTTTATTTACAGTATGTACATCTCTGCATGACACGCAATAGGGGCAAAAATTAATCTGCGATATGTTATACTTATTTGGAACTAGAATTATAAGTTTAATTTAGGTTCAAGTATAGTTCAACATGTTTATTATTATATATAGTGAAAATACAAGCTGTACGATTTTTCTCCCTAATCCTGTCTCGAGCACACGTAGCAAAGCTATCAAAGTGACAAAAAAGTTCATGGATAGTGGATTCAGGGAAACAACAAGTTGCCTAGAGGTCTTAACCACTAAGACGCCAAACCTCGCGAATGGTACAATGCGCCCAAGGTCTATTACACACATTAATTGGTGTGTTATAGCGTTAATAAATAGTTTCTAGTTTGCTCCAGTACAGTCAAAATAAATTTTGATCTGGGAAAAATTGCAACACAAATGATTTTTTTTTGCATTATACTGTGACAAGTGTGTATTTTAACATACTCAAAATCCCAATTAATCCCGGCCCGAAAAATCAGTCAAAATCCAAAATGGCGGCTGAATTTGCCTTTTTCTCAATTTTGCTGCATTTATTGCCGTAAAAAAGATAGTGTGCACTCAAAATAGGTACTTATTATGTACTGAAGCATGCCATTTACATCAACTCAAAATCCCCATTAATTGACTGTACTATCAGTATTAATTCTAAACGTTGAGAAACATGTTCATTCTCGAGTTTTATGCGATCAAAAACGCTAACAGAGCTGCCACCCTAGTATATAATATAAGAACTAGACTAATTTACTAAAACTGAAACGTTTAACTAGAACACATCCGACTCCTAAATTCTTTCTACCATCGACCAGAACTTCGACGTGGGGTCGTATCCGTAAGTAAAAACGCTTATAGCATCACTCAAATTACACAAATTGGTATTTCACAGTTTTGAGAGCTCAGAAAAGTCAAACACGAGAGGTTAATAAACCGGGGGTACCTGGGGGGAATAGAGCAGGCATCGTCCATGCAGAAGCTATCCAGGGTTGCGGGCTCTGGGGGTTCCTGTTGAGAGGCCGTCCAAGCAAATGTGCAAAGTAATGTGGAGGAGGCTTTTCTCCAGAAGCAGCACCTTAATTGAGGGGTACAGAACGGCCTACAAGTTGGTGTTTCACGTCTTGTACAGGGCCCAGGGGGGATATATGTAGAGCGTGGCACTGACGAGCCACTAGGGGTACGAGAGAGGCCAAAGTTGGAAGGTTGACAAGCATAGGTAATTTCGTAGAAATAAATTCTGATCCTAGTATAACCAGCTTCATTTCAGCAATTTCACATAAAATTTCCTAAGGCTGATCAACAAAATTCACAAAAATTTAGGAATTATAATATTGACAAGAAGTGTCATCAAATGGCCGTCGAAAATCATACTAGCAATCTATTTTGAAAATTTAGTAGAATTACCTAAAGCTCAAGGATTTTCAACATAAAAAAAGCAAAATGAGAGTAGGCAACCAAATATACACTCATGAATTGCGGGCAGCCCGAGACATTTTTTGATCTTGCAATTTAATTGTACCTTAAATCGAAAATTATACGTAACACAATGATACTGTAAAGCATATCATGTGCAAGATTAATTCCTGGGTATTAAGCATCGAATGTAGTCTCAACAAAATTCTAATGACACCTTTATTGTATGAGCACAGCCGTTATTGGCTAAGATGCCGAATACTCCGTATACCTACACTTTGGTCAAAAACAAACAAGTACCTAAACTATACTACTCAAAAGTTAATAAAGATGTTGTTTTATTATGAATCATAACAAAAAAAATCTGGCGTGGTACACGCACATAACTTCCTTTTACAGTCATCTTATAATTACGCAAAAATTTTATTTTTAATTTTTAAGCATAAGTCAAATATTTTGAAAAATTACAAATTCTACAGTAATCGTACAGAATAGAGCGTTAGTTGAAGAGACACATTTTCTTTAACATTCTAAGCTGAATTCAAAAATGTAATATTTTAAATTATTTTAAATAGAACACCCCGTTTTTATTTAAAATAAGAGTTAAAAAAACTAAAGAAACCCATTTTAGAGGTGTTCAACTGGAAAAATCAAATAAAAACTGAAAAATCACAAGAGTAAACGCTATACTTCCGGTTATGCGATTTTCTTCAAAAGCTTGATCTCGCATGTAGATAGTACACAAAATTTATATGTGAAGTTTCAACGTCATACATATTTTCGTTTTTGATATATTCTGTTCACACACAGACAAAAAAACACACACACAGGCAGATAGACTGACAAACAGACCAAGGAACAAAACATGTGTTTTGGGTTTAGGGCACTCTAAACGTGAAGATTTGTTGAAAACTCAATGTCCAAATGTTTGGTGTGAATTCAATAGGTACTTCCTTTATTGTAGAAGGAAGTAAAAATTTATGAATACATAAAAACAATTGAAAAAACATATGAAAATTAACGACCTCAATAAATTTAGAACACCTCTAATCATTAAAAACTAGCAACTTTTCAAGAAACAAGATACCTATTTCTTAATTTTTAACAATTGACGAGTTCTAATAGCTAGTAACTCCATCGCGAGCAGTAATTACTGTTCTACACCTTTCCGACACCTGTTAATGTCGTGCTGGATGAAGGACGTGGTTATCAAGCCGTATTTGTGGCATATTTTGAACGTAGTTGATGTGATTCATATCTGATGAAACCGGTGGAAAAAATAGGTGATTAATTTCCTGATTTTCTATTGTCTGCATCACATTAATTGCTCGATGGGAACGAGAGTTATCATCCAAAGACGAAAATTTCTTGAGCAATAAAATTGCTGCTGTTTGAAACGTATCCGTTATGATTTACTTTTCATATCGTCACTGCTCCATCAAAAACGTGGAGGTCTGTACGCAAACCGAAACATATCCTCGGCCACACTATAATTCCTCCTTCGCTAAATAGTACAACTGGCTGGGTAGACTGTGGCAGAAGGCCTTTTCTTGGCTCCTGTAGACTCTTTGTGATCAAATGCCATTGTGTATGCAATATCGAGACTCGTCGCTTAACATAACGAACTCCCAAGGTGTGGCTTTCCAAAATCTCTGATTCGCACAGAGTAATCTTTGTCGTCGATGAGCAGACGTTAAGGGTGTAAGTCGTACAGGTCTATAGGAAGTAAAACCAACTGCTTTTAGACGATTACGAACCGTTTGGTCACAAACTTGAGTTCCTGCAGAAGTTGCCGAGCAGTAGAAAACCTTGTGTAGTGGTAAAGAAATCGGAAATTTCCACCTGAAAGTGTCCCCCCTGCTGCATTTAAACAACCAAATTTGCTTGTTTCTAAGGTAGATGATTCGCTTGCATGTTCTTCAAGTTTAAATTATTAATAGTCAGTAAATCAGAATAAATGAATATAAATTGATTTAAGTCAACGTGCAAAAGCAAACGTTGCAATTACAGCAATTTGCTCCAATTGTCTTTTTTATATGATCATGCTAGATAGCTAGATATTTCTAATGTATTTTTTCCATTTATTGTGAATTCTACTCGGTGTATACCAAAAGAGAAAAAGAAATAGTTAGTAGAAGTGCATAATACAGCAATATCCCTATTCATTTATGAGTAGTAAGTTAACTATTACTACTTCTAGAATCTACATCAAGACTGCAAATTGTATTTATCTTGAGAAAGCCTTAATTTAACTTTGATTTAAGATGTACTTCACTCTTTCCTAAAGCCGGCTTCAGACGATGCGATTTTCCGAATATTGGTCAAGTAGCCAATGTAGGATCGTGCGGATGATGTAACAAATCTCACTGTAGCAATATGTGGAGATTTTATCGAATCACAAGTGTTTGCCAAGCGTGGCAAATACCTCATCGTGTGGATCTTACATACAGACGCGTTTGGCTTGCAAATATTCTATTCTACAGTCTTATCTGTTTATTTAAAATATAAATTCCATTGTAGAACATTTTAAAAATTCCTTGAGTCTGGTACACCTTGAGTTTATTCTGGTGTGATTTAGTGCGTTCATAACGGCCCAGTGATCGACTAAATCAAATGCTTTGTGGTAGTTTACGAAGGCAAGATATAAATTGACGATGTACTTAGTATCTTATAAAAAGCATGCGTTCGACTATACTCGCACGTTGTCAAAAGTACTACGTATAGCGTAAACCTCTTTCGAAAGCTTGCCTGTTCGACTAGTTAATACGAGTTTAATTTACTGCGTAGATGATTGCATAGTACAGGGGTCGGCAACCTGCGGCCCGCGGGCCGCATGCGGCCCTTTGCAACTTTTTGCGCGGCCCGCCAAAGCACCAATATAACTTTAGGAAAAATCAACAAACTTAGAGCGTAAGCGTGCCGAAATGTGGCCGGTGACAAAAATGCGCGACAAACAGAAGCATAGTGGGAAACCTATTTTACTGCGCAAGTTTAATCCCCACTCCCCAGCGAATACGACGTCTCGCTTAGCAAGTGTAGCATTCTTTCTAGTGATGGGCATAATCGGATGATTTCAATAATCGGAATGTTCCATTTCGGAATGTTTATAAAATCGGAATATCATCCGATTATTTTACATTCCGTAAATGCAAGCAAGGGAAAACGAGCGAAATAACAACAAGCGGAAGGAAGATGAAGTGAGTGCAAATTTACGATGTGAGCACTCGCCGTCGCGCCGTAAGCCCTTATCTGCGTTGGCATCTATTGTTTGGGTTTGTAGGACGGTTAGTAATAGCTATTTACGTTATTAGACCGGTAGCAACATTTTTATGGCCGCGCCAATACTTTACAGGTCGAACCGTAGGGCGAGACCATAAGAATTCTACCGGTCGTGTATCGTATACGATTTTTTAGGATACTGCATTGGTAACTAGCGTTTACATTGTTACAAACGAGTCCGGTAGATAAAATTTACCGGCCTAGACCAGTAGTAGTTCTATTACTACTGGTCTAGGCCGGTAAATTATATCTACCGGACTCGTTTGTAACTATGTAGACGCTAGTTAGCAATGCAGTATCCTAAAAAACAATTTATGAGTTTGAGTCGCACAGTGGGATATGAGGAAATAAAATATTTTTTCAAATTATTACAGTAGTTACGTTAATAGACTTTCGGAAAATGGTAGTGATATTTTAAAGTTTAATAGCACATAAAGTACATAATAGATAGTATAAAACAATACTTGAATTTGAAGTCTGTAGGTGTACTATCTAATAATTAATCTACGAAATACCACTGCCATTAGTGCCATTCACGTATCATACACGTGCGCACACGGCGCGACTCGTCGACATTCGTCAACCAGCATATAGCAGTCAAGTGAGTCAATACAACATTCCGTATTCCGTTCAGTTCAAATTGGCATTTCGTTTTCTCATTTTGTGTACCGAATAGTAAAATAATCGAATTCCGAAAGTTCCGAATTTTGTGCACCGAACAGTAAAATAATCGAATTCCGAAAAGTTCCGAAATAATAGGAACCTTCCGACTTTTTGAACAATCGGAAACTTTCCGATTATTCATTCCGGATAGGCTTATCACTAATTCTTTCATTTCGCCAGTTTGCTACTGTATGTTCACATGTGCGTTCATGTTGACAGCCGTATGACGTTTCACTACAATATTTTATATTTTTTATATTTATATATTTTATATTTACATATTTATACATATTTAATTGGAATTGTATATTCTTTTTTTCCCTTTTAAGAATTGTAAAATTTTTGTTCTCTAACATTGTTATTATAGCATGTCAATAAAAAATAAATTTTTTCTATATTTATTTTTAATAATATTTATACTCGTATATGATATAAAAGCACTATTTAAGTTACATTTGAATGTGCGGCCCGCATAAAAAAAATTATTTTTAAAATGGCCCGCCGTCCGAAAAAGGTTGCCGACCCCTGGCATAGTACAATGGTTGTTGGTTCTTCCAGTTGACAATTCAGGATTTTATTAGATCTGTATGCTCTCGTGTCTTTCCTGGTTTCCTTTTTGATCGTTCTGTTTATTTGGTCGCGTTTTTCGGTGCCTTTATCTAGTCTTCTCCTCTGTCCTATGGGCTCTATGTGTTTTGCTTATTTTTCCGTATATGTATTTTTTGTCGCTACTAAGATCCTTAGATCCATAATTTCACTTAAGTCGAATCTTTCCAGTGCTACACCGCTTAGAGCTCTGTTTACTACACTTCTTGGTTGTTTTTAAAAATTTAAGATGTAGCATATCCTACAAACTACGATCATTTTATGGTCCTCCGCCATATGTCTGCGGTAAGTATCACAAATTACAGAATACGGTACTGTAAAAAATAATTTATTTTTCCCATAACAATTAACAGCTAGTTTAATTAGATGATGTTAGTTCAAGATAATTATTTGTTAATTTATATTGCTTGTTTTAAACGATGTACTAGGACAGAGTTATCTAAATGATACTAAATACAACTATACCACACAATTTCTATTGCAACTAATTGAAAAAGTAAATTATGTAATTCAATTAAAATTACTGAGTAACTGATAATGAAATTACTGTTTTATTTGAGTAATTGAAATCTCTGGTATTTCAAGTACTTTTTTGGCCGGTAATTTGTAATTAGTTATTAATTACTTTTTAAAAGCCATTTGTCCAGCTGTTGGTTTAAAACCACCAGTACTGTAATGTGTATTTTGCTCTAAAATTTTTCTTACATAAATTAAGTATAGATCGTAAAGTTGATTACGTAATATGAGAAAATTAAGTACCTGTATGTTTTTTAAAGAAAAGTTTTATAGATACACCTTTTAAATGTTACCTACTAGTACACCTTATTAGCTACTATTATATTAGAAACTTAAATTACTAGTATAGTTATGTCATACATTATAAGAGCAATTTAATATTTTGGCGTTTTTAATTGTATAAAATGCGTTTCATTAGTGGGTGGTATCTTTTGTTACCTATAGAATAACTAACGTGATTATGAAAATTATATTATATGGGGTCTTGTCATATCTCAGCGACCACAAATGCGCAGTGGAGCAAGGGAGAAATCTGTAGAGCGAGACGCCCAAATGGTGTTTTCAGTAAAACCTAAAAACATCAGGCTAGCTTGCAGACGCGAAATTTAAAATAGGTTGTGTCAATATTTGATAAAATTGTTTTTTATAATAAACGGAAATATAAGTAGATAAATAACGCAAAAACTAACTTATAAGCACGAAAATAGCAAACAATATCAAACGCAGAAAAATCTGAATGATATTTCCAGGTTGGTCTGTAGCCTTGCTTATGACGTATTTACAGAATTTCGATCACTGCGCAGGGTCCTTGAGATATGGCAAGCACTCTAACAACCCATATTTTCTAAATACTTCAAAATCGTGTTTTTATTAATAAATAACTCTGGAAAATAAAAGTAACAAATTTAAATTTGCGAACAAGGGGTAACTGCAGGTCATTTCCAGCTCTCACCATTAACGTAGAAGTTTTGTTTCAGCATCTACTCAAGAAAATAGTATAAGTAACCACAATTCAATATTTTTTTTAATATTTACCTACTGCGAAATACTTGAAATTGAAAGCTATAAGTGTTAATTCTAAATTACAACTAATTAGCATTAAATGACTACAAATGTCATGTAATTATTAAGTCAATAATAATTAGTTTAATAGTCCATAAAATATGGTAATCGTTCTAAATTTTCCTATCTATTAATTGTGGTTTATAATCGTAATAATTGTTGCAATTATATATACTAAATGTGAAGTTTCCTACATTAACTAGAACCGGTGCAATAACGCATTTATATTAACGCTATCCATACCGTCTGTTGGCAAAATTAATATTTAAGAAACATGAAAGCTAATTTTCCACCATATCTGTAGTAATTATTTAACAAATTTGCATCCAGTAAATATTCAACGGCTTTGCAACTGGTTAAGCAAAGAAGTGTTAAAAGGGTCACCAATTTAGGGAGTACATTTTACATTAAATTTCTAAATACATTTTTAATAGATTTTCGGTGGCTTAGTAGTAAATATTCGTTACATTTTTTAGACAGCTTGTACTAACTTTACAACAAACCATTGTCAATACTTAGTAAGGTTGCAATGGACTTTTTAGTACGGTAGAAGTATTTTTTAACAAACTTGTAATTGCAACTATAACTGCAAAGTTTCTGGAAAATTTTTATAAAATTTAGAACATATTGTTATCATATAGGTAAGAAAGGGGGGCTGGGCTGCTATTCGACTACCTTGTTTCGCCTACCATCTGAATTTTTCCATCGTCATAGCTACAACATTTTAACAATTCGAGTTTATGTTTAAAATCAAGCTGCCCCCACATGTGATGCGTTTACAAACACATTTATTATCTCGCTCACGGCCTGCTGAATTGTGTGACAAACGTCACTTTATACGGCCTGGGCATTTTTTTTTTTTGAAAGCCATTGTTGTTTTCATTTCTGAGAAAACGCCAATTTTGGCCGTTTTGGCGCAGTATCAGTAGGATAAGGACCTATTGCTTTGAATTTAATATAAATATGAATGGTGTAATCTATTTATAGTGTTGTGTAAGTACATCTTTTAGAGATCTATAATTTTAATATTTTTATTGAGAGAGGTGTGGAAGTCCAAGAAATTGTAGTTGAAGACAGAATCCATATTTTCAGGCAGGCATTTTTCTAATAGCTCGCAGATTCACTCTAAAATAGCATATGATATGATATGCAGAGAATCGTATTTCTTACAAATTTGGAAGATGTTCTAGGCCAGGGGGTGGCGAACCTTTATTCATCTACGTGCCATTTTTTCTAAAGAAATGGTTAATCAGGCTATGACGTGCCATCAAACAATCTTGACTTAGTGATTAATGGGGGAAAAATAAAACTAAATACTATCAACTTAAAGCTCTTTATTTGCATCCAAAAGTATACATTTTGTACAGCAATAGTAGCGTTATGTTTATTTAAATGAAAAAAAAAAACAATGATGCCACTTCTGCTGTTGTAAATTAGATGCTAAATTACTTATATTAGCTTCATACTTTGTTACTTTTAGCAGAATGCAAGCTGAACTGGAGTCACCTGACAAACGGCTTCTAAGCGAGTTTTTAATGATATTCATTTCTGAACATAATTATAGTTGATGGAGATAAATTATGTCAATAAAATTTTGAAAATATGTGTTATATTATTAATGCATGATTTTCACTATTGGAATAATAAAAAATCAATAAGTCGTAACGTGTTTAATATTTTAAAACTTTTAAAAATTAAAAGACGTTTTACAAGTTATGGTGGCATCATCAGTTGCTATTAAACGTATATAGTTTAAAAATTGGGTTTACATTTATAACGATATTATATAGTTGAAATTTGACATTGTATTGAATTAATTACGACCTTTTTCTAATTACTAAGTTTTCATTTTCGTTTTTATGTTAAAATTGAAAAATTTTATATGGGTAACATGTTGATTAATTTAATTTTTGCACTGCTAGTCTCAGAACGCACCGTTATTGGCCCATTTTTAGGTCGTGAAGTTGATTTTCTCCACCAAGGGTGAGAAAGTAAAATAAACAATTTTCACCGTGGTAACTAATAAATTGCTAAGTTACCAAATATGACTATTTTAATTTTGACGTTTAAAGAGCTGTATTGTCAGGTTGACAGTTAAAATATTTTCGAAATTTGTTGGGAATTTAGGTATTAAGCCGTTTGGTAGTGCAAAAAATAGTATATACACCACGGTAGCGAATCGTCTTATAACCTTCGCGCTTTAGATACTTCGCGCTGCGCGCTCAGTATCTAATATGCGCTCAAGTTATAATACTGCGCTTCGCTACCTTGATGTATAATATACTATTATTTTCGATCATTTATTAAAATAATAGTAGATTATATTATAAGTGAGAGAAATGCATCATTATTTGCGAGTGAGAATTTTGAATTGCGAGTGCCGCAGCACGAGCGATACAATTTCTCACGAGCTTATAATGGCATTTCGCTCACGTGTAATATACGACGTTTTATTCGTATGCCTAAACAGTTTGAGCCGTCAGAATATGTCGCAAAACAGACAATAGATAGTTACAGTAGCACCTATTACCATACATTATACAACTGTTTTCAGTGACTAAAATGACGTTTTATTCACTAGTGAGTATAAAATACATTATACAACTGTTTGCAGTGACTAAAATTAAGTTTTACTCACTAGTGAATATAAAAATCTTTTATACTGACTAGTGAATAAAACTTCATTTTAGTCACTTAAAACAGTTGTATAATGTATGGTAATAGCTACTACTGTAAGATAAATTAAATTAATCAACATGTTACTCATATAAAATTTTTCAATTTTAATATAAAAACAAAAATGAAAAACTTTATAATTAGAAAAAATTTCAACTATATAATATCGTTATAAATGTAAACCCAATTTTTAAACTATATATTTTTAATAACAACTGATGATGCAACCATAAGTTGCGAAACGTTTTGTAATTTTTAAAAGTTTTAAAATATTAAACATGTTACGACTTATTGATTTTTTATTATTCCAATAGCGAAAATCATGCATTAATAATATAACACATATTTTCTAAATTTTATTAACATAATTTATCTCCATAAACGATAATGTTAAATTTCTAAATGTCAATTTTCACAACTTAAATTCTGAAAATAATGACTGGCAGGCATAAGTAGATGAAAATATTGGCAAGATAGCAAAAGCCAGCTTCTTCAGACAGCTAAATGTGTCTGGAATTGAATTCCACCTTTCCATAAATTTGATATTGACGTTTTTACTCATATTACCTGATACAGATAGTCCTTCTATTTCATGAAATTCCAACACTTTCCTCCAATAATTTTTTGAATCCATATTGAACTAGATTGGAAATCAGTCAGCTGTATTTCAATTTCTTCAATTTCCAACCAATAAAATTTGGCCAAGTTCAGTTTATCAAGTGAAGTCACATCAGGATACATAATAAAAAGAGCGTTTCTGATAATTCTTTGAACTGAGAAAATCTCGATGAAAATTTTTTGATTGAAGAAGTAATTGCCAAATTAAACTCTTAAGTGACTTTTGCTTGGTCTGGATTTTTTTCAAGTTCGGGAAATACTTGTAGTTTTTGGTAACAATATCGTTACTGAAAACTTGCAGTTTAGACTCGAAAGCACGAATGAGATCTATCATAACAATAATTGTTTTATTTGCGCCTTGAAGCTTCATGTTCTATTCATTGTTAAATATAAATTGTTTCGATTAGGTACCTAAATTCCTTAATTAATGCCTTGCCCAAATTATTTTGTCGCGTGACATCAATGGCAAGGTTGTAAGTTTATGTGGAATTTACTGTAAACAATTTAAAATTAAACATTTAAAAGTAATTTGTTTTATTGCATACCTATCTGTAAATGTAGTAATTAAAAATGTACTAAAGAAAGTGCAATGTGATTTAATAGTCAACGTCTAGAAGAAGTTACTCGGAAACACCTTTCTGGAAAGCTACAACTAACAATTCTTTCATGTTGTTTATCGATATTTTAATAAAAATAGAAAATAGAAATCGCTAAAAAAGTACCTTGTTTGAATGATTAGTACGATAATGTAAATTTAGCTTTCAAACCATTTTCTTCGTAAAATTTGTATTGAAGGAAATTCAGGATGACGTCCTTCCCCAATTGGTATATTTGCACGTTGCAATGCAACATCTAGTATACGTTTGTAGAACCGCTTCCTATTTTAACAATACCAAACGAAATCATAAACAATGATAACGAATAAATTAATCAACAAATTATCTGAGTGAATAATGGCCATAATCGCGAATGTAATACGATATTTTATCTACTCCTATGCCTCCTGCAATAGGAGTCTTGTGTTCATATTTCCGAATTATGACATTTGTGACAGCTGTTAACTTCAACAGTCATTTAATAGTAAGAATGAATTTTGTGATTGGCTACAACCTATTGAATAATGAAAATGGAATTTTCTGATTGGTTGCAACTTGCAAACTATTGAATAATGAAAATAGAATTTTATGATTGTCTGCAAACTGTGAATTATGAATCTTAATTATGATTCCATGGCCATTGTACAGTAAGAGTAGATAAACACATTTTCTTAACGATAACCAAATAATGAACTCTATGACCACAACTAACCTGGCGTAATTTAATACCGATATGCTATTGCCTACATTGAAGAACATGAGTTTTGCGTTTGGACAGCAGTGGACAATGTAAGTTGTCAAACAAGGTACAAACTTTGAGACACAAGATACATGGGATTTAGTTAGTTTTTCTTTTCACCAATATATGCGCCTCAGCAAGACGAATGCTGTTACACCAATATCTACTCATTTATATAAAAAAAATAATAGAAAAATACAAGTTCCACACCTGGACCTCTCTATTGATTAGACATTTAATACTAATTCTTACTGTTTTTATTTTATACAGTATCGATATTAGAAGTTTTCGAAACAAACAGTTACCGAAAATACCATAGAAGGTGAACGATATTTTACTCAATGTTAACCAATTCTGATATTCTGATATTCTTTACTTTTACTGGTATTTGCATTAGATATGTTCAGTAAGTTTTCCAATAATCCACAGCTTTAGAGTTGGCACGAATGCCTTAGCTTCCACTCAAAAATAGTTTCTAATTATAATTAAATACAAAATAAAGTGACCAAATGCTTGCACTTCTGTGCAGTCAACCAATAGTCAGATAAACGTCAAAATACACATTCTTGTGCCAATGAATTGTCCTCCGAACACAACTCTTTTTCTGTGTTTTACTTCAATATTTGTCATTGAGCCATTACTCGTTGCTGCTGTTTTTGTAAAATAATCACTCGTGCTTTGCGCTCATAATTATTTTCGTCACGGCAGCAACTCGTACTCAGAATGACAAATATATTGTTATCAAAACTCACAGCACTTGTATTATATACGAAAAAATCTACTCAATGAAATTTTGTTCTGTAAGTCAGAAAAAGATAATAAATTTAGAATGACTATTTCCCGCTTCTCTTATTATACAATCAAATGCAATCATTTCTCAAAATTATACTAATCATACACTTTTCAAGCGGTTAATTTTTTTAAATTGAATCACTTTATTTCTATCACTTGTATCCATGGTAACAACGAAATATGTTGTTTAAATATTAAGACCGTATTTAAAAGCGCCATTTAAACTGTCAATGTGAGTCAGTATAAATGTCATATTCATTGCGTACTGATACAAAATGAATCGATGTTTGGGAAATAGTCCATAATACGTATTTTGGGCTCATGACCTTGTTCCGAAAAATGTTTACTCAAGATTTGTTGTTTTTTGCAACCTCTAGAAAATCGAACATTGGCAAATTCCCTTGTCTTTGGCTCGGGTTAGCTAGTTTGTCTCGTGACGTTGTCAAAATAAGAGTTTCGTAAAAAATCTTTATCGGCAAAACCATTCGTACATTATTACCGAAAATTTCTTCATAAAATTTATAGAGAATAGTTTTTTTTAAACAATTCTGCTTTGTTTCGATATATGTTTTCGCTATCTGTATGTTATTGTTGAAAATACTGTATTACTGGGCGTAGCAGATAATGAGTAACCTTCTTAAGTTATGTAAAAATGGTTGTTGTTTTGTGAAATGCTCAATGTAACAGAAAAATCCAAGATGCAAATGATAAGTTTCTCATAAAAAATCGTTTTATTTGCACATGCTGTATCCATTCCTTAAAGCAAACTTCGACCACCCTGGGGACGTCAAAAGCTATAATTATTCACGATAATTAAACAACTTACTTTCTCCTGACGCTAATTACAAGCCTACTTCCTGCAAATATTTTTCAAAACAACAGAGCCTGCCTTAACGAATAATTTAGTGCCCCATAGGGGGGAAATGATTCATCCGGTACTTATCTACAATGAGTAAGCCTGAAAATTTCCGTGAGCTTTATCGGCGAGGTTAACGTGATCGGATGTTATACTGCTATCTTTAAAGTGGCCACATTGGCACGTGACCGCCCGGAACGAGTTTCCGCTTTCGTTAATTATATCCATTTATATGGAAAAGATAAGCCGGTACAGTTTTTATGAAATAATGAAATTATACAGCCGAGTTTTATCAGCGGATTTAACGATCTCCCCCGGCCCTCGATTTCTAGTTCGAACTTCCCTTAATTATCGACTGCTATAAATTGCCCTGTTGTTTATCATATTACACTTCGTCAATTAATTGATTCATGTGTGCATGTGTGCATCTTGCAGCTGTTTTTTTTTAAACATTAATTTTACAGGCATACAATTTTGATATAAAGAGTTTGCTTTCAGAAGAAAATTATGCTATTAATATTTGATTGTTTAAATAAACTAAACTTAATTAAAAACTCTTCCGAGTCAATTAATAGACAGACTCAACACGTATTTTATCTAATTTTTATAATTTTGAGTTACAGATGACGTTGTTTTCCTTATTTTGATGGGCAATGTTAAAGTGTGCTTTGGACATTTAAAAAAACAAATTATCGTCTTTCAATATACTTGCTGAACTGTGAAATAAGGTAAATCAGGCCTCTAAATGCAGTGTTTTTCGCATCAAATGGGGTGAAACATAATGAATAGTCTTGAAGGCGAATATGTGCGGTTTGGGACGACAATCGAAAAAGTTGAAGGCGAACAAGGAATTTAACAATAAAGGTGTGCACAAGGGAAATTCTGAAACAATTGGAATAAATTTGTAGGTTTGAAAGATGTCATTGCCCTATAACTTATATGGAGGACTTTGGCCACGATTTAAATTTAAACAAATCGAGATGGCACTAGAATACAATCATACAAAAAATGTTTATCAAAAAGTGTAAAGTCTAAAATCCTTGTAAAAAGATTACCAACAAATCTAGGTAGTATTTTATTCTTCAGAAATCAGATGGTATAAAATCCGGAAACAGAAGAAGATCTGACAGGGAAGTTATTAAAAATGCATTTGTTCTAATTTTGTATTAAATAAGATTTCCGCCCTGGTCCTTATGTTTTGCAAAGCTTAATCTACCTCCAAATGTGTACGGAACAGCAATAGTTTTTTATGGACAATCAGACCTCAATATGCTACTTTTTTTCCTAATTAGTGCTTTATATGAAGAACTGTATTATCAACAATTCCACTTAGAATTGGCAAATTTCTGAGAATTATTTCAATTATTTTGATCATAAACCCTGTAGAGTATTTGTATCAATTTCTGTGTGCCCCCTCACAAAATACGTTTCTTAAGTTTGCTGCTCGATTATTATTCAGCACATATAATTGATCTATTACTTACGGAAGTAATAACAATTAGTATCGGGCATTTAGCCCAACTGGCGTAAAAACAAGATATACAGCTAAAAATTCCTGTAAGTGCACTCTATGATCTACTGCATGAGAATCCGCAATGTTTAAGCACTTACAGTGTGGGATGTCGCCGCCATCTTGGAAATAATTAGATAATAGTATCTTATGATATTAGTGTATAAGTACGCCTTTAAAGCAAGTGCGACGAGTTTAAGAGCACGACGCAAAGCGGAGTGCTTTTAACGTCGCTAGTGCTTTAACGGCACTTATTCGAAGGATGCTCTGTTAATAGTTTGAAGCAGGCCATGGAAGCTCAATTGGCTAGAAACAATTGCAACAATTAAATGTCGCATTAGTTGACATTCGTTACCCACATATTGTCAAACGTTCCAATTTCCTTGTCAACCGTAGTTAATTTTGTATGTTAAGTAGTTGTGCATTTTTTTATTCAGTTAAAATGCGCATTGCGCGAACTGCTTTTAGAGCTATGATTTTCTATGAATATAAAAGACAGTTAGGATACCAGCAAAGTCATGAAAATTTGATAGCAGCTTTTGGCGATGCTGCCTCTTCATTATCCGCTGTTAGTCATTGGTTCCCCGAATTTCGACGAGGGCGAGAACTCCTAGAAGACGAAGCAAGACCTGGAAGACCTGCCGAAGCTGCCTGTTCAGAAATGTTGATTGTGTGGAAAGCTTGATTCAGTCCAATCGAAATATTACCTATTGGGAGATTCAGGAGGAAGTGGGAAGTTAGCAAGCCGTTGGATACCGGATTTGCTCCCAGAAAGTCAAAAATAGGATCGAGTAGACTGGTGTAAATTTATGTTGCAAAAATTGGACAGAGGAGCTT
Organism: Agriotes lineatus; assembly: GCA_940337035.1. Taxonomy (NCBI): domain Eukaryota; kingdom Metazoa; phylum Arthropoda; class Insecta; order Coleoptera; family Elateridae; genus Agriotes; species Agriotes lineatus. Next base: position 56,010,735 of record OW679194.1, on the reverse strand, counting down.
CCAAGAAAGTGGCATACATTGTAAGAGGTTTGGGTATTCGAAGATGAAGACTTTTCGCCGAAGTGATCTTGTTGCTGTTATTCCACTTGAAGATCGCAGAACCGTTAATTCTGAATGGTACTACAAAGTGGCTTTACCACAGATGTTTCGAAAATTACAGACAGGTCGCCAAAGGACCGGTTTGCGTAACATCTTACTCCATCATGACAACGCATCCTCCCACACTGCTGCCAGAACATTGGATTTTTTTAAAGATTCGGGAGCTCAATTCGTAACTCATTCTCCGTGTAGCCCAGATCTGGCGCCGTGCTACTTGTTTTTCTTTCAAACTGTTAAAAAAAATTATGCGAGGTAAAAGATTTTCCAGAGCAGATGCAGGAGTTACAGAATTTCAAAGAATTTTTGAGGACTTTTCAGAAAATTAATTTTCGGAATGTTTTAAAAGATGGTTTCAAAGAATGCACAAGTGTATTAGTCTGAATGGAGAATATTTTGAAAAACTATAAAGATATTTTCTGAAAAAATGCAAGGGTCTTTTAATAACTAATAATTTTCAGCGCAACTCTCGTACATGTGTATCATACGCTATTTTTGCTACGATCATAACAGAAATATAAAAACTGTTCGGTCACACGTTTTCTGTCACATTGTGTTAGATATTCTAGGTTATGTTGACATTCAAACTTACGGTAAAGCGTGTTTTAATATTAGTATTAAAACCAATGGCAACGTGCAAAAAAGACGTAATTCGGGCGCTAATAGTTAGTGTGCTACAAACGCCAGTTTTGACACTGAAAACTGTGCAAAAAGTTGTAATTTTGACACGATCCACTATGGTCTGGATGGCCACTTTTTTCGCCAAAAGTATTTTACTTCAGAAAAAATATAAAAACTTTTTATTATTACTTAACGTTCATAAAATAATTGGAAAAATTAAAAATAAAGAATTTTAGTTGAAAATATGATATGAAATTTAGTTTTAACTTCTATCTACAGCAAAAGATAGTAGATACGCAAAAATACATATGTTTAACTTTAAACGTTTATTTGAAAGACTAAGTTACTACAAAACTAAACAATACAATGGAAAAAAACCTACAACACAAATTCTGAATTCAATTCAATATTTTCTAGTTCGTGTATATTCAAAATGTCATCCAGATCTTCAAAATTTTGGTTTGATTGATCTTTAGTTACAGATATGGTATCTGATCTTTCTGATGATGAAATTTGACAATCATATGGCTGTAGTAGACCTATAACATCACTTGGTAACACTTTTACTTTAATTTTTTTTTCTAGAGCTTATACTGGAACTTGAAATTAAAGGATCAGAGGTATCAATAGCTCTACAAAAATATCTTGTAAATTGTTTACTCTGCTGTTTTTTCTTGCATGATGCAAACGATCTTGTTTATAGAGCTTATTTCTTGACTCTGCCGTATCTTCACCAGAATATTAAGAGTGAATTGCTGAGGGTTTTTAAGGAAAATCTGGAAATTAATATGAAGATAACATCCATAGATAGGTGCCACCGCCTTGGGAAATATTGCAGTGGAAGTGCCAGACAAGTTATAGTAAAATTTGTGAGCTACAGGGAGCGCGATATGGTATTCAAGAGAAAGAAACTGTTAAAAAACAGCAAAATAGTGATAACAGAATACCTTACGAAAAGCGACTGGATTTACTGAAGAAGGCACAAGATAAATTAAACAAGAAAAGTGTTTGGAGCTTGGATGGCAATATCTGGATTGTCAACAATGATAAAAAGCAAAGGATTCATTCGAAAACCTAAATAATTTGTAAATAGTTTCGCTGGCGCAAATGGGTATGGATGTTTTGTGTTATTTGATAAAATTTCTTTTCAAAATATATTTTCAGTTTTTGGTTAATCAAATAAAGCAAAGCATTTTTCCTTTCTATTTTAGTTTTTGTGGGAGTGTTTCATATCTTTAGTTTTCTGTATAAGTTATCTCTGATGGACATAAATATTATTAATGAAATAGATTACACTAACTCTGGTGATACAATGTTATTAAATTGCTCAAATTGTAAATTGTTTGAAGAAGATGATTTTAAATTAATTCATTTTAATATAAGAAGTATTAACAAAAATTTTAACGAAATAATCGCTTTATTGGAGAGTTTGCAGTCAACTTTTCAAGTAATCATTTTTACAGAATCTTTGCAAGTTACTGATACTGGACCTTACAGTATAGATGGATACAATTTATACTATGATGGGGCAAAATTTAATCAAAACGATGTTTGTTTTGTGTATATTAAAAACACATTAGTGGTTAAAAGTTTCGACGTTATTAAATATAGTGAAGTTTCCTTTACTAAAATAGATTTTGTAATGATGAATTTCAAGTTTAACGTTATTTGTACGTACAGATCACCAGCTAGTGATAAAGAATTATTTTTGGAAAATTTACAGCCAATTTTATTGCACAATAGCTCAACCTACGACGTAGGGCTTTTTGTGGGTGATATAAATATAGATCTGTTGGATCAAGGCTCTAAGTGTGTTGATAGCTATTTAAATATTTTTAGCGAACTAGGGTATGTACAAGGTATAAAGGTGTTACCCGCAGATTATCGAAAACCTGTATCGATCACATTTTTTACAAGGTACGAACTAAAATTTTTGTAAAATGTTTTATATATGATAGTGATATTACTGACCATTCTCCTGTGGGTTGTGATAAAAAGCATACGTGAAAGCCATAGATCGTCTGACACTTTAGCTAGATCAAAATTGAATTATGATGCATTACAAAACTGTTTGAGTCGGGAAAGTTGGGATTTTTTACAAAACATTACTGATATTAATTAAGCTACTGACCATTTTATTGAATCAATTCAAAATTATGTTAGCCTGGCTACTCAAACGGTTACTTACAAAATTCCTTGTAAAAAAGTAAAACTTAAGCCATGGATCACACAAGGATTAATCAATTCAATTAGAAAGCGGGATAAATTTCGTGAGTCGTCAGAGCGCTCGCCCGAGGATGAAACCTTAAAAATTGAGTACAAACGTTATACGAATTTTTTGACTGATTTACTTAGAATAACAAAAAATAATTATTATAAAAATAAAATAGCATTATCAGAAAACGATCCAAAGAAAATATGGTCGGTAGTAGAATAAGTTAGTGGTAGTACTAATTTAGCTGCTAATAAAACTATTCCAAACGTAATTAATGTATCAGATGATGTCATTCATGATAAAATACAAATTGCAAATAGCTTTAATAAACATTTTATTGAAGTTGGTACAAAAATGGCTAATGATATCCAAACCAGATTTACTGGTGTGGCTAAAGAAACTTTTATTCATAATTATCATATACAGAACTCCATATTTTTACAGCCCGCTACAGAAGAAGAAATAATAAAATATATTGATGAATTAGAAGTTAATAAGGCCCCAGGATATGACAAAATATCACCTATAATATTAAAAAACTGCAAAAATGTCATAGTTCATCCTTTACTCAAGATCTACAATCATATATCATCTTATTCTGTTATTCCTCGGTGCTTTAAACTTGCCGTAGTAGTACCTTTATTTAAAGGAGGCAATGAATAAGAAGTAGCTAATTACCGTCCTATTTCGCTAATATCAGTTTTTTCAAAAATCATGGAACGTGTAATAGCACGTCGATTGAAAGATCATCTAAATTATAATTCCATATTATCCGACAATCAATACGCTTTTAGGGAAAACATGTCCACTGAAAACGCTATATATCAATTAACTAATAAGTTGTATAACTCCTTAGACAAAAACACAAAAGCTTTTGTCGTATTTATGGATTTGGCGAAAGCTTTCGATACAGTCTCCCATGGTATACTACTGAATAAGTTAGAAATGTGTGGTATTAGGGGTGTTGCATTAACTTTGTTCAAAAACTATTTGAACGATAGAAGGCAATGTGTTAAAATAGGAAATACATTTAGTGATTATAAAACTGTGGAAATAGGAGTTCCACAAGGAACTATCTTGGGCCCTATCGTTTTCCTTATTTATATAAATGATCTGCTGCTTCTAAACGATATAAATGCTATTTCCTATGCAGACAATACTGTAATTATCTTTGAGCACGATACTTGGGAGGCTGTGTTAAATACGGCTACAGTAGGAATGTTAACTGTAAAAAAGTGGTTGGATGCTAATTACCTCAGCTTAAATTTCAGTAAAACAAAGGCCTTCAACAGCTCCGATATAAGTTGTTCAGGTAACTTGTGCACGTGTAATTCTATTATTGAAAATGCAGATTTTATAAAATACCTGGGCATAATTATAGATCAGCATTTAAAATGGGATAAACAAAGATTGCGCAAACTAGTTTGTCAATGTTATGCGTTAGGTACGTGATATCTTAGAAAAAGATGTATTGAAATCTGTGTATCACGCATTTGTTGAATCTATTATTATAATTATTGGGTGGGGAGGTATATACAGTAACAATTTACTACCACTGAAACAAATTCAAAAATGCCTATTAAAAATACTGTATAAAAAGCCTAAACGATCCCCAACTCAAATGATTTTTGATCTGGTTGGGGTATTATATGTTAGGCAGTTATATTTAAGAAACATTTTATGTTATATTTACAAAAACCCAAAATTAAAAACGTATGCAAGTCATCCGCACTATACCAGAGGTATGGCTAATTTAGCTTTGCAACCAATTGAAACTCATAAATACCTCAGTCAGCGTGGCCCGTTATATCTTTGTAACAAACTATTTGATTTGTTACCTTGTAATATAAAAAATATAAACTCTTTTTCCTTGTACAAAAAAAAGATAACAAATTGGATCTTTGGTAATATGAATTATATCCGTAGTTGTGTGACTTGCCTGTAATCTGTCCTTGAAAAGCACTATAAGTTCATTTAAACTTATTTATGCAATATAAATCTATTATTGAAATCGTTATCCTTCTTCATCTGTTCATTTGTGTCATCCTTCAACATAAAAGCTTTATTAATTGAAATATTGCAGATATATTGTGTAGCAGTTTCATGCTCATGTCAGCACACACGAGTAGTTTACTCATCGTGCTCTAATTATTTCATGGGTTATATATTTTAATTATTATTATTTTTGGTAGTTATCATTGAATTACTTGTTTTTTTTTCAGTTTCATTGCGTGAATTTGTATTACTGCAACTATTTTATAGTATCTCTTAATTTTTAAATTTTGAAGTTATGATGTGAAATAAATTATTATTATTATTATTATTATTATTATTATTATTATAATCTACGGATAATAAACAATTTTCCAGAATTTGTTTACCATGAACAAGTACCTTGTGGATGGAGGCGAGCATGGGGAACCAAGGATATAAAATAAGAAAGAGTTTTCCAGTTTCGAAACAATGCATCTCAAATTTTTCAAGATCAAGTGGAAGCTGACAAGATAGTCAAATTAGGATGGTTTGGAATTTCTTTATTAAATTCAGTGAGACATCAGAGATTTCAGAAAATAGTTTTGGATTTTCGAACGCACTTCTGGCGGTATTTCCGTCGTTGCTCTGGATCCATAGTTAGGTTTAGGTTTGTCAACGTGCAACCTAAGCTTTTCCCAAAATCTTGTTTGAATGATCTTTTTTCTTTCAGCAACAGCAAACTTAAAAAAAAGATGAATAAAATCGGTTAAGTCGTTCTCAAGTTGTGGCGTGACCAAGGGAAATAGGGATTCATTTTTATATATATAGATTAAAAAACTATTGAGTGAGTATATTTTTTATCAACTGCTACTTAATAATGAGATTGGCTTCCAATAGATACCGTTGTAGAAATTCCTATCAAAGAGCCAACAATAAGGAAACAAAAAAAAAACAATGGAACTCAGCTAATAAACTGTGCTTGCCAAACACAATCGTTTTAAACAGCAACCACACAACACACCTAAGCAATATAAAACAGGTGATAGACTATTCAAATTAAGTGCTAATTACCAATAATTAATAATAACTTTATTCAGACTTTAAAATTAGAAAATAAACAAGGTAAAATACTATCAAGGACCAGATATGTGTCGTAAAAACACCACAAATTGCTAACAACATCAAATAATATTTACTACACAAATTAATAATTTAAAAAAGGTAATTGTAATAACACTAATATTTTCAGCTATCCTAGGGGGATTTAATTTTTTTTCAGATATTTTGTAACCAAAGATTGGGATAACTTTTAAAGTATTTTATGTATGTGATTTGAGATACCTGTGCAAGTTCAAGAATAACTTTATAAAATTAAGAAAAAAGCAGTAACTGTTTCACCGTAATAAGAATGTTTACATAAATAATAGTGATATTTTAAGGAGAAAACGAGTGTAGAATAAAATAAAACCGGTAACAAATTGCTTGATTTAACCTTTGAAGTAACCTTGTTGTATACTTTCAGAAGTTAAGCAAATATTAATAATTAGAAATTAAAAGCAAGATTACGTGTAAGGTATCTAAAACGCTTAATAACAAACATTGATTAACACATGTAAGTAAACGTTTAGTTTAGCAATTTTATATTACTAAAAATATTTATTTCACAGATCTAATTAATATGGGGTTTTGCACATCTATTTTTTAGCAAATAGCTAAAAAAACCTTTATTCAAGTATAAAAAATAAAACTGCAATGGTTTTATTTTTAATATTAAATTAATCTAAATTGCTTACATTCATTTGAAAATAATATTGAAGTCACTTCGCTCTCAAGCCAATTACAATGTTTACAGAACCTGAAAAATATATGAGAAGTAACATGCTGTGATCTCAGATTTTCAGAAGAGAAAGTAAAAACTAATAAGCCGGAGTTCCCAGTGTTCCATTTTTCATTTCCCTTTAGTTATGGACGTCGGCCTCACTATATTCCCATAAGAAATATGACTATACATTAATAACTGGCGAACGAGCCGGTCAAGTTTTAGGAACGTTTAGTCAATCCATCTATCAGGTTGTTAATTATTTTAGAACACCGTAACTTTTAATGGTTGAGATAATTATGTGACGAGCTTGGAGATGGGCTTCATCCCGGTCACGATTTGAAACTTCTGATACATATTACGCTTGAAGTAATGGTTCCTAGAAAAGAAGATGATGCAATCGTATTAGTTATTTCTAAAAAATATATTTCTAGGATCAGCAGTATGGCAGCTACGGTAAAAATATTAAAAAATAGACTAATTGTTTGCAATTGTGTGACCTATTTATTAATCTCTAAGAAAATGTTACTGTCAGACTGCAATCAAATTATGTCGACATTTCTAAGTAATCTATTTAATAGAAAAATTAAACACCAGAGATAATGTCGTTTTTAAGTAGTCAAGACGTTTTAAACTCGATGTATGTACGTATTAAGGCGAGGAGATAATAAAATATACAACTAGGCATAAGTGGGTAAGTGTGTATAAAAGTCTTTTTATAATACTACGCTAATACTGGTTGTAAAACCTTGGTACGGTAATGACATTCCAGTTCCCAATTTCTAAACAAATATACAAAATATACAATTTGCCCCATAAGAGCCAGACTTTCTTTTATACCACACATACTGTTATATTGCCTCACGACTATTTAATGGTACGTTTTTTTGTGCCTATATTGTTTAAGAGTTGTCGTTTTTCTCAAATTATAAAAATCGGTTACATTATTTAATGGTTTAGTAATTTCACATAAAATATATATCTTTATCTAATAGACGTGTCTGTCCGGGACGCTGTTTTGTCTGTCTGGGACGCTGTTTCAGCAGCCAAACCGTAAGAGATAGAGAAAAAAGTTATTAAAGTTATATGTTTGGAATGGTCATGTCAGGTCAGGAACCAAATTTCAGTCTCTAACACTAATTATTATCTTAATTATAATCATAACTTTTTAGGTTAGATTCTAGGTAAATTTTATCAAGGTGAATGCGACTGGTAATTTGCTACCAACAATGACGTCATATACGTACGTGTGGTGAATACGCGTTCTATTTGCAAAACGGTCTTTTTTGTTTTATTAAATGAGACATTTGTCTCACTGGACTGCTAGTATTAATATAATAGTCCAGCGTTTCCTTCTTCGATGCATATTTACTGAAAACAACTTAAAAGTTTTTATCTTATTTTGCCATGCATAATTAATGCTATATATACCAGACAGTAAAGTAAAGTTGACATACACTTTGTATACCTTGTAAATTTGTTAGAAAAGCATGGTATTGGCATCCTAGAAAGTACCAACAAATGGTGACCGTATGCTCAGCTGAAATAATAATACATTATGCGAATGTAGTAAAATGGTGTTCATAGGGTCACTTTTGGACATTTTGGGTATAACCAAGAAATATTTTTTATTGAAAAAGCCTTCTCGACAGGGTGATTTTTAAGTTGATTCTTTCTGTTTACGAGGAAATAAAGCTAAAAAATAAGCATTTTTTTCATTTATAATTTTTCTGAAATATCAAAACTGACGGAGGTACAGGGTGTTAAAGTTCCAAATTAAAAACTAAACTTTGGCGCAAAGTCGGCTAGACAATTTTATTTTTGATTATCTCTGTTGTCAAGCAATGACCTGTCAACTAGTTTTCCGTTGTAATTTTATTAATGTTTTTGGTACAATAATGGTTCATGTTTATGATAATAATGAATTAGTAAATATGCTTATTATTTACGCGGAACGTATGTTCATCGTTTTGAACATATCATTTAAGTTAGACTAAGTTTTGTTTAATTTTTTTTAAGTAATTTTAGTTCTTAATTTGAAACATTAACACGCTGTACCTACGTTAGTTTTCATATTTCGCAAAAGTGGTAAATGAAAAAAATGTTTATTATTTTAAGTTTTATATCCTGGCAAAAGGAAAGAATCACCTTATATACAATAAGCATACAAAAAGCTTTAAAGAAATTGCAAGTGACATTAAAAACACTTTGGTGTTTCTATTGGCCGGTCATTCTACCGAATAGAAGACTAACTCAGACTTTCCTTTTCTCGCATTGATTATTTATGCTTCTGGGGCCATAGGAACGCAACTGAATATTTTTTTGAGGAAGGCATTTTTTTTAACTAAAACGTTTATTTTCTTGGAAAAAGTACAAAAACATAAATGAATGTTTTGAAACCTTCAACCCTGTAATATTTTGTTTAGCACATTGCGGGAACAAACCTTTTTTCAAGCCTAGTTTGTATTTAAGGAGCTCTTAATTTTTCGTATTCTTGCGTGTCAACATTATCAAAACTATGAATCCATCTACGCTGTGTACATTTATAAAGGTTTTTAATTTTTTCTATAGCTCATTTTTTTACATTTTGTGTATGTGGAATGATATAACTGTGTCCCATTTTTTGTTTAAAAGTGTAAGTAGCTTTTTGCGCAAAAACATCGCTTCAAAATTATAACAATTTTTTTAAAATTTCTTGCTTAATTGTTGCAGTGTTCCCTTCCTCGGGGAATTTCACAAGAACGCAGTCTAGTTCTTTAGCATCACGTTTACTAAGTCTGTTACATGTATTTTTTTGGAGTTCCTATAATGGAGTGCGTCTTTAGAACTTGGCGTTCGCATCTCTAATTTATTAGTACACCGCTCACATCTTCATTTTCCGAGCGCAGCAGTCAGGGAATTTCGAATTGCAAGAATACGCGTACCTTGCGGTAAATTTTTGGAACGCGGGCAATTGAAGCGAGAAGTTTTCTTTGAAAAATTGCAATCGGGGCTCGCCGGAATCTGTCTTCACGTGAACTCCGACTTCAAATAAGCTTTGTACTTGTCGATAGCAGGACGTTTTCACTAAAAAACCTTTTGTCCCAGTGGAAGATATAGGCCGCACACATAAACTGCGGCCCGTTATTGTTCGTTGGGTAAGCACATGTTGTTTCGTTAGTGCTCTGTTATAATTAATTTATAAATTAGACCTTTCTGCTGCATCTTTATACTACACCTTTTTCGCTGCAACATTTGTGCTGCATTTGCATCTTGCACGCTTCTGAAGGACGTTGTCAGAGATGACCACTTAAAACATTGTCGGCCCGCTGAATTTCCCGCACAGAGCGTGTACAAGTTCCAGTTTAGTTTTGTTTTTGTTGCTCGACTTCGTCGCTAGGCAGTTCAATTCAAATTAAGTATTTTACAATTTTATTATAGTCTTGGAATTGAACATGTCAATTGCTTATCTATACTGCTTATATACTAATGCATAATATTTGTGACACCTCTTCGTGACCCTGCTCGTTCTTTAGTTTAGATTGGTGAAGCAAGAGATATCCAAGGTAGGTGGTGAAGTAAATTGTTAGCTAGACTTGCTTTTTTTGTTGTGAAGAAGGAGTGGCGCCCTATTGTGGTAATTTATATGTGTTTTGTAGCCTTAAGAACATCCGCCTCGACTTTATTCGCCATATTCTCCAAAGGCATTAAGCTAGCCAGGACTATGTTCACTCCTCGTTTAAGGTTGGTACATACATGACGTAGGCGTATTACATGAGTGTGTGGTAGGTGTTTTGAAGGTGCTATGAGCTCCTTCTTCTTTAAGTTAATCAACGATTTGGTCAGACTACTAACTTTCATATTGAATTTCAGCGATTTCAAAATCAGTTGATTTTGGTGACTCAGGATTGATAGCTTTCCCAAGAGCAACTCCCAATCTTGACTTACAAGGTTTGCGTTATGGAGTTTCTGCGTATATCCTTTCCTGAAACAGGACTATTTTCTGTCTCAACTTCTGCTTCTCCTATTGGCACCATGTCTGAAAGCAAGCACCTTAAGACATCGTCTCTATTAAGAGATATACTATGAAGTGGGTATCTTGTAAGTGCATCGGTTAAATTTGTGTATGTAGACGTCCACGCTTGCTTGCAATACGAGAAAATTTTCAACTTAGGCATATTTTATGGAGAACAAGGCAGTCGTGGATGGGAACGGAGATCGAGCGTACGAGATCGCCCTAAGTTAGAATACACTCAACCAGCGGAAAGTGTATAAGTTTAGTATAAGTTTCGAGTACCTCAAAATGGTAATGTACTTAATATAAGTCCAGTTTACGTTGGTGTAACTGTAAATAGTTTTATAATTCTCTAAGTCTCTGTATTTGTTCACTTCAACACTTTAAGATGGAAATGCTATATCAACAGTTCATGAATATGAAGTTGAAGGTGTAGCTTAGAGAAGCTGATTGTATTCAATAACAAACAATTACTGTTTTCAGTGCTCTGTCCAAGTGAGTATTAGCGGCTATGGGGACTAAATATCTGTTTATATTAATTGATTTTCTTCTTCTCAAGGTCCAAGGGGAAGATCAGTCATTGAGCCTGACATTTGACCTTGTGATTTCTCTAAATAATATTCCTGTTCTTGCAACCCAGTGTGAGCAGACACGTTGAACTAACGTTGAAACATAACTTGGAACCAAGCGTTATATTAACGTTGAAGTGTTGCGAAAATCAAACAGTTTTTAAACGTTACGTGGTTGATGATTCTACGTCAACCTATGGTGGTCTTTTAACGATTGAGTAATGACCAAATAAGATAATTATGTGTGGATGTTAGTATTGCGATCCAAAACAAGTAAGTTTTGAACATTGTTGACGACTATTTAACTTACTTTTTTCGTTTGGTTGCCACGTTAACGTCTTTTGAACGTCATTTTATTACACAATTTTCACCGTTATCTTAACGTTGTAACGTCGCTGCTTTTTCAACAAAAAATCTACATGCTTTATACGTGAGTACTTTAGTTTTAACACTATTTACTTCTACCCAAAGTCGACAACCGGTGTATCTTAAATGGAAAAAAATTAAGCTTAGTGGAACATGAGACGTACTACCTATAATGTATTCTTCTAATGAAATTGTGCTAACTGCAATCTGGAATAATCAACATACAACGCTCTTGACTCACAGATTTCTCGATTTTATCAGCGACACAAATGAAGATCTAAACAGTGAATTCAGATCACCAGAAGAGAATGACGTCAGTATACTGTAACATTCCGCTGTTTTGTGGTAGCATAATATGCTTCAATTGGTCGGCACGATCATGTGAGCAATGACCTTGCCCGTAATAGGCGCGCTTTAAAAAAGGGTACAACTTACGTGTTTTTGTGAACGCCATGTAAACGTTTAGCTTCAACCGTTGGTCTAAAATACACTTAAAATCGACGACATCAAAATGGTATACAAAAACGTTATCAGCACGTTGTTGTAACAACGTTATATTGACGTTGAAAGTCCACCACTAATCTAAAAGGCGTTGTATATTAACGTTAACTTTAAGCTAATATAGAAAATGTAAAATGTTAGTGTTTTTATAAGCGTAAAATCAATGTTTTACATTAATTGCTGGTGTAAAAATCTCTTAATATCAACGATATACATTACACAAATACGCCTAATAAACGTCTAACAATACGTTTAATAAAAGAAGTAATTAGGTAAGATGTAAAACGAATTACTAATCATCAGCGTCTAATTCTCGTTGAGAAAATTACGTTAACTGTTGGACTGAAATTTAACGTTTAATTATGAACAAATAACGTCTCACATCCAATTTTGTTTTGTTATATGGGCAATATTATTATTATAAATTATTTACATATACTGGTCATTTTCTTTTTTATTAAAAATTATCTTGTAATCCGAAGTTACAAAACCTGGAGAAGTCTATTTCGTTATTCCAATTGATTACGTACTTTTACTTATTTGAACAGAACTTATTCTATTTACAAATGGTTAATGTCTAACTACAGTATATCAGTCTTCGAAAATAATGCTGCTACAAGGTTTAGCGTTATGCAAGTAATGGTTTGCAAAGTATTTCAATCTGTATTTTTATAATGTTTACACGTTTGAAATTTTTAAACTAGTTGATAGGTGTAAAGTTTGAAACTAGATATACACATTACACATGTCATCATTTCCCTGATAATAATTTTTCATTTATATAGCGGAGTATTTTAAACAATATATCTTGAATAGTGCCATTTGCCTTACGTGATAAATTGCGAATGCGAATACACACATTCATTATTTTTGTAAAATTTGTTATTTGCAACAAAAATGACGGTGGTTAAAAGTTATCAGCTTTAAATCTAAACGCCATTCCTGGATTTTATAAATCAAAGTCAACCATAATAGGTACGGCATGCCGTGGACTAAATCAATCATGATGATGGAACTGTGGCGTAACCAACCCCTCCCAAACTAATTACTAAACTGGGCTATACGATTGCAGTAATGTCACATACATTTGAGGTTTCATCCCTTGCCCACCTTCATAGATTTACGCTCTAACCTGACCAGAGTTGCGTACTTATCAAACGCTGATAATGTCGCGAGAGAGATTTCCATTCTTTTTGGTGTAGAGAAGTTGGTAATTGTATATTCTTGTTTAGTTTAGTTTCCAAGAATTTCTTGCGGAAGTTTGTAGGAAGTGAGACTCTTGGCAATTAGCAGTGCAATACGCCAGGGTATCGTTCAACATGAATATTGTTCGCGCTTCTCGGACTCTCGAGAACCTTAGAGTGCTCTCAAACTATTAAAACTTACTTATGCCACTTCCGAGTGGGACTATAGGACTCATAAATGACACTGAGTTAAGTTCATTATACATTTGACAGGCTCTGATATCTTACCGAACTTAGTACTTAGACTTAAATTACTTCGAACGCCTTTTCATGAGCTTTACGATAGCAAACTTAACACACAGTGCAATTTTCCTTTGAATGTGAACTGTATAGCACCATAAAGGGCAGATATCGCTTAATGAAGTTGTAAAAAATTATTCGCTTTGCGAATAAAACGCAACTGCTCCATTGAGGATGATATAATAAACCAACGTGTAAGAGGTACAATCGCGGTGAAAATGTGTAACTCCCTACATCTATTGGAGCACAAAATTGTTAAAGAGATAGTGCTTTGCGAATTCCAAGACAATATATTTAATAAAGTTTAAAGATATCAGAAAGAACATTTTATGACAGTACATTTGGGCAGTTCAGAAAAGACAGTTAATGAAGAAAAGCATTTGCCTACATAATTTTAAATTAAAGGTGTTTCTTGTGCTCATTAAGCGAATTTTCCTAATCAGAAGTCAAACTTCATTAAAATATCCGGAGGAGGCCAACTGGGCAAAATGGTCAGTTTGTCCGTAAATCCTAGGGGTCAACTGGACAACAAGCAAAACATTTTTGTAGAAAGATACGAATTTAGGTTATTTGCAGATTTAAGATTTGTGTGTACTTAGTACAAACATTCCTGTGGTAATGTAAAAAATGTTTGTAGGCCCTAGCGCGGGTCCCTTGCCCAGTTGACCCCTATACTTAACAGGTAAAAATTAAGTAGCGGGATTATAGAGTTGACCATTTGCCCAGTTGGCCTGCACCCAAAATATCATATATTCTGAAAAGATTGATTAGTAGATCTGAAAACATGGTATCCACATTTTCATCAGTTAATTTTGCACGAATTATTCATGAACGCGGTGTTATCAAATTGGATATGCTGTTGACATAACTGGTTTTCTAATTATTTTAAAATTTAAGTGATGACTATAATTATTTCTAAGGCAGTAATCCATACGATTGAATACGTATACCTGTTATGTGTAGTCTCAAAAGGGGTTGTGTTTAACTATTTCAGAGATGTTTACTACAGGATACATTCTTAAACGTTGTTGAGAAGTTACCTATTGTATAGCAGTGTTTACTTTATATGACTGCGAAAATGTTGTATAATCAAATAAGAAATGAAATATTAAATGCAAAAGGAATATTTAGGCTTTATATAGATATGTATTTATAAATGGTGTGGGTTATTGCAGGACATTACATATAAGTCGACACAAGTACATCGAATAAAGTTACGTTTTCACATCCTTTGATTATTAGCTGGGGTCGGCACCATCTGCTTGTCCAACATAAATTTCAAATTTCAGTCGTTTTAATATTCATCTGTCTTGTAAAATGCAATTGTTTGCTATGAAAAATTATTTTTTCTTCGAAAACTGCAATATTTGGTATTGCTTTTGTTTTACTATTTTAAGAGCAATGTGAATTGCAACCACAAAACTTAAATTAAGAAGGTAAATATTGAAAAAAAATCGGATTTACAATTAAATGCTAAATCACTACAACTAATGGCTACAATAAAATTGAAACATGTTAATTTGATCGCTTAATTTCTAATCACATTAAAAATTTTGTTTCAGTATTTTGCAAAACCTTGGAGTTTTTGCTTAACGAGATTAAAAGAATACGGCTACGC
Source organism: Agriotes lineatus (assembly GCA_940337035.1). NCBI lineage: Eukaryota > Metazoa > Arthropoda > Insecta > Coleoptera > Elateridae > Agriotes > Agriotes lineatus. The sequence continues at coordinate 55,995,478 of OW679194.1, read as the reverse complement.
GAATTATTTTCCACGAAGTAACTCGTTTTTTAACGCTATTGTGAATATTTCTTGTATAAAATGTACTTTAGAAGTTTTCCTATTAAAGCCATATCTACCTAAATTGTCTTGGTTTTATAGCAGCCTTCCTGTTACAGAGCAAATTTTAATGAATTGTGAAGTAGATTAATGTGCTTACCAAAATTAATAACAAGCTATGCTCAAGTAGAATCCCATAGGATGCCAATTATTCTGTAACGTGCTTTCAACTTCGAGTTGCCGCAATCTCTAGATGCGTCCTACCTAATCAGAAATTTCCTTCTGTGGAAATTCACCAATTTGCCCAGAAAGAAAATAAACCAAGTATCTCATTTTGAATTTACGAGCTAGTGTTTTTAAAGAGGATTTGTCTAAAACGGAACAAATTGTCTGGGTGGGAGCTAATTAGCCGCCTAAATCGATTACAAACTTCTACATTTGATTAAATACTGTTGGTCTTTCGCAAGCCATTGAACTTTAAAAATAGGGGCTCTAATTGTTTATTAAGCGAAAGTGCTTATTTTGTAAATTGTGTGTCTTGTTACTTAATTTATTATTTTCACTGCAGCAAGAAAAACAATATTAACTTTGGTTAACTCTTAGCTACACTTTGTATAATTTTGTATTTTTTTATATAGCCATACAGGATATTCCAAGGAAAACGATTACCGTTTCATTTTCTGAGAAACAGTTAATTTGATTTGATCTCCTCCCCAATGCTGTATCATCAAAATCTAAGAGTATCGCTAACAACGCGTTTTAGAAATTGGAATGTGTGAGATGGCGCATTGTCATGCGAAATCATAGCTTACGTAACTCTTTAGCAATAAAGGTAAAACGTCAAGTTACCGAAAGACAATAGTCATAAGGATTCCAAAAACGTACAATCTACGGTCGAAGAAATAAACATAAGATGTCTTTAGCTTATGCTGAATAGACAAATCATTTATGGCCTATACAAACACTTACTTTTTTCAATTATTTGTTTTCGAATTAGCTACAGTATAGTAAAGAATATTAACAAGGACGAATACTGTTCACAATATTATCCGAGATTCTCAGTGGCTATTTTCATGATTAGTTGAGAGTAGTTCTTGCGACAGCTTACGTTCTAATTGCTTGTCGATGCGCTTATTACATAGATTGTAGTTAATAACACTTTAAATTGTGGCGCCACTAATAATACTCGTTTAACAGTCCTTAATAACGTTGTTTTCAGGCAGGTATATAAGAATTGTCGAAGTAATCAAATACAAACAGTTAACTATACACAAACCCATGTGGTTCATTTTCGGCAGAAGGGTATAAAAATGTCACTATTTACTAAATTTGTAAAAGGGGCGATGGGTTCTTTGCAGTTCAATGATTCAGATGATTGCGACTTGCTAAAAATCAAGTAAATAAGGCAGATTTATATTCTTAGACTTTTTTGGATAAATTGTGTTCATATTATTTTCTATTACGATAAATAAATAGACGTATAAAAAAGTTATTGTAATTGAAATTCTAGATCAATAGATTTATGAATCTGCCAAAAATAATATGTTCTAGTTGTGTAAAGTAAATTAAAAGCAAACTCATACGCTTAAAAATGTTCAATCTTAATATAAATATCGCCAATATACTCTCCACAAAATGTTGTCAGATTTGAGTCAAATTATGTTTACAGTTTGTTAAGTTCTTGCTGGGTATTCAACATTTCTAACCACATGGGCATGTTTAAGAAAGAAACTAGAAATTTGGAGAGAGCATGCAACACTCTTTGCCAGGTAAATAAACTAAACATAAATAGAAAAAAAACTAAAGTAAATATACCTCAATTCTACTATGCACATTTTAAAAAGAAACATGTATATTCTTATCTTCAAAACTTGAAGATCAAAATAATGTATGAAACACTATTCATTTCAAATTATTTAGAACACATTTCAAGAATTGCGAAAGCATTTTGAACTATTAGGGAGTTTTTGCACACCCTCACGTTAAATTAGCGTTACGATAACGTTACGCTAAAATCGAAAAATTTGATTTTGATTGGCTGTATCGTTGAAGTTGCTAGGTAACATAAGCTCTAGCGGGCCTCTATTTTAGCGAAACGCAATTGCAAAAACTCCTTATTAAAGGTGGTATATTTTAATACCTAATCGAGAGAAATTATCCACATAATCTAGAATAGCTCTTTGCAGTTGACATATTGAGATGATTTTGAGCCCTCTACTCAACCCTGCTTGCAGCACAACAAATAAGTAAAGCAAGTCAGATAGCACAGAGTTGGGGTAGTTCATGCAACTGCAAGATTGAACGTAAATTACAATCAGTAATTACATTTGCAAAGAAATGCTGGTAGTAATGAGCAGAGCTCGTTTTTCATAGATTGGAGTCGATAATTCTAAATTAGCCAAAAATAAGAAGCTTGTGCAAAATTAAAGCCGAACCAAAATAAATAGAACTGTCACAGAAAGGTTTATAATATGTGCTTGTTAATTGAAGCATAGATGTCAGAATAATTAAATAGGAAATGTTTATGAGCATTTTAAATAAAGGTAATTGAAGCAGAATTATGATAATACGTTGCAACGAGCATAAACCAAACAGAACAGGGCAATTATAATTATGGGACAGCAATATTCGAAAATTTGGAGAAAAGCGAACAGTTAAGAAAATTACAAGAAATGGACACAGCAGGATGTGCAACAAAATCGGTGTAATTACGTGAGTGATAAGGACAATTTACATAAAGTAAAGTGTAGTGGCGCTATGAGACAATTTAAAACCGAATTGAAAGGGCAATAATTTAGAAATAGTATTTTTGAAAAACATTTTTAGTTATAAGAAATATTAGAGTAAGAAGTTATTGTATTATATTTGGTCAATTTCCATTTTGTATAACTTAGATAGGCAATTGTTATTAACGACCAGTATCCAGAGACAATTGGATAAAATTATTGAATAACGACCAGTTTTTGTGCTCTCTGAAATTTACATATTTTACCTAGTAAATCATTAATTTTATCGATAAAAAGTGTGTGTCAAGAATTTGTCAGTGCACCTGTGAGAATGTGGGGAACATTTTGCCTCACCGAAAGTAATTTTTCATCGTGACCACGTCCCGAGGACATCGGGGAAGCCAACGCAGTTCCCGAACATCAGCCAGGGCACATTTTGAATTTCTGAGCCCAAAATTTTAGCATCAGCATACCAGCACAGCGCATAGGAGGCCCCCACAACGCTAGCAGCACCGCAGGACCCCGTATGTGGCAGATATCACCAGGAGCTGCAACGTATTATCATAATTCTACTTCAATTACCTTTAATTAAAATGCTTAAAAACATATCCTATTTAATTATTTTGACATCTACGCTTCAATTAACACACACATATCATAAACCTGTCTGTGACAGTTCTATTTATTTTGGTTCGGCTTTAATTTTGCACAAACCTTTTATTTTTGGCTAATTTAGAATTATCGACTCCAATCTATGAAAAACGAGCTCTGCCCTTTGCCTTCTTTATTCAAATAAACTCGTTACTACCAGCATTTCTTTGCAAATGTAATTACGGATTTAAATTTACGTTCAATCTTGCAGTTGCATGAACTACCCCAACTCTGTGCTATCTGACTTGCTTTACTTATTTGTTGTGCTGCGCAGGGTTGAGTAGCGGGCTCAATACCATCTCAATATATGTACCTATTTAGTTTCATATGAAGAATCAGATATTCTTATTTGCCATTTTGAACATTCGCATACTACACGACTACATAACAATAACGAATTACTACAGTACAGAGTCCGTTATTCGCGGGCGGCGGATGGCTTCCTCCCGACGTTGATGAGTTCAGCATAAGGTCAATTTTCTCGGATCGGTTAAATATAGTTAAAAGCTATAAAATCAGCTATAGTTGTCCATTCTAGTTAGGCTATAAAAACACCGACTAAGACTGTTGAATCTAGCCTGGCTACGGAAACTCCGGTTGTGATTGAATATTAGAGCTGGCGGGTGGTTCTTTTATATTGTCGCAAATGGCAGCCAAGCGGGGGTTTAGCCAATGATGCCAAAGCTGGAGCTAGAGGAAACTCTCGACTTCGCGCGGGTTATGCGCGCGCAACCGCAGTGGCGGGGCGGTCTCATTTGCTATGAATTCTTGAACTGTTCGGACCGCTACAATGTTAATTATATAGTAAGAAAGCAAAACGAAGCTATATTTTATTGCTATTTTGACACTTATTCATATATTATGCAACTAGACGATCGAAAATAATCAATTGTACCAGGCGTATTGCCTGAAACACCACGATACTCGTAGTGACAAACAACAAAAGTTAAGCAAATGGAAGGAGTATATGGAGGAATTATTTTCAGAAGAACAACTAAGTTAATACACAACTTAAGGGTTATATGGTCCTTAATTTATACTAGACGAAGTAAATCCCGAAAATAAATTACCTGGAATTGATTGTAGCACCCCAGTGTACGTAAAAAATAATATGTTTTTTATTCGACGTCCGATTACGAAAATAACTATATTGAGGGTAATTTCTACGGAAAAGTAACTGAGGTGATAGATGGAGTAAGCCATAGAAAAGAAATTATGATTTTGCTCGAGCTGGAAAACAAAAAGGAGTACACACTAGTTGGATATTACGGGAAAAAGAGTCAATAAGAATGCTAAGAGATTAATTGACATGTGCCGACACATCTCAAAATATTGATTGGTTTTATCCACATAAAGAAATTCATACTTACTCTTGAACGTAACCCACCCGGCAATTGAATTCTGTAATTGATTACGTAATAGGTAAAGAAGCTTCCAAAATCAAAGTTAAAGACGTACCAGTATATCGAGCAGCAAAGTGCAAAACCCAACATTATTTACTAAGCACAAAGATTCGGTTTGCTTATAGAGCACAGTAACAAAGATGTGGAAGAAAATTTTTTAATACAAACTTCCAGATGTAATGTGGATAGTCGAAACGACAAATCAAGTGGTTTCTTATTCAAATTACTGCTAAGTACGAAGTTAAAAATTTCATATTCTTCCTCTTGTATGAATACAATAACATAATGAAGGAAGTAACACAAGCTGGTTATGAAGCTCTTGGATAAGGAACAGCAATATAAAATTAAATGTGCATGATGGACAACTGAGTTAGAAGAAATAGCAAATAAAAAACGCAATTATATAAGTAATCATTAGAAAAAAAAAAGGTATTGACGCGAGAACTAGGTATAGAGAAATGTGTCGAGGAGTTAAGCAGCAGGTAGTAAGAAACACTAGCTGGCAGAAGAAGTGTAAGAAAATAAATACTTAAAAAGGAGTGCCGCCATCGAAAGGAGATTGAGAACAATACGGAATATGAGAACAGACAGAAAAGAACACTCTAAATTGCAGATGATAGTTTTACAAAAGTGGATTGATTATTATGAAAAATAGTTGAGACGAGATAGACCTCAATTGATAAAATGTGAAAACAAAGAAGATTGCGACAATTTAAATGAGTAGGCTGAAGAAGAAGAAATAACCAAAAAAGAGTTCAAAATGGCCTTACAGCGTATGAGAAATGGTCGAGCAGCGGGACCAGCATAAGTATCAATAGAATTAACAAAGAATGGACCTGAGATTTTGTTTGAAATTTTTACATAAGTACGGATTTAATAAATTTTTACAAAGAAGCGAGTTAATACGAGAATGGCAAACAGCATATATTAGCAATCTGTAGAAGAAAGGAAATCGTATGAATTGTGACAACTATAGAAGGGTTAGTGTGACGAACTTCCTTAGTAGGCTCTATGGCAGAATAATGAAAAATAAGATGGAAAGCAACCTAGTAGAGAACGAGGAGCAATGTGGATTCCGACAAGGGCGTTCTTATACAGATACAGTTTTTTTGTTTAATGCAAGTTATTGAAGAAATATTACATTAGAACTTAGAAACACAAGTGGTATTTGTGGATTTGGAAAAAGCATATGATGCGTTTCACACAGCGACAATTTTGGCGAAGGAAGGCCGATTTTAGCAGTTACCGAAACAAACATAAACGCCGTGCGAAGAATGATTCGGGAGGACAATCAAGTCACTTATAGAATTATTAGGAGCATCTTGGCTATGGGAGTGCCTGCAATAAACAATATTTCAGATAATCATTTGGGTTTAAGAAAAGTCTGTTGTCGGTGGACAACACACAGTTTACCAGAAGCACATAGGCAACAGACGCTGGTCATAACTGGTGACGAAAGCTACATATATGCATGTGAATTCTAATATGACTCATAAAGAGTGGAAGTTATGTTTTGAAAATTGATTTTATCGAATGTGTAAATGTATAGGGTTTAAGGGCCAATATTTTGGAGAATAATAATAATAATAATTTTTGCTACAAAATTTTGTTGTATTAGATGGCAGAAATTTGAGGTGCTAACCTAGTACAAGTTTTGATTGAGAGAACGCGGGACGTCAATTGTAACGTTTTTGCGTGTTTTATTGATCTTAAAAAGGCCTTCGATAAAGTCAAACATTAGAAGCTATTTGAAATCTTGCAAGTTTAGAAGCTAGTTGAAAAAAAGACATTTTCTTACTAATAAATCTGTAAACTGAACAGAAAGCGACTATTCGCCTAGAAAAAGAATGTTCTACGGAGCTGTGAAAAGAGAGGTGTGCTAGGGTTCCGTAACTTCGGACCTCCCCTTCATCTTCAGTGTGTATCCAGATAATCTCTTTAAATAAGCCCTGCATGATGCACAATATGGTATCAACATAAATGGTGAAATTATTAATAACCTGAGATACGTTGACGATGTCGTACCTTTGGCAGATAGTGCTGAAGGCCTTCAGAATGTAATAGATCGTGTCATGGCGGTTGTGGTAGAGGTGGAATGAAGCTAAACTGTAATAAAATACAAATAATGATAGTGAGCAAAAATAGCATTAGAAATACACAATGCCTAGTCAATAATACACTGTCACAACATATAGAAAAAGTTACTTATCTCGGATGTAACTTTAACAAGAATTGGTATCACACATGCTAAATAATAAGGTATAGCATAAAAGAGGCTAGAAATGTCTTCAATCTTATGAGAAAAGTCCTATGCAACATCAGCCCGAACATACAACTGCGAATAAGAGCCCTCTAATGTTACATTTTGTCCAGTTTTCTACATGGCGCGGAAGCTTGGACTCTAATCAAGGCTTCGTGCATACGCCTCTGCGCATTTGAACTGTAGGAAAGGAAAGGTCAAGATCATTTCAATTTCCCCAACTGGGGGCGGGCTGCTATAGGGACCTTGCGTTTCTCTTAAGCCAAGAACGAGAATTATAGGATCCTGGACTCACCACATTTCTTATAACATAATAATGGACTCTATACAGAAAGATATAAAAATTGTATTAGCAGTGAAGAACAGGAAAATACAATACTTTGGGCACGTTATGCGTAACGGAAAGTACCACCCTGTCCAACTAATCCTTCAGGGCAGGGTTAAAGGAAAAAGAGGACCTAGTCGTCGCCCAACATCTTGGATGGAGAACTTTAGACATTGAACCTAAATTACTTTAGCTGCCTTATTCCATCCATTCGTCGATAGAATTGTCTGAGCAAACGTAATAGCCAACATCCATAAGCGAGAAGCACTTCAAGAAGAAGAAGGGCGATGATTTCTGATATGCGATATTTCGGACTTGATTCAGTGGAGGTTAGTTCAATAAATTTTGACTTGATCTGATGTAAAGTCAATGTTCCAATTTGCTCTACTTGACTGTTTTATTTAATTTCATGTTAAAGACTGGTCCATAAAATATGCAAAAAAGGTGAAAAAGAATATTGACTCAAAAGGATTAAATAAATTCAGCAGCTACAAGAACGAATTGATATGAGAACCATGTAGAAGAAATTTCCCACCAAGAGACAACATCTTGTTTGCGACTAAAACTGGTATGGTCGAAGTAGTTTCAGAAATTGTTGAATAGAACAAAGCAAGCATAAGAAGAAAATTATCACCAAAAAGACGAAACTGAGAACAAAAGGAACTAAGCCTCGGAACCCAGGAAGAAGAGGTAGCCGATAATAAATAATAGGTGAACCTTCACTCGAGGAAGTGCGCTAGGCACTGACAAAGGTAAGACACAACAAAGCACCTGGAGCTGACAGTATCTCAGCAGAATTGATACAAGCCGGAGCGGAAGACCAAAAAAGCAATACACAAGGTATTTGTGGAAACATGGAAGACAGAAACACTGTAGAAAGTGGAAAGTTGGAACTTTGTGCCCTATTGATAAAACAAGCAGCAAACCAGTGTGCGCCAACTACAGGTAAATAAACTATTTTAGTAGTTATTTATAAGTCTTTCACACACAGCATTCACAAACAAATAACCCCAGGTCGTAGAAAATCTCATAGAGAGTACAAGTGGGCTTTAGAAGCATGATCTGCACTATTGATAAGATATTTACGATACAAAAAATACTAGAGAAATTAGAAGAATTCAACATAGATATTCTTTAGCTATACATTAACTATAAAGAAGCATATGACTCTGTAAAACCAAATAAAATATGGGAAACATTGGAACTTTTTGAAATACCATCAAAGCTAAGTACGCTAAGTCTAATTTTTGTTTTTGCAGGTTCGTGGATAGCAAAATAGGTACTGCAATGGTGACCTACCGTAGCTGGAGTGGCATCTCATATCTGTAATCTCTCTGGAAATCTAACCGTAATCTTTTACGTTGTTCAACGTTTATTATAGGTTGAAAATTTTAAGTAATTTTAATTTTTAGACATAACTAAAGGTGGTTCGTTAATGTTTAAATGTGAATCTGAACGATTTACGGTTCAAATTACAATTAGGAACAAAGGTAATTAATTAGTTCCTAAAGTTTCCTGTGCGGGTCAAATAACCTCTTGCTGTAGTAAACTTTCAAACTTCAGTAATTTTTTAAATATATTATTCACAAATCTAAATTTTTTAGTTAGGCAATCTTGCAGTAAACGCCTAAAGTAATACTCAACAAAATAATTTTCAACCGAGGTAAAATTAGTTTCCATTTATGCATCTGATATTACTCGCATTAGTAGAGAAACATTTATTAAATTTTAGACAAGAGAATAATAAATATTAGACTTGTAGCCTATATTACATTAACATTAATTTAAAATCCTAATATTTAACTAAAACAATATCTAGCAGTTCTGTATAATTACTGGAATTCGTCTACAAGCTAAAGCCAAATACAGTCGACAAAAGCAAACATGAGAGTTGTGAAGGCGTGGCAAGGGCGTTTTCAGAGTACAGTCAAACAGAGAGTACTTCGCCAGCAAATAACAAATATTTGATAAATTATACTACGTTTAGCGAACAGATTCAGAGAAAGCCCTTCCAATAAATGAGAGCTAAATTTGAATAGAATATTGGTATATTTCCCCAAGTTTTAATTTTTAACGTATAAAACTGGTTTTGCGCAATCAAGGTTGCCCCAGTAATTTGATTCCGGAATCTATTCATTAACCGAAGTATAGTGCTTTACTTGAAATAGTTATTATGTCTTAAGGGCATAATCAATAGGATATTTTATATAGCACGAGAAATATTTAAAGCCCGAGGCGAGGATAAATTTTCCAAAGGTGTTTGAAGTTTAAATTGTGAAATTGTGGTTAATAAGACTATGTATAGTAGTAGTTATAGCATGTAATATATAAGAAAGCGGTGATTTACCTAGGCAGCAGAGGTAGTACTGTTTTAAAACTTGACATAATGGAAATAAATGTTGCCGTTCCTTAGGGTTTGGCGACTTTAACCTATAGGACCTAAATCTTTGACTCTTTTTTAAGGCAGTACAATACTGTTTTATTCTAGTAGTGAAAAAAAAAACGCTTTTGTCAGTTTTTAAAATTTAATTAGTTGCAATTACAACCTCAAATAATCATGTTACATTATGACTCTTTAACGGTGACTCCAAATCATTCGAACAAAATAATTTAATGTCGATTTTGAGATTAGGTGCTAACTACAAAAAATGAATCATCATTATTCATTATCATCCTTAGCCCCTTTTACCGTTCGGTGTCGAGGACCCATTCATAAAACGAACGCGGGAAATGCAATGGAGGTACTTGGCCGCATGCGACTTACGTTACTTTTATCGCATTCAAACATACTGCACACGAGAATTTAATTAAAATACCGCTACCTAAATACTTCTTTCCCCAAATAAAACGAACCAAATAATCTTGGCACGGACTGCTTTCAAGAAACAAGAGTGTGCGGATTGAGTATTAGGTACTACAAATGCAACACAGAATCTGTTATACAAATGACATTAACTTTTACCTCTGCATTAACCGACCGTGATTGGTTGAATATCTTATCGTTAAAAATATTTGAAATTAAATTCTTGTAGTTCGCATATTTTCATGTTTGCTTTGTACGCTGTATGTATTATAGAAATTTGCCGTGAAATTTGTATTTAAATTTGCTTATAATGGGAAAACTTGATAATTATTGATAAAACATCCTTTCAAAAATATCTATTGTAGGATAGAATTCTAGATGATATCTCATATACATTAAAAGCTGTAATTAGTGGGTGCAGAGCACAGAGTAATAATTACTTTTTGAAGTGCATGTCGCGGTGCAGCAAGGTGTGCGTCAGTAACACAGCATTTACCTGTTTCCAATTGCAGCCATTCTCTAATTGGCCTTTTGCAAAGGACGTAAAGGTTGCTTAAATTAAAGAAGGCGAAACGCCGTCCTGGAAATTCGAATTAGAGCTAAAAATAAAAATAAAACACCTTTCAGTTTCCCGCGCAAGGAAATATCTGGGCGACGACGGCGACGTTGCCTTATGAATTACATTATATCTCATTTTATACGGGGAAACTCCTCGACCTTGCTTTATTTCCTTCAAAATTAGATGTGCGTAATTTCTCGCTATGTCACTGTGACATATAGCGCTATTACGGCATTCTAATGAAAGCAAATGTCAGAAAATTTGTTCGCGCATATAAAACACCTAGGATTTACTGAATTTTTCAAAGACCCCTATACATTCGACGGCGGAAGCTTTTCCTGCCCCGATAATGACATAAAAAGATTCCGATGTGCAAATCGTGCGCTGATATTCACTGTTCGTCTTCGAACTGTATTTTATACCGCGTTATCAACACGAGTCGTAATCTCGTAATTATACGTGAGATCACGGAGCACGTCTCTTGAAGTCATCGTATTTCACTTGTAATTTAATGCTTATCTGCGGGATGAAAACGCGACTAACGTGGTACAACACCCGCTAAAGAAATTGATGGTAGATTATCCTAAACTAATCCACAGATTGGGAAATTTGCTTACAAATGAATCGTGTTACTAGCTACATTCAAATTAAATCAGATAAAGGAAGCTGAATAAACGGCTTTGGGCTGTCGCTATAAATCGTTAGTACCTAACGTGCGTTAGTACAAAAATTGCGGATAGTAAGCAACGAGTAGAATATCTAAATGGCTGGAAAATAAATGCATATTGCGCTAGGTTACAATTTATTCGTTCGTATGCTGCATTTAATGACAACTATAATTGTTATAAGTATCTAACAAAACGCATTTAATTTCCGATATGCAGTATACGTTCAGTTATTCTAACATTCTGTACGTAAATCTCCAGCTTGGAAATGAAAGGTAGTTTTCAAATTATTATTAATCGTGTGATAAATGATATTAAGAATAAAATGTAATAAACATTAGAAAAGGTTGCAGGTACGCGTTCCTTACTTTTATTTCAGTAAGGTAATTATGCAGAGTGAGTTATTATTTATTACATCTTTCAGAGCAAAAAAAAACAATTAATAATTACAAGTATACAACTTTTAAATCAATTAAAATTCAATGACCGTGGGAACACATATTTTGTTATTATACAGTGTGTCTGCGGATTGAGTTCACATAAGGTGTACATAATAAAAAATATTCTCGTTAGAAGCTGATATTCTAGGATTCGCTCCTGCTTGCTCTCAAATCAAATTAATTAATATACAGGGTGCTTTTTCGAATCGATTTTTAAAAAATTACCAAGAGTAAACTAGCTTTATTAGAAGAGATCACAAAAAAAGTTGTTTAGAATTAAGAGTGATGGTAGACTTTAATTTTCAGACAAATCGGCCTACTTTGATTTTTTAAAATATTTTTTGGTTTTTATACCAACATACTCTTTATCGTGGCTGTAAGAGGCACTCTAACTGGTTCATGAACTAAGATGTTAAAAATATAATGGATTGCTTCCTACAGCTACGATAAAAAGTATGTTGGTAAAAAAAACTTAAAAAATCAAAGTAGGCCGATTTGTCTGAAAATTGAAAGTCTACCGTCACTCTTACTTCTAAACAACTCTTCTTAATACTTTTTTTTGTTATCTCTTCTAATAAAGGTAGTTTACTCTTGGCCATTTTTTTTAAATCGATTCGAAAACATATGGTTGATTTTCTCAAAATCTAGGTTTGAGAAGAAGCAGGAGCGAATCCTAGAATATCTGATTCTAAGTCGAATACTTTTTATTATTTCCACCTTATGTGAACTCAATCCGCGGACACACTGTACATATGTTAATTATACAAGTTGCGCCAATATTAATGCAAAGTAGAAAATGTAAACAACATTTGAATTAATTTACGATAGCGAATCTATAGGTACAATACAATCAAATATTAAATATTAATAACGTCTACGTCACTATCCTAGATTTTCTGTAAACCACACAAAACAGTCAACTTCCTTAAGTTGCACCGTCATTCTACTTTGAGAAAAAAAATCGAAAAATTGAAAATTAGAGCTACAGAAATACACGACCCAAATAGAGTGAGATTTTTAGCATTTCTTGACAGAATAACATTATATAAATGCACATTATACAAATGAACAATTTTAATATTTATATGTATCTATTAATATAATAATTATATAAAGCTAATAAATTGTAAGGGTAACACAATTTCTTTAATAAATCGGTAATTTTTGATTGTTTTTGCTAAAAAAATCATTGTAAACAAAGTTCCTTAAACTTGCTTTTATTCTTTTATTATTATATGTAGATGGATGTCTATAATCACTAAAACTTCTATGAATATTTAGATTCCAAAAATATTCACCTTTCCGTAAATTCATAAAATGCATTTAAGACTATAGAACAATTTGAGTGTGGTATGAAAGTAAAATTGTATGCAGAAATATGTCTTCTTTACAACCACATTTAAAATAAGCTTAAATCTGTTAATAATATTTTAATTTATCGTAGCTGCCAGATATTTTACAGTTTACATTTGTTCTCTTTACTATTCCATGTAAAGTTAATTCTTATATAAACTACCCTCTAACTTGGACATCTGTATGTATAACTGTTGAAATTAATTAATAGAAAAACAAACATTATTTTCAACAATAGTTTTAAAAATTATATTTTCACTTTCGGGTAAATATTAGTATTCAAAACTTGCACTCCTTCTTCTAATACCCATGTTTTTTTATATCTGGGTGCTCGTTAATTCACTAAATTACATACAATATATATGTCTAATTACAATTGTTATAATTGTAATGTTATTCTGAATGAACTGAATTAGTATTATAAGTTAATGACACATAATAAGCTGCTGTCTCAGCGAATAGAACATTTATGTAATTGGTTCTAGTTATTATATAAATATAATGATATACAATTTTATAAACAGCTGTATTGCTTTTACAAGTCAAAAATATATAAAACAAGTCGCTCAAGGGATTTTAGTTTCTAATTTCTCATTATTTCCTACAGGTAGCTCACCAGATTTTCTGAAGTGCTTCGGAAGTTGCCTAACCATCTTCATAGTTATTCAAAGTTTGGCTCTGGCGTCAACAATAGTCTACTTTCTACTGCAAGGGCGCTGACATTTTTGTTCTTCTCGCTTCCTATATTGTAGTACAACTTTTAGAAATATTTAGGTACACACTAAGTTTTCTATTGTTTTGGTTTGAAATTGTGATGGTTTGTACAGACCTCCAACATGACTAAGTTAGCAATTTGGAATACTACATCTTTGTCTTGCCTACTATGTAATATTCCGAAACTTGCCCTATCTATTAAGATAGGCTGAATTTGATTTCAAAATATTTTTTAACAGCCTCACAAAGCCCCAGATATGAATTTTTGTTGAAAAAAAACAGGTGATCTTTTTAAAAATTGTTAGCTTATTGTCTGATTTTTATTTGTGCTAAGCTGATTTTTCTTTAAAAAATTGTACGAAAAATAAAATCGCCTGCAGTTAAATAACGTTTTAAAAAGTAAAACAAAAATAAGTTCGAATTACACCTTTTTTTAAGTTAAACTGAAATATAAGCAACTAAATCTAGTCATATTACAAAAACGTTCTTGAAATTCAACTTTATGTTTTATTTTTGAGTTAAATAGTAAAAACTCAACTCGCAGTTAGTACCCAATGGGGGGTTTTAAGCATTAAGAATCAAATAAAACAAATTGGTTCTGTTATTTTATCATAATATGATCATACATTTTTTGTTATTATTGCTTCCAAAAATTTTCTCATAATATTCTTCAAAAAAAAAAATCGTATCTGGAGTTATTGAGTATGCTAAAAAAGTTTACCTCAATCGGAAGGGCAAGTTTCACAAAATTTTCTAATCGATCGGAGGAGGCTGATATGCAGTCTTGGAAATTGTGTTACTTTCTAGGTATCATCACATACATCACATTTTTCGTGTAACTTCCTTTCCTTGTAGTAATTTATAATAAAAAATCATTTAGATGTGCAAGCATTTTTTCGATAATAAATATGAAATATAACAATGGGTTGTCTGATTTCAATGTTTACCATTTTTGCTAATATGTTTTTAGTCGATTGGTACATATGCAAGTTTCATATTGCCTCTAGCACAATTTCTTTTAAAACGAGCATCTAAACCTTGCTAGTGGTAAACAAAATATTCTGTGACTGACCGTTTTAGCATTTTATTCGACTATAATTTACACAATGAACTTAGACAGGCCCCTACTTTGTACTACTAGGCAGTAATGAGTTGTAGTTACTTATTTCAATCGACTCCATTCAAACTATACACCTCATATTCACAATAAATAGCAATTTTAAATATATTTGAACTATAATTAGCCCAATAAATGCAATAAAACTATATTTTTGTAATTTTGAAAAATTTTAAATACTTGTACAAGCATAATACCAATACTATTATAACCATAATCGCGGTTGAATTTTGTAATCCGTGGCGATAGCCGAGGTTTATAAACAACCAAGTCCGTTATTTGCATATGGGCAGTGTGTCGTTTAAGATTTTTTGTAATAAATATTTATTTATTTTATCAACAATTTATTAAACATAATTTAAAAATCACGTGATCCTTAACGACCGGCGGCTGTTATCCTTTTTAACATGACTATTTCCCACATCTCTTATTATCCAATGAAAAGCCATGCTTTTTCAAAATTCCACCAATCGTGTGTTTTTGTAGTGGCAAAAAATCGAAATTTTCCCTTGGGATTTTGTCAGTTTCTTTTGCCACTTGCATCCACGGCAACCACCAAATATGTTGCTTTAATCAAGGTGGTATTTAAGAAACGTCATTTAAACTGTCATTGCGCATCAGTATAAATGTCAAAATGAACCGATATTTGGGAAATAGTCCACAAAATGTATTTCGGGCTCATGATTTTGCTCGGCAAATGTTTTACTCACGATTTGTTGTTTTTTTGGCAATGCCCCTCGACAAACTAACTTTGACAAATTCCCTCGCCTTCGGCTCGGGAATTTGATCAAGTTAGTTTGTCTTGTGACATTGCCAAAACAAAATACTTTCGTAAAAAATTTTTACCGGCAAAAGCATTTGCCCTTAATACATTATTACTGATAAGTTCTTACATATATTGCAAACCAATCCGATTTGATTATTTTTAATCACGTGAGTCAGTTTGACAAATCAGACCACACTTGAAGTGAAAACGACCCTAGGGTGATTTTCAATCACTATGGAAACTACCTAGTTAAATTTCAGTAGTATCCTATCACAAGTTGGTGGCACTGTAAATCTAAGTCAAATTCGTCGTTAGCAGGTTAGGTTTTCCGTCAGTATGTGTCAAAACTGACGCAAAAGCTAACCTGATAACCTCAAATTTGACATAGACTTACAGTGCCACCAACATAATATTATTATAATGAAGTGTCAAATGAATTTGTCAGAAAATGGCTAATTTATTTAAGAACTTATCTTTCCGAATTCACCGCGGCCAGTGATAAATCCTTATAATTTTGACAAATAATATCCCTCAAGTGCGTTGCCTTTAAGAAATAACCCTCGGCTTCGCCTCGGGTTATTTCTAGGCAAGCACTTTCGGGTTGTTATTTGTCAAAATTATTGCGGGTGATTATCACTGCCCTTGGTAAATTATAGCTGATAAACGACCTTTAATAAAAAACAAAATTGTCATTCAGGCCACTACTCGATTTACTTATATTAGTACCAGGTCATATACTACTACAGGTCACAGAAACTAGATTGAGTCTCAAGGTAGGTCATGAAAGGCGCTGTGATCATATTTGATGAATTGGCAATATGTGGAAAGGTTGTTAAACATACAAAGTTTGGTTACATTTTAAATGACAAGTAATCAGTAACGGTGGGTAGAGGGATTCCGTTTGAGCAGTGACTATCGTCATATGACAGATTCTTTGCGTTTTAAAGTGTGAAAATTGCTGTTTCTGGGATAAAAGGTTTAGCAGAGTCTGGTTGTTCAACTTAACACCATTATTTCAGCAATCCTTTTAACATTCAAGAACTGATAATAGTGATAATACATCATACCACAATGTTGCGTACGCCTCTGATTTATTGTGTCATTTAGCTTAAATAAGTTTAACAATTTAATGTCAATAAGATAGATGTAAAAATGTTACCAAACTTTGAAATTACTAGATTCTAACATTAGTTCTGATTTTCACCGCGTCTCAATCTAGACTCTGTAACCTGTACTGCCTTAAAACATTAGTTACACATTTTGGTCCAGCAGGTCTCCCATTTGAAATGTTCATATAAATATTGAGGCTTTGTGGGACAAACGCAATGCCATGCAACAAAACCGCTGCACGAATGGTGTGCCACGTAAAGCGAAGGATGACGAGGCACAGCTTATGTGCCGCGCAGCGGTCTATGTGTTACGAGCCGACGGCTGTTAGGAATGAGTTTTCATGTGTTTATTTAGTTCAATTAGAATGCAATAACGGTACAGTATTACGAAAAATTATTAAACTAATATCTAGTGATTCGAGGATTTTTACAGTGTCTACTTTACATTATTTCCAAGAGAAATAAATGGAAAAGAAAATTTATTAACAAAAATTGATTCAGATATCCAAGAGAAATTTCTCAATTTTGAATATCAATGGGGTACTCAAGTTGAAGAACTTCTTTGCGCACTGTAAGATAGGGAACAGATAACTAATAAAGAATACATAGATATACATGGTAAAAGATACGTTTTCAGTTTCCCATAACAAGACAATGGTTCTCTAATTGTTACATTCATCTGGTGAATCTTTCTTAAAGAAAGAGGTGAATGTTGACTCACACCAATTCTCGACCATTTGCCAAGTCCTACGTCCTTTTACAGATATCACCCATTCCATTCACTCATAATTCGCACATAGCTTGACTATTTTCGACATAATATTGTTGGAGGCGGTGCCCTTTGATATGCGAGTTGATAGATTTTCTGACTTGATCTTTCAAACTATCGGATTATTGGTAATCATTTGAAATATATATCATACCAATAAGTTTAGTTAACGATTTGAAAAGATTTAAAGATCACATCAATACAGACTCCAAACTTTGAAGATTCAACAAATTATATTCCTAGGTAATTCTTCGTTCGATTGCATGTATATACTTGTCCCGTTAATTAGAGTTCAAATAATCGTCCTTCCTTGTTTCATTTCGATTTTTTAATTCTGTTGTAGCTATATTCTCTTTGGTCAGAACAATATCTAAATATTTGAATCGATCTTGTTATTTTATAGCTGCACTATCGTCTATAAATATTTGACATTAGCAATGAGCACTAATTCTAAGACTTAAAAAGCAATTAATAATATGATGGCATATACTCTTGTGTAAGATCTTACAGATGTATATGATACATGATAGCTCTTGATTTTGTTCGAGGTATATTTTATTGTAGATTATAGTCATTTATGTATCTAGAACGAAAAGTAAAGCTTTAAGGTATATAAGGATGTGACTTCAGCTAGTCTAGTTGTGATAATACGGTATAGCCTGTAAAAGGAAGCGTGGTGGTAGAGTTTTCAGGTTTCGTTAGCACCACCGAAGTAGCCTAACGACTGACACAGAAATTGTAAACGGGATCGACTGCATTCTGAAGTACGGCCAGTTGTGATCATACTACCACCACCGGTCGGTCATCCATCTGAGAGCGGACCGCGACTGACCTTATGTAACCAACGTTTACCCGATGTTCGTAGTAATTAGATAGGCAACTAGCTAGTTACATATTATAGCAAGATAATTAATTCCAGAATTGCTATTAATATTTTGCTAAGGTAGATGCAACAGAGTATTTTTCGGCCATGATTTTTCCAAAATTAAGAAAGCACGGACCGTCAACAATATGATTATATGAGGAACAAGAGGATTGTAAAACTTTTAATTCCCGAAAATATTAAATATTAACTATAACGACCGACCTGGAATAATATAAATTTTATAACGGTGGCCACGAACTAATAACACTGGAGCGTTTTATAGTCCCGGGTTGAGCGTTAAAGTGCAGCATTCTGCGAAATGAATTCTACAATCATTAAAAGCTGTACAAATCATCATTGCCGCCAACTGCCGCTGACTTGGATTGCTTTACAGTGGACCGACTGGGATTTACTGCAGAACTAAACACTTCCTATGGAGGGGCCCTGAAATTATAGCTCCAAATACCGACTTTTATTGCTCGCTTATGTTGGTCCGCCTTTGTTCTCTTATTCAGGTTTTGCGTAAAATTAAAGCTCGTGGTAAGAACTGGGTAACTTTTAACTGGAAATTGGATGGTTTCACAAGCAATCACGGGCACGCGTAGTTAACGAACCCGTCTGATTAACTCTCGTCCACGTGCATATCTGCTTGCTTTAATGTTTATTGTCTGGTGTTGGTGTATAGCACAACATATTAACTGCGCCCATAACATCGTCTGTAATCAGAATTGTACCTGTTTTCCTTGATTAAAATTAGACTATTCGGAAATTAAACGAAACCGCATTACCCTCTGTTCGGTACTAGCAGCGAAGCTCGCATTAAAAAATATAATCTCTTTTAATGAGATTTCTCCACGTTTACTGTATCTGTCTGCTTTATTGAAGTATAAATTTATATTGTCCACCCCTTTACAATTTTCGGACAATCGTCGAGAACAATGAGTGCGAGCCGAAGTACTACTGATTTATGCAGTTAGCTCGATACTGTTTCTAAAAATGAACAGTAAAATTTATTATCGTATATAGGAATTATATCGCAAGCAACTGATACCTAACGAGTTAGATTTCCAGTAAAATTACTTTTTTTTAATTTCTACAATTACTAGTTTACTATTTATTTATAGATTTTTTAAATTTGGGTACCAATATTTTTATTGCACTACAAAAAAGAGAGGATCCTGTACCAGATAATATTGTTAATAGAAAAGTTTATTTTTGAGCTGAAAATTTTGATGTAAATATGTCATGTTATGCCAAAGACTAAATAAATTTATATCAAATAGGTTTTAGCTAATATAGATCTTAAGAGCGCTCGGAATTTATATATACGTATAAGCGAACAAGCTTGAAACATGAAAATAAGTATGTATGTATGTATGTATAATCTGTAACCTCATTTACCTTGCGGTGGAGAGGCTGGTGCTTTTTTTTTAATTCCTTTTTTTTCAACATGTTCCATCATTACAATAAATGATACTACATGCTTTGGTAATTACATCGCTTAATCGTATTGTATTCTCTTATAGTTAATATTATTTACTTCTTATTTATACTAGGTCATCATTTTCTAACTCTATTATTATCTTATACTAGTGTAACTTAGATATGTTATATGTTAATGTTTTCTGATAATAGTAATATTTAAATTATAACAATACAAGATATGTTCCTTCATAAACTGAATATAACTTATACTAACTCTGTTATTATCTTATACTAGTGTAACTTAAATATGTTCTCTGCTAATATTTTCTATTAATGGTAATATCCACATTATAATAATTCAAAATCTAAACCTTCGATAAACTGAATGAAATGCTTAAGATATGTTTGTATTAAAGTCTCTTTTGTTACAGGCCAGTTGTCCCCATTTCTTGTTGTTGCATATTTCAGCACTACTCTCTTAGGTTCTACAATACGGCACTCATATATTAAATGGTCCACTGTTTGTTCGTTTATATTGCACGTACACATTGGGTCGTCACTTATTTTAAATCTGTGAAAATAAGATTTTAGTAATCCATGACCACTAAGCATCGCGGTCACTTTTGGTGAAGAATAGATTTTTAGCCCTAGTCTAGCAGATACGGTAGGAAAAAACGATTTCGTTAATAATCCCTTTTCACTGTGTTGCCATTCATTTTCCCACTTTGTCTCACTACCTTTTTCCACTTCACGCACCATTTGTTTTTTCTGAAGCCTGTGGTTGATCGATTGTATCCCGTTTCCATCAGTGTTCCTTTCTTGATTTCTATTGTCTTGTCTTGTCCTAATTGTATTTCTTCTTCGATATATTTCTGCATTTTCTTGAACTTTGAGCACTATTGGTGTAGTGCCAGCAAGTATACAGGATGCTTCATAAGAGATGGTTCGGTATGCTTTCAATATTTTTATATTCATTAACCTCTGAATCCTTCTGCTTTGTTAAAGCTGTTTCCCACACCGCTGCTCCATATGTTACGATCGGCAGAATCACTCCTTTATATATGGTCCTTAAAGAGTTTTGTTCTAGTCTCCACGAAATTTTAGCCGATTTAGATAAAATATTCATTAGTTTGGTGCATTTCTCGGTAGTATGTAGTATATGTTGATTAAAATTGAATTTCTCGTCAATATAGATTCCTAGATATTTTAGGTGTTGCACTTGTTCCAATTCTTAGTAATTAAGATAGACACTTAATTTTTGATTTCTTGGGGTTCTTTTCTTAGTAATTAACATTATTTTTGATTTGTCCTCGTTAAAGTCGATTTTATTTTCTTGTGCTGGTGCTTTATGCGCTGGCATCTGGCGGTACAATGCTCATCAACTCGCCCCGGATTCGGGATACAGAGTTGGAGCGCGCTTTTGGTTTTTGCGCAGCAACCATTGTGTGAGTTGTGTGTGGTGATGTGTTGACCTTGTTACTCTATCTCTTGGGTCTGTGGTTCTGAGTAGAGCACAGTTAATTTGGTGCCCAACTGTGAGTGGTCTCACTGAGCCCGATTCTAATCGCCAAGGATACGGAAAAATTCCGACCCCAGCGGGATTCGAACCGAGGACTTGCTTAATGCAAGCCTGACGCTTACCCATCTGCGCCACGCAGCTTCTCAAAATAAATAATCAAACCCAAAATTGTTTACTTATATATTTGAAAAACCATGATGTTAAAGATACGTATGTATTTTGTTCTACTGTATCGAAAAGCTATAAATATCGGTAGCGTTTAATGACCGAAAACTCTTTTATACTTTTTAAGCAAGTATTGTAATCACGAAAAAATCTTCACGTTTCAAGGTTTCCAGATGACGAAAAAGAGGTTTTCTCAATTCCGTCAGCCTGTCTGTCTGTCCGTCTGTCTGTCTGTCTGTCTGCCTGTTGGCAGTACAGCTCAAAAACTATTTGTCGGAGGAAAACGATATTTTGCATACATATTATATATCTACCTCGCATGAAATCAGTACAATGTCATACAAATATATACAGGGCGAGCACCTTAAAATAATAAAATTGTGTTTATTTTTGTGTTAATTTTGAAATAAAAGGAAGTAATAACTTTCACAAAGGTCAGGTTTAACATTTGCCAAAAATAAAACTCAACCGATAAAGGATAATGCCACAAAAGAGTAAAAATGTTTCAAGAATAACACCGTGACGTTCAACAGAGGCGCGCGTCGAACGTATCTGGAAGAGACTCGGTAGCGCAGTTGAAATTTCGCTGCAGTTAGATCCGCTGCGGATATGCGGTTAGGATCGAGCGATCTGCAGAGCTGCAGATGTGTCGTGTTCAAACCCCAGCGGGATACTTTTTTTTAATTTGAAAATTTATTTAATTTATTAGAAACGTGAAGGTATTTTTACTCCTAACTTAATTTGATTTTTAAATTATTTATCACAATGTCGACGAGGGAAGTTTTGAGTAAAGCCTTTTACAGATTTTTTATACTAGACATCGTTCACCCAACAGAATTAAGCAACTACCTACAAAAGTGCGAGACATTTGATTAGAATTTTTCTATTGGTCGTATTTCTAAATTTTGTATCACAAGCAAGTGCGTATATGGATCAAACAGCTCTTATTTATTTGAATTGTGTCGCGCTCTTATTAATTTGCAGAATGTGGGGAACTGGTGGTGGGTACGCATAAATTTGTGGGGAGTGGCTTAATTATTAATTTGGTGAACAGAGATTAGTAACTCTTACTTTTCGGCAGTGATAGCGATAGCAACAAAAACTAAAAAATGGTTGGTCGAAATCAAAATAGACACTCCCAGTTTGCGATATGATCATGACTTTCTCGACTTTTCCTACTTCTTCGATTAAACTGTCATTTTATAATTAGAAGCAAAACGTCCCCTAAGCAGTAGAATACAAAATTATGTATGTAACTCACATTAAAGCGGACTTTTCGAGTTGCCTTATTTATGTGCTTCGCTCGCTGCGCTCGCTTGGCCATAAACTGCGGCTAGCCCAAAATAGTCCTTAATTTCGTACTTGTAACATATATCAATTTTTTAGTTGGTTTTACACCATTGAATAATTTCAATAAATCAAAGTGTAAAAAAGGGATTTCAAAATGAGGGATGATAGAGTTAAGTCTTCCACGGGCTTCGGTATCAAACAGGCGTCTCAGTCCTTAGTAGTCCACCACAATGCCCTTACATTGTAGATGCGAAGCATATCAAAACAAGTAACCATAAAATTTCTCTCAATAACAGACTGATGCCCTGCTGCGATAATGCCGACTTGAATTATCAACTTACAGGTACAACTTAGTTGGACGCGGGTTAAACATATACCAGTAACTATGAATTGCTCTGGGAATTTGCAAAAGATGCTTCTTGCAGAAGCGTAGTAGAAGAATAAAATGCGATATACAGAAAAGGCCGTATTTCCAATTTGACTGTAGTAAATCACCTGTTTCATTATAGAATAATTGCAGAAATATTAAATATTTCCAGATCCTCAAACGAGATCAACCTTTAGCCTTCATTGCCAAGGCAAAATCAATAATTTTGAAAATTTTCCGAAAGTCCCACTATATTAGCCAATAATTCTACTATACCAGCCAACACTAGAGCTTCGACCGTGACAATTTAAGCCCATTGGAAAACTTTAAAACAAAATAATACGTATTAGGGGCAAAGATAGGGTAATATTCTTAGTTCAATAGTAATTTATTAATTAATTTAAAAGAAACAAATCAATCTTGTAGCTAATTGCCGTGGGATGCTACATCGCTATTCTTCCTCTTAATTACTACATTTCCCCATGTCTTCTTTTCCTTTAGTATTTTTAAAATGTCGGCTGCTCTTCGAACATATTTATATCTTCTTCAGCCTGTCTCTACTATCTTTGAATATTTACCGTTTTAATACTAGAACATTTTTGGTCTGCTTTATGCCGTTGTTTGCCACTTGCATCTTCCTGTTCGTTTAAGATCGGCCCAAGTCATTTGGAGCCTTTCTAGTTTTTGTTACATAATGCAAGTTGCCTAAAGCTGCCAATCGACTCTAATTTTTTATCTACTTCGTTGCATTGATTCGTCTAACCCAGTGATTCCCAAAGTGGGCGATACCGCCCCTTGGGGGGCGGTGAAACGATCCAAGGGGGCGATAGTAGCTTCGGGTGCATTTGGGGGGCGGTGAATAAAAATAAGGGGGCGGTGAAAGCTTAGAGAAGGAAGAGAAGATACGAAGATTTAGAAAAACCGTTCGTACATATTTCATCTGTTGTGTAATATAGTTTAACATTATTTTCCAAATAAACACACAAAATACAAGTTACAGATTTATTTATTCCATAAAGACGATTTACCATTATTAAAACTCGTTTTTCTACGACCACCACTAAAAGTAGGCATTTTAGCGCTAGCTTTTTTCACTAAAAGTGACGTTTTATAATTTAGCACATGTGTTATAAGCTGAAGTGAGGTTATAAAACTACAATTTCGAACTGGAAGTGAGGTTGTAAAGTTATTCTAGTTACTTCTTGCGTTAGAGGTAAAGTGTTTTTTAAATAATTAAAGCGTTATGTAATGAGTAAAGTCAGATGTGTGCTATTTTAATTACCTTTTATAACTGACTTTGACAGTACTCGCTCCCCAAACATTCACCTGCGCGTCAAGGCCATATCTTTATTATAACATAAATTATAACTGTCATAAATGCAAACCTTTGTTAAATCGACATTTATGGATTAATAACAGAAAATTTAAGGTCGTAGAAAAATATTGCATGCAAACTAGGGATGGGCGCGTGACGTGAAAACAGTCGTGTCACGTCGTGTCACGGCGTGTCACGTCGTGAACGTGACTAATATTTGAAAATCGTGACGTGAACGTGAGTGAAAGTGAGTAAAAATTTCCAAAGCGTGATTCACGTTTCACGTTAATTTCACGTTAAATATTTAGTAACGAATAAAAAATTGCAGGGTGCAGCAAATTTTAAATTCATTAAATCACAAATTGTGCCAAAGAAGTTACATTATGTGGCTTTATTTTTGGACCCTAATTATTAATCCTTAAAGTTCATACCTTCACATAAAAGAGAAGATTATAATGCAAATAAAACTATAGATCATAATGATGAAATACATAGCAAACAACTCAAAACTGGTACATCAGCATCAGATTCTTATCTTTCTACACTTAGAGATAGCTCTGACGATGACACATGTATTTAGAATGATGTCGAAACAGAACTAAATGAGTATGTTAAATTAAAATTCGGAAATGTAGATGACATTTTAGGATTTTGGAAAAACATTGTAAATACGCCACTGTTAAAAAAACTTGAGAAATTTTAAACATACCGGCAAGTTCCGCTACAAGCGAAAGAGTATTTTCTACAGCTGGGTGAATTTTAGAAGAGCGCAGAATTTGACTTAAACCTGAAAATGTTAATTACGTTTTATTATTAAACCAAAAATGTATTGTGTAGATGTGTAGATGAACCTATTTTTAGAAAAGTACCTAATGTTTTGTTTTGTATACTCGACTTAACACTGAAAATCTTGATTTCGTTTTATTTTTAAACCAATTTATTGTTTACTTGTGTAGATGAACTTATTATTCTAATAAAAGTAATGTTTTTTTTGTATACTCGCCTTAAGCTGAAAATGTTGATCCTTGTACGTAAAAGTACTTTTAAACCTACGAATTAAATGTGTTGCCTGGCAACATATACCTTCTGTACTCATACCAATAAGGGAAATGTCAATTCCAATGACAGCTTTTAGCACAAAGCTTTGTGGCTTTTAGTATTAAAAGTAATGTCTTTGAAGACAGCTGCAAGAAATATATTTGCGAGAAATCAGTATTTATCCCTTGTCGAAGTTATTGCAGTCAATTTTCATTTTGTTCTTTTTATGTCAACTATTCTGATTGCAACATGTCACGTAAATTATGTCAGGTGCAAAACATATTTTTAGTTCTCTTTAGGGTTTTTTCATTGGTTTTAAATTTGAACATTCTGTTCTATCTGAATTTAAATTTTGAAATAGAAGCTGCGTGTCACGTCGTGAGTGGCCTGTCACGCCGTGAACGTGAGTAAACGTGAGCGTGAACGTGCGTGAACGTGACTGTTTAAAGTAAGCGTGAAACGTGCGTGACGTGAGCGAAAATTCACTCACGCGCCCATCTCTAATGCAAACTCGTGCTAAAAGTGTTATTGCACTCGACATGTTATGAAACTCAGCCTTCGGCTTCGTTTCATAATTTTCATGTCTCGTGCATAAACATCAACTTTTAGCACTTGTTGCATAAATAGCTATTATTCTCCGTTTCTTTAATTTTTCTTTATCACACCCTTTAATACACCATTCAGAAAGTAAATACCATTATAATAAAGGGTTTTTATTACGTATTCAAATTTGCTTTTACTCAAAACACAGGGAAGAAATTCGAAAAATAATCGGCTATTTTAAAAATATCATTTTCGCTTGCAATAATAATTTATACCAAATTTCTATATGATAATCATTTGAGTTTGGCTTTCACTTTAGTTATTCCGATTGTCAGCTAATGCAAATTAAAATCTAAGTTCTGATGTTACCAAACAACTATCCCAACTAAATCAACTTATATGCTCGCACATTTTTAATAAACTATTCACAATTTAACAGTAATTGTATCTAATGTACCTATCATTCATTAAACAATTCTCAAATGTTTTTGTTGTACTTTTAATGTATAAATCCGCCCTTGTAATTTTTAATTGCTAATTAATTTATTCTTTCAAAATAATTTTTTACCTATAAATACTCTTATAGATAATTGTTTAGGAACCAAACATAAATTTTAATCCTTTTAATTTAATTAGGCGTCTATTTCACAAACATATTATATTGCATACGGAAAATGCTTAACAAAGCGTCAGCAGTAATGCAATCAGTGCTCGAATGACCTGGTGAATAGCCTGCAATTCTGCACTCTGCTAGTTGTTTGTTATGAAATTGAATACGCAAGTGCATATGCGAGCTGAAACGAGGGCAAATATTAAACTTTGTAAGCTAAGTCAGTATTTTTATATGTATAAATAGAAAAATATTCTAGTCAATAAACATACAGTTTGAAGTTTTTGTTTCACTGTGTCACGCTGACCAACGGCCCCAGGTCTTTTTTGGTACATCATCTCGTGTGAGACCGCACGAGACCGTTGGTTTGCACCCCTTTTTAATTCCTGCACCCCTAAGATATTCCTGCAACTGTCCAAATTAAATTCATACAGTCCATTACAAGCTCCACCCTGAACATAATTATTAGTACTATAATATCTTTCTGTTGGTTCGCATAGAGAATATAGATTTCCAGGGGGCGTTAAGTATTTTTTTTTTTTAAAAGGGGCGGTAGGCCAAATAAGTTTGGGAACCACTGGTCTAACCCATGTTCATTTTTTATCTTAAGTGTTTTTGCACCTTGTATATTAGATTTCCCACTGCAACTTCTCTAGGGTTTTCTTCTTCCTTCCTCACATATTCTATATAGTCCCTAATATTAGCTTGGTGAATAGATTTTTTGTTGTACTGAGCAGAATTATTCCTCTATACCTGTTAGAGTAGTTCTTTTCTCCTTTTTATGTATTATGATGATGATACTTACTTGTCTTCTTTTCTTGATTTTGTGAAACTAATACTGAATAATAAGTGTATGATTCATTTCAATGATTACTGAACATTGTATTTAAGAAATTTGTTGATTATGCTACCCATTACTGATATTCTTCTGATTTTAAGATGTAAAAGTTGCACAGTGTCACTTGCGTCTAGTTTTCTATTTCTCAAAATGTTCCGTCAGAGTTTTTATGCAAAAGAGGTATTTAGGAAAAGAACTAAAGCATTGCCAATATCTGGTTATTTAAGAGGCGTGATATACCACGATGAATCGATGTGCGTAATTATGAAAACTGCATACGACTCTAACATTAGCGCCAGTAGCAAATGTATCTAAAGCATCAATGCTATGCCAGAAATTTGTACTGCGGTTATTCCGTCACAATCTGCGTTTACATCGTCCTAGCGCTCGAACAGAAGATAAAGAGACGTTCACGAGCACTGCGTCGAGTCTCGCACAAGCAAGCACAGCGCCAGTCCCACTCAATTGTATCTGGAGCGGCTGCAACGATCAGAAGGACTGAAAAGTAGAAAAGCAACTTTCGCATCCATTTCAAGCACTTGGGACCTGATATCCTAATCCTGACTTCCAGTTCTAGGTCCCCCTCCGAGGGCCTGACCACTTGAATTGCTAGATTTTCTTCCTTCTAATACTTTCCTGACCTAGTTCTGCCTTGTGAAGGAAACCCGTCTCGTAGAATATTCTGATAACCTAAATCCCGCATCCGGCGCCCACTAGGTCAATTTGACCATAATCCACCGGCTTCGCCGAAGTTATTATAACTAAGAAATCTAAATAAATCACTAGCATACCTGTTACAAAAACGCGGTTGATCCGATGACACCTTCCTGACAATCCTTTGCCGGTCGAGGCACGAGAGCAAAAGCGAATATGTTCTGTTTAACTTATCAATGGGAACCCAAACTTATATAGCAAGGAAGCCCTGTGGATGCCTAGCTTACCACCCAAATTACACATGTCACCAGCAGTGTAAAACTAGTTATTCCATTGAAATGGTTCGCACACAAATATCGGAAACAATCGCCATTTTCGGCGACATTCATACCGCTTATTTCAGACCGATCGTTTCTAGTTCAAGTATACCGGAGGATCCGGGAGCAACCGGGCAGAATTAAAGTAGTAGGTTGCCGACCGCCAAGTAGCATCGATCCAGATCGTTTACCAGAGAAAATTTTCTGTTATAATTCTATGTACATGTCATTACTAATTGAGATTTATTTTGTATTTAGTTAGAAACATTATACGATTTATATGTATAAACTGTTTATTCCTGTACTTATACATTTGAGTGGGCATCTGAGCTCTAGATGCTGACAGTTGGAAGTCTACTTCACAGGACAACAACTAAAGCTGGAAATGAGTAATCCTAGAAGGCTTAAATTTAGAGGAAGAATGAGGAAGACAAACTTATCATGTATTTATTTTCTTTTACGTTGTATTGTCTTTTCTACATTTCCGAAATACTGAAATATTTGGTAATTTATATAGACTGCGTTTTAGAGTTTTTATACAATGCTTAAATGTGCATTTAGTGAAACAAGGTTAAAATATAACCAAAATAGTCGTTTCTCCGACCTGCTAATATTTCCAATCCTAGGATATCGAACTTTCCTTTTTGAGGAAAATCGAGAATTGAAACTTCGCAGTTGTGTATTGGTTACTACTTACTGCTACTTTACAGCTGCTTCTTGGCTGTTGCAGAGCCTTCGATTCTGCAACAAGAACATTCCGTATTTGTCTGTCTATCCAGTTTCACGTTACCTTAGATAATTGCTGACCCCTTCACACCATCCATTCCTAGGTATTCCCCTTAAACGTTACCCCCTCCCAGAGTCCTCGTAAAAACTACTCATGTGTTTGGTATTCCCAACACTTGATTCAACCATCGTATTCTTTGTTTTTAACTAATTCTGCCAAATCTTGTTCTTGAAGAAACTGCTCCAATTCGTAGTTCATGCGAATGAGGAGTCTGAGCGATAATGTATCCCTATCTCGTAACTGGTTCCTGGAATAATCACGTCCAATTCTTTATTTGCATTTAATATCTGTGATAGTATTACATCAACATGAAATTATACAGCATCGATATTCAATTCCCATAATTTTTGCAGCGTTATTCACAGAGAAGGCTTGATCTACTGTCAACCGCTTCCCGATAACCTATGTTAATGGGAGCGATCGCTACTTGATAATATGTGCGAGTATTCAATAAGCTGTCCTGAGTAGATTGTGTAATAATTGTTACATGTTAATTTATCACCCTTTTTCTGAATAGGGCAGATAATGCCAACTCATTTGGTAGTTTTTTTTTTCGTTCCAAATACTAAAAACCAGTTTGTGTACATCTTTCGCTATCTGTCACCCCCAGCTTTTAGAAACTCTGGTGAAATGTTGTCAGTTCACGGGGCTTTATTGTTTCGAAGATTTTTGATAGCGTTTTCTACTTCTTTTAATGTTGATTCTTCTATTCCTTGTTTCTCGTGTTGCGGTTTGTCAACTTTATTTCTATTGTTTACATTTTAAAATTTACTATTTACCTTATTTAACAGTACTGCAAAAGCTTGTATGTGTTTCTCAATTGTTTATCATTATGGTATCCCTTTTATGCATTCAATATCTGTTCTTATTACTGCATATTTTGTTAGGTTTCATTTTCTCTTCCGGGTATTGCTTGCCATCTTATCTCTATTGCTTGTTTGTATTAGTTATCAAACCACAGTTTAGAGTTTCTGGTTTATGACTTCCCTACTCAGATGTCTGTTACATGAATTATCATTTCTTGAATTCAATTCATCCATGTCAATATCCATCTGCAAAATTTTTGTGTGTATGTTGTGTCTTGGTCCTGAGTTAGTTCCAGTAATCTTTCACATATTAATGCACTTCCAGCTTCTCTATATTCCATTTCGATGTTCTTTTTCTTATTTGCTTAAATATATTTGAATTCTATTCTATGCCTGGTGAAATGTCTAATATCGATTAAACAATGGACAATTTGGTAATGATGCTCAGATGAGAAGACGTTCAGGTTCTTCTGTGTATTCTTTTATGAGGAAATGGAGTTTCACCAATTCGTACGCATTCTAATATCGAAAACTTGTCCGGAATAGTTATTTACGCTATATGTTCGGTAAATGAATTTTTACAGTACGAATGCGATGTTTGAGGAAGAGGCTTGATTTATTTTATAAAACAAAATTTTAAAAGTATCTGTATAAGTTATTAATTAGCGAAGGGGTTTTGCTATACCTTGACTAGCCTCATACTTTTTAGCACAAATAGATTCATAAGTGAAGCTAAACTATTAAGCTTATGAACTACCACAACTTTGAAAACGGATATTATCTAATCACTATGCGAGTTGATCAACTCTATTAATAGAATAATGAAATTTATCAAAATATCACTTGCTGTTCTACATTGCGCTGATTGGAATTTTTTTCTGTATGACAATTTTATGTTCGTCGTTTCGTTAGCAGTAACTACGAATATTCTCTAATCTTGCTAAGAAATCGACTTGGCAGGATGGTTCGAGCAATAAAAATTTCACGAGCATTTTCGGTTCGACTCCTCACATTCGACATTTAAAAGCAATCTCGACAGGGCACCTAGTTTTATATGATATCAGGAGATAATTCTATCAGATGGAGGAGTCCCTAATCTGGCGATCATGAGCTGCAGCAAGGCTTTCAGATTAAAATAATTTCCGGTGGCAAATGATATGTAAATACAAAAAATTGCTGGAAGTGTTGACTTAAACGCAATTATGGAATAAAGTTTCATGTTCATTTAGTTCTTCGAAGCTCTGCGACTGTCACGGGCGCTGTTAACTGCAATTTTAATATTAATTTGATGAAAACTTTGAGTCTTTCAATGGCATCTACACAGAAATTGCTTTTAGAACATGGCATCTAGCCATAATTACATATAATTACGACTTCATAGTCGGTATAAAATGCAGAGCGCTGAAAGGAACTGGGAAACGCGGCTGAGATTTTGCTTATGCATCCAAGCTGCATTTACGACTAACGACAGCGCTGAAATAATTCGGCAATATAGACTGAGCGCATCATTGACTTTTTACTCACAAGCCCGCATCTACTGGCATAAATGGAGAAAACATGCAAGTATAAGACTCTGAATATAGAACACATTTCTCCCGCACCCCAAATTTTAAAAACGGATGAATGATCTAATGACGCCGACACAGATTATATAAATCACCGTAGTTTCTGGAACATAGGGTGTGCTTTAGTGGTTTTATTTTAAAAAGTGGTTAAAGCGTAGTTGCCGTTAATCATCAAGCAGAGCTTGAACGGAAACTTGTTCCAAGCAATTACTTAGGCACGTAGGTCAAAAATTAAATATTTTAAACCAGAACTGCTGACTAATCCTGCTCCTGACATTCGGAACGTGCTGTAAATGGGGATAACGCAATTGTTTTATCTCCAGCATTGGCACAAATTTCCTAAATTCTAGTTTGGGACTCAGGTGTTTAATTTAAATATGCAATTTTAAACTCGGTTACATTCGGTTGCTTAATGGAATAATCTGCGGATACCGATCAGTCATCGTTTTTGTGTTTATCCTTCGCTAAAGTAGGCCGCAGCTCAAAATATACGGAACATTCACATTCTCTTGTGCATGTTGCATTTCCAGGTGCATTTTTCGTGTTAATATTATTTTAATCAATTAATGAATTACAGTTTTCCTTGTTGGGTATGGGTAACCATATAAATATGATTATTGAAAAAAATAACAGTATTAACATCAGCGTCTCTTAAAATTTATGTATTATCAAAAACTAAGCATTGCTGATTACGTTTGCTCACAGTTTGGGCAACTGATTACTGCAAGTAATAAAGATAAAGATGCGATAACATCTTATATTTGAAGTTATGAAAGTCGTACAAATTAGGATGGTTTTGTGCTTTGGACACAAATATCAATTGAATAATTACGCTAAAATATGGGGACAGCTAGTCTAATTGAGATTTGCTAGCTCAATAATAATACATTTTAATTAACGTAATATTATTTGGTTTACGTTGAATAAATAAAGCTAATATTAGAAATCTTAATTCAAATGAAAGTAAAATTCCACAATTTCTTTTAATTGGAAAGTGACAATGTGTCATTTTATTTTCTGTTCATTCTCATAACTTAGCATGTAGTTCAACTATATAACAGAGGTATGTACAAATAGCCGAATAACTTACAAGAAAAAAAGCACTTCGAGCGGTAGATAAAACAATTGTTTTTTCAGGTAAAGTACCTCTTCTGCTTTAAATACGACAAAATGTCATCAGGAAGGTTTAGAATGTAAAATTATGGTCCCATACAACATTTCAGAAATATCGACGTACTTTTATGAAACCGTGAAGTACTTTTGTGATAACATGGCTTCATAAAAGTAAGCCGATATTTCTGACATTTTGCGTGGGACCATAATTTTTAATTTTGAACAACTCTTCCTGATGACATTTTGTCCTATTTAAAACAGAAGGGGTAATTTATCTGAAAAAAACAATTGTCTTTATCTACCGCTCGTGAGGGCTCATGAAGACCAATCCAACATTTTCATATTAAGCTTTAGTGGCCATTACGGGGCACCCTGGTATAATAAATGCATTGTAATACTAGGTTGCTGGCGGTGGTGTAAATCTTTATAAACTAACGCTTCCACATTTAACTATTACAAATGTAGAAAATAAGAGACTGTGAATGAGATTCCTTGTTAGGATGGATGCCGGCCGGCATGCTGGTCTAAACTTCGAGCGGCTTTAGATTTTCATACGAGAACCGTCTTGAGCTTGGTTTACTCTGGGACCGGATCAGCTTTTGCAGTTGAGTGGTGTAGATTCTCAGAAGATAGCCACTCATTTTATCATCATCATAGTCTAGCATTATACTTGTCCACTCCAATTTTGGACATATGCCTCCTTAAGGTATTTCCACTCCATTCTATTATGTGCTATGCGTGTCCAATGAAATCCCGTTCCTTTTGCGTCATCATCCCTCCAACATGCTCTCGGCCTTCCTCTATCACGTTTACCTGTTCGTGGTCTCCAGATTGTTGTCCCTTTACTCCATCTGTTGTCGTCTCTGTGTACGAGATGTCCCGCCTACCTCCACTTTAGTGTGGCTGCACGTTCGGCTAAGTCGTCGACTTTTGTTCGTCTTCTTATCCAAGTGTTGTTCGTCCTATCTGAGAGTTTAATTCCTAGCATCGCTCTTTCCATTTTTAGTTGGGCTACTTTTAGTTTATCTATATTGGTTTTTGTAAACACCCATGTCTCAGCAGCATAGGTCAGGATAGGAAGTACACACTAATTGAACACCTTTGTATTGTGGTGTTGTGCAAAGGGTCCCTTGAAAACTGTTCTTAGTTTTCCAAAATCCGACCAAGCGAGCTGAATTCTTTTTTTGATTTCGGAAGTTTGTGTGAGTTTGTTGAATGTTGGTTTTTGTCCCAGATATATGTATTCGCTGACCAGTTCGAGAGACCATTCGAGAATGGTTGCTTGCCATGAATAGACGTATTTGTGCAGCTGCTCCGCAATATATTTAGTTTGATCCAATTTTTCAAGTTGTCCTAGTGGAAAAAATAGTTATTATGGTTTTTACCCAGAGCCAGAAGAATGACATTGTAGATATTACTGGTAAAGCTGTAAAAGAATATTTCGAAGATGAAGATTATCTACAGAAGCTGGCCAGTGTTATCTCTGAAATGGTCGTCAAGAAGATGGAAGATAAAATTGACAAACTATTAGACAAGTGTGACATAATGGAAAAAACCATAAAACGTTTGGAGACCGAAAATGAGGAGCTACGCGGTGGTTTGGACGATTTGGAGCAATATACTCGCCGCAGCAATTTACGTATCTTCGGGGTCAAGGAGGAGGTCAATGAAAATGTCGAGGACGAGGTGCTAAGTGTCTGCAATAATAGATTGGGATTATCCATCACCCACGATCACATTGATCGGTGCCACCGAATTGGAAAGCCAGGTAATGCTAAATCTAACGCTAAACCTAGGCCTATTATTGTAAGATTTACCAGCTACAAGCAACGTGCACTGGTATTTAATAATAAGAAAAAACTCAAGGGATCCCGAGTGCTGATTAGGGAGGATCTTACGAGAAATAGGATGGATATTCTAAACAACGCCATGGAACATTTCGGTTATAAGAACACTTGGACTCAGGATGGGCACGTTTTTATCAGCAAAAACATCCGTAAATTTAAGCTGACTTCTATGGGAGAAATTGAAAATCTTCTGAAAAACCAATAATCAGGAGCGGCAGCGAATATGTAGCTTGGTATTATTAGTCTTTTGTTTTCACTATATTTCTAATACGTATTTAATTTTTCCAATTTAATTTTTCCAATTTAATTTTTATTTCAATTATTCATTCAACAGTTAATTTCAAAATCATTGTTTTTTATTTTTTTAGGTAGGTACTTGTAACAAATGCAGAATACAATTTCTATCACGTGTGAAACCGATGACTTCTTAGATCTGCTGGGTAAGCATGATAATCTAATATCTGTTTTTCACCTGAATATAAGAAGCATAAATAAAAATTTTGATGAATTTGTCTTATACTTACAATTATTAAGAAATAATTTTGATGTTATTGTACTTACTGAAACTTGGAATATTGAGTATGACCTTACGAAATATTCTATGCAAAATTATAAAACCTATTATAACAATGGGAACTTCAATCAAAATGATGGAGTAGTTGTTTATGTTAGGGAGAATATTAGCCATAATGTTCAGATAATTGATTCTAATTGTGGTATTTCGTTTCTCCGCCTCACATGTGTTATAAATGATATTTCATATGGCATTACAGCAGCCTATCGTCCACCTTCCAGCAATGTAGACGAATTTTTGCTTGACCGTAGATCGACGCTGCGTGGTTCTAATCAACAAATTGAAATTTTTACTGGAGATATTAATATCAATATTCTGGATGAAAATATATTTACATCATGCGACTATTTAAATATGATGAATGAATTTGGATACTTAAATTATTTACTAAGCCCAACAAGGGTTACTACAACTTCTAAATCATGCATTGATCATTTTTTTTATTAAATATAGTAATAAACTAATAACTGATCTATTTCCAGTAGTTATTGAATCTTCAATAACTGATCATTATCCCATTGTTTTATTAATTAAACATGAGACTCCTACCAATTATCTCAATATTAATACAAATGCAAATAATGACAATTACATAGCTACTGATTTTGTTAAATTAAATAACTACTTAGGTAATGAGATGTGGGAGCATGTTCTTATTTCTCAGGATTCTGATTATGCAGCTGAGTTATTTGTTGAAAAACTAAAAACTCATATACTAAATTCACAAGGTATTACTCGCATTAATTCTAAATACAGAAAAATCAAACCATGGATGACTAGCAGCATTTTGAAATCTATAAGAAACAGAGATAAATTAGGTAAACAAGTACTAAAAAATCCACAAAACACACAGTTTCTTGCTCAGTATCGCAATTATAGAAATAATCTTACTAACTTAATCCGATTAACTAAGGATAATTATTTCAAATTAAAATTAGAACAAGTAGAGGGCAACCTGAGAAAAACTTGGCAAATCATTAATGATGTAACTAATTCGACAGTTAAAAAAGCTGAAATTGGTTCCCTTATAGATAGCACCGGTGATATAATTGATAGTAATAAAGTCAAAGCTAATTATTTTAACGACAATTTAACTGGTATCATTGTCAACCAATGGCATTCTTCAATTTAAAAATAAACTACCAATCGAACGATTATTTTAGTGACAATAATTCGAGGAGCTTTATTTCAGCGACAATAATTCGAGGAGCTTTATTTCAGCGACAATTTTTTCTGTAACAATTATTGTAGTGACAAGGTCCCGAGTGGTGTAGCTTGAACAAGCGTCCACGTTCGATCAGCAGAGTTAAGCAACGCTGTCTCTGGTCAGAACTTGGATGGGAGTTCCACGGCTGCACTTCTCGGCGCCTCGTGGTACGGCTATCACGGAAAAAAGTTGGTCCCGGCGGCCATACAACATCATGACAGTCGTTAGTGGGGTTGGAAGTCCTCATAACTGCACAGCGACGCCTATAATTGGCCTAACGGCTGTTGGCTGAGTGCGAATTAAATTAAAAAAAAAAATATTTCGAGGAGATTTATTTCAGCGACAATTTTTTCTGTAACTACTTTTAATAAAAAGTTAAATTGTCAAGACGAATAGGACTCTAGGTCGAAATATTGCAGACAATTTTGGCTCTTCAGATTGTCTCGTTTCTGTTGCTTTAGAAAATAACGACTCGTGCAAGCACTCGTCGTTATTTTCGTCGCCGCAGAAACTCGTATCTGAATCGCAAAAATTATTGTCGGCAATATTTTGACCTCTCGTCCTATTATTACTGAATATTTCCAGAATGTTGCTATTAATATGTCTAAACAGATAAATGTAAAAGACAATAATTATAAATTACCGGTTTATTCTAATACCAATTCCATTTATTTAGAACCTGTCACTGAACTCGAAATTGAGAAACAAATTATGTCTCTGAAGAATTCTAATTCCTCAGGAAGTGATGGTATAAGTAACAACTGTATACAAAGAATAAGGCAATTTATTGTAAAACCATTAAAACACATTGCGAACCTATCCTTCCAGAACGGCAACTATCCTCAGATTTTTAAAACTAGTTTAATTATCCCAGTATTTAAATCGGGTGATAAAGCAAATGTAACTAATTATAGACCCATTTCTCTTACGAATGGTATTGGCAAAATTATTGAAAAATGTATCAAAGAACGACTAATTAAATTTTTAAATAAATTTGATTTACTATCTCCTAACCAATACGAATTTCGTGATAACATTGGTACGAATCACGCTATTTGTGAAATAACAAAGAACTTATATGAACATTTAGATAACAATAAGAAAACGATAGCTGTCTTTCTGGATCTTGCAAAGGCGTTTGATACTGTTTGCCACAGTACGCTCTGCTGCAAATTGGAAAATATTGGAATTAGAGGCCCAGCAAATAATTTAATTAAATCATATCTATCAAATAGAAAACAAATAACTACTGTCAATGGTGAACAAAGTAATGAATTAATTGTTAAAATGGGTGTTCCTCAAGGCACTGTGTTGGGACCTATTCTTTTTCTTGTTTATATAAACGATGTGACTAAGCTCAACATTGATGCCCAACTAATTTCATTTGCTGATGACACGGCTATTATATTTGCAGCGGAGAATTGTGACGAATTGGTGCGGAAAGTTGAGATTGGAATGGCTTTGGTAAAATATAAATTAGATAGAGACTCCTTAACACTGAACTTAACAAAAACTAAATTTATATACTTTTCACCATACCAATTACAAAATCAACCCATTCATGACATCTGTATTCACACATTAAGCTGCTTAAATCTAAATAAAACTAATTGTAAGTGTTCACAAATTATTAATGCAGTGGAAAAGGTTAAATATCTAGGCATTGTTATTGACTCCAACTTGAAATGGAAGGCTCATATTGAGGAATTAGTTAAAAGAATTAGAAAAACTATATATAAATTTAAAATACTTAAAAATATTTTGAAACCAAGAACAATTCAAAGTGTTTATTATGCTTTAGTTCAGTCTGTGATTCAATATGGCATTATTGGATGGGGTGGGGTTTTAAACTGTTATTTACACTCCTTAGAAATTTTACAAAAATTTATATTAAAGATCATTTTCAACAAAGATTATAAATATCCAAGTGAATTATTGTTCACTGAAACAAATATTTTTACTGTTCGTCAACTTTATCTGCAATCCTTGGCTGTATTCTCCTATAGATATGAAAAACTATTTCGGACGATCACACATCGTTATAATACTAGAGGCAACGAAAATTCATTGCTTGTTGTTCCTAAAACTTCTAAAACATATTTACAGAAACATGCGTAATTTTTATGTGCTAAAGTGTACAACCATATTCCTATGAATATTAAATGCTGCTCATCATTAAATGCATTCAAACTAAAAATTAAAAACTGTATAAGGTGTAACCCCTTGGATTATTATGCTTACTTAAGTAGAATAGTTGAATAAATAAGGTTTACACACTTTTTGTTTATTCTTATGATTAATACATATTTTTTTTATTTATTTTTTATTGTTATTTATTATTTATTATTATATTTTTTATGTTTGGCCACACACAAGTTAGCTTTTGTGGCCACTATATTATGTATCTGTATTATGTATCTGTAAATCTGTAAATAAATCTGTAAATCTGTAAATCTGTAATCAGTTCTATGCGTTCTCCGACCAGTAGTAGGTACCTCTCTCCCGTCCTTGCCATTAGTCATTACCGTCGTTTTAGACCTGTTTGTTTTCAATCCTACTTCTTGTGTGGCTTCTTGTAAGTCTTTTATCATGGCCTCGATTTCATCCATATTGTGGGCGAATAACAGGATGTCATCGGCAAATCTTAGGTTGCTGAAGCTTTCGCCGTATATTTATTCCTTTCGTTTGCCACTGAAGTTACTTGAAGACGTCCTCGAGTAGGTTTGTAAATAGTTTGTGGGAAAGAGGTTAGCCAGGTCATACTCTCCTTTTAATTTCCATTGGATTTGTGTCTTCAAATAATTTGATAACAATGTTGACTTGACTATAATGACTTGTCTGTAATTGCTT
Source organism: Agriotes lineatus (assembly GCA_940337035.1). Lineage (NCBI taxonomy): Eukaryota > Metazoa > Arthropoda > Insecta > Coleoptera > Elateridae > Agriotes > Agriotes lineatus. Next base: position 55,956,105 of record OW679194.1, on the reverse strand, counting down.
GGATATACCGGTAGTCAATTCTGCACCTTACAAGAGCGTTTGTCAACGCCTAGATTTCGACCGAGTTAAACGCCTTTTGAAAATCGATAAAGGCCATATACAGTGTATCCCCGGATAGGTGAAACGACTCTTGTAAAAAGTAAAAAATTCTCAATTTAAATGTTCATTTTTTGGGGTTCAGCTCTGCTTGGTTAAAGGCGAATTTCTAACATAATTTCAGTTTTGAAAAATCAAGTGTCTTGGAAATTTTCAAAAAAGTCATTTTTCTGTAAAGTAAAGTGCCTCTTATGTGACAGATACGACAAAACGTTATTAAGAAAAGTTGTTTAGAATCCACATCTAGGTCTCTATACCAAATTTCAAAATCCACAGCCAACTTGGATCATTAACATTTTATTTTATGTTTATTTCCCAAAACAAAGAATTTTATTTTTAACAAAGTTTTTTTATTATGAAATAAAAAGCGTTGTTAAAAGTATTTGTTTTTCCCATAAAAAACTTTGTTAAAAGTAAAATTCTTTGATATGAGACCTAAACATAAAAGATAATGTGAGAGATCAAAGTTGGCCGAGGATTTTGAAATTTGGTATAAGAGCCTAGATGTTCAACCTAAACAACTTTTCTTAAGAACTTTTTGTTGTATCTGCTACATAAAAGGCACACTACTCTACAGAAAAGAGGTTATTTGAAAACCTCCAAGGCATACTTGATTTTTTAAAACTGAAATTAGAAATTCGCCTTTAACCAAGCAGGGCTGAATCCCAAACAATTAAAAAATAAATCGATTTTTTTTACCTTTTACAAGAGTCGTTTCATCTATCCGGGGACAGTGTGTATATTGATTGGTTATATTCGTGCGACTTTTCCATCACCTGCCTCACTGTATGTATGGGATCTAAAGTGCTGTAACCTGTTCTAAAGCCCGCCTGGTCTGATGTTTGGAAATCGTCTAGTTTGGTTGTCATTTTGTTTTTTACAATCCCAGTGAACAGTTTGCACCAGTGAGAGATCAGGGATATGGGCCTATAGTTCTCTAAACATTTTTTTGTTTCCTTTTTTGAAAATTAGAATAACGATGGCAGTCTTCCTGTCTTTTGGTACTCTTCCCTGTTCAATGTAGATGTTAAAAAGCCCCGTTAGGTAGGAGGTCAGCTCGTTTTCTCCTGTTTCTATCGTCTCAATAATTACGTCGTCTGGTCCTGGGGCTTTTTTGTAAGATATTTGTGGTAGTGTTTGTATTACCTCGTCTTTTGCAAGCTCCGGTATATCTTCTGTATAGTGTTTTGTGAGAGGAGTTCTTTTATCTCTCGAGCAAGGCGTCGGATTTGCGGTGTTTCCACGTATTTTAGAATTTTTGTTTTGGTGTGATAAATATTTCCTGATTCGTCAGTTAGACTTATTATCTCTGTTTTCCCTATGGCGAGCCTTTTCTTGAATACCTTAAGACCTTTGTTTTCTTCAATGACTTGTTGTATGATCTCGTGGTTTCTGATGGCTACGTCTTGTCTTATTCTTTGTCTTATTTCTTTATTTATTTCTTTTCGTTCTTCGCTTGTTAAATGATTCTGCTGTTTATTTCTTCTATCTATTACATCTTTTATTTCCTTTTTTATTTTGCATGGTTGTTGAGTATTTTGGTTTCTTTGGGTACTGATTTTCCTATAGGAGTTGCGTACACTGTTGGTGATGTGGGTGTATTTCTCGTCTAAGGGTGTGTTATTTTGTGTGACTTTTTTTAAGAGTTGGGGGTTTAATTCGGTTCTATAGGCCATTTTGTGTCTTCTAATTAGCTCGCTGTTGCATGTTTTCCTGTTTCTAACTAGGCCTTTTCTTTCGATTTTTGTGTTGGGTTCTACTTGAGCCGTTACTAGATGGTGGTTACTTATTTCAGTATGGTTTAGTACTATAACATCTGTTACGATATGTTTTTATTAGTTACTAGTGAGTCACCCGAACTACGCTTCGGTTCGCTAAATTAAGAGAGATTCATTAATATAAGTTAAAAAAAAGGATGCATCGGCCGGGAATCGAACCCGGGCCGCCCGCGTGATAGGCGAGCACTCTACCTCAGGTCCACAGTAGCCCACGTCGACAGGCTCTCCGCTCCGCTACTTAGAGGATTTAATTAAATTAAAACTTTTTCGTACTTTTTGTGTAAATAAAACCGGCCTACGATCTAAGTCTAAAAATTAGCAAACTTTTAAGCAGACAACTTAATCGGTTCAGTATCTTCGGAGGAGATAGCGAACAAACATACATATGTACACGCAAACATACAAAGAGGGCAACGATTCTATGTTATAAGATTACAAAGTCAATTTCATTCTTAGTTGAGCCGTCCTTTCCATGAAATTTATCAATATTTGGCCTGTTTCGTTTCGTTGTGCTGTTCCGTGTTGGCCCACTGAACTTTCTTTATCTTCATGTTTGCCTATTTTCAAGTTACAGTCTCCCATTAAAATTGTGTAAAAGGCTTGTCTATGTTTAATGCTATTTTAATCTCGTCGTAGAATTGCTCCATTTCTTCGTCTGTGTATTCGCTGATAGGGGCATAGAACTGGATTATTTTTAACGACTAGCGTTTGTTAATATCGAAGATTGGATACATCACTCTTGAGGATGTTGCTACGGTTGTTTTCAGATAGCCTGTCCACATGAAACCAGTACAATTTCATACAAATATATACAGGGTGAGCACCTAAAAAATAAAATTTTATTTTTGCTTGAACTGAGGAATACATAAAAGTACTAATTTGTACATAGTGCTGGCTTTATCTTTGTCAAAAATGGGAATCAACAAATACAAGATAACTGTTGTAAAAGACAAAAATGAACAACGAATAAGTGTGTTACGTTAAATAGACCTGGAGCGCAAAAGTTGTCAGCGCGGACCTGGAGCAGTCAGCGCCGCGGTGGTTCACCGGGGAACAAAGGAATCCAATGTTCGGGCTCGTTCGCAGGCACTAGTTCGAATCTCATTAAGGATAATATTTTTTAATTTAAAAATTGAATTTAGTATTATTAGAAACGTGAAGATATTTTTGCCCACAGTTTCCTTCGATTTTTAAAATTATTTAGTGTCACAACGCCCACTTGTTTCTATATGAAAGTAGCCTCATAAAACTATAAACTAGCCCAGAACAATGCCGCCTTCTTAATTGCTTTTGCTTGCAGAAAGAGGACCGCTGGGCCCGATCCCGTCTGTAAATTTCCTGGATTTTCGGTTGTCCCATCCACCCCTAATTATGAGTAACTCAAGATAGAATATTATGTCCACAATATTAAAACATTGCGCTTAACCGTCATTTTGCTAAAGGAATATATGTTTATCGAAAATACAGCTTTGCTCAATTTTGTGTCACAATGTCCACTGCGAGGGAAGTTTTGAGTAAAGTCCTTTACAGATTTTTATTTATTAGCATGCCAACATCGTTCCTCCCAATCCTATTATGTCCCATTTGATGTTTTTGATCTCTTCTTTGAGTTAGATTAGTCGATCTTCAGAGACTAGCGATTTTGTGTTGTATGTACAATCTTTCAATTTTATTGCAGGGTTGCGAATACGTGACGAGCTTTTGTCCCTCTCAGGAGCCATGGGGCTGACCGCATTAGAGATGCGGGATTCTGAATTCTTTGTTCTATCCGCCTGAGGATTCTACTTGGAGTTCATCGTAATCATTCTTGAGGGTAGTTGGCTTTAAAACGTCAGGCTGGCCATGCGTGTTGTCAAGTTAGTGGGGATGTGGATAGGATATGTGGGTTGTTGGTTATGAGATAGGCGGTAAGTCATGGCTCGCGTGGGCAAGATCGCATTTCTGAAGTAGACCTATTCTACACCGGGATCGTGTAGAATTGTCTACCCGCTACCGCTAGCCAATCATTTCTCAAGTTATAAACAAGAATTTTGATGCTATAAACCCTCTCCCCTATTCCACTTCCATTATTTCCTTGGTAATATCTGAATCATTATCAATACCTGATTCCGACTCAGATTCCTCCAATGAAATAATGAAAGGTGGAATGTTTTCAGACTAAACATATTTCATATGTTTCGCCAGTCTTCCGAAATAATTTTTTCACAATAATCACAATAATTTTGCCACATGTCGGAGGTACACTTTAAAAGAGCTTCAAGCCATACACGCTTATTCTTCTCGTTAGATAAAAGACTAAACGGTTCTAACGATTTTTTTCAAGCTTTACAGTTTTATTACATTTTTAATGTAGTTGAATACCTCTAAAATGGGTTTCTTTTGTTTTTTCCTATTTTTTTTATTAACTCCTATTTTAAATACAACATCCGGTATATTATACATTTTGAATTCAGCTTAAAATTTTAGACAAAATCTGTCTCTTCAACTAACGCTCTATCTTGTACGGTTTCTGTAATTTGTAATATTTGAAAATTTTCGACAAATGCTTAAAAATTAAAAATGAAATTTTTGGCTAATTATAAGATCACTGTAAAAAGAAGTTGTGTGCGTGTATTACATCAGATTTTTATATTTTGATCCCCAGAATTTACAGTTCGTGCTGGTATCATTACTTTTGAGACAACCTGTATTTATTAATTTCATATAGATGTTCATTATTAACATGTGTGCTATCAAGTACCACTACAACAGATTGTTAAGGATTACTATTGTTAAATGTAGCGCCGGCAACTCAGTGAGCTTCCTCATTTCTTCATTAATAGTACAGTGACCAACAAAAGATTTACACCAGGGCCGGCGCTAGACTTTTTGCCGCTACAGGCAAGATTTTTCTACCGCCCTAGTGATAAAAGACAAAAAAATGAATTGTTTTTGTATGTAGTTCTATAAAAAATAAATAATACGAGTACAATAAGTACAAAGATTTATTAATTATTTGTTTGTAAATATAATATTAAAAAAAGTCACATTAGTAATAAAAATTACCACAAACAATAATAAAAATTAAATGAAACAATAATAATCACAACAATTATACGTATAGCACTTCTTTTTCTTGTTTTTATGTTTGTGAAATCTCGAAGTATATCTTCTTTGTCTACTGCTCTAGACATATCATTTTCAATGGACAAAATAGATAGCCCATATAGTCGGTTTTAAGTCATTGATGACCTAAGGTAATTTTTTATCAACTTAAGACGTGAAGAACTCCTTTTTCCGCTAGCAACACTAACTGGTATTGTTAATTATATTTTTAAAGAAAATTATAAATTTGGATAAATTGGTATTAATTCATTACGTAATATATATTTCAAAACATCGTTCGGGTCATCTGATGGTTTCAGCAAATTTGAAATGAATATTAATTCTTCTGACAGTTGAATACCATCAATGTCTTTTTTTATTATTATCCTTCACGCTCAGTATAATTTCTAAATCCTTGCAATACTTTAAAATATCTTCTTTCTTCCATGTAGTTAATTTTGAAGTGTAATGTAAGAAGCCAAATGTATTTTTATAATTTGATAGCTGTTGAAAATGTTCCTCTATTGAGTGTATAGCAACGTCTAACAAATTAATATAAACTTCAATTTTAATTTTTTCCTTTAAATCTTCCATTGGGCCATCATTCGCTTCGTATTCAAATTGCGTTTTCGTTTTTAATTCGTACTTCCTCGAGCAGTAATAAAAAGGTTCTGGAACTCTTCGTCAGTTTTGAGCTTTTTCAAATAATTAAGAACGGACTAAATTGTCAGGGCCGTAACTACGTACAGGCCGAGTAGGCACCCGCCTACAGGAGCAAACGGCAAGGGGCGCCAAAATGGTACTGAAAAAAATCTTTCGTACTAATAAAAAATAAATAAGCCAATTTTGCAAATAAATTAATAAATATTAACGATTTAAGTTCAAATAATGCTAATTACAGATATAATAATACGAATTAGGAAGTAAATATTATATGTCTACCAGACTTATTTTATAGTTCTTACCAATATCAATCAAAACATTAGAATTATTAGCTTGTTAGCCTACCGCATAGATGGCCTTATTCTAATTATAAAAATGTTTCCATTTTTAAAACAATGTAATACAGCAGTGGCGGCAAACTAACTTCAATTTTTAACAACTGTTGGAGCAGGTCCACTGATATTACATATACAGTGTGATTTTTTAAAAACTTAATTGCAGCAGGGTCTGGTTAGTCTGAATCAGTTGGCAATACTGAAATGTATTGTTGGTGACACTGTAAGTCTATGTCAAATTCGAGGTTATTTAGGAGACTGACTGACGCAAAACCTAACCTGCTAACTTCGAATTTGACATATACATACAATACATTTTAGTATTGCCAACTGATTCAGGTTATCCAGGGCCTGCTGCAATTGAGTTTTTTAAAAATCACTCGGTACATTCACTGCTTTGGGCTCATTGCTGATACATTTGTCCATTGCAACAATCAGCAGAATACGACAGAGGGATTTTGAGAGCTTACCTGTTTCACTACTATGGTATTTTTCGCTACAATCTCTTTCCCCGTAGAATTTCTTCAAATTAAATACTTCTGCGACCCTACCCGATGGTAGCTTTTATTAAAAAAAAAAGAATTATCGAAATTGGCCTGATACAAGGGTTATACTAAGAGCTGACAAAGAAAGTTTCGCGTTTTAAATATATTAAAAAAAAAGAATTATCGAAATTGGCCTGATACAAGGGTTATACTAAGAGCTGACAAAGAAAGTTTCGCGTTTTAAATATATTGATTTTTACAAAACATTGTGGCTGTGAATACAGAACCTTATTCTAAGTTCACATGTTACTACGGATAATAATATGTAATTATTCGTTTACATTGTATTGTTTTAACATATTGATATGTCTTTATTAGTTTTTGAACGCACCACATAGGTGGTCTTATTCTAATTAAAATACTTTTTGCATTTTTAAAATAAAAAAGTTACAAAAGAAAATGTTTTCAACGTCTTTAATACAGAAAGCGCCCTGGAAGAAAAACAACTTTTGCTAGATCGAATTATGGTCTTCAAAATTATCTATAAAATAAGTAAAAATACCTTAACGCTGCTAATAATACAGAAACACTTAGTAAAGCGAATTACATGAATTTGGAAATTTAAAAAAACGTTGCAGCCAGTGGGATTTGAACCCATGTTCACTGATAAATGCATATGCTTATCGTTGCGCTATAAATGACGCAGTGGCGTTTGGATTTTGGGTACTCCATATGTTTATATATAGGGATTTGCAAAATGTTCTGCTGACTACATAATAATATGTACTTTTTTAAAATTAGAATTGTGTTTTCTAATCTTGTTTTCTGTTCTCATTTTATTTGGATTGTATTTTTCTTATTTTAACATTGAGTTGTTTATTTTTAAAATGTTTCAATAAAAAATGTTGGATTTATTTTTGAATACCTACCTGTTTGTTTGAATACATTACATCATATATCCGGAGATAAATGCAGAAGTCATACAGTAGCATTAGTATTTTTTGTCACATATATCGTTTTTGTACTGAGGGGCGCAAAAATCTTGGCTTGCCTACAGTAAACGTTTGCTTAGTTATGGCCCTGTCAATTGTTTCTACTGCGGCAACAATAGAAAGTGTTGGATCCTGGATTAGAAGATTCACTTTATTAACTTCTAATAACACATTATACCCAAGTACTGCTGTGCAAATAAATTGATATTTTTTAAATTTTTGTGCCAAATTTTTTGCGTCATTCTTCGTTCAAAAATATTTTCCCCTCATTTTTATTTTAAACATTTTTCGCAATAATATCAATGTCCCCCCCCCCTCGAAATCAAACTCACCCCAGTTTACGGTAATATTGAAAAAACCGATTATTAGAGTTTACTAGGAAAGATTCATTCAACGATTTTTCGATTTTTTAATTTTCAAGTTTGTATGTAAATATTAAAACGGCGAGGGCCGCCTCCGGCCGAACTCGTAAATGTGCCGCTACAGGCGGCCGCCTGCTCTGCCTGTGCGTAACGCCGGCACTGATTTACACCATACAAGACGCGTTGTAATTAGTATTACTATTATTTTAAGTATAAGTTTGGGCATGATAGATAAATGACGGCATTTATACACTTTGAATTATTCCGTTTAATTCCTATCAGCCTATTGGTGATAGTTGCAGTATCATAAAGTGGTACTACATAGCGGGGTATCTAAGATGGATATCTGAAGAACCACATGTTTGCCATCCAGTACCATGCACTGCTGTCTTCTAGATAAATAGTATTTCATTAGATATCTAGCACTTTCAGTAAAACCAACATAATGTACAATAGCATACAATATTTTAGGACAATGCAAAGTATGTATATAAATTCTAGTTTTAAAGTTAAATATTTTTAAATTACTTTATATAGATTTAATTAAGAACGCCATTAGTGGTAATGACGTTAATTTAGGTAAGAACTAACTTTCGTATAATGTTAATCCCATTAGGAAAAATAAAGGGTTAAAATAGTGCAAACTGCACATCTTGTTTTTTAGGGAAGCCTCGGGAACCCGACGAACATACAGGGTTTTGTTCCAGTCTCCAGAGCGGGTGATAAATGTGTTTTTAATTGTCTTTGGATGTTAGCGCGGCCTCGCCATTTTGTGCCGCTTTTCTAACGATTTACACCTCGTCTAGCTTATCGTAACATGTGGCGTCGTAAAAAAGCGGATTATATTAGGAAAAAATTCTGTTCGATTCCTAACTTTCTCGGTATGGATGGATGGCGCACTTGCTCTTAGATTACATAAAGGGTAGAACAGGCGAGCGTGGGAACGGGAAAGAGGAACCGGAATTAAGCGTTAACGTAAACAGCGGCCCGTCATTAGGCAACTTGTCCATTAGCATGATGCTGATGATCCGGGATAATTCTGCATCCCCTTGGACCTATCGCACCGGAACTAGCAGAGATTTCCTTGTTCCGGCCAGTCCTAATTATTTTACAGCCGATTGTTCCAGATTCTAACACGAACGGGCTTTAAGATCTAATTATTATTGGTGCCTACCTGTACCCATAATATATGCAATATGGTCTAAGTTAGTATATTAATAAGCAATAGGAATATATGCCTGGAAACATTTTTTTCCGAAAAATTATAAATCTGCTAATTTCACAACCTTCTAGCTTAGTAAAAACCCAGTTAGGATGTAAAAATATGTATAAAAGTAACTTGCTTTGTGAAATGTGCCTTTTCCATATAATAAAAGAAATGAACAGCATTTCAGTACACTTGCTTTTTCATCCAACAATACTCGAAGAATGCAGACTGATTTGAAAATAAATAGTCTCATAAAAAATGCGACTGCCAGAAATACAGGGATTCATTCATATTCAGAGCAAGGCTCGAGGAAAACTGACAACAACGTTGAAAAAATTATAAGCAGTTGATGTGCCGGAAAAATAGAGAGCAATTTGTAAATATGCAATTTCCACGCATCTCAGGCAGCCAAAGAACACAGCCGATGTGGAAGTAACTAATTCAGTTTCTTATTACAAAATACGTGCCTACAGGTCTTCCTGAGATTTCTTCATTTCAGGCCTAAGCTGGGGGTTTAACGAAAACAATGAGAAAACAGCAAAACCTCAAAACGCGGTTTCTAAATTTCATCAAGCAAGTTTTATATTTGTCGGAGCCGGAATAAGGTGGTGGATAATTTCGTCTCCTAATTACAGTTCAGACGTTAAAAGAAGCTTTTGCGCAAATTACGTCAAGTATTATATTACCAAAAACGAAGTTTTATTTAATATTTGTTAAAAATTTGGTTTGTATGATAATGCAATTACTGCTTTCAACGTTATTATGCAATTTCGTTGAAGTATAAATAAATAATTAACGATTTTCACGTTTAAATCTACAGTGTGTCCGCGGATTGAGTTAACATAAGGTGTAAATGACAACAAATTTTCGAGTTAGATGTTACTATTCTAGGAATCGCTTCTGCTGGTTCACAAAACAAAATTTTGAGAAAATCAATCAAATTAATTAATATACTGTGTGGTTCTGGAATCGATTTTAAAAAAATGGCCAAGAGTAAACTACCTTTATTAGAAGAGATAACAAAAAAGAATATTAAGTAAAGTTGTTTAGAATTAAGAGTGATGGTAGACTCTCAATTTTCAGATAAATCGGCCTATTATGATGGTTTAAATTTTTTTGGATTTTTTATACCAACATATCGTAGCTGTAGGAGGCACTTCAATATTTTTTTAACATATTAGTTCATCAACCACTTAGAGTGCCTTCTGCAGCCATTATAAAAAGTATGTATAAAAAAATATTTTATAAAGTCAAAGTAGGCCGATTTGTCTGAAAATTGAGAGTCTACCATCACTCTTAATTTTAAACAGCTTTTCTTAATATTTTTTGTTGTTATCTGTTCTAATAAAGGTAGTTTACTCATGACCATTTTTTAAAAATCAATTCTAAAAACACCCTGTATAATAATTAATTTCATACATTTTCTCAAAATCTTGGTTTGGAACATGCAGGAGCGATTCCTAAAATATTAACATTTAACTCGATTTTTTTTATTATTTACACCTTATGTGAACTTAATCCATGGACACACTGTATACAAATATTTCCTAAATTTATTAAAATGTCATTTAAAAATATACAAAGCGTAAAATTTTCAGTCATTATTATTATGTTCTAACCCATGGAATACCTCATTTGGCAAACTTTTTATTTACTTAAATACAGTATGTTTCACTTTTTACCTTCACACTTCTATATCTTTCTAAGTTATGTTCTGATCGATTTATTATTTTGAAAAATTCTTTTGAAGGTGACCATTCCTATAACATTTAAATAATTTTACTGCAAAACAGTAGCCTAATGTGATTCAAAATAGACGGGAAAAATTAACAACTTATAGTAGTTCTAATTGTAATGAAAAAAATTGTACAGAATCGCATATAGTATAAATCAAATTATTAGTTTTTCTTTGACTAAATTCAGCTTTTTCGAATAAAATATGTATTTTGAGTAATTTGCATATTATGAACAAATACTTTTAATACATTTTTTTCGATAAAAGTGGCCCTACTATGTTTTTTAAATCTTGGATATATATTTTTGCGCCCACTGGGATATCGGTTTGCACCAACATTATTTTAAAAATATGTTAAGGGCTTTTCTCAGAACTTCTCTCGTAAGTGGACGTTTTGACACGAAACAATTTTAAAAATAAAAGAAAACTAGGGGTAAAATATCTTAACGTTCTTAATAATACTGAAATAATAGTAAGAGAATACACTTGGTAATACGAATTACATCAATTTTAAATAAAAACAATATTACCCGCGGTGGGTTTCGAATCTCAACGTCCGACCATTCTTGTCAAAAGTAAAGCCTGTGCTATGTGAAAAATTATTACTTTTATTTATTTCTCAGTTGAAGCTAAAATAAATATAGTTTTATTTTTTTAAGCTACTCACCCTGTATGTATTGGGTCTAAAATATTCCCTTCTGCGTCAAGGGTAAAAACTTGAGCTATGTGCAAAATATTACTTTTAGTTAAGTAATAGTTCTCGAGTTAAAGCAGAAATATGCAAATTCTATTATTTTAAGAATCTCACACTGTATATGTTTTACCGAAATTTTCTCGTCTTTATGCTACAAGAGCATACAATCCGCATGCAAAATATGATTTTTGAGTTGTGCCGTTAACAGATAGACAGACAGATCAACAGACAGACGAAATTGAAAATATCTGTTTTCGTGATCTAGGAACCCTGAAACGTGAAGATTTGAAGAAATCTCGGAAAGTGTTTTGTTTGCCAATATAACACTTCATTCTTCTTTTAGTCAAGGGAAGTAAGAATGTAAATAAAATGCTTTCAGAAACTAGTATGTTTTCACAAACTTTGAAATCTATAAGAAAATAAACTAAGATGCGGGGCGTGAAGGTACGAAGTAAAACACACTGTACGTTTAATACGACGTCTCTCATTAAATAGTAAATTTATGAATTAGAACAGATGTATGATTTAACATAATTTGTTTACTAGTATTCTTAATATGCAGTGCGTTTATTTATTTTAGAATTTGAATTGCTCATTTATTGGACACTATATTATAACTGTAAAGTGGTAAAGGACATAACCTAAATAAAAATGTTTTGCTAAAGGAATTTCTTATAAAAATTCTTTAAAGATCCTACTTGCATGAGTTAAGTTGCGTATATGATACAGATAAAAATTTTGAAAAATCAATAAAGACTTTCTAATTTAAATACGAAACCTTGCATTGAATTGAAATTCTCTGTCCCATAGCTTATGCTAACTTCATTAATTCTATTGTTTAAAAAGATTGCCAATTTGAAGATTTGCAAAAACCACATGTTTAAAATGTTTAGCAACTTAAATACACGTTTACTGTACCTATAATTAGTAATTTGAGAACATTCGATACTCTATTGAAAAATGCACACTTGCATATCGCTGCAGTTCAGTATGTAGCTTTTAGTTTTTAAAACTACACAGCTGCACCTCTATGAATTCTTATCCCGGTTGTGCAAAGTCTTTCAATTGAGGAGAGCATTCAACTAGGTTCTATACACGGGATGTATAATTGAAAGAACACTAGAAAAGCACGTTCGCCGATATGCAATTATAAATGAAAACCAAACAGGTTTTATGAATACACCGGGTTGTCACATCAATACCACAATTATCGAAAGTATCCTTAAAAAGGTTAAAACGCATAAAGAAGATGTTACCATTATTTTTTTGGATACCTATTGAAAAAGCATACGATTCAGTAGGACATGAGCACCTTAGAAATGTAATTATTCCTCTGAACTTCCATCTCATTTGCAAAATTTACTTGTAAAATTGCAAGTTGATAATGAATGATTTATCCAAACTAGTTTTGATAGGTCTAAACGTTTTAATATTAAGAAGGGTGTTATTCAAGGCGCTCCTTTATCTCCCCTATTATTTAACATGTCTATTAACCACATTTTTGATGAGCTTTCTGAACCGAATGTAGCTATGAAATACGGTTTTACGTTGATAGAAGACATCAAACCTTTAACGGTTTTGGGATTTGCTGACGATACCGTGATAATTGGTAAAAACAAGTCTGCTGCTATAGATCTTTTACACATTGTTGAAGATAAATTCGGAGAGATTGGGTTGAACATTAATATAGCAAAATCTTCAGCAATTTTCATTGAAAAAGGCGACGTGAAAGAAGATTTTATAACATCTGCATTCAATGGAACTTCTTCATCTATTGGAAGTAATGACACGATTAAATACCTAGGTGTAACATTTGCTGATTCTTTGGTTTTCGATAGAAATACGGTAATTAAAAAGCTGGCAAATCGTTTAGAGATTCTAACTAAATCTCCATTATTAAACGGTGATCAAAAAACTGCATATTTGAAATCAATATATTTCCCCCCCTTAACTTATCAGTTTCAGACTACGCCTTTAAAGAAAATCCCAATATGTTATCTAGAAGATCTAGATAAAATTATAAGAAGTTGTGTTCGGGAAATTTTAGAATTACCAGGTGATTCGCCAAATGGCTTTCTGTATAGTAGTAAATCAGTGAAGGGTTTAGAAATTTTTAATTCTTCATGGAAATTATTTATACAACAACATAATAAATTTTCACTTCTACAAAAATCACAATGTCCCGAAATTGTTATTAATTTTGAAGAAGCAAAAAAGTATTGTCTTGACTCATTAAAAGTCACAGAGGCAGATTTTAGAAATATTAGACCAGGAAAAATTTGTAGTAAACTTATCCGATCAACCTTGAGAGACAAGGCATATAAAGAAGGGTGCGGTCACATTCAAAAAGGAAGAGGGGTTCTTTTGTTTAAAGAAGTTAAACATGCAAATCAATGGGTTTATAAAAAACAAGGCCTTACAATATCTGAATGGAGAGATTGCCTTAAGATGCAATGTAATGTCGCGCCTGTTCGTAGTGTTCCTGGACGCAGTACCCACACAACCCGCTGCAGACATTGTGGCGAGTTTGAAACTCTTGATCATGTGTTGGGATATTGTAGCTTTAGTGAACTACTGAGAATTAAAAGACACAATGATGTCAGGCACATTATTGCAAATGCATTGAGGTCCAAAGGTTTTGAAGTACATGAAGAAGTAGTTGGAGTCTCGGATAAAGACAGTATCAGAAGAATTGATATTATGGCTATCAATACAACTACACGTGAAGCTTATATAATAGATCCCACGATTCGTTTTGAGAATAACGAGAAACAGGCCGAAGAAGTACATCGTGAAAAAACCGAAATTTATGAACCGACAATTAATTACTACAAGGATAAATTTAACGTCAATAGCATAACCATCATCGGGCTTCTTTTCGGTGCACGGGGAACATTGGTTAAATTTTATGTTGAATTTAGAAAAACATTTAGTCTACCTAAATCTTTGGATTTTGATATTACTATGAAAATTTTAAGAGGATCTGTAGCCATTTTGAGAAACCATTTATATGGACAATCAAAATTAAATGTTTAGTCATTACAGTTTTAAATTAATGAAACCATTACTTAAATTTATGTTAATGTTAATGCTTTTTATGTAATATGCTGTGTCTTTTGCCAAGCTAGATTGCTAGCCAGTTGTACAATAAAGTTCTATATATATATCCCTACAGAATTTCTAAAGCAAATGGAACTACTACCTGGAATGAACATCTACACACATTAATTAATCTAATATGGAAAGTGTAAATAAACCACAATAATACTTACCAATACATAAAAAGCGAGGTAACATAAAATGTTAAAATTATAGGGGCATATCTTTAATAAATGTAACTTACAAAGTATTGTCAAACATAATAATTAGCTGAATCACTCGTTTTAGAAAGGAAATTATAGGCGACCACCTGCGTTTTTCAAGAAACCGATCGGTAACAGATGAACTATTAATCATAAGACAGTCGATAGAGAAGAGCTGAGAATACAAACGCCATGGCAGAATTAGGTGTAACAAGTAAATTAATACGGCTAACAACATTTATGTTGGGGAATCACCACGTGGATAATACTGTCTTAGATACGTTTAATATAAAATACTGGAAGAAGCATTAAGAAACACAAAAATATCTAATACTTGCATACGTAGATGTTATAGAGTAAAACACAATAAAGGCAAAGGAGACATTTGTGAAGATGGAAAAAGAAAGAGGAAAAGTGGAATTAATGATTAATAAAAACAAGACAAAATACATGTATGTGCAACGAAAAAAAATAATATAGTGAACAGAGATTTTAAATACCTGGGAACCAGTATCACAGTAGACAATAATATTTCCAAAGAATTTAAAGGAAGAATACAAAATGCAAATAGCTGTTACTATGCACTACAAAGTGCATTTTTCAAGTGATAATTGCAAATCTGTAGTTGCAAATCTTCCCGAAATATACATTTTTTATAGTACTCGTATATATAATTTTTAGGTTGGGCCAGAAGGTTTAATTTCAAAATTGTACCGCCCAATAATACTTCTAATAGTCTTTTCAGGTACCTAAAACAGTACAAAGCCCAAAATTAAACCAACAGTTAGATTTTATGCATAAATACTTATATCCCTAATGTCACTACGCCTGGCAAAGATTTCCGTTTCGCTGAGGTCTGGTCAGTCGGCTTTATAATGCCTGTAGGCCTTTGTAATTTGTAATTTTGTGTCAGGTTTAACAACTTTCAGCATATTTGCTTTAGTATACAGTGTGGTCCATTAAGTGTGCAACAAATGGGTCATTTCTTTATTAGTTGTACAACCGAAATTTAAATACTGCTAAAAGTTAGTGCATATTCGATAACCATATCAGATGCATTTATTATAGCTCAAAGTCAAACAGCATACAGGGCAGAACAAAAAATATGAAATTCGTTCAAGAATAAAGTTACCTTATTTAAAAAGATATGGAAAAATTTTATTGAGAAAAATTGTTTAAAATCAAAAGTTATGCTCAAATACAAAATCACGGCCTTTGGAAAATTTTGTATTAGCCCCGTATGATACATATTTTTATTATTCTGATTGTATATGTATTTAAAGTAGCCACAACCACATCACTTTTAAATAACTTTTATCAACTTGAAGCGTTTTTGTAAAATGTGCTTGTATTTATATTTTTTTGGGTAACCGTCCACTTCATGTTTGTTGCAACGATATTTAACAGAACTTTAGAATTTCGCAAACATTCTTTTAATCAGGCAAATGCTTTACTAATAATAATTTACATATGAAAAAATTCTCAATTAAAGCCTACACTTTTATTTCAAATTCTTATGAAAATGTTTCATGTAGAACAGATATTAATAAAACATACCAAAACTATCGCGGATAGCTATGAAAAAATTTTTTTATATCTGATATGGTTATCGAACATGCACTAACTTTTGGCGGTATTTAAATTTCGGTTGTACAATTAATAAAAAAATTCCCATTTGTTGCACACTTAATGGACCACACTGTAAATTACAATTTGTTGACAGATAGGTATTAATGACGCCGATGTCTATAAATATTATACCTAGTGACAAACAAAGTATGAAAGCACTGGCAACATTGCACGGTTAACCTCAAAATATCGAATTAGACAATTTCGTGAGCCTCCTATACTTAACAGATGATTTTGACAGTGTCAGACCGGTGTATAGTCAAATATTTTATTTTTAGTATACTTTTCATACATGACTATAGTAAGCCTTGCCAACTATTTACTTTAATCAGAGAAATCAAACATTCTATAAATGTAATGAATTGAAATGACTTTCTCCAAAATTATTGTTGGTTAGTATTTAAACAAGCAGCAAAATCAAAAAGCACAGTCAGCCTTTCCAGCTAAATTTAGCGCTCGGAAACGATTCCCTCTGTTAATATAGCAAATACCATCTATATTATCTAAAAACCTGTCAAGCCACGAGTCACCACTGTGTAGTAGCCGAATGTCCGGAGGAGTCAAACTGGAAGTTATCAATAGCGAGACCCGGAAATTGGGTGAGCGAATTTAGGAGTGAGCAAATATCTTGGTATCGTTAGTTTTACGTTTGTTCGATTTCTGTTTGTGCTTCAAGTTGATATCTTTTATTAGCGAAGCTTAAGTTCCAGGAACTTAGTTAAATTATCAAGGAGCATTCGTTCCCATTGACGTGCAGTACGTTGAAACTAATTAGCAATTAGCTGCTGTGTTTTGGATTTCCTCCTATGAAAGGTTTAATTAGGCTCTTCTGAGTTCTGCAAAGCTTTTTTAAATCAGATTGATGAAGTGGAATTAAGAAGCGAGGGAGTTTTTATTTTATTTTAGATGAACGTAGTTTTGTGCTAGAGCTCGGACATGGCTGTCAACGAAGTAGATTAACTACTTTATTATTCGGCATCGATCGTTTCGATTCATTAACTCTATTTGTGACGGGATATTCTTCACTTAAATCCACTACGGTTGCTTACATCATTTCCGCCTGTTTTTCGCTAGATATTTTTGTTACAGCTTGCATCTTTCTTGCGGCGACTTACAGTAAATTTTGTGTTTAGCGCTAACTCTTAATAATTATACAATATCCCATCACAGATGAAGAAGTACTATAAACTATAAGAGCCTCGAGCTATTAGAAGTTAGAAATTAATTTCCAGTTTGCTAGTTTGCTTAGTTCGCAGCCTAAAGCTGTTATAGGTCCATGCATAACAGCGGATCCTAAAATGAAAAACTACGCATATTAAGTATTTCGGTTGAGTTATAGTTTGATGAAGCTCGGAAATATAGGGAATATTTATGTATATGGCCCGGCATTGCGTGGAGAAAATTCATAAATCTGTCAAGGGTAAATAGAATGGATTCCATTTAATAAAATGGTATAAACCAATTACTTAGAGTAGTTTTTTCGCTAAGCTTCTTTATAAGCCAATATGTGTATATCTAGAGTAGCGCCAATCTTTTAAATTTCTTGAAATGTGCCAGCAACGATCGCCTGTACGCAATTTATAAAATTATGGTTTCTTTTTTAGGGAAATGAGGTTGTACGTTAATATTTTATTGAACATATTCCTAACTGAACAATTTGAGATCACAAATAAGTATAATCTATGCACCCCACCCAAATACTTGACGTTAGGAGCTTAGCATCCGCTAATATAGAATCGGATCACCACTCAGTGCTCGGAAAATTACGATTTAGTATTAAACTCATAAAACAAATACCTCCCAATTATATTGAAAAATTTAACATAGAGTCGATAGCAGATCGAAGCACACGAATTCTGTACCAAGCGAGAATAACTGAAAAAATAAATAAGAATCCAATAAACACAGTAGAAGCCATAGAAGAAAGCTGACAAAAACTATTAAAAAATATAAAGAATGCAGAGAAGGAAGTTGTCGGAAGCCGAAAAATAAAAGTAAATGCTCCTACAAAAGCATACAAACCGTGGTTCACATTACAAGTAAAATCCCTAGCATTGGAAAAACGCAAGGCTTATTTGAGCTACCGCAGTATGATAAGTATAAGGAAATAAAAAATGCTGTAAATAGTAGAATAATAGAAATAAAACAAGAGTATTGGAGAAAGTTTACAAGCGATATAGGACACGATCTGTATGGAGGCCAAAAGAAAATATGGAAGAGGTTGAGAGGAAGAGAAAAGCCTATAAATGAATATGTACAAGCACTATAACGAAGAGCGCATGGGAAAATTACTTCAAGGAACTGTATAAAAATGAAGAAACAACTACCGAAGACGTAGAAACTACAGTGGATAACCAACAAGAAAAACAACAAATAATATCTATAGATGACGTGAGGAATGCCATAGTAAAGCTAAAGAATCGGAAAACTGCAGGTGAAGATGAAATTCGCAACGAATTATTAAAATACGGTGGTCAAACACTAATTACGGAAATACATAAACTGTTCGAAAAAATCTGTAATACATAGAGAATACCTAAAGATTGGAATAAAAGCATAACTGTGCCCATTTTTAAAAAGGGCAATAAGGTGGAACCATCAAACTATTGAGGCATAACACTACTTAACTCTATAATGAAACTGTTTACAGGCATAAAAGCAGAACATATAAACATAAATGAGGAACAATAGGGGTTCAGAAAAAATAGGTCTACAACAGATGCTGTGTTTATAATTAGACAAATTGCTGAAAAAGCAATAGAGTAGAACAAAGTGGTATCTGCCTGCTTTATAGACCTGACGAAAGCGTTCGACAAAGTCAAACTACAAGACGCCGAAAGAATGCTGCAAGAAAAAGGAGTAAATGACAAGATAATACAGATCAATCATAAGCTAAACACTAACAATACAACAACAAAAAATATGTAACTAGCTTTACCCAGAACATCCCTCGTCGAAATTGTGACACTAAATAATTTTAAAAATCAAATTAAGTTAGGAGTAAAAATATCTTCACGTTTCTAATCAATTAAATAAATTTTCAAATAATAAAAACGTTACCGTCAGGTGAAACTGTCGATTAAGAGCTAAAGAAACATAATTAATACAAGAATTGCAAACAGAAAAACGCTATCGTACCTGATTATAGCCAACCCTTGGAAATAAAATTCTGGTAAAAATTAGTTGAGCGCACGTACTCTTGACTTAATTAAAGATCAAACCTCGACCGCGCGAAACGCGTCGGCCGAGGCCAGAAGAACAAGTGCCCGGCCAAGACGTTCGCTTCAAAATGCAAGTTCGCATTCCTACGGCCAGCGATAACAGATAAGGCGGGTCAAAAGTGCACCGTGCTAACGACAGCAATTCAATACACAATTTACAATTGATTATTATGCGAAGACAATATACAGGCTAGTCCTGAAGTAATTGGTAAATGGCGAAACAATTAGGCGGAGCCAAAAAGTTGTTTCAACGTCGCCCTAATCGACGAATCGGAAAATAACCTACAAAGACAGTTACACAGGTTTAAAATAACTGCAGAAATGCCTCACAGTTGCCAGAGAATCCACCAGATGTAAGTTATTAATAGACAACCAACATGTAGAACAAGTGATGTGCTTCAACTACCTGGGAGTAGCGATGTCAAGTTCGGGAAATTGAAAAGCGAAAGTACAAAATCAAATAAACAAATCAAACCAAATATCAGGATACCTACGAGACGTCATGTGAAGGAATAGGGATATGACAATACAAAGTAAAGCACGTAAGTGCATTTATAAAACATGTATTAGACCTATTCTTACATATACAGCAGAGACCCGACCCGATACAACAAAGACAAAGACAGCATTACGAACGAGCGAAATGAAAACTCTACGAACAATATGTGGAAAAACACCACTGGACAGGATACGAAATGAAAACATAAGAACAAAGTGCGAAACAGAAGATATAGTCAGATGGACCAGGAAAAGGGGCAGAATGTGGAATGAACACAAATAGAATGACTGAAGACCGAATAGTCAAAATTGCACGAAATGGAAGACCGGAGACTAGAAGACCACCAGGCAGGCCACCAAAACGTTGGCGGGGTAGTTGGCAATCAATATCGCAGGATAATGGTCAACAGTAAAGAAGAAGATACCAGAAGAAATAGGCCTTAGACCTAAAAGCAAGACGGAGACGAAGAAGAAGAAATAAGTAAAATATTCTAGCTATACGGTAACTAATAATAATTGTCATTGGGGCTTCCCACTGCTCATATTTGTAATCTGTAGTTAACATGTAGTGCAGAGAAATTAGACAAAATAAAGGCAAAATTTCGGAAAAAATTCCGGAAAGCCGGATTTTGGTATAAGCATTAATATAGTGGTTCTAAACAAAATATCAAAAGTACCCATCGATCCGAGTGCTGCTAAAAATTTTACGCAGGATCAAAGGTCACCAAAAACGGTGTTTCGTAAATATCTCGTTAACAGTCACTTTCACAGAAAGAATATTAATTATAAAATGTGTAGCTTACGAAATTTCTTACAAAAAATCTGGTGTGATACACGCACACAACTTTATTTTACAATGATCTTATAATTAGCCAAAAATTTGATTTTACATTTTTAAGCATTTGTCAAAGGTTTTTGCTTTTCCAGGTATCAACAAGGGTTCGTGCAATCAATATTACTAATAAGTCTACATCTTCACCTACAACAGTACTTTTTCTTCTATCGGATTCTTCGATTTACCGTGACATTAGCAGCTTGTTTGCATTTCCAAGGAATTTTTCTTGACTCGTTGGTACAATCATGAATCTATCAAAGAGAATATAAGAGAATGAAGAAAGTTTTGCACATCGACAACGTTGATCTGCAGCATATTTTTTTGATTATCATTGTTTTAACCATCGTATACAATAATGACATGACCATAATGTCTATGTACATAATGGACATATGTATAAAAAATTGTATCAAATGTTTCTTCTTTATCCCACATAATACGGTGTAATACTCAATGATATATTGTAATAGTACCCTCGCTTAGAATGAGGTGTTTAATAAAATATAAAATTCATATTTAGGGCAAGGGATACTACACCCTATGAAATGAAAGTTTTAATTAAGAACTTGCCTTTCAAACTCAGGGCAAATTAAAAGAATGAAATAATAGTTACCAAAAATAAATGGTTTATTGATCTTTTCTTATTTTATTTATTAAACTTTGTATGACAAATAATTCGTTGTATGACAATTACTTTCCGATATTAGGGCAAATCTACTGTTCCTAACTGACAATTAAATAACCTCTAAATTTAGTGCAGTAAACAAGATGATCCGTCAGTGCAAAAATAGCTTAAAATTGAAGGGCAAGAATTCATCAGGTAAATACGATTAATACTGTGACGTAGCAACGGCTAACCTCGTTTTGTTTCTAGTGTGACATAAACCCATGCGTCATTAGCTTTTGTTCAATTTCCTGCCAAACCTGCAATTACCGCCTCAATTCGCAATTTTTAGGGACGCCAGCTAATTTATTCGAAGCTAGATGAACCTGGGACTCTGGAAACACGTTGAAGTTATCGGCATAGGTCTATTCTTGACGCACTCCAGTTTCTACGAGGCTACTGCTCCTAGTTTTTATGGAATCCTACCTTTTTTTAAGAGGTGCTCCGCTGTTGATTGGCACACTGGAAGGATGCCACAGCAAATACTCGCTTGGAAATGGCTTGCTGGTTGTAATTCTTCTACCCAAGGATAGCTGTAGGCTTCTTCTCCAGGGTCTAGGACGGTTCTTCGCCGCCAGTTCATCGCTGCCGTTTGTACGCCAGTACGTTCCTATGCCAGCCGATTCTACACTAACCGTTTCTATGCCACATTGACTGAAAAACATTATTTCAATTTATTATTATTACATTATTTATATTAACGAAATAATAACTTAAAATAAAAATACTATTAAAAGTGCATTTTTATATTTACACTAAAGGCACACAATAACTTAAAATACTAATACAATTTAAAAAAAATATATTACCTACAGTTAAACAGAAAAAATAATTAAATCGATACATAATTGTGTGCTAGGCACGTAAATAGTCCAAAGGTAGGGAATCTTGTCACAATCTAAACACAATTCTTCTAATACGCTCATCGTATTGTAAAACGTTGTAGTAGACTACTAAGATAGACAGTAGGATTATTAAGTAATAATAAGGGATTCACATTTTCTATTAACGTGGTACCTAATCACCAAAAATATTTTATGAAATGTTTATGGTACATAATAATAATAGATCTGACGTAGAAACGGCCGGCGTAAAAACGGTCGGTAGAGAACCGGCCGGCGTAGAAACGGCGGCGATGAACTGGCGGCAAAGAATCGGCGGTATAGAAACGTCCCATTTCCTCCTCTCCATTTAGCACAAAAATGTCTGCCATCCGATGTCTGGAACTACCCTAAAATCTTTACCGACGTAGGCTCGTACACAATGACGCACCAGGTGGAAACTTGCTGGCCTAATTGCACTATCTTGGAAGCTCCTACACTTGGAAAAATTACACCCACAGAAGCCAAACAACTTGGTGAATAACTTTAACACGAAATTGTCTTCACAAAAGACTTTTTAATCACAATTTAATACAGTAAATATGGAGCTCAATTTACACCCAACATGAAAAATTTAAGCTTGTTTGATTAATTTTGACAATTGACTGTCTCGTAGCTAAGCAACTAGGTTTACAATTGTTTAAAAGAAATTAGGTTTGATTACATGTTTGAAAAGGAAAGAAAAAGAGTGGAGCAGCGAGAAAAAACGGTTAAAATGTAGAATAGAAAAACTGGAAGACAAGTTGGAAATGATGGAAAAAGACAAAAAGAGATGCAACATAGTGATCAAAGGAGTAAAATTCAACGAGCAAAATAAAGAACAAGCGGCCAAGCACTTTCTAAGTGAGAAGCTGGAAGTAGATGAGGAAATAAACAGAGTGATACCGCTTGAAAAGAAATCAGGGATATCAATAAACATATTAGAAATGAAAACTAGACCGGGAAACAACAGATAATGAGTAACAAAAGTTAAAGGGAACAAAAATTTATATTGATAACGATATGACTTGGAGGGAGAGGAATGTACAGAGAGAAAGAAGAACGGAAAAAGGTAAATAGAGTTAAAGTGGGGTACAGAAAGATAGTCATAGGGGAAGATGAATACACTTGGAATGAAGGGGAAGAAGGAGTAGTGAAACAGCAAAAAAACTAACAAGACAAGAAGGCCAAACCACAAAAAAGACGAAAATAGCAAAGGACATGGACGACGATAATGGAAAAAGAAAAGAAAATCAAGTAAGATACGGAGAGGCGAGTGTAACACAGGAAAAGAACAAAGAAAAAGGCAAATATACAGGCAAGCAAAAGAAAAGTAAGAAAAGTGTACTAAAAATGGGAACATGGAACGTGAAGGGTATAACAGAAAAAGAAACGGAGTTCGTAGAAGAGATGGAAAAGCAGCAATTAGAATATTTAGGTATAACGGAAACGAAAAAGAAGGGGCAGGTTTTTATCAGAATAGCAAAAGGATACTGGTTTCTCTGGTCGGGAATCGAACAAACAAAAAGAGGAAGTAAAGGAGTGGGTCTGATAATAAAACCGAAAAAAATGGAAAATATAGTAAAGGAAAAATTCGTAAACGCAAAGTTGTTAACAGTAGGTGTAAAAATAGAGGCAACAACATGGACAATAATAGTAGCATACGGACCGACTGAGAACGCGGCGAAGGAAGAAAAGGATATATTCTGGGAGAATTTACAAAAAGAAATAGACGTAAGCGGATCAAATATCATCATAATGGGAGACCTAAACGGAGGGTAGGAAAAGACAACAAAGGCATAGAAAGACACCTAGGGATACAAGGAGAAATAACAAGAAACAACAACGGAAACAGAATAATCGAGTTATGTATTGAAAACGATTTAGTAATAACAAATTCGAAATTTCAACATAAAGAGGTCCACAAATACACACGAGAAGTTCGCTCAAGACTAGAGAAGTCAATCATAGATTACTTTCTTGTGGGAAAAGAAGGCAGCAAGCGAATAAAAGCCGTAATCGTGAAAAGTGAACCGGAAATTGGCAGCGACCATTACCTAGTAAGGATGGACATGAAAATAGCAAGAGAGGCACCAAAACAAAAAAGAAGAAAAATAATGAAGGAAAGTATTAGAAGTTATCGACTGAAAGAAGAAGAAATGAGAAAAGAGTATCAAGAAATAATACAAAGGAAGCTAAATAAAGAACCAAGGAGAAAAGACGTAGTGGAAGAATAGAGCTACTTAAAGCAAAGTATACTAGAGGCAGCAGTAGAAAGCTGCTTAGTAACAAAAGTAGTTAATAAGGATATAAAGAAAACAGCTTGGTGGACAGAGTAAATAAAAGGAAAAGTAAGACAAAAGAACAATATTTTGAAGATATACCTACAGACTAAGACCAGGCAAGACTACGAAAAGTACAAAAACAAAAGAAAGGGGGTAAAAGAAGTAGTAAACAGGGAAAAACAAGAAGAATGGGTGAAATTCGGAAACTAAGGAACAAATGAACTAGCACATTAAAAAACATTAGAGATAAACAAGGTGCAACATTTCAAGGGGGTGTTAGGAGACAACGGCGAAGAAGAAAAAAATGAAGGCAACAGCGAAAATGAACAAAACAGCACAACGTCGAACGACGATGGAGGCATCGAGTATATAACCAAAACGGAATTAGAGAAGGCAATACAAAAGATAAAACTAGTAAAGGCAGCAGGAATAGATGGGATAACACCGGAAATGATAAAATACATACGGGAGTCAGGAAGGAAAAGGATATTAAGCCTGATGAACAACATGATAAAAGCAAAGAGAACCCCAAAAGACTGGCAGACGGGTGTAATAATTCCACTGTATAAAAAAGGTAATATAAGAGAATGTGACAAAGGAATCACTTTACTAAGCATACTGAGAAAGATATGGGCGAGAATATGGGAAACCAAATTAAGAGAAAAACTAGAAAACATATTAGAAGACAGTCAATGTGGCTTTAGAAAGGGAAGAGGAGTACAGGATAACCTATTCGTACTACGGAAAATCAGCGAAAAGGCAATAAGAAAGGGGCAGGAAGTTCATCTATACTTTATGGACCTTAGTAAGGCTTTTGACCGAGTTAGAAGAAAAGACATATGGAAAACACCAAAAAATAGAGGTGCAAGCGCAACGGAGATAGAGATGGTCAAAACACTATATCATAAGAGGGAAAATGTAGTGAGAACCAGACACGAGGAATCGGAGGAGTTTGCCACAACGAGAGGATTAAAACAGAGTTGTGTACTAAGCACGTTTTTATTCACAGTAATTATGGATGAAGTAGTTAAGGATAGTAAGACAGGTAGTAGGAAAATGCAAATATCCGAATTAATATATGCAGACGACATGGTGATTTTAGCAGGAACAGAGAAAGAACTACAGGAAAACATAAACATATATATTAGGGAAATGCAAAAAGCAAACATGAAAATTAACATAGAAAAGACAAAGACGATGGTTATAGCATCAGAAGAAAGAAGGCGCAGCATTAGAATATATGGGAATGAAATAAAGCAAGTGTACAAATTCAAATACCTAGGGTCATATATCAGTAACAACGGAAAGATAGATGACGAAATAAATAAACGTGCAGCCGCTGTAGGAAGAACTTTCAACGCTTTAAAAAACACCTTTCTGAGAAAAGCGGAAATACCGAAAGAAACCAAAGTGGAAGTAGTGAAAAAAGTAGTGTACCCGGCTCTAGTGTACAGAAGTGAAGCGTCGGTGGTCACAGATAAACAACGAAGTAGGCTGACAAGCACAGAAATGAGATTCTGGAGAAAAATAGAAGGAAAAACAAGAGAAGACAGGATTAGGAACACAACGTACAGAGAGCAGTTGGGTGTAAAGGCAGTGAAAAAAGTGATACAAGAAAGACAATTAGCATGGCTAGGACACGTGTATAGAATGGAGGAAGACCGACTGGGGAAACAGACGTTTGAAGCAAGACCATGAGGAAAGAACAGAGTGGGAAGACCGAGGAGGACGTGGGCAGAAGAGGTGAGAAAGGCAGCGCAGCAGAGGGGATTAGAATGGAACACAGAGAGACAAAAGGCCCAAAATAGAAAAGAATGGAAAAAGTGGTGCAGAAAAACTCCAAACAACGAAGACTGACAACCAATCGACACCAAGCTTTACACCTTACCGTAGAAAGGCTCAGGATTATGTATGTATGTATGTACACGTTTGAACTTATGGACTACAGTTTTAATGTCATGTCTTTGCATTTTCTCTAAATTGTGCTTTTCTTGCGATAAATGTCACTACACTTTGCTCTGCTTTTTAATTTTTACTTTAGTTTATAATGATACACTTGAGTTCGTTTAGTATCTCAATAAATTGTCTTTCGACCGGTTGCCTTACATTTCCATTGCTCTATTGAAATTATTGCTTTGCTAGCACTGTTTCTCGTTTACCTTTCAGTTAACTTGCCGTTTGTTGGCTTATAAACTTTGGCCTTTCCGAACATTTATCATATCTGAAACTCTGGACGTAACCCTTTTGAAACCTGCGTTATCTTAGGCTAACTTTTATCCCCCAAATTATTAGTTACTGCTGCTCATATCAAGTGCACTTATTAATGTAAAATACTGATTATCTTGTAATAAATAATATCTTTAATTCTGTGCTCATGTTGACTTTATTCATTCTGTTACTTAGGTAATCAGAATTGCTGTGGGCAGTAAACCATTACAGTATGTAACATTTGTGGTATCTAATTCAATATTTACTGATTGAAAGCATTTATAAATAGAAGATTTTTTATTCTTACGCATTTCACTCTAATCGAAGAGTGATAATGGATATATAGTTAGTTTATAAAATTCCTGAAGTTGGTGTAAAATCTATTTGTAATACTTATTTGTTGAAATACTAATAAAGGATCAATAGCTACTTTTTCATTATGAGCTTTCATAGAGCTGGGCACTATTAAAAGAGAAAGTACTCGATGAGCACGTTTTAGTTTAATGCTATAACATTTTGACCAATCATGTTTGTAATGGAGACAAGATCAACTTCATAAGCATTGTGACAATTTATTTTATCATCTTGGACGACTCCACTTGATATTAACATTATCTTCGGAATTTCTGGAAAAGATTTTATGCTCCGACAAGAGTAGCAAGCAGATGTCCCTCAAGGTTTTACGACAAAGGGGGAAACTTTTTGGAGCACATTCCTTCTCCATCTAGACTACAGTGTACTATATATGTGTTTGTTTATATTTTTATGGGCTCTGAAACAATAAGGAAATGCTGGAATATTTCAAGTCGTAGTCCAATGAGATATACATGTCGTTGAAGAGTGCATAATATTCGTTACAACTCTGTAAATCGAATTTTCTCCAAAACAGTTACTCTTACGAATAAAAATCATTATGTCTTTTTTGTAAGAAATATCGTAAGCTACAAATTTGGTAATTAATATTTGTTCTGTAAAAGTAACCTTTAACGATATATTCACGAAACACCGTTTTTGGTGACCTTTGACCCCGCGTAAAATTTTAGCGGCACTCGGATCGATGGAGACTTTTGACATTTTGTTTGGAACCACAATATCAAGGTTTATAACAAAATCGACCGGAATTTTTCCGATGGGCAATGTGTAATTTTTCTGGATTAATGTAGGTAAATCATTTATACATCTTTATTTTATTGCCTGTTATATTGTAATAGTGCTTTTGTCATGAATTAAAAACTAAAATACAGGTTCGACATTGTAATTTATTCTTAAGTATTTAGCTAGCATCACAATATAGAAAATATAATAAAAAAATT
>OW679194.1:55809696-55927759 GCA_940337035.1 Agriotes lineatus | reverse complement strand
CCTTAATGTGGACTTAATGTTATGTTCTAAGCATATTATTACTGAGAATTTCGGAATTTAGTTCAATTTTAAAGGCAATTTTATGCACCTGCCTTTTTATTTTTTGTTTAAAAGGCAAATAGCTTAATCAAGCAGGTATAAGTAAAATTGTCTAAACTTATTTAAGTTTCTACGTTTGTGCAGTTTAAACATCGTATTCAATGTGTATTGAGTTTAAAATTGTGTAGATGCACATTAACTAATCCGTTTATGTGAGTGTAGCAGTATTATAGGCATAAATCAAGTTTTTTTGAAATTTGACATTCAATTTAAGTTAAGTAATGTCACATGAATTCTACGTTTGAAATTGTGTAACATAAAAGAATAAATTCTAAGAAAACCAATAAATCGTTGAGGTAAACTAATTAAAAAGCAACATTATATTATTAACATACATCATAATAATCACCAACAAAATAGGAAGCTGCTATTAATTTCACAATATTTTTGCAACAGTGAATAATTCATGATTCTTAATTTGGAATTGTGATCGAAATGATAAAAATGTACGTGGTAGAAAAGCCAAGAATAGCAATTACGTGGAGATAGTCAGCGGATAATATGACTAATAGAACTTTTATATAAATATTTGCAATATGAGTGAACGACTGTAGGGTAATTTCAACTACAAAGATGGAAGTGTTTAGAGTGAGAGTGGCAATATGTACAAGAGAAATGATAAATAGTTTATAACAATAATAACCAATGATCCCTAAACAAAATTCTTCCTCTAAAGTCTAAACCATCACAAGTAGTGGAAAGTATTAATAGTATTTTACCGGAATATCTAGCACAAACTAATACTTTTACAGAATTTTACGCCTTATTATACTGCGCTGCATTTGTATGTGCAAAGGAAATAGTGCAAAGGTAAATCCATTACAGGAAAAGAAATACGAGTCTAAAAGAACACCTAAATGGCAACTACAATTACAAAGTAAAATCGTCAAACTGTGAAAAAATGTCAGTCGTTTAACCATTTATATACGTGGGGAAAGAGGAAAAGAGCTGTTACGAGAAATAAAAAAATATTTACAATACTTATAAAATACATACAACACATGATGAAAGCAACATAAGTGTAGAAGAATTTTTAGATACGCTAAAGTAAAAACCAAAAGCATTGTCTAAAATACTTTCTATCGGTTTTATAAAGAACACGTTAGTGCTTATAACATTTTATTCATTAGTAAACAAATTTTGATATTTTTTTGTTTATTTTAAAAACGAATTAAAGTCAACCTCAGATTAGTGATCTTTATAAGACCAAGGCTTCAGTCAACAGTTTACTATTTTCGGGTTGTTGCAAACAAACTTCCCATTACTTTTAAGAAAAGAATTACTTATTATTCCTATTGGTTGTGGTTTTTTAAATTACAAACACAAGTACATTTTATGTAATAAGAAGGAGGGTTAATTACTGCATTACTTAGTGAGAATACGGTCGCCCACTCGCTCCTTTTAAACACACCCTTATTATTTTTGTAATTTTGGTCTACTGTGTGGCAGTCCTACTTTTTAAATGCGGCATACGCCGCGGGCTGCAGTTGGTACACAATAAACCAAAAAATGAATCGTTTCACTAATGACACAGAAGAGAAACTTAACAATATAATTAGTAAAACACGTAATTGGAAAGCATCAGGCAATGATAACATCAATAATTACTTGTTAAAGGAATCCACATGTGCTCACGAAAACGTAACGGACCACATTAATAACATCAGTACAAAACCTGAATCAATGTCGAAATTCCTCCCGCAAGGAATCACCTACCTTTTCTACAAAGATTGTGACTTTAGTGACCCAGCCAGCTACAGGTTGATAGCATGTTTACCAACTACATTTAAAATTTTAACTGGCAGTAAAATCTAATCAATTTATAAACACTGACCAAATAATAATATACTGGCTGAAGAACAAAAAGGGTGTAGAAAGAATTCACAGGGTGGCAGAGAACAACTGATAATCTGACTATCAAGGCATTTACGATTATATTCCACACAGCTGGTTGCTGGACGTCTTGTACATATACAAAATTCATGTGTTGTTAACTTTCTGAATTATAATATAACTATCTGGAAGACCAGCATTCTTGCACTCCATGGCTAAACAATAACTACAAGTCCAGTCATTATTAAACGAGCAATTTTTAAAGGCGACACTTTAAGTCCACTTTGGTTCTGTTTGCTACTTAACTCACTTACACTAACACTAAACAATGAAAAAAAACAAAATTACAAGTCTCCATGATACTTCTAATCGATTGTCGCATTGAATATCTATGGACGACACTTATATACTGCAGCACATCTAAAAATTTAAAGCAAAATTTTTAAATAATAGAAACATTTAGTAAAGAGATAAACATGAAATTTGATTATATAAATTCAAGACACAATGTATAAATGGATAAGAGAAATAATCGACCACGAAATACGTAACAATGAAAGAATAAAAAACATGGATAAAGTCAAAATTTGCAAATACCTTTCCTAAGTTTGTTACAGGTTTAATTACTCAAATCGACATTGATCATATTTACTGTCCAAACTATCGGGTACAAACTACCGGGTTCGCCGGCTTTACCAAGAAAACACAGATCTCATTGTGTTGGAACAGGTGTTGTTGTCCCAGTTACCCGCACTTAGCTCAATCGGGAAGGCGTAGTTCGAAAGCTCAAAGAAAAACCGGCGGCACTTACCCTATGGCTTGCTTAAGATAGATGCCTAGAGCGCCACTTGTTTCTAGATAGGGAATAGCTAACGTGTTAGAAACAAGAACACACACGTAGCCTATGGGGAGGTCCTCCAGGTAACTGCACTCCGCTACAGCGTCCCCTCCGCCAAGCACCTTTGGGCCTGTTGGTGTATGCACGGGATGGCCTTGCGACAAATGATTTACCTTGATGGCCACATCATCTAGAGCATTAAAAGAAAACACTAGCACAAGCCCAAATCTAGGGGCCTTCTTAATTGAAGGGCAGGCTTTGGGTTCACACTTAATTACACCGGCTTTTGCCGTAATTAACTAATGACTAAAGGGTTCAGCAACAACAAATAACTAGACTGAAATTAATCAAGATTTATGTTTAATAGATCACCCAGCGGTGAGTTTGAATTTAATACAATGGGTACATCCTAACTGGAATTTCGGGGTCCCCTAGCAAAAGTTAACTTAATCTAAGCATCATTAACAAGTAAGCAGAACAAAATCACAGGAGAGCCCCCCCTGCATGTAATAATTAATTTGAATAGTTTAATCGAGCGGGCGTACGCAATGTCCAATATAAACTTAGATAGCGCACGACAAATGGTCGGTATCACTTCACACGGCACATAATTAAACAAAGCGAAACACATATTTACTGTAAACAATTTTACCTTGGTCCCAAAGCGTGTCTTCGGCGGAAGCGGTGAACCAGGTCCCCGGTGGAGTCGCTTGGCAGAATGAGGGCTGCAGTGCAAACGGAGTTGTTAGTATGAAAGTTCAGAAACTCCCCAGTAATCAGGAACAGCTCTGGTAAAACGTGACAAAGGTGTTGCGAAAAACCCCAAGCCGAAGGCAGATAAGGTTGGGCCGGAACCCCTCAACGGTTGTGGAAGAAATGACAGCAGACAATACGACAATATCGTGCGGCGAGCCCCCCTCTACTTACTGTACACACCCGGCGCTGGTACACAAATATGCATTAAGCAATGGTTTTCCCCACTTAACAGGAAAAGTTATTGAAGGCTTCAAGATGACGTCTCTTAACAGATCGGCAATTAAAGCCAAGACCTCCCCAGGGAAGCAAAACTATAGAGACGCCACTGCCTATCGTAACGACGCCGAGTAATTTTCTTCACTTCAATCCGCTCGCCGCGCGCGCACTTTCAAAACCCACAAGAATGATTGCTTCAAAGGCTCGAGCTCGACTCACTTAAATGTTCAAAAGCCGCGTGCGACCACAAAGTTTGTTAACGAGGATTGTCCAAATGGTCCCCCAGTGCAACAATACTTGTCGCACCGGGGGCCGCGAAAATCACTCACAACACGGCTCAGAAATTTACTACTTGTGTCTCTGAAGGTTCGTGACTAATTAATTCGAAGCTCGCGGGTGAAAAGTCGCGGCCTTTTAGAAGAAAGGTTGGATCTCCGAAGCTGACAATTCTAAATGTACGGCTGACCAAGGGCTTGTCAAATCTTATTTCAATAGTCCCAAAACCCGACGCAAAGCGTGGGCAAGAATGCAACCTTGCACTATTTCTCCAAGAGTTACGAAACAAAGAAACTTACTGCGTATGCTTTAAGCGAGAGGGGCTTTGAACATTCTAGAAGGAATTTCTTGCTGTTGCAATGAATCCCAGGGTGTCGAATTACGCGACCAATTTTCAAGAACTTAAGTTGACTGAAAGAAGACCTAAGGCTTCAAGGCCTAGCCTCATAATTGCTTAAGATAAAGAATTTGATTTATTTAGGCGTTAACGCCCGATTGTCGAAACAAACACGCACTTTGTGCACTGAACGAAGAATGCTTGCTAATACGAATTTGAATGTAACTATACAGGGCCGTAATCAGTAAGAATTCGAACAGAATATTTTTAACTAATTTCGTTAATGGACTGACAGCAAAAATGGCTTAACGAGGTCGAATAATCTAACAAGTTCACAGACAGCAGTCACGATTAACAAACGAAAAAATAATAAAGACAAACTTAAGCTCAAAAGTTATACATAGAATTAATATGAGGTAGAAAGACATCTATATGCGATACCGTTTTTCTTAATTCATAACAAAGACTGGCCGGAAAATAAACACCCCGATTTAGCTGTAAAACCCGTAATTGCCCGAGCTCCATGTTTTACTATCACGGCAAGAAAAATGTAAATGGCGGCCTGCTGCAAATAGATGGAATCAACACCAAACTAAAAGCATAAAATAAACACGAAACGCTGCTATCTTTTCAGTCCAGTGCCAATAACTGCAATTAAGATTTTAAAATGCGTAAGGTCTGGAGCCTGCTTGGAACAAAAAAGGTAGGTAGCCCGCAAAACGACCGTTAAAACTTGTTGATCTCGCGGACAAAGAAAACAACAGCAAAGAAAGGATTAAATGCGCCTCGCGCTGTCCAGCGTCGCGCCACCCGCAGAAGCCGCCTACTATGCACCGATACAGGCTTTTGCAACATATGCACACATAACATGTAGGAGGTTACACACATGAGGATATCTCGGCGCCCAGTGACACGAACGCCACCGAGTTTGGTATCTACATATGCAGAAAAGCACAAGCAATACAATGCCATGTACATCGCAACGAGGAAACCCCTTATAAAAGAGTTAATTAAGAGAAACCGGAATCCGCAGATAAACGAGCAGAAACTCTCGCAACATTGACCAATAACAGCGCTGAAAATTGAAAACAAAGAGCCAAGCTTCTTTATAAGTGTCGGGAATTTCGGATAACGATCATCGAAGACTCAACGATCGAATCATCCAGTTAGCCTTGGGTCTAACAGCAACCCCTGCTCCTCGATCCACACCACCCTTGTGCTATCAGGAGTTCGGAACTTTCAAATCGTGCGGCCGACAAGCTCCAGCCTCAGAGCTCTCAACAAAATCAAGCACGCACCCCATACGTGCGATTGGCCTGCATCAGCATCCGATGTCCACAGCGCTCCCAGAAGCATCCCAGAGCCTCGACGTCTGCGAAAAGGTTAACTCCACGAAAAAAAAATTGCCTCAATTCTAGCATTAGGTTCCAGAAAATCTGGCACATTGTATTCTCCAACGAGGGTCCACCTGGCTTCGCTCAGAGACTCCCCAAGCTTTGCGTGCCGCCGAAGTGTGTCTTCCTCAGCGGACCTCTGCACGGACTTAAGACGCCCCAAGCTCCAGGTCTGCTCCAGCTGCTTGCTGACCAGAGTGGATCTCTGCCAGCTGTCATCTGTTCGGCTTTACGTCAACCTCCAGGTCCGCCAAATACGTGGGAAACTTCCCGCCACGACATGGACACGATCGCCAGAAGCTTACCCTGGACTGCTCTTCGTTAAACATCCTCTACTGCTGAGCTATTGGGTGAATGGTCTTCAAAACGGCATTCTTGATATTGATCACGCCCTCGCAAACACCAGGTTATTGATTCTAAGCTCAATGGCAAGAATTTAGTGAAAGCTATCAATACATGCGCAGTTTCCTTACTCACCTACTCGTCTGGTGTTATCCATTGAACAGGTACGGATTTGCAAAATATACGACGCGCTATCAGTAGCGTGCTTACTACTGCGAAGTTTCAACAGCCAAGATCCGCAATAGAGCCACCCACCCTACCACGAACTGAAGGGGGGCGAGCGTTGGTAGATATTAGCAATCTAGAACATATACAGGAAATGTAGTGTAGTGTACTATATTTCTGACAGCGCCAGCGTGGCCGAGCGGTTAGGGAACTCGGCTGCGATGCCACGGTACGGGGTTCAATTTCCACATCTGCAACTGGCGGGCGGCCTACTCAACCTATTTAAAAATTGGGTACCGAAACCACGATTGTAGAAGTAGGGAAAGTAAGGCAATCATCGAAGGCGTGATGCTAACTACATCACCCAGTACGCCGTTAACGGTGTGTCGGATGACTGGCCTCGGAAAGGGATATTCCGGTGGCCCTGACTCGTCGCGTCTCAGTATTTAATCCTACGTGTGATATGACGCGCCCTGAACTTACTTACATAGTCCTGTTTATACTAAATATTAGTCACCACTTAACCTTGCGAATGAAATGCATCTGCCTCTAGTATCGAAAGAGGAAAAGCACGAAGCGTCAACCCAAAAAGTTATTCACGATAGACACTTCCACGAATTGTGTTAAACACATTTCGACAGAATAGCGTCGAACGCATGGTCGACTTCCTCCGGGATATAGCCAGAAACAGAGAGTTTCATTCTGGCGATACAAGATCAAGTAATTAATACCAAAAATACAGAAAGTTTATTATCCGAGATGGCACTGTAGATGATTCTTGCAGACAGTGTAAAATTGCACCTGAGAATATAAATCATATATCAGGATGTCAAATATTTGCCCAAACAAAATACCAATTAACGAACGACAATGTGGCAAAAATGTTGCACTCTAAAATAGCGGTCCAGGCAACATACCTTTATAACTAAAAGCAGTCCACGCAACCCTAGCTAACTCAAAATTCTCGGAGAGGTGTGGCCATGGATTCCTATTCGCTAAAGATTCTTAAGACTGTTATATTATTACGAAGCATAAACTATTTGGGTAACAGCTGCCATTTCAGATATTACTGATATTAATTATTTACAATTTGATTGTAAGTTTTAAAGTTTAAAATGAGATCGAAGCAACGCCCCGTTTCAACTTTGTTTCAAAACGGCGTTAATGCATTTAACACCGACTTTCGGACCACCTTATAGCTATATTTTGTAGCAGAAGTATTCAAGCTTATCGCGGCAGGCGTTCGCATTCAGAGATTAAAGCACCTGCACATTTTCGCGTTTGAATTTGTCGTCGTATTTTCGATCCACCTTGGCTGTGAAAACAGTGTAATATTTGGTTTAGTATTCATTTTTTGAAGCGTTCTTGGGTTCAAGCAAGCGAAGCCGCTTGTAGCATTGTTTGCGGTCGCGCTTCCAGCGCTGGTAAGAGCCTTTCTTCTAATTTTATTCTTTGCGTATTAATTTTGGTTATTTAGGCCGGATTGGTCTGCGCTTCCGCTCGTCGAAATCGCTGCAAGGCTTCCTCCACATTCGGCCGAGAACCCCGTTCGGTAAGAGTGCTTTTGCAAGCTTATTTACTTTCTAATTTTCCAAATATTTAGGCCGCTTAGTTTGGACTCAAATTATTTTGGTTTGGGCTAGAAACCGCTTGTATTGGCTCACTTCTCGAAGGCTTAAATTCAGCATCCCGGGGCTAACGTTTCCAACTTCTTTAATTCGCGCTTGTACTTAGCCAGAAATACTCCTTTTTGATGATAGTTTATTTCGAGCGTCGACCTTGGGATCATGCAGTCAAGTTGGCCTTGAGTCGTCGTAGAAAAATGCATCGCATCGGGATTTCATTGCCGATCGCTATAATTCATCTTTATTTAAACTGTGAGTACATGCTCTTATCAGCATCTATTTTTTTATCGTCAAAGGCATAGTGCCGCAACTTATATCAGTTCTACTAAGATTTAATAAATCAAACTGAGCGAGTTTAATCAACCTTTTTGGCTCAATTGTTATTACCGCTAAGTGCAGCTATGTAAATAATTATAAATTGCTGAAATAGCGTGTATATTGTATTATCATTAATGTGATTGCACAGTTGTTAGCCTGCCGTGGATATTTAAGGGAATTCCGAAATGCCAATTCGAATTGAAGTTTTTAAAATGTTGTTTTGCTTGTTTTGTCCCGATATATCTCTGTGTGTGACGCCAACCCTGATTTAATTGTTTTGATATTAAATATTTTTCGGCTGTTACCGTTTGTATTTGTTGTTGTTCGCTTTACTACATTTAGATTGAGGTATGCAGCGAAGCTTACAAGGTAGGTGTTAATCTGTTTTGCTAGCTATGTTTGTTTATTTGTTGTGAATAACGACCTTGCGCCCAATTCTTGTATTAGTCTACTGTTCAATTGTAAAAGCCCGAAGCATTTCTTAGCCTGATCCTTACACCACGCCATATTCTGCCGACAGTTAATAGAGCTAGCCGAGGCCTTGTCAACCCTTTTGTTTAAGGGTGGTAGAGCGCTTTATAATCATACTGTTCATTACTGATTATTAAACTAGACTTGCAGATCCTTTTTACAAACTAATTCTGAAAATTCTCAAATACTAATCCTTATTTTCAAAATGAACAAATACTGACTTTACCACGTAGGCAGTCCGCTCACCGAGACGACGTGATTACAAAACAACTGACAAGAAACTCATAAGCGATAATGGCATGGTGATCGTTCTATGGGTTTATGTTTTTCTGCACACTACCGAGGCTGCGATGCAACTTGCACAAAATACTTGCTCGTGACTGTCAGCGCAAATCGCGAAGCGATTAGTTGCGTTGAAGTTACGGAGTAAAATGCTAGAAATGTCAAATTATTACAAAACTACCCTTGTATAGGTTTGGCTTCTTTCCATCAACAACTTAACCTTTTCTACTAATAGACTAGTATTTCGGTGATTAGTAGACAACTCGCAACTTTCCATGAGCTAAGCACCATAATGAAATTTGACTCCAAATATCTCCCTCCCTAGATTTTTTGGGTAGATACTGACTATGCGGTATCATTTATAAGTATGAGGAAAATATCGTCTATAAAAATTATCAAAATCGATACAATCATTTTTGGGAGAAGATGTATTTGTGTTTTTTCGACATTTTTTTGGATACTTTGACCTCCTGATAACGAATGGTATAACGTAACGAAACCAAAACAAGGTACTATTGTTCTAAGATTTCATAGAACACCTCCATGAATTTTAATAAAAATCCGTCAGCTACTTTCGCCGCTGGATGGAAATGAATTTTTGCAAAGTTATTTCGAAAGCCCTCCATTTGCTGGGCCAATTAAAGCTTTTTTTTTGACATTCGGTAAAATTACTAAAATTTTTGCTCATATTGAAACTTTATCTTTTGCTGCTATACAGTAAAAGTATTGCAGTCTTTATTATTGTTGATATAGGGATGGACCTAAAGCTTTCTGTTTCCCGTCCTTATTTCGTATGTTCCAGTAAGCTACAACCACATCATCATCTTGAAAACATTTGCGCCAGGCTGAAAAGAAATCGCTTCGATGTACATAACACGAGTTTCCGTCGCGTTCGCGTAGCAGTATGTTGTAGTTGTATCGTAATCGCATCGCAGTCGCATCGAGCATGTGGACGGACATCCTTACTATTTAAAAAGTAATTTACCTTTTTATATTATTAGTTACTAAGCACGTTCTAGAGTTATAATTCAGGTTAACTTATAAAATTGGAAGGTGAATTAGCTTTATTGGTACGACTTGGGGTTAAGCTGGTTACAGTTGAAAGAAGCAAATTAGAATCTGTGAAGCTTCACCGCCTAACCTAGTAGCATAACTCATATAATCCAGTAGATCATCGCAGAAAACATTGGCTGCTTAATTCAGCATAGGTTGCCTCGTCCAACAGCCCTAAATATAAAGGCAACTGATTCAATCATCCTACGAACTGCATAATGATCCCATGGTTAGGGTTCCTGGGGCAGATTAAATGCGACTCTACAACAGCACGTCGAGCAAAGTTTAAGTCGAGGTACGTAAAACACGAGGACATAAAATCCAGGACTCAGGTTGAAAAACTACCCCAAGTGGAACTCGCTCATACAATACAACGCGGGTTTTATTTCTTTTAGCCCCAAAAATAAGCGATTAATAATAATTTTTCTTTAAACAACTCTTTTCCAAGTGAACCCGTCCTGATGCCAACCACCTTCATTTTTTCATAAATCCATGGATCTAAGTTAGTTACTCGGGAGTTCCTAGAGTTAGTAGAGTTATTAGCGGCAGCTAAAACGGGCCATTACGATAAATATACTTTCACAACAATTAAAAATATGTAGTTATGGAAATTGGTTCAAGAACACATAAAGCATAAGCGTCTTAGCATTATTGTACATGTGAACTGCAGCAGCTTTCTTCAACACATAAGTTCTAGATCTTCAAATACAGAATGTGTTGACATACCGACTATTAGCACGAGGCACCAAAAATGTACACACGAAATTAGGTAGCTTTTTCTTCTTCTTCTGGTGGTGTTAGTTGTGAGCTGCACTCAGCCTTATTGGTCCATTGTGCTTCTCACCTAAATTGCTTTGGGTCTTGTTCGAAGAGGCCGTTTCCAACTCGAAGGAAGGAATTCTACCCATAGGAACGTCCCTTATCGCAAAATGTTTATGTCTAAGTGTTAGGAGAGCTGGACATTAACATAGAACATGAATTGAGGTTCCTTCCTCTAAGTGGCACTTCCTACAGGTGGCATAATTTGCGATTCCAACAGTAAATAAGTGCTCCTGTAGGTGACCGTGTTCTGTTAGTAGACTAGTCACGCTCCTAATATTTTTCCTGCTCATTGACAGGAGAGTGGAGGTGTTACCATGCGCCATTTTCCCATTTCCCCGCTTGACGCCTGACGTAGCCTTGGCATTGAAGCCCAGTTAGCACTGGATTGGTTATTTAGCCAGTGCTTAGCTTGTTTGTTTTTTCAGTGGCACGGGTAATTTCTAAGGATCGCTCAGGGCCGATGAGTGGCTCTTGAAAACCCCTCCGGCTAGAGCATCAGCTTCTTCGTTACCCTCTCTCTCACTATGTCCTGCTACCCATAGTAGTTTGACCCAGTTTTTATGTAACGAGTCTATTCAGTATCCGGCAACATTCCAGAACCAACCTAGAGTTGATCCTCGGCGAACACAGTGCTCTTAGTGCTGCCTGACTGTCTGTACAAATGTACCTCTTTAAAGGTTCTTCTGGGCACAAGTGAGAATGGCAAGTACCTCCGTCAGGAATACAGTGGCGTATTTTCCTAGGGCAACGGTGAGTTTGATCTTCGGCTTATTCTCTTAGGTGAAAGCACCAGATCCCCCTGTCATCCTCGAGCCGTCTATGTACCAGGCAAGACGCTCTGGAGTGAGGAGATGCTGTTGCTGACACCAATCGTTCCTATCAGGGATGAGCCATGAAATCGTTCGGTGGGAGAAATCTTGGGACCTTACAAAAATATTAGATAAACCCTGACTGTCCCATTAGCTCCCCTTTCATGACCCACATCTGTCTCTGGCTAAGTCTGTAGGCTGACTTCCTAGCCTCCGCCTTAATCGCTAAGTGAAGGGGCGGAAGCCCCAGAAAGACCTCCAGAGCTGCCGTGGGAGCAGTGCGCATTGTGCCTGTTATGCCTAAACAGGTCAATCTACGTATGTAGTCTATTGAGGCTATTGCTGATTGTTGCCTTGCTAGTTTCCGACAACCAAACCAGTGCAGCATATGTTATTATTGGTCTTATAACGACATGGTAACACGAGGCAATCAGCTGGGGTCTAGCTGGTTCGAAAGGTGAGTCTGCATATCCACATGGAATCAGTGGCCCTTTTAATTTGTCTATCTACATGAGCCCTTCAGTTCAGCTTTGAATCCTGGTTGACTCCAAGATATCTGACTGATTCGGAGGGCTCAAGAGCTTTACCGAAGAGTGGGGGCTGTTTAGAACCCTCAATTCTACTTCTTTTAATGAAGGTTCTGCTTTGGTAGGATTGATCCTGAGCCCTTGCCTAATGCACCAGTTTTGTACAGTTGTGAATGCTTCTTAAATGATCTCACTTACTGTGCCAACAAGCTTTCCAATTGTTAATATTGCAAGATCATCAGCGTAACCTAACATAAAGATGCCTGTTGCAGAGGGCTCCCTAGGTAGCCCGTTCACAACCAGACACCTTAACATTGGGGACAAGACTCCTCCCTGAGGATAGCCCCTAGTGACAGTCGCTCGAATGGAAAGCTCGCTTGTTGAGTCAATTACCTGTCGGCCCGACAGCATGGAACCGATCCATTTTATCAACGAGCGTTTGATCACGTGCTCCTCTGTCGCACCACAGATGGAATCGAAGAAGGTGTTATCAAACGCTCTTTGTCGCGCAGGGCTTTTTCTATCTTAGGGACGATCGCATGGAGTACCGTCTCAACTGACGTGTGATGATGGGTGCAACGGAAAAGCAGCCAATTCTTTAGCCTTAATATACTTTGGACCAGTATGTCCTGCACTTTTAGCCGGAAAGAAGTCAGACTGATAGGTCTGAAATCTTTTGCGGTATCATGCAGTGCACGTTTCGCTTTGGGTAGTAAAATTACTTTGACCGTCCTCCAGAGCGCAAGAATGTGTCCTAGGGCCAGGCTAATGCAGAAATGTTATATAGGGGCCGTAACAGCACCTCCATGCCATGCTGTAGCAGAGTTTTGGAAAACAGTTCCTGCATGTTCTTTCTGTACATGTTTTAACTTGATGTAACAACTTCAGCATGTTTTAATAGAGGAAATAATCTTCTTGTTCTTCTTGTTCAGGTGCTTATCCGATTTCGTATCTTTGCGATCAACACGGCTATCTTCACTTTATTGGTTGCAATTCTAGATAACTCATTGGATGATTTCCCATACCACGCCCTTAGGTTTTTCAACCAAGATATTCTTTTGCGTCTCGGTCCACGTTTGCCGTATATCTTGCCTTGTATAGTAAATTGTAGTAGGGCGTACTTATTATCATTTCTCATTATATGTCCGAGGTATTGGAGTTTGCGTATCTTAATGTTGTCCATGATCTCTTTACTTTTTTTTTCATTTTCTCCAAAACTTTAATGTTTATTACACGGTCTTTCCATAATATCCGCAATATTCTCCGGTACAACCACATTTCAAAGGCTTTGATTTTTTTTGTGATTGTTTCGTTAAGTATCCAGGACTCGACCCCATAGAGCAAGATGGGAAAAATGCAGCATCTTAGCATGCGAGTTTTGGTGTCAAGGTGCAGATCATTACTTTTGAATTTAGTTTAATATATTGAAGATATATCAGGATGAGGAAGACGAATAGGACCGGCACCTTATTAAAGATCCACATAGATAAGTCCTAGTAAATGAAGTAACGGCTATGTTCGGGAAAGAATAAATTTACCAAAATATTTGGAAATAGCGATTTACAAGAGACTGGAAAAAATTATATAAAAAAATGTTGGTATAAAATGTATGCTTGCAATGTATGGTGCAAAGAAAAGTAATTGTTTAAACTCTTATAGGAATGTTTAATTGATTGAACGTTTTTTATCATTTATATACCACAAGGTAAATGAGGTTAAAGAAAATACAATACATACATTTTTAATTTTAGGTTTGACTCTTTTATTAAGGGGTCTACTAAAAAAAGTAGCGTTCGTTTAGCATAATTGTTCGCTACGATGAATTCAGCAGAACAACACTTAAAGCGCGCAAACACAGTTGTTCCTGGGAAACCAAGATATTTCAACGGAAGATTGGGGTTGGAAATATGATACAAGAAAGTGTTTTCCAATCCTAATGACACAAGAACCAGCTCCACAAAACATCTTAAAAATGATTTCTTTTTGCAACTACAAAACTAGTTGCGGGCCAGCTTGTGGGTATAGGAAAAGTGGCCTTTATTGCTCGACGACTTGCGGTGAATGTGGCGGAAATAGTTGCCTTAATTCGCCACCGCCAGTGTCAATGGAAGAAGTAGAGGAAGAAGAAATTAAAGCTTGTTTTTAATTGTTCTATCATTTGTTTCCACCATTTTTCAGACACCGTTTTCCATTTTTGATAAATTTTAACACAAAATTTATGATGAGCGACCCAAAAAACCCCTAGGACGCCATTTTGTTTTTATACCCATTTTGAGACCAGATTCGTAATCTGGGACCCCAAAAACCTATCAAATTTCAGGCAATTGTATAAATAAATAAAATAGTTACACATTTTTCAATTAAGAGTATATTAACACTTATTTGTTAATAACAATTGAAAAAATAAAAATCACACTTTCTCACATATGGGGAACTTTTCTATAAACTTTTTCCGAAATAATAAAAAAAATGTTCAAAATCGGTTTTGAGACAACGAAGTTAGAACTTTCGCGAATATTTAGCGTTCAGAAAATGGACTGTGCTTATTAAGCAACAGTGATTAATTATTAACCAAATTTCCTAGACGCACAAGTGCAATGAATCTGCCATACTTCGTGTTGGGGAACATTCTGAGATATTTTGACCTCTTCTGATATATACTAAAACTTAACGTGGCCCTGAAAACCTAGAGTATTATTAAAACTTTTTATAAAATCCTCTGTTATTTCACCACGCTGTCTTGGAGGTAGTGAAACTTTTTAGGATATTGCTATGCAGATGAAAGCAGTAAATCTCCTGTCGTAAGATCAGATTTGTCAGTTTAGTCTGTAGTAGTGTCTCCGTCCAGAAACTTTGTTTCTGCAAGATTTACGTTACGTCATGCTTTAGATTTGACATCTAGGCTTACTCAGAAATTTATGTCATTATAAACTTGAAAGCGCATCGTGGATAACTGGTTACCTACGAAATTTTTATTATTTCTACCACCGAAATGAACTGGTACAATCACGCCCATAAATCAAGAGTTGGAAAGAAATAAATCGCCTGCCCTCCGTTACTAGTATTTTATAGCTATAACTGCCTTTGTGCGATAAGTGATTATTGTAGTTTAATGATCCGCCAGCGAATAGCACTGGCAGTGTTAGTCACACTTCCGGAAGTGAATATAAGGCTAACGGATACGGAAACCGCCGTCTACGTTCTATACTAAAAATAAGTTGTAATGATACAAAGGGAACGCATATTGTAAGAACTTATTGAATAAGAGAGATAACAAACAGTACTCATTTTTTAGGTGGATCAATAACTGGGTGAAGAGAGAGGATGAAAAAAACAGGAATAGATGAAAAGACAATGCAGATGATCTCATAATAAGGAGATATATTACTTAATAATGTGAATATTTATTTGAATTGGCAGATGCAGTTTTCCATA
Source organism: Agriotes lineatus (assembly GCA_940337035.1). Taxonomy (NCBI): domain Eukaryota; kingdom Metazoa; phylum Arthropoda; class Insecta; order Coleoptera; family Elateridae; genus Agriotes; species Agriotes lineatus. The sequence goes on along the minus strand of OW679194.1, from coordinate 55,912,161 downwards.
TATTATGCTATTTATTTCGGGAGATCCATATATTCGTTTTAATCGTTATTAGCAGACTTATTCGGTGCTGTATTGATGTATTAATAGGTATACCTACTTAAAATAACTTGCTTTAATGTACATGGAGCAACGAAATTTTTTGCACCGCAACACGTAACTAAAGAACGATGGAATTGAGATAAAACCGAGATGTGTTAGCACACAGAATTTTTAATGCAGTGATGGGTACACATGGAAGATAATTATGGACTGCACTCTATGTAATTATTCAAATCTAAAATGCGTTTGGAATCCATTCTATTAAAGAGACACCAACTGTTTCTTTTTGTTACAGCTCGAAGTTTCAAGTTTAATCAACAAACACACAGTCCTGCTTTATGTATTCTAGTGGAACCGATAGTATGTAAATTTTTTAATGCATTTATTGAGTTTAAGAATGACTCTGTTGTTGGAAATATGGGAAAAACTAATCAGATTCTAATCTTACTATAGTTAAAAATGTTGCAAAACAACAACGCTTAAAACGTGTGTTCATGACAATTTTCAGAGGCTAATGTAAATAAATAAGTTGTTACCATTTGATCAAGTTTGAACACTTTTTACCCATATTAAAAGAATGAACGGCAAAGATTAAAGTAAATATGGGATAAGTTAATGCAGAGCTCTACTGATCCAAAGTTTTAAGAAATATTTTTAAAAATCTTCAATTGGAAGTTTATTTCTGCAGCCCATGTGTGTTAAGAGATCTGTATTATAGAGACTCAAACAAGCTCATTGGTTTTAACAAATGAATTATGAAAAATGGTAGTAATAAGAGAGGAGAATGGGCCACAGGAGAAAAACATTCCTTATTGATAGCTATGAATTCACCTGGAGATCCCCAGGCATTGCTATATATTTGTAGAACACCTCAAGAAGAAACATATCGTTACAAATTGCATTCATAATCAGGTAATTATGAAAACAACATAAGAAAGAATAATAACTGTGTAACAGCAAATGGCTGCAGTCAAACTCAGAAAATTCAAATATCGGCTCTATCGCGTGAGTACAAGATAATGTGATATGGTATTAGGCCTTGAAAACTCAACTCTGATAGCCTCGCCAAACTAATGAACATTTCATTAAAGCTCAGGGTGAGGTATTTTATATAACTGCATGACTAAACTTTGAATTTAATGGATTGAATGCATTGGTAAAGAGATGCCAATTAATAGCAGTATATTTAATTAAAGAACGGTTTAAGAAAAGCTCAATTCTCACAAAGATCTAAGTTGAATGTGAAATAAAATTTAAAATATGAAGTTTGTGCAAAGTAATTGCCGAACTATTAATTAGAAAATGGTTTGCAAAGGCAATAAATTGAAGCGAATAATTCAAAGAAAGTTAAACAGTGAATTATTTGTCAGGGTTTTAAAAGAAAGGTAGGAATAGCTAGATAAGCTAATAAATGTTGCAACGAGCAGCTAAGAAGGCTGGATTTAAGGCATTTGATGGAAAATTGTAAGCATCAACAAGCCAGGGTTAATAAAATCAAGAATAGCACACAGCAGATGAACTTAAAATTTGTGTGGAAAAGAAGACAGGTCAAATCAAGCGACGCGTTGGTGAAGGAAGTACTTTCATAAATTTAATCAGTGCAGTGACTTATGTGAACAGTTTAAAGCAAATTAACAAACGTGCAGTGACGCAAAGACTTGATTAACTAATTATAAATGTGGACCATAACATTAGAATAAGTATTTGTAAATAAGCTGTAGATTTTAGGCAAAGTTATATTTATAAGTAAGCATTTTGAACTTGATTTACATCCGTTTTTATTTAAGATTAAGACTAGCAATTGTTTATACCGGATATTAGGGAGAACAAATGAATAAAAATCAGAATTGGCACTCCTAAATAAAGTTAATTTTCATTTTATAAACAAATTATTTTTACAATAAAAATTATACCGGCCAATTCAGTGAAATTTTGTGATGGTGTGGTGTTATTTTCATCGAAATCCAACACCTCAAGTTGTAAAGTTCTCCGAAGCACGAACACCATAACCTAACATCGGAACCAGCCGTTGGATCTCTGCATGGAGGCCTGCAAGCCGAGACAGCCCAGAGGGGAAGACTGCAGAGCAGCAAGCAGCTACGTAAGGACGCCCGAGGAGTTGCAGCAGCATCAGGTCCGTAGCAGTCCGAAAACGAGACCAGCGTCGCCTGGGAGCCAGATAAGTTCGGCAACAACACCAGGTACTGTCTATGCCTAAAAATAAGCTAAGTGAGCACCGGGAAGTTTTTGCATGTGCACCACGGGTCTTACCCAAGGCAATGCAAGCCATATTCATTGCCTTAAAGTGAATCCAGGCAGCAAATTAGCCCAACTCCATAATTTGGGGTTATGTGACAGTTAGATCCTGAAAGGACGCCAGTTGAAACAATTGGTGCGTGGATCTGGGTCCCTTTTAACAAATGCTAGAAAAACAAATGATGTAAATTCCGCGAAACAGCTTAATTCAAATATTTACCGGTGGAACTGTGATAAATTTTTACTTTATTTTAAATTCACGATCGCAATTGTCAGTGGAAACCTTTTTGATTTAACGTATGACCTAATTTCGAATATTTGCTTGTGCGCAGTAGTACGAAGGCGGAGTACAGATCCGTATTCAGTTAAATTAAGAATCATTTTGAGCTAGCCATAATAATTGTTAATACTTGTAGATAAATAAAATATCAACAGGGCATATAACCATTTATTTTAACGAGTCATTAAATTACAACTCCTTTTAATCGTCTTAGAAATAAAATATTTGCGAGGTGGTTCTTAATCATTTATTTAATTAATCATATTAAATTAAAAGCTCTCATTAACTATTGCAAATGAGCATATAGTATCCCTGTAACATCTATGTTACACATGCATTTTACTATTCTTACTTAAAATCCAACACAGTAAAACAAGCATTCCAAATAATGTTATAAAAATAATACTCTTAGACCCAATCACATTTGTACTCAAAGAATAGGAATCGACACAAAAAAACCTAAGGTGACGATACGTTACATGAGGCTACTACTGTTTCCTACAAAAACTGGTGTGTGCGAGAAAAAAACTGTTGCTGAACACAATTAATGCTCAACATATTAAATCCTATTTATAAATGGGTACAACCGATTACTGTTAAATGATTCAAAAATTGAGAAATGGTACAAAGGTAAAAACAAGAACTGAAGCAACGTCTTCTACTCGTTTTTCTAACACATCGTGCAAGTGCGTTCCTAAAGACAAGTTATACAGTATAGTAATCGTGTTTTTACTTATTATTTTGAAAATAGGTTTAATGGGTATTAGAAAAAAAATAGATGTTTTGGTAACGGGCAATATGTAATAAATGAGAACAGGAAATGATGATAAACAGCATCAATGTAGACTGGGACTATTTTTCCCAAAAAATATATGAGTCCATATAAAATTTCGGTCCATTGCCAAGTATTATTAGTAAAACCGACTAACGTTATCATAATACAAGTATATAAACCAATAGCAAGCAAAGATGAGAAGCAAATAGACATTTTATACAACGTAGTTCTAGAGGTAATACGGAAATTTAAAAAAAAACGAAATCTTATCTTTAATGAGGCATTTCAATGCAAAAGTAGAACAGAGCAAAGAAAGAAACTATAAAGGTGAACACGGTTAGGCAAAACAAACGTTAGAGAAAAACGTTTAGTGTAATTCTGCTCAGAAGAACGGCATGTAGCCATAAATACACCGTTTAAACTTCTACAGGAAATATTGTATACGCAACGGATGCTTGCACATGGCAAGAATAATATTATGATAAATTACCTATATTGATTTTACAGGGTCCGGCAAAATGACGTATCTATTTTCAAAGTTAATTCATTTCATAATATAATGCGATATAAATTCAAATCAAGTCTCCATGCTTTCGGGATAAATGGAAATTTAAGAAAGTTGTCAAAGTGTTTGCGAGAAATGTCAGTTTAGCTGTGAATATAGAGCATTGGTCAAATATTCAACGTTCTGTTGCGGTTGAAGCTTATTTTAAAAATAACAATTCTGTTGTAACCACCCAGCGTTTATTTCGTCGTTATTTTCATTTAAATCCACGAGATGCAGTTTCTAGTCGAATAACAATTAACAAGTGGGTACACAAGTTTCGCACTACCTTCCTCATGTGCCAAAGAAAAAGCAAAAGGAACAAACTCGTTCTGTACGCATACTTGAAAATGCTGAAAGGGTAAGAGCAGCTTCAAGAGTGCCAGCAGCGAGAAGGAAGTTACTTGACTGATGTAATGTTTAAAAAATAAAATTTTCGTGTTTCCTGAAGAACCTTTTGTTTGATTTTTTAATACAAATTTAGCCTTTAACAAAAAAAACTCAATTTAAAATGGATACTTCATTCTGCCGGACCTTGTATTATAGTTAACAGTATATCTGCAGTGAAGATCTATCCCGGAGCGGATGTGAATCACAGGCAAAACAACCTTTTAAGTAATAAAAAAGACCAATCTATCAAGTATATACATATAAATATACATATCAAAATTTTGAAATCAGACAGTTTTACAAAAGACGCAACTGAAATTAGAAACAAAAGTTAAAACAATAAAAAAGCTAACTGAAATAACAAATAACTAGGCCATGGAAAGAAACTATGCAAGCGCAAAACTTCTTGAAGCAGATAGTACAACCAATAAAGTAAAGAATAAGCATGAAAAATATAAACGAAGATGATGTAATATTATTAAGAGAAATATTAAACGAAAAATAAGGAGAGTTAAAGACAACTGGTTGAAATCAGAATGTAAAAATATAAAAATTAGAAACAAACGTTACATGACTCTTATAATAAGCTTAAAAACTTCAGGAAAGAAGCATCAATATATAGAATGAAAATATCCCAAAATCTAATAGAAGATAAAGGCATTGCCATTATTGACATTGATCAAATACTGACTATGTGAAAGAAATATTTAAGAAATTTATTCAGATTAAATAAACCCATAATAACTACGATATTACGATATGAACAGAATGTACACGAATTTAAACTTTTACATTTAATTAACACTAATCAGTTAATGCATATTTTGCATAATTACGCATTTCCTGCATATATGCTATCAGATGCTTGCATATTACAGATTAAATCTCTCATTTTTCTGGCGAAAACTGCCTAGGGCTGATTTCAGATGTTCGAAATGTAAAAATGTAACAAAAATGAAACTGGTATTTGCTGATAATCTTCCAAGAAAACAAGTAAATTATTGGAATTCTTAGAAAATGTGATCAAAATTGCAGACATTAGAAGCGGGGTTTTAAAATTCACTGAATCTAGATTGCAATTGAAAATTGCAGAGTCATTTAAATCTCCGCAAATGTCCCAAGGATTGGCTTTTATTAAAGGAAGTAATAGTTTTGTTTCGAAATCGCTAACCCACTTTGAAACGCAAGGAATGACTCTTGATGAAGCTTTGACATTAATTAACTGTTTTGAGAATTCATGCAAAAATGTAAAGGGTAAAGTCAGTGCTCCAATTTTAGAAAAATGTGACGAAGAAAACTTCTACTTATAGGTTGCAGGATCTTGATGTAGCCGCCAAAGTTATTGCAATATTTGTAAATGCTGCTTGTACACTTGTATATGTCGGTAGACCGATAAAATAAAGGAAACATGTTTTTTGTAATTTGGGGATCCTAAAAACTGACGATCTAAAGAATTCTCGGAATGTATATTTTCTTCGCGGTTACAATATTTTCTTTTTTTTCAAAGTTTTATTGTCAGTTCAGCACTGGGTGCTATTTCATGACAGCGTTAACAATTTAATTTGTACATGCTACTCACTACTTACTAATGAATATATAAATGAGAACTTCGATAAATAATTCGCTAACTCGGGCGCAGTGTCAATGTAAGATTAAGTTTATATACCGAAAGCATTAATCACTATCACTGTGCAGTAGGTCAACTGGTAGTTTACGTTTAAGTCTGGTATGCAACGATTGTCGTCCTAGATTATAATAAACCGCTCCGTCGCACTGGTCTAAGTTATTATAAAATGTTTTATCCACTTTTGTAATGTACTGGTGGATTTGCGGAATGCCAGTTTCTCGGTGAAGTTCAGAATTTCTGATGAACCAGTCTGCTCCTGTAATGATGCGGAGCACTTTGTTTTGCAGCACTTGCAATTTATTGAGATTTGTTGCAGAGGTAGCACTCCAAACACTGCATCCGTATGTGAATATAGGCCGTATGATTGAGGTATAAAGCAGTGTTCCACATTTAATTTTAAGAGGGGATTTTTTGTTTAGGATCGGATACATCATGCTAAGTCTTGCATATGACTCGGCCAGCTTTTTGTTAACATGAAGGCTCCAAGTTAATCTCCTGTCCATGTAGAGACCTAAGTAACGAACTGCTCTGTATTTTGCATTCCAATGTATGGGGGTGCCATTCATATCTATGTTAGGCGGATCAGCTGGGCGTCTTAGTGTGAAGATTTTGGTTTCACATTTTTCGGAGTTTATTCTTATGTACCATCTACCAAACCATTCGAGAATGTGATTGACACTATCTTGGAGGTTGGTTGCAGCTCTAAAGATGTCGTGATCTTGCGTGACAATTGCTGTGTCGTCTGCATACATGGCCATGTCAGCGTTTGGAGGAATGGGAATGTCTGACATAAATAGATTATATAAAATGGGTCCCAGGATTGACCCTTGTGGAACACCCGCAAAAATGCTGTGTGACGTGGAGAAATAAGTGTTCACTCTCACCTGAAAGGATCGATCTGTTAGGAATGATGTAATAGAGTGCACGAGGTAGGATGGAATTTTCAGTTTAATCATTTTATAGATAAGGCCCTTAATCCAGACTCTGTCAAACGCCTGTGCAACATCAAGGAACGCTATGAGTGTATGCTTTTTATGCTCGAAACCTTCTTCTATCCGTTCTATTTTCTTCGACTTGGGCGAGGGATGTAAAAACGAGAATTAGAATACTTATGACATATAATGAGAAACACGGATACGAAAACGTATGGTGTCCTATAAGTCGTACTATAAGAGAAAATTGAAGGAGAAAAGGAGACGGCGTACATTATAGCTGAAAAACCTGGGGCAATGAAAGGTATTACAAAACAATAGGGAAGCCTTTAATTTGTACAGAAGAAAATGTTTTAACACCGAAAAAGTAAAAGTAAAGAATTAGTACTACGAGTTACATTAATTTGAAAAAAGAGAAAAATCATCGTAGTAGTTAGGATATGAACCTGAACTCCCAAGGGTATTGTGATTGCTAGTTAGACACTTAACCCAATCTGCATTTTCTCTTAGTGTTGTTACGGGCTACCACGATATTTACGACAACGCGCCAGCTCATAACAGTACTTACGAAAAGTCACGAAAAAGCTAGATGACTAGCGCGTACGATCTCTCAGAAAATCGGGAATGTAACTCACATAGGACCGCTGCCCAGCCCATAACAAGAGTGCGGACTACGCTGCAGTGAAGCGAGGGGTGGTTCAACACGAGATACCACAGGGCAACGATCTAATGAACGGTAAACAGATCTAAACAGATTGAGCGCCACCACGATTCCATCACGATAAACGAGAATGCACAGGTAAATTCACTGAGGAACCGGGAAGCAAATGAATCTACCATTTAACTTTATACTTGGTGGAAACCCGAAAGCCAAACGGGGTAGAGTATGGGTGCAACCTTGGGCCTCCTTGAAACCGGCAGCGGGAGCGTTCGAACCTACCTTGACGCTCACAAATTCGTCCAGAATTTGCTTTACATCAATTTTACAGCAGCCGCCAATCGAGCGACGACTTGTTTACACTGAAACTTAACATATAACACAAAGAAAATACAGCGAAAGCGTTTGGCAAATAGGTATATTGTTCTTCAAACATATACGGTACACAAATAAGGTACACAAACATTAGTTAGTACTCAAAGCGTAACGAAAAGGGGGTGTTAAAACAACCGTTCGTTAATGCACAAAAATAATTAGTACCCAAAGGTGACGCGCCTGCATAAGGCCCTGTGCATTAAAAATGTATTCGCACTGCTTAATGAAAAAGGGGTGATATAACAAATGTTAATTAGTGCAGGCTCATGATTAGCGACCTTAATTAAGGCGCAAATGTGATGTGCTGGCATAAGACTCTGTACATTAAAAATATATTCGCACTTCTTAATACAAAACGGGTGATATAACAAATGTTAGTTAGTGCACGTTAATGATTAGCGCGGGAAACTTACGCCTAGTACAATATCTTTCACATAACTTCACCTGTGGCGGTTGAAGCGGCGTCCAGCTTGCGGTTCGTGTCACAAAGTCGGCGAAACGGAGCGAAGAGCCCCAACGAGCTATAAGCGTGGGCGACGATAGTGCCGTCCCTTATGAATCCTAACCAGAAGTTAACGATGCGACCAGAATACTCGAGCAGGCTCGCACGTAAAACTCGACCACGGGTAAACGCTCTCAATGTAATCCCACATCCAAATACGTGGTTAATGGCACGACGGCCCATCCGACACAATAAAAAAACGCCTGGCAACTCGACGGAGGAACCAACACTGTACGACCGACTCGCTTTAAGCTTGCAAACACACAACTACATAACGGAACTCACTTTGTAAAACTTTAATCAATCGCAAAAGCCGCCGCCCTCATGACACAAAGCCGCAGAGACGGCGGGAAGCTACACTCCAAGAACTGTTTGCAGTTACAACCTAGGTCCGTGACCAACTGCCCTTGAGGTCACGCTGCAACCGAGAAGAGACGGGAAAGGGGTCGCTTCGCTCGCGCCCCAGGCACCAGCCAGCCAGACGAAAACGAAATAAACCATCATTCTCTCTCTCGCTCTCATAGCCTTGCGTGTTAAATTTACGCCAGAAAACATGCCGGAATGCTGCGCGGCGATAAAATGCACACGTGTGCAACGCAAGACAGACCTAAGCGATAACACAGTTGCGTAACGCATGAAGCCAATGCCTGCACAAAACTCGATATGCTTAAATTCAAACGGAAAAGTATGAAAAACTCATATACACGCGGGGTCGCAATCTAGAAAAATAGGCTAATTAACCCTACATTCGTACACTTTAAAAATGTCCTGATATTGTCATTGTGCAATTTAAATTATAATTGCTATTACTGCTTTTTTACGTAGAAGTTAATGTAAAGAACAAATCGGAACTTAGTAGTAAAAGTAGCACTGGTTCTGTCTTTGCAGTTAATATGGGAATGGTTAGATCCTGTATAATAGATTCCACAAAGATTTATTGAATACTAAATTTAATGAGTTAGCGACACGTCTCAAGAACGACAGACTAGTTTCATCTTCAGGTTAAAATGTGATTACGTGTAAAGCTTCAACGGTATTAATTAATTAAATAAAGCAATTGAAAAGATATTAACCTTAGATGAAGATCAAGCGCAGAAAGGAAGCCAGCAAGTTGCGATGAAAATCGCCAGAAATAAAGAATATTTTGTAAATTAATACGTCAGAAAATGAAAAACAGTGAAGCTCAACAAGTGGGAACCATAAAATAACAAGGAATTAAGGAAGTAACCCAAAAATAAACACGGAGCAAGCAGAACTAGCCGATGTTAAGTATTCACTTATTTCATACAATGTAACATTTTAACATTTTAACTTTCAATTTGAATTATTAATTCTAAACTAGTTGACCATTTTCTACTTAGTGTGTTTTGCCATGCTCTAGTTTCATTTATTAATTTATAACCTCAGTTTTGCACATGTGCATTTAAAGTCGAAGCTTCGCATATATCCTGATTTTGGTCTGAAGACGAAACCAGTGTGTCGATTTCGAAACATATAGTCAACTCGTTAAATTTAATATTAAATAAACCTCTGACTAATATGACTTATTAGTCAATAAGCGTGTTATTTCGTAAAACTCGTTGATAGCCTTAATATTTTCTTCTCCTAACCGGGAATAAAATGAAGTAGCATCGAACAATAATATGCATTTCTATACCTCATTTTCAGGCGTAAAATAATCCCTTTTCGCCCTCGGGCGATTAAACTTTTATATCTGCTGAAGTCATTTTAATTGTGACTTGTAAAGATGTGTTAATGAAAAGTATAATTACAAAAGTAATATTCAGCTACAATATTTGTAAGAATTGCCATGTTTGTATTGTCTATTGTCTATTTAGATAATATGTATCTCCAGTTTTTTTTAAATTTAGATGGTATATAAAGTTTTGTATAAACGTTAGGCGTAACCAGCATCCTTTGCCCTTGTCGTGTTATAGTCCCACGCCTCGTGCTATAACATTGACGAGACCGGATAAAAACGTTTTTTTCTATAGCAAATGTTAAAGTGTGCTTTAATCGACTCAAAACAAAAGGTCAAGTGTTACTTTAACAGCAATGATAGATAAAGTAGCACTTTAACATCAAGGGTAGATAAAGTAATTTAATTTTCCAACTTGCACAGCACAAATGTTGCCAACTGCTGCAAAATTCCCTAGATTTTGAAAGTTTTTTGTTTTTGTTTCAAAAAGTGGCTAAGTAGATAAAATACTGTATGATACCTCGTTTATAAGGCATTTGTCTTACTTACTCCTTTAGGGCACTCCTTGCTTAGCTCGTCGTTCCCTAAACCCGTGCGTGCTACAAAATGCTTCTTATAAAACTCGTATCATAATATACTATTGTTTTACGCGATTTATACATAAATAACTATTATATATCATAAATGATACATGATTTTTAATACATAATGAACTTCTTTATTGCTTGGGAACTAAAGTGGTACTTTAATGATGCCATATTTATTGGTTTTTATAACATAAGCAAATTGGTCTCTTTGTTCAGTTAGCTGCTAGATATTAGATAACTATTAACTCATAGTGAATTTAAAATCAATAAATATCGATTTACGATTGACAGAAAAAGCTTTGTATACACATTTGGATTAAACTGCATTAACATAATTCTCCACTACAGTAGCTTATCTTGTTTTTAATCCGAAAATAGTACATTGTGTACCTAGGACGAAAAGCGTAACATTCCCGTACAACTGCGAATATTGTTGGGCGAAGAGAATGCCGAGTCCAACAACACAGGAGTCTGGGATAGAATCTTTGACTTTGCTCAACAAAATTTTATAAATATTGTGTCAATTCTAGTACGATTGGAGGAAAATTATTTTTATTTGCCTATGGAAATAATTTTTTTTCTTCTACTTGTTAAATGGTATATACAACATTGGTACTTTTTAATTGTGAAAGTTATTAATAAACTTTTCATTATTCAATTGTTTTTAGCCAATTATGTCGTTTTCATTACGCTTGATAAAATTATGAAAGTGAAGCATAAATCAGGAGGCTCTGATAAACTTAAACGTCAAATCTCGTTGTCAATCAAAAATAAATTACTTAAGGTGAGTAGAAAACGCATAGTATTTAACTCGTGAGAATGGCGTCTCCGCGTTCTCGTATTTGACTCGTGGCCCAGATTTTGTTCTCGTAAATAATGTCCAGAATAATAAATAGTAAAAAAACAATTGGTATCTGCAACTTTTTGAGCTTGATATCTATTTAGGATTTCACTCATCTGACAGCTCCCTAATTTCTGGAGAAATACAAATGTCAGTATCACGTTTTCAAATTATTAATTTGTTGTCAAAGGTAGTAAGTTAGCCGTTTTACAGGCAACCTGTTTACAGCAGATATTTAAATGCATGAATTTATATAAGTTTTTTTACTTTATTAACAATACAGTACGGCCTAAATAATAAAAATAAATGTGATAGTAGTGAAAAAATTCTATAATTATAAACAATAGTTGGAAAGACCCGTGTAGATTTGCAGGTCGGCTATAAAAAATGTCTGGTTAAGCTTGATATATAATTGGTATTCTCAACAGAACTTATTTTTTGGTTATACACCATCGCATCTGACAAAGTACTTCAATTGATACTTTATACGCTCACACTCGTATCAGAACCCTTGGTATATAATCTATGAATTGAGTATTGCTTTGTTTAGAACTGCATCTATATTTATTGACTGCACGCAATTCTTTTTATTAGTGCAACTATTTTTCTACAAATTGAGTAATATATCCAACAGATTCCAGTTTGTTTCGCTATTCAACTTTCTCCATAAGGCCTTGCTTTGAGTAAACATTTTTAAGAGCATTTCTATACTCTAGACTAGAGAGAACAACTAAAATATAATCTAACAGCGAATTAAATAAGAGATGTGTTTACTGTTGATGTTTATAAAGTTGTATTAAAGAAAGTTATAGTATAAATATGCACGCTGCTCTTATCCGTCTTCACAGAAGCACAAGTTGTAAGACACTATCTTCTAATTTGCTGTATAAACTAGCGTCCCTCTATCGGTTGATTTTTATGTCCATGGACTCTAGTAATATGAATACAATTGCTGCGAACTACTAGGCACGATTTTGTGACAATGCAATTTAAACTTTAGGAAGCCCACAGGCGAAATTTAATTAGAGACAACTTTTCACAATACAGCGTACTCTTCTAACTTGCATCAGTGTAGCTTTGTATAGTTTCATCCAATGATCTACTGCTAATTCCAGTAACTCGTCTATTATAAAGACACAAAAGCATTTGGTAAACTTCCGAACAATGAACGCTATGGTTACACCCTTACAAGTTTCGTTAATATCCGATTGACGTACAAACCGTTGTCTTTATTTCTAAAGGGAGGCATGTCTTTATCAGAAACTGCTATATAAATTTAACGAACATGATTAGTCAGCGTTTACTGTTAAAAATAGTAGCAATCTTTGCTCTGCCAGTTGAATGACAACGAATGATGCAAATAATTTGTTGGTCAATGTTTTTTTTTAATTATTAGGTAATCCTGAAATTAGTGATTTTAGTTGAATGTATATTGCCGATTAATATGAATGTTGATAGTTTTTTTCTAATATACAGAGATCAGTTATCAGATATCAGTTTTGAAGTAGACGAAGTAACACAATAAGTAATTGATTAACATATTTGTACATGTATACAGTATGTTATGGAAGTCCGCGTAATAATTTTACTGACGTAGGGATCTCAAAGTGATTTAGTTTTGAAATATTTATTTATACTTATTTATATAAGAAGAGTTAATGTTTTGTACCATGTATGAAACTGACCAACTATTTTAGTTACCATTTTTTTTAAAACACCCTCAGAACCGAGTTAAAATTCAAATTAGTTTTACTATAAAATGGGATAATATTTTAATTTAATGACATAAAACACTAAAACGATTTGTTGAAATAGATGTTAAGTTGATTAACACTATCCTGTAGTTTACGTGCTGCTAAGTGAATCTCATATTCTTATGCGATGGTGGCTGTGTCGTCAGCATACATAACCAAGCTGTTTACTGGGGTAGCGGGTATGTCAAACATAAACATATTAAATAATATAGAACCTAAAACTAACTGTTGCGGAATACCTGCATTAATAGGAGGTATTGAGGAAAGGTGTACGTTTACTCTTACCTGGAAAGTTCTTTCAGTTAAAATGGATTTGATTTTGTGTAAAAGATATTACGGAATATTTATGGTAGCCATTTAAATATAGTAAACCATCTATCCAAACTCGGTCGAATGCCTGAGCCACGTCACAAACGCTATTAAAGTGCTCCACTTCTTTTTGTAACCTTCTTCAATTGTTTCTGTAATTCTCAGGATCTGATGATTAGTAGAATGAAAATGTTCAAATCCAAACTGGAATTGAGGGAGGATATTCTTATGTTGATGTTGTAAGAATTGGTTTAAACGAAATTGTATGGCTCGTTCGAGGACTTTGGAGATAATAAGCTGATAGGTCTAAAGTTAGCTGGGTTTTTATATGATTTACTCGGCTTGGGTATCATTACAATTACTGCCTCCTTCCATGCATTTGGAAAACATTCTCAGACAAGTGCTAGATATTGCAGTAATAAAAGCAATGGATTTGTGTGGTAAGTTTTTCAGAAGATTATTCAGTATCATGTTAATTCCTGGTGCATTTTTAGTGTTTAATTTATTTATACTGTTGCACTTTTGCAGGAGAAACTGAATTATTTAGTATTATATCGTTAGTATTAGTCCTTACTTCTTGTTCAACAAGTTGCACATGATTTATGTTACTTTTTTCAAGACGAGGTAGTAAATATGTTTTCCAGTCGCGATGATTTCACTTTTATTCTTATCTTTAGAGTAGGCGCTATCGTTAACTTACACTTTTGGAATTATTGCAAATTGCCTTAATAGCCTTTTGGTTGTTACATTAACAATTGCTCTTCGTAAACGGAAGCAGGGCTCGGACTAGCTCAAAGGAGAAGGAGAGGTCGAACTTACCTTCCAACTAACAGTAAACCGTAGGGGCGCCAAGCAGTTTGGGACCCGAGCACAGCTTCATATGAATCATTGAACTTATAAACTACTAAATTCGCTCAAACTTCAGCAACGGACAACATTAAAATGAAACCCAAAGTTCTAATATAGTCATATAATGAAGCAAGTTGGATAATTAACGTTTGAAATACGATCATAATTTACTGGCTTGATTGGCAAATAACAAATACAACATCCTCTCATTATTTAAATACGTATGCAAATAAATACACATAAATAAAGATATACGGATGGGGCCATGATTATATATAACAGCAATAAGGTAACATGAACAACACAATAGAATGCTTGAGTAAGAAAGAGATGACCATTCAACAAAATTATTTTAGTAGGCACAATTCGTTGACTTATGTCATAATTAAAGTGAACGTCAAGCCTACTCGTATATTTGCTACTATGTTTATCTCTTTCTTACTCAAGCAATATGTGTTATTTTCTTGTTCATGTTATCTCATTGCTGTTATATATAATTGTGGCCCCATCGGTATAACAGCAATGAGATAACATGAACAACAAAACAGAATGCTTGAGTAAGAAAGAGATAACTATACGAAAAAATTATTTTAGTGGGCATGTTTGGTTGACATCTGTCATAATTAAAATCAGCGTCAAGCCTACTCGAATATTTGCTACTAAGTTTATCTCTTTCTTACTCAAGCAATATGTGGTATTTTCTTGTTCATGTTATCTCATTGGTGTTATAACGGGTGTTCATAAACAGTCGTCATCCCAGTAGGTTTTGACTTCAGAAACGTATGTCTATTAAAATTGAGAAAAAATGCGTTATGACAGTACTCAATGACGTTTCATTGTGTTGCACGAATTAATCAAAGACATAACATTTTGTTTTTCAAAGCAACTGGGATGACGACTGTTTATGAACACCCGTTATATAATTGTGGCGCCATCGGTATATCACAAGGTATCATAGATTAAAATAAGAAACCAAAAGTGTGCTTTGTCTCTTTTGCTGAGCACAGGTAAATTTATAGCTAAATCATTCATTAATTATTTAAAAAAAAAATATGCTACTAAATTTATAACACAACAAATTCTCAGTGCAAAATATTGTAGTGAATCGTTCGAAGCACAATAGAGATCTCTATACCGCTTGCTATAACTCTGCGAGGTAAAAACGCCTCCCTTTTACAAGCCGTTGCATTAATATAACGGGAAAAGAATTGCAGATCACGAAGTACTAGCTCGGCAATTTCAACTAATAGCATGTATCATATATATCGACTAAAGAATAGCTTAAATCAGTATCCGGACTAGATTACTTGAAACACACAAAATATCCTACTGAGGGAGGCCAGCAACACAATTTATTTTAACAGCCTATGTGACTAAACCTGGTTGTGGGGTAATTAGCTTCTTCGGAATCCTCCGACGAAGATAGATTGTTGACGACAGGATGCCACTCTAGTCGAACGGGGCCTTGTAAGGTCACTTCGTCAGCCACAACTTCCTCCGACGAAGATTGGAGGTGTGCCTGGAACTTACAAACCACAGCACACGGGAGAGAAGCCGCTTCGCAGGTACAATAATTGAGTAACGCGAAATCCCCAAACGAAGAGCTGGTTTCTGCCCGTACTTAAAAGCTTTTAGTCCGTTCTTGAAAGGCTGTATAAAGCAGACACAAAAATTAGAATTATAATTTATGCTGAAATGGCTAGCCTACCAGAATCTTTCCTGCCTTTCAAATCTCAGATAATGTGCGACCACCAAAAGTGTACTTTCATAGGTTATAACTTAATAAACAGCACAAACCATCACAAGGCTTGAAATAAATAGGTGGTCATATACCCAAGCCCTCGAGGAATCCAATCCAACTACCCACGAGAGGTTACTGCTTCATAACGCTTGGATGATTGAGGTAGAAAGAAAATTCACTTTTAACGCGCCATTATTTTGGTTGCAACGCCAAGAAAGCGGAAGTGCACAAATTGCCAGGCGCCATCTAACGGTGACAGTTAGCACAGGCCACCACATCAACTAATGAATTAGACAAGCAGATGAACAAGTTGCCTAACTCCCCAGGTGAAATTTGCTCACTAATTCAAGGTTGCTTAAATGCAGGGAATTAAATTGGTATCATGGTGGCCCTCCACATGTGGAGATCCCTAGGTTCAAGGATTTCTAAATACCTGTTGAATGAAGTTATTCTAAATTCGTTTATTTCTTTCTTGACCAGTCTCATCAAGCTATTAAAGCAAGTTTTGTCTGCTGGACTCCGAGTATTTTGCCAGGTTGAACGCGCGGCATGCTTCTCTCTGATAAGTCCTAAAGTATATGTGTTTGAGAAGTTTGATAATTTAGAAGTCTATGTGTTTTGGTAACTACTGTAGCTTGCTGACTTGAAGATGCTTCTGGTTTCCTGAGTTTTGTTATTGCTATATCCGCGTTTTTCTGTGAATTCATGTTTGTTGGACTTGTGGGCCGGTTATTCATTGATGCCCGAAAGAGTTTCCATTTAACTGAGCTTTTTGTCAACTTTGGGAGTTTGGGGTGTAAGTAAGGCGAGCGTTGGAGAGGGAATACTATAGGTAGATGATCAGAATCTAATTCTACTAGAACAGTTTGGGAGATTGGTACGGTCTAGTTTTTGTGTAGTACTATATCCAAATGTTCGGTAACTGTTTCTACTTGTATGTGCATTCTGCTGGTGCAGAGATGTGCACTTCCAGTTCGGAGGTAAATTTATCAAGATTAACTCCATTAGGGTTGCTGTACAACCTCAGTTGGTGTGTTTACTATTGATGTCACCAGCTAAAATAGTAGGAACCGGATCTCCAAAGATATTTTTAAGCTCATTTAATATAAGCTCTAAGATGAGCTCTATCACTGGTTAAAATTATTACGTGAACTTCCATAACACCCTATATAGTAAATTCAACTTTGAAAACGTAGTCATTTTTAAACAATTTTGTTAAATCATTTTCTAAAACGCTAGCGATGGCTCTGTGCTTTGGCAACAAATATTAAACGACTAATAATAATTATTATATTAAAAGGTAGGGAGAGTCGCACTTATTTAGATTTGCTAGCTCGATAACACAATAATTTCGTTAATGTAATGTTATTTGGATTATAATTAATAAATAAAACAAAGACTGGAAATTTAATCTAGAAGATTGAAAACTGACAATCACTTCACTTTCTGTACATTCTTATAGCGGTAGGTAGTTCAACAAAGCATCAAAGTTATGTACAAAGGCTGGATGACCTGCACATAAAGAACATGAATAAGATACAAACATTGTAATAAAGGAAAATGATACGACATAATTTAGTCGGAGAAAATTGGAAATGGGAAAAGTTCGTGTTTGGTATATAAACTTTTGATATGCAGAGGTGAGCGGGAATATGTGGAATTGTGGGGGTCATTGGAAAGTGTTACGTTTGTAGATGGGAGTAATAGACGAACTTGTTATTAATTGATAATGGAAATTGTGAAGTTATTTATGAAGACTTGTATTTTAATAATTAATAGAATGATTTAGTATTTATAGTAATGTCAATATAGTTAAAGCACCTTTTAGTAGTAACTAGGAATATTATAGTAACTAGACTGGATGCTAAAAGAGAGATTAAATTAAAAATAATACAGTGCGTAAATTTTTCTAAGAGAAAATACACTAAACTTTGAAGCGTTAAAACAAATTGAATTGCATTCAATTGTAAAAGATCTAATACATTCCCAATTAAAGCAAATAATGTTTTGTAAATTGACACACCTGATAATGGAGTGTCACAATTCTAGAATGTAGTGTACATGATGGAACGAGCTCATGTGAACTTGTAGGGGTTTATAAATCACATGTAGCAGATAACTTCTTAATAGCAGATATCTTCTAAATACCAGACAAAGCTATAAAGTTAGACTAATATAGTATATGGAAAATTCCATTGAAATGCTTCTAAAAAACAAGGTTTATAATAAATAAATTAAACTATGTAATGCCTAATTAATGATTACTTGAAATAAGCTGAGAAGTGATAACCACAAAAGCTGTTGAGTTAAGTCAACTGCCAATATACACTTTATGTTAAAACAAATACATAAGCGATATCGAGTTTGGACCGAAAAAATAGTACAAATGTAAAACAATTATAAATGCATGTACCTACCTGAGTACAGTCTCGTTTTTAAAAATGTACTACTGGAATAATATAAAGCCGGGAAATTTAATAAAATAGTAAACTACAGAAGTATTATTATTTTAGGTTAAGTCATTTTAACATTTAAAACAGTATTAATGTTTCAGCAATTTCATGCGGAAAGTAATTTCGGTAACACATGAAGGTAAAGAAAATTAATTTATTCAATTTTGTCAGTTTATAGTTACATTATTAACTGCATACGAATATATATATATATATATATATATACAGTGTCCGCCAAAAATTCGGCATATGGGAAAATTTTAGATTTTTGATTTTTCAAAAAAAATTTTTACGTCAATAATTTGTGCTTGTCTAAAAACCTATTTAGCCCCTATCATATATACCGAGTGATTTTTACTTATTTAGAAAATGGAGTTTTTCGAAATTGTCAAAAACCAAAAAGTGCTATTTTTCGGAAATTAAGCAATATTTCAATGAGATTTTTTTAGAGTGTGTTATTTCTAGCTAAGTAAACAATCTCAAGGCCACAAAACCCTTATTTTTTTTTAACTGTAGCTAAACATTTATTTTTCAGTTTTTTAAATATTTTTCAAAATTTCACATACAAAACCTTAATATTAAAGTTCAAATTTGTTATTGTGACTTCAACAAACTCTAATCTAGCCCTGTTAATGCATTACTGTTACAAAAATCCTGTAAATGTTCTTTTACAGTTGTCTAAATGAGGAAATTGTTTAGAACATGTAATTGGATAAAAAAATCTCCTTATTTAGACAACTGCAAATGAACATTTACGGGATTTTTGTAACAGTAATTCATTAACAGAGTTATATTAGAGTTTTTTGAAGCAATTTAAATAGATATTAATTAGAATTGAAAAATATTTCTCCGAAAAAGCGCCTTGCATAGAAAACGTAAAAATTATGCAAACATACTACCTTTCGGTAAATAATAAAAAATCTAAAGAAGTAATTAATATTTTATATTATATTCATCAATTATAATTCTTTAAAGTGTTCACATAAAAAATTGTAACATTTTGAAAAATATTTAAAAAACTGAAAAATTCATTTTTTTGTTAAAGTTAAAAAAAATTAGGGGTTTTCTGGAATTGAGATTGTTTAGTTAACCAAAAATAACACACTCTAAAAAAATCCCATTGAAATATTACTTAATTTCCGAAAAATTGCACTTTTTCGATTTTGACAATTTCGAAAAACTCAATTTCTAAACAAGTAAAAATCACTCGGTATATATGATAGGGGCTAAATAGGTTTTTAGACAAGCACAAATTATTGAGGTAAAAAGTTTTTTTGAAAAATCAAAAATAAAAATTTTTCCCATATTATGCTGACTTTTTGGCGGACACTGTATACACCACGTGAATAAACATCGAACAGTTTTGTCTGTGTGAATATTCCTTTTCTATAGAAATTAAGGTAGGTACTTCAGCGCACATCAAATAGCAATAGAAGAACGACATAAAACAGTCACGATGCACAGTGGAAGGAAATTAAATTCTAACTGGCCAAAAATCACATAACATTGATATTAGTATTTTTAAAATAATATTCCAATTTATTCCTCAAGAACAGCAGCAATATTTTTTCACCTACGCCGGTATGTATATATTTGACTCTAAGCAATATTGCTTTCTTTTGAACACATAGCCAATAGTAAAAGATGAACTGGGCTCGTATTTCATTACCAAAAGCATTAACAGTGGCTCCTTACTCTGCATCGGATTTGATAAGCGTCTGCTACATTGATTTTTATCGCTAATAGCAACTGAACTTTATCGAAAATTTTAATAAACAAGCGATTCTGACAACATACGATTACTACTGATTACTGATCTGTTTATTTGCTGGCTATTTCCTAAACGGCCCTCGTATACGAATGTCACGAGGTGTGGCTATCAAATAACTGGGCTCGAGGTATACAGTGTTATTCACGAGAAATGACGCCCCTTAACAAAAGTTATAGGCAACCCAATCCTACAGTTATTCAAACCACATTGATATTTTTCAATTAAAGAACATGTCAAGGATATATCCTCCAAACCGGCTTACAGAAGCTGTCTCTGATATTTGGTTCTTTTGAATTACAAAACGAGTTGAAGTGGCTTGTGAAAATGTATGTTATGTTGCCTAATCCAATTTAGCTAAGAGCGTCATTTATCGTGAATAACCTGGTATAATGTTTTATACCTAAAAAAATAAAATGTTGATTTTTGCTGGAAAAATGAGAAATAGCTAAAAGTGATGATTTACACATAGCCAAAGCTTTAAGCTTAAAGGAAATGAGAACCAATAGATGCAACATAAATGTTTTAATAAATAAAACAGGGGTAAACACTAAATGCGCATCTCACCGATCGCAGACTTCCTCGATGGGCGATGGAGAGAATGCCTGCTTTACTTCGGGCTACCGCGGCGATCATTGATATCCCATTCGCAGGGGCTGACGTTCGATTCCCATAGCCGGTAGTATTTTTTTATTTGAAAATTGAAAGTTTTATTCCTTCAGCATTATTACAAAGGTGAAGACATTTTTGACCCTGTTTCCTTTTGATTTTTCAAATTGTTTAATGTCACAACGTCCACTTGCAAGGGCAGTTCTGACTAAAGCCCTTTAAAGATATTTTTACTACAGCACCTAATAATTTGAGAATATAAAGAGCACCAAAAATGTCTTTCCACGTTGTAGCAAATAACCAATGGAAACGCCATACTTTATTTTTAACTGAATTAATGTATATTGATGATTTAAAACCAGTTAACTATCTAATCAAGTCAGTATGAATTTGTAATAATCCGTCCTCAAAAACTTTATAAAATAATAGATTTTACAATTTCGTAAATTTTAAAAATAGGTTAAATTGCTAAGTGGTTGAAGTATTACTATTTTTCTTTAAAAAATGCTTTTAAAAACAAAGTTAAACATTATTACAACAACATAATTTTTAATTCGATATTTTTTGCAGCAAAATTGCGAGTAGTACTACCTTGTAAGCGGTTACTGTGTAAGTAAAGCGGAAATATGTTATTCTTACAATCTACATAAACGCGGAGTTCACGTTATTTCTCGCTTATATTACTATAAACCGTTGTTTGGTTCAAACTGTAACACATTACCTTTCAGATAGCTATTCACTAGCCACTAATTATGCATCGTATCGTAATATCGAACAGACTTTAGTTATTATGTCTGACTGGGTGTACATTGTACAGATATTAAATCAGTAAAGTTGGAATATAGAATATGCTATTTACGGAGAAACGTATAGATTTAATTTACATTTAAACCGTGCCAAACCATGGCTGCTCCTTAAAATGAATTTAAAAAGTTTAATTATAAATATAAGAAGTTCATTTTTGCTTTCACTCAGGATATGAATTTGCGCTTCAATTTTAACGCTGCTTTCATTATGAAGTCTCCAGGTGTCGAAGTAATTGAGAAAAGGCACATGAAAACGTATTTATAAAAAATCGCAAAGAGAACAAACGCCTGATACCAAGGTCCGTAATTAGACCTTTCTTGCCTTTTTCGAGCGGAGAATTATCGAAGCAGAAACTGCAGTGAGTTTTAGAAACTTCTAAAGTGGATATTCTTTGATGTTCTCTGCAAGTTTTTGTCTTCCCTCCTTTGCGAAACGGGCACGTGGAACAACA
Organism: Agriotes lineatus; assembly: GCA_940337035.1. Taxonomy (NCBI): domain Eukaryota; kingdom Metazoa; phylum Arthropoda; class Insecta; order Coleoptera; family Elateridae; genus Agriotes; species Agriotes lineatus. The sequence continues at coordinate 55,889,915 of OW679194.1, read as the reverse complement.
GCTTCTGTTTTAACAGAAAACAAATCGCCTCGAATGTTTTCCCCCAAGGATACGAGTTAGTTATCGCGCTAAATATGGATATTGATGAGAAGGCGGCACAGTTCCATGACAACTCCATTACTGCGTTCAAATGGACGTCATGCGAGTACGACATCCGCAACATCACTTGTCAGCGACTTCTGCGCACGGCATCTTTTTAGCACTTCATACATTTTTCATGTGGCATTGTGTTCAAAATGTCTCACCACTTGCAAGATTTCTAGAAACGCATTTACATCTACATAGTATTTTTAAGTGACGTGAGACAGCACTTGTCGCTAAAATTGTTAGCATGAAAGTTGAAGTTTTATTCTTTTAATCCCCAAAAACTTAAAACTTTTTATTAGTAGGCCTTTAAAACTAGTTTTTAAATAGAAGAATATACAAATGTTTTCGTAAGCGGCTGTCTATTATAAGAAAGGCTAATTGTTAAATATCCTTTAATATTTTACCAACAGTAATCGAGTCAAATAAATGCTGCTATTTATTCTCGTTGTTAACAATAGCGTTCAGTTAAATGTTCTATGCACTGATCTTTTTAGGAACGGAAATAATACTACTTTATATTTTGTTTCCCAAATTATAACTCAGAAAACAGTATGTTCGTTTCGAACGTATAATTTATTAAACCAAGTAAACTGCTTCCAAGCGACTAATAAACTATTGTTTTCTTTGATTTTAGAACAACTTTTAAGCAAATATTCTATCGCCTGATTACTTATATAGAGCAAAATAATTTTTTTTCTGCGTAGACCACAACGACTAGCTGATCGTTTTGTGAACATGTAACTAAAGAAACAATGTAATCTAAAAGTAAAGAGAATCATTTTATTATTTTACTTTAAAAATATTACAACTCAGCCTAATTGTTTTTACATTATAAATACGCTTTGATGAATCTTCATATTCTTTAAAATTTTCTTATTAGTATAACACATAGATATTGATATAACACCCTGTATAGCATTTATTTTTGATTGAAATTAATTTATGTAAAGGTGAAATTATGTAAAAATATGCAATTATCTAAAATATTTAAATATTGAGTTAATTTATTTACTAGCTCCGGTAGAACATATCACACAATATATGATGATTTACTTGCATTTATTACTCTTTTTTTATTCTCTTGGTTATCAAGTAATCATACCTTAAGGTTAATTGGTGTTATGAGAAACAATATTAAATGACACTTCTGCAACTGTCAAAGTCAGATTATGCATATGAAAGAGGAGCTGAATTCATATCTTTACAATTCGTATTGATTAAAATGTCGATACGAGAAACTACTTATGGTAAATATCTTATTCATTCGGTGATTACCGTTTATTTTACATATACCTGATTAATTTCACTTTATTGGGTTGATCCAATACTCCTGTCCATGTAAATGCAACCAGCTTGTTCAGGTGCTTTTCTTTGTAACCTCAACGAATATCCCTGCTCTGCAACTAGCTGCTTTAAAGAACCACTTCACCTAAATCCTCTACCTGTCCAATCAGCAACCCAAACTGTCACGATGGATAGAACTCTGATGCAGGCTCACACAGCGACCCTAAACAAAACTGATCTCCTCGATAGTAACTCCTTTGGAGACTGTCCAAATCAAAATGGTACAGATGTATTCATCTCAACAGCAACTCCACCAAAGCCCATCCAAATCAAACACAGTTGCATATGTATCCACTTCAACAGCGACTTCAACGCAATCCAACCCATTATCTCAGGGACATACCGGCGGTCATACAACATCATGACAGTCGTTAGTGGGGTTGGAAGTCCTCATAACTGCACAGCGACGCCTATAATTGGCCTAACGGCTGTTGGCTGAGTGCAAATTAAATAAATAAAAAATAAATTAAATTAAATTAGACAGATGTATTCTCCTCGATAACGACTCGAAAAGCAGCGCAACCGATCAACTCAGGTTCAGATGGATTCACCTCACCAATCCCATAATACTTAATTTTTCTTCAAATAGTAAAATTGTAGCTTTCTTCATATTGTTGTTTGTTTAAAATCCTTTATTCCATATTTAGTTTACTCTCAGACACCCTTTTACATTATTCTAATAATAAATTTCACTTTATAAAAGTGTTTTTATTATCAAACGTTCTTTATACCAAATTCTATTTGTAGATTTTAGAATCCAAAATTAGTTGTTATTTTTCAAATTACAATTCACCATAGCAATAATCTATTCATACATTTTTGATCTAACACTCCTTAATTACAATACAATTTATTTATTAAATTGACACTTCAGGTTACTTTTTATAATATTAACTCAGCTCATAACTTTCACATTAATTTAAACTATCTTATAGTTTGCACTAATTGATATTTCATTGCAATTATGAATTGCTCTCTGATAACACCAAACACCCATCCATATAACTCCAAAAATCATATTTTTAATTGATAGTTATGTTAAACCTTTCTCTGAATATTAAATGCATTACGGGATTTGAATTTTATCTGTAATTTATTAAATAAGTTTAGAATACTTATACTGTTCTTTAATATTAAAATTCACCTTTGTACATTTTAATAAATAGGTACTTTATCATTCCATAATTAATCTCTAGTTATGATTAACTTTCACAAACAAACTACCAGTCTTGAGATACAATAACAATATACACAAAAAGGTAGTATCTTCTGCTAATAGGTTATATATATATACCTTTTTGTAAAAATTATACAATGCTACACCACTAAGATAGCTACTTTTGAATCAGCGGAGTTATTTTAAGAACGCACGTAAGTAGTACTTATCTCGGTTGTTTTTAATATTATTTATTACCCATGCTTATGCATTCCGTAACCCAGAAGCGGCTGCCAAGTAATTTGCCATTTAATGTGTTTTTCAGGAGATTTGTATGCACTTTTAGAACTGATATATATTACAATTACCCTTTAATAGTACTCTGTGACAATTACATCTAAACGCATCTAATACAACTGTCGTTTTAGAAACTACATTATTCTGGTATTATATCCATGTATGTTTAATAGTCATCAAAATATGTTCTTTCAAAAAGTAGGTTTAAACATATTGCTTGAAACCCTTCTCTTACAATAACCATGAACTATTTATTATTATTTGACTTGGAGTCCCTTCTTTCTTGAAATTGCAACCCAACGTACGCACATCATGGCAACGCAGACAATCAGTATCTAACTAAACGACATATTGATATTTTCTGCTTGCCAAAATCATATTACGAGTCCTTAAACTTATAGAAGTCAAAATTAACTATTAAATGCTTTACGGTCATAAAGAGCAACAACGCCGTTCAATATTATGTACTTTTTAGATGAACATTATATAAGTACGGTGGGTTGCAGTCGAACCAAGTAAAGAGTAAGAGGCTCCAACTTATGCAACCCATATTTCACATACCCCCGTCGTTATTAAGTATTTATAGTCAGGTATATTGCGCTTAACATGATCTTCTTCTAAAATTTAAAGATCATAGTCATTCGTTTTTTTAAACACCTCGAAAATAACAAAGATCTGCATTATGTATATATTTATTATTTTGACAACAATCTTCTCGATATAGGTCCCGAGGGTGGTGTAGCTTAAACAAGTGTCCACGTTCGATCAGTAGAGTTAAGCAACGCTCTTTCTGGTCAGAACTTCGATGGGAGTTTTATGGCTGCTTTTCTCGGCGTCTCATGATACGGCTGTCACGGAAATAGTTGGTCCCGGATGTCATAATAATATCATGACAGTCGTTAGTGGGGTTGGAAGTCCCCATGAAATGTACAGCGACACCTAACGGCTATGGGCTGAGTACCAAAATAAAATAAAAATAAAAATAATCCTTCCACGCACAGCTATTTTAGTAGTAAAGTAATGTTATGGTAGTATAGCAGACTATGGAAAGGAGTATCCTCGAAATTTGACAAAGTTATGATAAAGTAATTAAAGTACAAGGTTTATTTACTTAGCGTATGACAGTATATTGCTATGAATACATTTTGAGCTTCTGCGATTATAATAGCAATTAATAACATTCTAAGCAGGCATATGCAATATAATTTTTTTATATGTTCCCAAAATCTGCTGGTTTAAATTTTGTAAATAATATAAAATACCATAGGCCTTCACAAAAATTTGTAAAACGGAATTAAAAATAGTGTTAGCCTTGATTTTAACAAAATGTAATCAGAGCAGGCTTGGAAAAAGTGTAAAACAATGTAAGATCGAAGAAAAGCAATTGGGGAAGGAAAGTTAAACTAAGAGGTGTTGCTAATTTGGCTTCTCCAATAATCTAGCATTTTGGAGTTTCGGGCAGTGTAGATGGAGCCTATGGAAGGTGGGGGTAAGCAGTGACCTTCATAGAAATCAGTGGAGCCCTAGGAGTGAGCAACGACGTGAGCTGGAAGCAGTTTTTTATGTAGCAGCGGTCAAGCTACAGGAACCGTTCTGTGGCGGCGTTCAGCTGCTTGGCTCGTCAGGCAACGGAAAAAGGCGGGGCCAAATATGGTGGAACATGTTATGAATTCGGTTTAAGCCCTAATTTGGATTCCAAAGGCAACAGAAAGGTTGTAATACTCCACCCTTCTTATAAGGGTATTTTAAATTTAGCCACGGGATAACTCACAGTCGAAGAGGGTTCGATGCACTCAAGTATAAATCAATTTAGAAACAACAATTTGTTAGTAATTTTATTGAGTATTTATTGAGTATATTGATTCTCAGTACATACATATCAAGAACATCAAGACATCAAAAATTCAGTGTTACAAAAAAAAACTTACAATGCACTATAAATTAACTATAAATTAAATTGCCATTAACATTTGCAGGTAAGCGATTTGAAAGTATGTACGTCTTTATAATTAATAACCAGCAGTTTTATATAAGCAGAGCTTGTGCATAAAACTGCCGGCTATCCAGCTCGATTAAGTAGTGAAAAATTATATTCTATTGATTTCGAGTTTTTGTATAGGTATAGTTTACATGCGTAATGTTAGATAGATGTATGTGATATTAAATAATGTTTATTAAAGAAGACTGTAAAATGGTTCCAAATCCGTTATCGACAAATACTTTTTTAAATGTTTAGTAAAAGACTTAATATTGGGCCTACTCTGCAACCACCTAGGCAAAAGATTAAAGAAGCGTTTAGCCAGATAAAATTCTGATCTTTGTCCTATTGTCTTGGAAGCTTTTGAAGTATGTAGTTTCTGACTTACATTAGCTCTGGTTGAATAATTGTGTTTGACTAAATTACTTTGCTTTTCCAAGTATGCTCTGCATACGGTGGTTTTTATGAACAGCTGTCTGACTGTGAGAACACCAGCTTCTTGGTATAATTGCGAGGTCGGGTAAAGAAACGGCTTATTTAAAATTATCCTCAGGATTGCGTTATGTGTGACATTTAGTGGCTGTAACGTATTTTTATATAGCCCACCCCACCCACATAAACCGTATTGTAAAATTGACTGAACTAAAGCATAATATACTTGTTTAAGTTGTTTAAGGTTCATAAAAGTTCTTAAGTGTTTAAATATAAACAATAATTTTCTAATTTTTGTTACTACTGTTGTTATATGTGCACCCCACTTCAGGCAGCTGTCCATAGTTATCCCTAAATATTTTACTTGATTGACAACATTTATATCAAAGTCATTGATACCTTCCTTATTTTTAATGGCGATTTTATGAAAATTAGGCAAACTACTTTTGTAAGATGTAAAGGCAACTATCTTTGTTTTTTCATAATTAAGTGTTAATAAATTTGATTTTAACCACGCCGATATTTTTTGCATACTGTTACTTATTTTTAGTTTTACTTGATTCCAGTCACAGCTTTTTACATGCAGTACTGTATCATCAGCATATGAGATTATAGTGCCATCAGTTTTAAGATCTAATAGATCGTTAATATAAATCAGAAACAGCACAGGGCCTAAAACGGTTCCCTGTGGTACACCGTATTCAATAGTATTTGTATCACTTAATGTCTTGCCTATTTTTACTTGTTGAATTCTGTCACCTAAGTAGCTGCAAAATAAATCCAACGGTAATCCTCTAATTCCAAGTCCGTTTAATTTTTCAATTAGCAGTGGGTGGCTAACCGTATCGAACGCCTTTGCCAAGTCAAGGAACACCGCAGCAGAACACTCTGAAGAATCTATGGAGTTATATATTTCATTGGTAAGTAAACGGATGGCATTTTCAGTACCCAAACCCTCCCGAAATCCAAACTGTTTAGTTGATAATAAGTTATTTCGTTCTAGATAATTTACCAGTCTTTGTTTAATGACTTTTTCTACAATTTTAGCTAGATGTGTTATTAACGAAATCGGTCTATAATTACTGACTACTTGTTTATTTCCTGACTTAAAAATAGGTATTACGATAGCTTTTTTAAATTGACTTGGGAATACTCCGTTTGTAAAACTTAAGTTAATAATATGTGCTAGGGCAGGTGCTATGAAATGACTTATCAATTTTATATGTTCCACCCTGATATTGTCGTACCCAGTAGCCTTTTTATCGTTAAGTTGATTAATATGTTTTAATATTTCTTCTTTAGTTGTTGGGAAAAGAAACATAGATTTATTGCAAGTTTTATTGTTTATTACATTATTGTTTCCTTTAGAAGAGTCTTTTGTAAACTTTTCAGCCATTCGCTTACCCACCCTACAATAATGATTATTAAATGTATCAGCAATATCTTTAGGATCTGTGTTACTTAACACAGTTCCGTCCGGCAGTAGCAAGCTCGGTATTTCTGAATGCTTTTCGTATTTGGTAGAGATGTTAATAATTTTCCACATGTGTTTTGCACTAGAGGATGCATAATTAAGTAAATTTATGAAGTAATTAGCTTTCACTGTTTTAATAACGCTTTGCAGAATATTTTTGTACCTAAGATAGTATTCGCGAAGATTAATATTATTTACATCTTTGTTTAGTTTTTGTTTTAAACGATTTCTTTTGTTGATACATTTAATAATACTAAAAGTAATCCAATTTTTACGTTTTCTAGTTTTAGCGTTTAACTTTAATTGTTTTTGAAAAGTAGCTTTTTTGATAGCTTGGTTCAATATCTGAATAAGTATGTCTACAGCATGTTCCGGCTGAGTTGCATTCATCACTGGCAAAAACGTGCTTTCATCGAAAAAGCCCCGGTACCTGGAACTATCGAATTTTGTAATTTGTATAGAAGTCGGTCTCTTATTAATATCGTCTTTAACTGATAAACTTTGTAAACCAAATATTGTGGTGTAGTGGTCAGTTATGGTAGTACAATAAACAACAGCGTTAAAATGTATTGATGTATTAATACTTTTAAAAAATATATGATCGATACAGGATTTTGACCCTCCACACTCTCGTGTATATTCATTTATAAGACTTTTATAACCATTTTCATTTAATATATTTAAATATTCATGGACACTAACAGATTTTTTCAATATATCTATATTCAAATCTCCCAAAAATAGTTCGTTTGGCTCGTGACAAGATTTAAGAAAATTATTAAGATTTCCGTTAAAATTATTTACATTATTTTCATGAATTCTATATACCGCTGTAACTCCAAAACGTAAAGTATTTTTTAAGGCTACTATTCTTAACGTACATACTTCCAAATCCTCAATTTCGGTCATGGATATTATATTTATATCATTTTTGACAAAAATTACGATTCCATCATTTTGATTTAAATATTTTGTATTGTTAAAACTCATATATTTATTTACTTTAAAGTTATCGATATCTACATTTTTCCATGTTTCCGATAGCACAATAACATCTGGACAATTTTCACCAAAAGATTCTAATAATATACATAATTCATCAAAATTCTTACCTATGCTACGAATATTCATGCTTAAAACTGAAATAAAATTATTTTTCAAATAATTAACACACTCTTCGTTTGTATAAAAAATATTTGTTTTATAGTTATCAAAATTATCAATTATACTTTGTAATTCCCTATTATCCATAAGAAAACTAAAAAGCACTTAACTAACCTAAATTTCACTATCATTTTACAGCACCAATAGATAGATTGCAAATATGTTATTTAAGATCGTTTACGCTTAAAATTCTCGTGATGTTGGTATTATCACCTTTGCGAACAAAAAGTTTGCCAAATTTAAACCAGACGTACTTGTAGTAACGCTCCTCTCCGTTTTTCTTTTCTTTGGCTTGCCATAATAATTTTTTGTAGTAAGGAGTCAGGTGCTCGTTGATATAAATCTGCTTTGGAGGGCGATCCGGTAAGATTTCTTTCGTAGTTAGTTTTAGTTTCTTTCCTTGGCTAAGAAAATTATCGCGGGTCATTCGACTTTTAAATTGCACGACAAAAGGCCGGTTCTTGTTATCTTTCGTGTTCAAACGATGGATTGCATCAATATCGGTTGGTGATATTTCTGCTCGCATACTTTTCCCTATATTGATAATAATTTGTGTTAAGTTTTCATTAGGTAGTTCAGTTACGCCTTCAATAACGATATTTCTATTTCTGGCATACTGCTTGTCTTCTTCTAACACCACATTTTGTTTTTCAATTTCATATTCCAATTTTAAATATTTCGCTTGCAGCTCATTAAAGTTTTTCTTTAGCGCAGTGTGCTCTTGCGTAATATTTTTTAGTGTATTCGTGAATTCATCTAATTTATTACTGTAGTAAGTAACTGATTGCTCAAACGTATCTATTTTTCCAGCCAGTGTTTTAGTTTCTTCTTTTATTGTTTGTCTAATTACGTTTGTAATTTTTTCCATAAGTGCATCAGAAAGATCGACGCCTTTACCTTGATCCACGTTTCTATCATTAACGGCAGCTTGCATTGATTTGTTTTCACATTGCGTGTTTGTATCAGTCCTTGTACGACATGCAGAACATCGCCAATTTGCTTTTTGTTCTGGAGTAAATTTTCTCCAAGCGGTTTCACGGACGCCTGCACAGGCATAATGTAGATTACAATTACAATTCTTACAGGTTACATAGTCTCCATCATGTGGTAGAGGATCTGCACAACAGCTGCATGCACTCATTTTAGTTAAGATTTTCAATTTTTCACTATATTTTATTATTTATTTCAGAGCCACTATGTCACGTCTTTACAACTCGAAAACTTGTATGTATATGTAAATGTAAATCAATATAATGTATATAAATGTGTTACAAATAATAGGAACTGAACTGTATATTACAAAATACGAAAACTACAATTTCCTGGTGGCCCCACGTCGAAATTTGTCTGCAGTGTAGGCAGCCCAACAATCGCTACTGCGGGGAAGGTCACGTCCTTTGGGTTCGCCGACAGCGTGCAGCACCTTCTGCGTCGATTGGCGAAAGGTCCCCGCTTGGAGCCGATCGATGCCGAAAGCCCAAAATTGAGTTTGAATGCGTTTTCCTTTTGCGAACTTGACGGATTAAAATATATGGCCAATTTTTACCTGCAATACTTTTCTTTTAATATTTAGTGCGGGGTGTTCCTCCAGAAGTCGAAGGCTTCCTCAGACGGACGTAGCGGGTAGACGGTAGTCTGCAAAATCCAGGTACGTAAGTGGTTTTTAGTCGTCCGCAGGTAGAGCGATGCGCTTTATCAAAATGACTGGCTAGCGCGATAAAAAGCCAGCTGATCCGGGTCGTTGTCTCGACTTTGTTTACGCCTAATTTGAATTTTCGGACCGAGGACGTTGCCTTCAGGACTTGCAAATCGGGCGGCGGCTTCCAGCGGAGTATGTACTGTGAACCACACAAAATTAATCTTCGCGGAGATCGGACGACCTGTTGACCTTTATATACTGCGAATAAAATAAGATTTCGCAGTCAACGAGGATACAGGAATGTTCGGATGCGGGGATTGTAAAATATATTAAGATTACAACAACGTGTGCTGGATCCTGGAATATTTCGAGTTTGAACGCCACACTACTAACCAGAGTTTACCGACATGATAGAGCGGCGTTCAGTACGGGTTATTTATAGCGGGTATGAATTATCTTAATCTTGCAAACAGTTCGTAACGACAAAATGGCGGTAGGAAATGCAGCCAGATTAGATAACGGATCAGGTCAGGTACCTTCTTATCGGATGAAGATCGGGCAGAGAGAGCGGCAGCTGGGCGATCTTCGTATATATAGCATCGGGGCTCCTTATCTTCTGCTTCCGGTGGCGATTGGAACAGGAGGGGAGATTCGCTTGCGCGCCGTCTTATCGTAACTTGCAGCATCGGATGCCCATCGGCTTATCATCGGCTAGATCCGTAACGTTTAAAAAGGGCGCTGAATTTTCAAATGCTTTTTGAGTATTACTAAGATTTAATTTCAGGGCGAAACGTTACAAGGTCAGAAAACTTCACCCTAAAAGATAGAATTTTATGAATTTCTTGGTGGCGTCGATTTTATGAGCACTTCCTGCACAAGCGTCCTTTGAGTGTGTTTTGTTTGCGACGTGTATTTACTTACGGCAATTGTTATCACCTAGGAAACGTAATCACAGATAATTGTCAAGTACAGCGAACTTGTTTTTTTTAATTGTGAGGTTGAAACGCCACATTTAAATAAATTTTCCTATTAGTTAAATAAAATCCTGTATGGTAGCGACCCAATTACTTAAATTACCATTACACAAAATATTTACTTTTAAATTATTAAAAATAGTACCACGAATATTGATTTGATAGCAAATGTATTTCTTATAATTTATTACAAATTAAAATAATACTTTTTAGGATATAGAGATACGACCCATACGAGATTAAAGTCATTTATTTTTAATGAAATTAATAAACAATTCACAACAATTATTAAACCATAACAATATATTACGACTACAGACACTACTACCTTTTTTTAGGACCGCGCAAAGACAAAAGCTCTGGATCATCTACTTAGTTTGCCAATTGATGATAGAGAACAAGATAAATGGCAGATACAAAGACATGTTCACCAAGGCAGTACATTTAAGATGAAAATTAGCTTTTTAGTAACAGGCATCCCAAACCTTTCGTTATCGAGCGGACACTGAAATTAGAAACGTATAGTGTCTAATTTATGAACGCAATTATAAGTTACTGAAGAGTCAAATGTCCATGTTGACATTTAAGTGTAAACACAATTGCATTAGTAAATTATGAACTATACGTGCCTAATTTCAGTGCCTGCTCTATAACGAAAGGTTTGGGATATCCGTAAGATTCTTCTACGTTACGTTCCGTTAGCTGTAACTAACTTCTTCAGACGAGTAATTCACTAAATTTACAGGTTCCACATTGTTAATTAATATCTAAACACATTAGTGTAAACTATGAAAACGGGGGAATTAAACACTCCCTGACATTGTTTTCAAATAAAACATTGAATTGGTCGCTTATTTGAGTCCAGGTAAGATTTTTCGAAACAATAATTTAAAATCAATTTCCTTTATGATACGAATATTTAAAAAAATACTTGTATCAACATGGGATAAACTTGATTGCCGGCTCACAAATTAAGGTAATTTCAACATCGATAACTTTCAATTGTTGTTTTGCATATATAGTTACTTATTCTCCAAGTTAATATTTTACTTAAAAAGGAAGTCAGGGAGTGTTTAATTCCTACCTTATTATATTTTACACTAATGTGTTTAGATATTAATTAACAATGTGCAATCTGTAAATTTAATGGATTAATCGTCAGAAGAAGTTAGCTACAGCTAATTAAAAGTAACGTTACACAAATTGAAACTGCGATGGTTTAAAGAAAAATTGGTTACATTAATTTATTTTTCTATTTACTCCCAAGATATCGAAGTTATGGATAGCCGTTTTATTTATACAAGTATTTTTAAAAAATATATCTTCATATTTTCCTTTACTTAACTGCATACAATAAAAAATAGTATATTTTATATATTATGCCACACCGCCTTAGTGAAGCAAAGGTTACGGACTGAATAATTATTAACGAATTAGATCTATTACGCATATGTTTTGGTTAATTAATGGTGTAGAAATAACATCAAAGTTTAAACACGTTTATTACCTATGTAAGAGCGTATCAGATCATAATCGTGTTGTTTCTGACATTATCTTCAAATTAAAGAAACTGGAGAAAAAGTAATGTTGTCAAAAAGAAAATATCACTTAATTGGAAGATAGAAAATGAATTAATTACACAAGATCACTTAGAAAGAATCAAAATGCAAGGAAGTGAATGTTAGGGTATTACGAACAGAATTTAACATAAAATAAGTACTATCAAGGCAGATTAAACCGACAATATAAGAAAAATAAATGATTAACTATCATCACATCAAGGTCAAATTGAGTTAGGAAAACATTTTGCAAAACTACTGTACACAGGCTGGAACGATATAAAAGAGGCTAGGTATGCAACTTTTACTAAATCAACCAGGATGTGATACATGGTGTCGATGGGAATTTCATTGTTTAGGAAACTTACAACTAAGAGTACGCCTTGCAAGGCGCTAAACACCAAATATGCTTGATTATTGGGATATGTGCTCCAATCCTCAGTGATTTGAATACATAATTCTTTAGTTTTGCATCTTGTTGATTAAAAATGTAAGTAAGCACCTTTTAGCAATACATTTCCAAAAAACTAAGGTAATATGATTTTCCAAGAGGTTTTTAAAAATATAAAAAGAATAAAAAAATAAATGAAGATACTACTTATTTTCAAAGCCTTAAAATACGAAGCTTAATTAGCAGGTAATTAAATAAATTGAGGATTTATTTTTTCACATATATAATCATCCATTGTTCTATTTCAGATACATCCATTTTGTGTCATTTTAATTTAACGTTTAACATGTCTGAAGAAGCTGATAAGTTCAGCGAAACGTTACGCTTAAATAATAAATTTTATGATGTTGGAAATTGACTGGTTCTAATTTCTTTTTAAAACTAAATTGAAATAAATTAGTAACTTATTAAAAACAAAATATTACCAAATTAGCTGAAATTTCGCTTAAATAACTTGAGAAGAAGGTAATATAAACCTACTGACAGTTTTTTGCTTTCATTTGATGTACTAATCGACATGACTTTTTATTTTCGATGTTCATATGGAGTCCTATTTTAGCCGACTTTTCCTCCAACTCTATTAACATTTGTTGCAACCCTTATTATTATCTTGTTATGATATGAAAACAATGTCACCTACGTATCACAAATGATTGAGTCCCTTCCCATTTATAAGTAACTATCTCTTTATCTTGACAATCTAGTTGTTTAAGTATATCACCTAAGGCTAAGGTGAACAGCATTGGTCATAGATTATATAGAGTCTTATACCTCTCTCGATTTTGATAGATTTTATGTTGCTATTAGTTGTATAGTAGAAGTGACCTTTTTGTATATATTGCGATGCCATGTTGTAATTGGTTTACTTATTTTGGGTACCAAATTAATATAAGTTAAAATTAGGGTAAATTCCACACACACAATTCTCAGATTATATTTTCATACTGTGCTCAAACTTGCCTGTCAGTAAATTAAGGCTAGTTAAAATGTAATAGTTAATTACACAAATAAATGGTTGAATGGCGCTCTTTTTATTTTATCCAACTGCAATATTTACTAAGCTAGCTCTCGGCGAACACAAAAACTGCTTATCTCAGGTTGAGTTCTGAAATTCACTATATTCTCAAATTTTAGGTTATTTGTCTCAACGTAGCTCATTTATTCATTCTTAGTGGATAATTCACGACCTCGTAAATTGACAGATGCACACAAAATGGTTTGTACGTACAGCGTGTATTTGACCGTTTAAAATCGTGAAATAATGTGAGAATGTGTCAGGTAAATAATTCGAATATTTCCGCTTGGCAACAATTAAAAAACATCGCCTTCACTTTTTGCAAAACCGGATGACGTCGTTCGATTTTTGAAAATTACGGCGTAGTAAAACCCTTGGAAAAACGTTATGCCTCTTCAGTAAGGTTCAATCTCGAATTTACATAGCTTTCGGAAGGGCAACTCTTAAAATTACAAATGGATCCTACCTCGTGACGTTCGCTTCGATGCTGCTCGCTGATGACGCTCCCGGTTTTTTGCTTCTGGCTCTGCTGGGGTTACTCCCCTGGGTACAGAGGTTGAAAGGGACGTTCTTGCAGACCCCGCTGGCGTCCTTGATCGCTAACCTCTGGGTTCCGCTGCTAATTTTGGCCGTGGTCAAAGATCGTAAACTCCAGGTGCTCGGCTGCCGATGTCCACTAGAAGTCGGATTGGAAAAATGTCAATCTTTCGATGGGGAACTCTCCACACACGATAGTACAACTGCTCGGACACTTAGGCAATAAAATGGACCAGTTTTTATCTTGGTAATATACTTTTATTATCATAAAACATTAACTAAAAATGGAGCACAAATTCGACAAACAACGTTAATTTCTATTTTCAATTGTCCTTGTTAATAAAAAAAAGTATCAGGTTGCTATGATACGGTGTTCTACTATTAATTGAAAATTAGTTTTGATATTAGCCACAAATGGAGTAAAGTTTGATTACATAAATTACAAATCTAGCATTTTCTTAAATCTAAAATATTGTCATTTGCTTATAACTAGTATTTTTCTTTAGCGTTGCAATCACAAACGTTTTTAATTTCACTGCTCTGCTCTTTTTCACTTTGTTTTTAATTATTAACGCACTGATATTTGAGTCCACTTTTCAGGTCGCTTGCTTCTCTTCTGTTGCCTACATTCAAGATTGCTCTTTGGAATTTTATAGATTATCTTTATCTTCAATCTACCCGTCAGATTGCTCACAAGTTTCAATTTCCTTTGCTTTTATTGATAACTACGCTCATTTATGTGCACATAACAACCTTATGTGTTATTTACTTTCGTTTGGTCTGGCTTATGCACAAATCTATCATTTTAATTATATTACTTTATTCAATAGCCAAATTCAAACCGCTAAAATATGCTTTGCTTTTGCGTACCTTTATCCGACTAATTACTCCTTCTCGCATCTCATTACCAATGCATTTTATACTTTGATTATTGTTTAAATTTGCAATTATATAAAATATCCTAGCTCTGTGCTTTATTGACTTGGGTAAATATTTTGCACTGCAAATAGAGCCAAATTGTGGGCTTAATAACATTTCAATATATTGCTATATAGCTCCTTACTGTGCTATTTGGTTTACTCAATCTAATTAAATCGGGTAGTTTTAAAAATGTTTAAGCTTATATAATCTTATTCATGTATTGAAATAACTTTTTTTCAATAAATTAATGTTAGATATATACTCTTTTATACATTTTCTATTTAGTTTATTTCTCTTTTGCTAGCGAATGACTACTGTTAAAACTAAAGTTAGGTCCATGCATATTCAAATCATTATTTGTGATAATTAATCATTACTCTAAAAAAGTATTTATAAATTATGACATTTCTACAAAACTTCATGAAAGTGAAATGTCAACCAAATTATATGTGTTACACATATTATTATTACAAATATCTATTAAAGTCAGTAGTTTTTTCAAATATGTAGTTCCATCACTATTAAGATTGTATTTACATATACCTGTCACAAACCCCATTTAATATGTCAGATCTATGTTTTGGTCCAGTTCTTTTAGAAGCAAGCTGCCCACACTGCATCGTCGGAACTGTTAAGTAAATAAACTCTTTTCAACAACCACAACTATAGCTGTATCTAATTGACTTCATTTTTAGTTCCATAAATGTTCCCAACTCTGAATGTGTGGCAGGAGCGACTTGACCTTCAGCTGCAGTGAAAGCTCCAATCATAAACCAAACTGCTGAGATGACCTACACACTAAAGACCAGCTCTCCTCTTTAACATCAAGTAATTACTCCTCTGCAGTCCTAATCCAAATCAACCTCAGCTGCATATGCTGATCACTTCCGGAATAATTCCAATTCAGACACCACTACTGCAAACAATCCCAGTCTACCGGAATCGCCCTCTTTGTAACAATCACCAAGCCACCAGTTATCCAAACCGCTCTCCGTCTTTATCCAATCCAATTATTACAGGACACTTCAGACCTTCCACAAGAACACTGATGCTACCCAAGTCAGAATTCAAACCAGACGCAGAAATCCATTTGGTTACAAGCTCGTCCAAGTCCAAACGTTTATTCACATGCAGTGTGCATCCAACTGCGGCTAAGTTATTGTAGATGAATTTATCTGACAGCAACTCATATGAAGTTCTGAATCAAAAGGATACATAATATTGACTTACATGTAGTTTATCCAAATCCTCTGCAGATATTATTACTCCATGAAGACTATTTAATTATTCTTAGTTATTCTCATTATTCTTTTTACTATTTGTATTCTTCTATATTATACATTTAGTTTTTTAAAATTCGATTTTATCTTCCTTTCACTACTTCTAATCAAAGACACACTTTAATACTCCAACCAGCTAATGTACATCTTTTATAAAAAGGTTTTTGTTATTTAAAATTTACTTTTATTACAAACACGTTTTACATATTGAAAAAAAAAATTGTTGTAATTTTTAATATATAAACGACGCTTCGCGCGCAAATTGCGCTCTCTCCAACGGCACCTCGAAGTGAAACTCCGGCAACATCTCATTTCCATCTCCCTCTCTCTGGGGTTAGTGAATTAGTTACGATTAGTTAGGTTAGTGGGGTTAGTGGATTAATTACATCTTGGCTGGAAAACGTCCATTAGGTAGTACATCAGCAAGATTAGGTTAGTAGGATTAGTCAATTAAGTTATTGAAGAACTTCTTTAAACACAACGTTTTTGAGAAAATTCTTATTTTCGGCCCCCGGGACTGCGCCCCTCTCCATGTGGGCTTTCGGGGCTGCGCTCCTCTCCAAAGGGGCCCTCAGAGCTTCGCCCCACTCCAGGAAGGCCCCCGGGGCTGTGCCCCTTTCCAAGGGGGCCCCCGGGGCTGTGCCCCTCTCCAACGGGGCCCCCGGGCCTGCGCCCCTCTCCAAGTGGGCTCTCGGGGCTCCGCCTCTCTCCAAGGGGGCCCTCGGGGCTGCGCCCCTCTCCAAAGGGGCCCCCGGGACTGCGCCCCTCTCCATGTGGGCTTTCGGGGCTGCGCTCCTCTCCAAAGGGGCCCTCAGAGCTTCGCCCCACTCCAGGAAGGCCCCCGGGGCTGTGCCCCTTCCCAAGGGGGCCCCCGGGGCTGTGCCCCTCTCCAACGGGGCCCCCGGGCCTGCGCCCCTCTCCAAGTGGGCTCTCGGGGCTCCGCCTCTCTCCAAGGGGGCCCTCGGGGCTGCGCCCCTCTCCAAAGGGGCCCCCGGGGCTGCGCCCCTCTCCAAAGGGGCCCCCGGGACTGCGCCCCTCTCCATGTGGGCTTTCGGGGCTGCGCTCCTCTCCAAAGGGGCCCTCAGAGCTTCGCCCCATTCCAGGAAGGCCCCCGGGGCTGTGCCCCTTCCCAAGGGGGCCCCCGGAGCTGTGCCCCTCTCCAACGGGGCCCCCGGGCCTGCGCCCCTCTCCAAGTGGGCTCTCGGGGCTCCGCCTCTCTCCAAGGGGGCCCTCGGGGCTGCGCCCCTCTCCAAAGGGGCCCCCGGGACTGCGCCCCTCTCCATGTGGGCTTTCGGGGCTGCGCTCCTCTCCAAAGGGGCCCTCAGAGCTTCGCCCCACTCCAGGAAGGCCCCCGGGGCTGTGCCCCTTCCCAAGGGGGCCCCCGGGGCTGTGCCCCTCTCCAACGGGGCCCCCGGGCCTGCGCCCCTCTCCAAGTGGGCTCTCGGGGCTCCGCCTCTCTCCAAGGGGGCCCTCGGGGCTGCGCCCCTCTCCAAAGGGGCCCCCGGGGCTGCGCCCCTCTCCAAAGGGGCCCCCGGGACTGCGCCCCTCTCCATGTGGGCTTTCGGGGCTCTTCCCTGGACGTCCAGTCAAAATGAAAAAACGGCGGACATCCGAACTTACACACAGACCAACATAGGATTTTATTATAGAGTGGATTATTATTTTCCCTAGCAATTATTACTATACCAATTTTTTTTACAAGCTAACACTCCTGGATACATTTCACTTGACATATTTTATTCTGACATTTCATAATTGACTTTTTCAAATAATCATTTGAGTTTGGCTTTTACTTTACTTATTCCGATTGTCATTTAATACTCATTAAGATCTAAGCTTTAATGTTACAAAACAACTATCTCAACCAAATCAACTAATATGATCGAACCTTTCTAATAAAATATTCACAACTTAACAGTAACTGCATCTAATCTCTCATTCACTAAACAAATCTCTAATATTTATATTGTACTTTTAATGCATAAATCCACCCTCCTACGTTTTAATTACTAATTAATTTATTCTTTCAAAATAATTTCTTACCTAGAAATACTTTTATACATAATTAGCAGTCTCAAGACTCACTGCAATATATTTTATAATTGGAGCATATCGGCTATCAATCCTTGGGTTCTTTATGGAGTCCATTAGTTCCAATAATGAAAAGAGGTAACACTGTGAATGAAATTAGGCTGGAGAGTTTTTGGTAAACTGCAGCATATTTTCAACGACTAAAATCTTACGTTTATGAAGAGTGCATTGCACCAGTTATTACCAATGCTTGGAAGACCTGGTCGTCAATAAATACTATAAGTCTTAAATTAAAAGTCAACCAGATGGCAAGGACTATGTTGAATATTACCCTACGTGACAGGAAGACAAATGAGAAGATTTGAGCTAAATCGAAGGTCATCATTAGCTAATTCCATCCATTATCGGAGGTAAGTCTTCCTTAATTGTCTCCATTCTTCTCTATTTAAAATATCATTACTGACGGAAATTCGATTTATAATGAAAAGTGAGAAGATCCTCAAATAGTTGACAGGCAAATATTTTCATGTACTCTCTTAGACGTTTTCCTATACACTTAGGGGTAATAGTACCTCAGATTGAGTATAACTAATCTACACAAAACGGAAGAAGTATGTACGTAGTCTAAGGAAATTAAACCAAGTCGACTGTGGATATGAATATTCGTCTTGAACATTTGTTGAAGGTAACAGCTAAGTATTCACAGTAACCCTGATATTATGTATAATAAATGTATTCCAGTTTGTGATATTTCTCACACAACAGTGTTTCTTCCAAACTTAATGTTGATTAACGAAAGTTTCTTATTTACTCAGAAAATAATAAACAAGTAAAGCAAGCGAAAGTAAATATAGATCGGCAGAATCCGTACTTCGTAATTTTGAACAAAACAGCGCTGAATAGGAATCAATAAAATTATTATGAGGTTAGCTCCTTGATGACAACACAATTTAGAACAGAGGGGAAAAGCAAGACATCAATTTCATACTCTAAGAAAATTCGGGGCACAGAACATCAAACGTCATCCATCAAGTGGGCTGCAACGTTAATCTCAATTTAATTTGTCAGACTTTCATGAAATTTACACTGCACTCCCTTTTATTTCAAACCTCCATTAATTACCTTATAATACAAGAGCGAACTGCTGTAGATGCTACCGTGTAGTGTACAAAATGTCCAACAAATTAAAAATAAATCAAATTAGAATTTCATTTCCAGACACAGGAGCGTAATGGTTAAAATGCAAGTGCGAAAGCTTTTCGCTTTCCAGTAATGCTAATTTCTTCAATCATCAATAACCTTTGACGGTGGAATAAATTAAGAACGACATGCCTTGCACTATTATTACGCCATTAGTCAGACCGAAGGCTTTTGATACAACCTTGAAATGCGAGCAGCTGCAGATGGTCATTAGCTTCTCGAGCATCTAGTTAGCCGTGCCTTAGGGATGGGCATTTACAGCTAGTTAAAGAGACAAGGGTGCTACCGAGGTGGTATTTAACGATATAAAAAAGGTTAAGAGGAGTGTGCCTGTTATTATATAAATGAATGGCCGGTTAACTAGGTGCCAATAAAAAAAAGTGTTTTATTATCTCACTGTGAAACCTTTTTCAGGCATACTGCGGGCAATATAGCCTCTGTCATTGTGAATTACGTAACATTTTTTAAACTAATTAATTTTTTTATATTATATCGAAATAACTTCCATTATTTCTTAGTATTACTCCATGTCCCTACATTATTAAAGCAAAAACACTGTTTGAATCAAATTAGTTTGAGTAAAGTTTAACTCGATTAGAATCAGTTTTACACAATGTATTTTCTGAAAAATTCCTTTGTTACTAATAACTGGATCTACGAAATTATCAATTTTTCTTTATTAGATCAGCATGATGTACACTGGTAGAAACAAGTTAGGCATATCCCAAAAATTATGTGTTTCAAATACATTTGTAAAGTAGGTTGTGAAATGTGTTCCATTAAAGACCGAACTTTTGCTGTAAATACTTTATTTCTTATGGAATAATTTTATTAAGCATGGTATCCTTTAAGGTACTCCCTTGCACTCGCT
This sequence comes from Agriotes lineatus, assembly GCA_940337035.1. Classification (NCBI taxonomy): domain Eukaryota; kingdom Metazoa; phylum Arthropoda; class Insecta; order Coleoptera; family Elateridae; genus Agriotes; species Agriotes lineatus. The sequence goes on along the minus strand of OW679194.1, from coordinate 55,869,505 downwards.
ATACAACGCTTCCAACATTGTTTCCATTTTTGAAATGCTTTCTGGGACTTGTTTTCTGGAATGGCGCGCAGCTCTTATGTATAATTTTTTGAATAATGCTCTATGGTTTGAAAACAACATCCTTTCAAGGATTTCTTCAACTTTGGAAACAGAAGGAAATCTGAGGGGACTAAATTCGGAAAGCACAACGGTTGCTTCGTGTTTTTCCAGATACTGGCGTGACGTATCCGATGCGTTTTTCCGTCAAAATATAATGGCATGGTCCTATGCTGATTGCTGACGTTCGCTCCTTCAGCAACTTCTCCGATAGTTAAAGGAGATTTCCACGAATCACAAAGCAAACTGTGTTTAGGTGATCGTCGTCTGATGACGTGCATGATCGTTCAAATTGGGGATCTTTACTGGCCTATGTTTTTCCTGCCTTAAGTCGCACTGCAATCGGCTCATAGAGTCGTCCTCTAAGCACATCAAATGTCTACGTAAAGTTTTTACCGAGTTTTGACCAATATTTTGTGCAAAAAAAAATTAACTTATAATACCATAAGTAGTCAAAGTTATGTCGAATATTTTTGCTGTGGTATCACGAATGTCCATTGCGCTTAGGTTCGATTAGGACGAGTGCGCTAGCACGAGTCCTAATCTTAAGAGCAATGGACATGAGTAATGATACCACCGCAAAAATATTCTACTTAACATTGACTAAGAATGGCATTCGAGGGACTATTCATTGAACCAAACTATTTTTTTTCAAATTAGTCAATTTAAAAACTTGAACACGCTATATTTAGGAAATTAATCCGTTTAGCCCTTCGGTTAAATTAAAATTGTCTTTGCGAAACTATTCAATGAATCGCATCCATAATTTTCGGAACGTACTAAAGAACCACCCTGAATCGGAAAAACTAGATTTAGGAACAGGGAAAAATAGCCATATGTGATAATTCTAAATATCTAGGAATTAGCCTAGAAGAGTAAGAAAGACAAAAAAAGAAATTTAAGAAAGTATGAAACAGATACAGAAATCAATTAGACGATCCGAGGATTTAAATGAGCATGGTGGCATAAAACGAAGTAACTACTAAGACAAGAATATATATATACAGCGTGATTCACGAATAGTGTCTGATTTAACAACGTTTTTTCGGCAACACAATGTGATTGACACATTTGATTGACATTTTTGTTTCATTTTTCTGAAATCATTAACACAAAATTGTATTCAAATTGAAAAACAGCGAAGTATTCTATGAGACGTTCTGTACTGATCAAAGGCATAGAGACAGATTAAGATAAAAAAGATTGAGCTCTTGCAAATTATAGAATAAAATGTGTCATAAAGTATGAACGTATAACCAAGCTGAGCGGAACTCATTTTTATGACGGGGATCACAATAATCAGCCCCAGTTAATGTTCAATCGAGTAGTATTACTTCACAGAGTTTAAACAGTTATATTTTCAATATTTATACTGATTAAAAATAAATCATTTCCATTTTGAAAGTTGCCGTTATGCAGAAATGGTTGCAAAGTACCACTTTACTAAACGATTTTGGATGTAGAAATATAGTTCATCACTAAACTATATGAAATACGAAATAGTAATTTATCGGTCTGAAGAAAAAACCTTAAAGATTGTAGATAGAGAACAATTAATATGATATGAGTACATAAAAGAATAAGGGAAAAAGATTTATCGAGGAAATATTAGAATGGTTACCCCGATACAACCAGGTACATAGATTCAAAACAATCATAACATTTTAAAAAAATAAAGATTACCAACACATACCATCATAGGGAGAAAATCTGGAGATCATCTGAAACACATTATAAGTAGTGAAAATCTTAAAAACCGTGGTTTTAAATTATGTTATATAAGTAATTGATAGTTTAATATCTTGTTAAACTTCAGATTGAGAACGGGCTTTCAAATTTTTGAATTATTTTTGATCTACAGTATAAACGCACGTTCTATTACCGGTTCAAATTGAATTTTAATTTTGTTTTTGACTACGAAGTAATGACCTATGTTATACTAATAATTTAGTCGTGCTCTTGTTGTTAAAGACACCTCTTAGACTAGTGCGAAGTATCTCACAAGATTTTATCAAATTTAGCATCGTCGGCGTTGCAAACTGTAGTGTGTTCAACGTATAAATTATAAAAAGTAGGGTCTGCAGGACAGGCCCCTGAGATACGCTACTCACGACTGGTTCCATGATACTAGTCAGTAGAGATGGGCGCGTGAGTAGGTATTCACTCACGTCACACACGTTTTATGTTTGCTTTAAACACTCATGTTCACGTACGCTCACGCTCACTTTCACTCCACACGCGACGTGACCCGCAGATATTATTTGAAAATTCAAATTCAGAGAGAACAGAATGTACAAATTTAAAACCAATAAAGGAGCCATAATAGAATTAATTTACGCGTTATGTTGCAATCAGAATAGTAGACTCAAAAAGAAATAAATAAAAATTGACTACAATAGCTTACAACAAGGGATAAATACTGATTTCTCCCAAAAACATTTCTTGCAACCGTCTTCAAATACATTACTTTTAATACCAAAACTGTAATCGGAATTGACGGGTCCATTACTGATACGAGTACGAGAAGGTATATGTTGCTAAGCAAAACCTTTAATTCCAAAGTTTAAATGTACCTTTACGCTCGAGAAACTAAAAGTAAATTCTACTTGGTCTTAGAAGAAGTACCCCGTTGAATTAGTAAAACCACTTAACAATTTGAATCAGAGCAAACAGCTTCGGGAATCGAACCCCCGACCTGCTGACTGTTAAGCAGACTTGTTAATCAGGTCATCAAGGATTTAAATTGTTTATGTATACCAATGTAACGTTTCGCTCTTGATTAAGCGCTACCGAACTTTATTTTCAAATTAAAAGCGCTTAATCTTCGCATTTTCAACAACCGAATTTGCAACAATCGAAAATTCCCAGCCCGCTCGAGCCGCGAGTTCATCATTCTACGCGGATGATATGACAGATCGTCCATTACGCATCCCTTCCAAGCGCGGCGATGCCCAACGAACCGATTGCAACATATAAAATTGATTCGCTTTGCGAACGCATGGAGATTATTCCGAGAAAGCGAACCTCGTTCCTCCAGGCCGATCCCGCGGCTCCAGCTGAGGAAGGCTTCGTTCCTGCCTCAGCTGAAACACCTGAAATAGACCAGTCCGAGAATTTATCCTATACTAGTCCGTAATTATTTCGATCGTCCGGCCCGATTCCGCCGCTCCTCACAATCTCGAACTGGCTTCCCCAGGTACCCGCTTAAATTCAAATTACTTTAAGACTGGATATCGGAATAAACTGGATTTAAATTTCTTTAAGCCCCGCTTGACCGTTTAGATGCAAATCTCCGTTCAAAATTCAATCAGTTTATGGCTGGAAAATCGGAATAAACTGTATTGTACAATTTAAATTTCTTTAAACCCCATCCGACCGTGTGGATGCAATTAAAGAAATTTGCTCCAGTCGGCACGTAGTTCTGCCTAATTTTTCGGTTTACGAGGTAAACCTTGCATAAATTTGCCCTTAATCATTCCATGAGAGTTGAATATTTCCATCTTCCCAGAGAAAGCGCGTTCCAAAATACGGGCTAAATACTCGCCAGTTGTAACTTTAATATGACCATTTTGCCTACGAAATTCCACCTTAAAATATTTACGATACAAATTGTTTATGACTAACGGAAGTATAATCTATTCGTACAACCGCGAATAGTTCATTGTCACTCAAGAACGCAAATAGTAACAATATGAACTTATTATCTGTTCTATAGCATTTTTCTGCCGCCGCGCCGTTCTACTCTCCTGATAAATTAATTGTGCTTAGTTTGAAACTAATTTATTTCTCTATTTTTTTGTACCATTTATTTCTTTTCGGCTCTCCAAAATTCTTCTGAATTATACGTTGCATGCTTTTGCATTCGGCATCAACATTCAAAGTTTTACTATGAGATATAAGCTCATCTATTTTTTCCTTCATCTTATGGCTTTTATATTTCTATCAATATTTAAGTCCATGATTTTCTCAAATTGGGGCTAAATAACAGTAGGAGGTTTCATATACCTAATTCTCCCCTACTTTTATATTCCTCTCTGTTTGATTCTAGAAGCAATTGTACTCTACCATTATATTTATACATTGTCTATGTTTAGGTTTTTGCTGTATAGAGTATATTTATTTATTTTTATTTTTATTGCTAGCTGCATTTATACCTTTTTTAGTTTTTCATAAAATATATCATACGGAGCAAATAGAAAATCTGTTCAGTCTTATCTGCAGTGAAATATGATGCATTCGGGTACATCGGCATTTTATTTTATTTGCTTTCTACTAATAGTATGTTATACATCAAGGTTAAAAGGACTATTAATATGGCCCATGTACCATTAAATCCCGATGTGTACAGTGCAGAAGGATATAATGCGCGAGGGCTGTAACAGTTTTCCCAATAGTGTTTTGTGTCTAAACTATTTTTTTAATACTAGCGTCATAAATTCTGTTATTTAACGATTTTATATTCATAGCAAAGTAAACAGTATGAAGTTTTATTTAACTGTGCTATTTCCTATCGACACTTTCAGAACGAAAAGTTATTATGGTGTGTTTGTGGCCGAAAACCTATTGACTATGCAAAACGATCTGCGGTACGAAAATAAATGGAAAAACTCAAAAATTCATAACGGAAATGTTTTAATCTATACATTTTGCTAATAAAAGTTATGCAGAATTGTAGAAATGGCTTAAAAATAAAGTTTTATAAAAAATTAAAAAGTAAACATTTTGTTTGAAAGTTCAGAAATATTTTATTGGGTTATAAAATATTTATCTTTTTGGCCTTGTACGTATTTGTAATCTGTAAGAAACTGTTCCGAAAATTAAATTACAAATCAACTATAAATGTTATATTTTGATGAAAAAATAAGGAATGAAAAAATCGATCTTTCTTAATTTTGATCTTATATTGAATTTCATCATTTTGCGCAATTATATAAACAATTTTTGTTAGTAGTATAAATTTTTGATGATTACTATTTCTTTCATATGTAATGGTATCACAAGTGGCTTTGCATTTGAAGGAACAAATGGTCACAAGTAGACCATAATCATACCTATATAATAATCCAGAACACTACATGCCTGTCATACGCGCAAAAGTACGTTTCTATTTTCGGTGTCTTGTAAACAAACGTACCATTACTTTTAATAGCGGTATTAGATCACAGAAAACGATTACTTATTATGCCTATTGATTTGTGTTTTTTAAAACTACGCACACAGCTTTAAACGAAAATCTGTTTTGTTTAATAATCAAGAGAATTTATATCTGGTTATTGAGCGCTGCCAAGTCTCGCAGCAAAAATACCAAGCAAAGGGTTTTTACATAGTTTAGAAGGCGTGTCGCCGATGTTTACGTTACATAACCTATATTTCCGCAAAGTTTTATACGTGGCCTCTTCGCCCAGTAAAATCAAACAACAACACGGTTATCACCAACGAGCTGGTAAATCATGCTGTTATGGAAGTGAATAAGCGGCAACTTATGACATGTGATAAACGACGACAGCAGCAAATCAAAAAACTTAATTCAGAGAAAGCTATCGCTGAACGCAAGTGGGCAGAAGAAGTACCTCGTACTTTGAATAAACAAAAACGCAAGTATAGTGAACATTGAGCGTTGATCTATTATATTTCTAACTCAAGTTTAACCTACAGTTAGTGATGAAGATGTTAAGAAATTCCTAGAAGATAATCCCACCCATCTAACCTCGAATTTGATATCGACTTACAGTGCCACCAACATATTATTCATACGTTTGAATTTCCATAGCTGCCCAGGACCTAAAGATTTTTTGAACACCCGTTATTTGTTGGTAACAAGGATACTAAATCGAATTTTGCATACAATGTACAGTCAGTTCGTAAATTGATGATTTATATATTCTCATTAACAGCTATGCTAATAAATTCTATGTTATTTGTTTAATCGAACATCACTTAGCTGTTAATGAAACGCCTTACAACCTTATTGCACAAATTAGAGAAACATTTAACAGTCTGAGAAACAGCACTAGCCGTGATATGTACGACATGAATGTTGAGTTATTAAGAAAAATGTTAGATGTAATCATATCGCCATTAACTAGTTTGATCGACGAGTCAATTCGGTCAAGTGTTTTCCCAGATATATTTAAGATCGCATCATACCTATTCCTAAAATCGGTAATTCAGATATGATTTCAAATTTCAGGCCAATTTCACTTTTATAGGTTTTATCGAAAATACTGGAATTCATCTTGAAAATTTACGATTTCTTCAAAGATCGTGATCTGCTTTTTAGAAACCAGTAATCTAAACGTTGTACTTAATGAGATAAAAGCAGTACAAAATGATTTTATCAATTTGGGTTACTGCAAATGATCTGAACCTAAACCAGCAGAAAACACAGGTGATGGTCTTCTCTGAACGAAAAACAAATGGTTTTACAGATCCTAATAGCATGAAATTCTTAGGGGTTTGCATGGATTGATTGCTTTTGTGGAATATGCATATTGATAATAATATATCGAAAAATATCTCGAAAAACTTATTTGTAATAAGACAACTATATGGTGATGTCTCAAAAGATTATGTAAAAATGGCTTACCATTCTCTAATTGCATCATTTCTGAGTTATGCTGTAATATGCTGGGGGCACACGTCAAGCTCCTCACGTGTTTTTAAACTTCAACGTAAAGCTGTAAGGATCATTACTGGTTCGCCGTGTAGAAGTGATGTAAAAGCAAAATGTATTGAATTGCGTATTTGAACTCTCCCGTGTATCTACATTTATTACTGTTTACTCTATTTTAAAGATAACATGCATCTTTTTGCTACCTACAACAATGTTCATTCTTATAGTACTATAGGAATAATGTCAAAATTAGACCAAATTATTACAGTGAATGCAGTGATCGCAATGGTCTTGTCTATTGTGGGGCTGTATTTTTTAACTGTCTGCCTGGCCACGTTAGGGAACTTCCACTGCCAAAGTGAAAAGTTACACTAAACGCATTTTTAATAAATAATGCTATTTTCAACACGAATGAATTTTTAACCATTAATTTTAATGACTGGCTCTAAGCATGTTTTACGTACTGAATTAGGAATAAATATGTATATGTAATTAAATGTGAATTGTATGTATTGTATTATATGTATTTGGTGTGGCATTTGTCATAGTAGACGTGTGTAAAACATCAAGTATCTATATCTATCTAACGCGCGAAACTTTAAATGCGGCATGCGCCGCGGGCTACAGCTACTCGTAGTATGTTCAGTTTTGGATGAAAATTTGGTTCAAATAGGATAAAGCTAAAAAATCTACAAGGGTGTTACACTCTGTAGGACACACTGTACATCAAATATTAAAGTTTATGTTCAAAACATTGAATTGTAAAATTCGTACGATGTATAGCTAATATACATCATTATAAAACGTAAACGTTAGTTTTGGTAGTAAAACCGTCTGGCTAAATTTGCGCAAACCGGAAGTGAGGAGCTATGAAAATAATAATGCGATAAGAATAGACGCAAGAAACGCCCTTAAACCGGGATATCCTTCATCGCCGTTACTTCTCACGTTTGGAAAAACAAGGTGCTAAAATAAAATGAAATAGCGTGCGTACAACAAATAACCATCATTCACAGAAAACATACCTAATACGACTGGGTTGGGTGTTAAAAAATGAGGTGTCGTGCAGGATTTACTTGGCTTAGTCAGTGATATTTAAAATCCCTTTGGAACGGTGCACCTGAACTTATGAAAAGGGTAAAATTACCGATTATAGTCGTGATAATACTTATAAAGTGCCTCCATATAAAAACGAGCCACACTCCTGTAATTACAGGCGCCGAAACAGATGTTACAAAATTAACAGGGCTTATAAAAACTCGAAAGGTGTCTTATAAAAGTAAGCATCGTTTTATTAAGATGCCTGTTATGGGTTACTGGGTTGCAGAGACGCGTGTTTGGATTAGGTTTTACGTCAGAAGTACCTTTAGAACTCATTATTATCAAATTATATCTGTCAATTGGGAAGAATATGTTGCTAGTGAGCATCCCAAGTATACTATTTTATTTTACTGAAGGTTATTTATAATTTTCAGTAATTTTGCAAGTTTTTACGATAATATAAATAATTACGGTAATCAAAATTACGAAACTTAAAATTTCTGGAAAATTTACAAGGTTATGTTAGCGAAAAGAAATGTTGCACTGCGTGCTTATATTTTGTTTTTTCCATGGCACCAATCATAATATTTAAAACTTTGACTTCACATTTTTATCAGTTCAATATTTGTAAAACTATTCCATCGCGGTTTTAATTACGACTGTATACATTTGATATTAGAAATTTTTCTTATTTCGAGCACATTTGATTATCTTTTAAATTATATAAATTAGGACTAATACAGGGTATACCACTTACGGTGTGCCAAGCAAATATCTCGATACATATCAATATCAGTTTTCAGTATGTCAGTTCCACTTTCGGTTCTATAGAAAGTGATATCAACTTTGGATTTTTAAATTGCATGATACCTCTTAATTTACCTTAGTAGATATTTTTTCTTTATTCAACAGTATTAAATCGTTATTCCTTTACATAATGATGTTTTTCGAAAAACACTACCACTCTTAATTGACAACACAAAAAATTGCTATGGACAAATAAAATGTAAGCCTACTTGATATTTTATAATTTTCTGTTTAAAATTTATTCATTTAAAACACAATAATATACTGATATTTTTCGAAGAAACGTTGAAAACCGCTATTAAAAGAGAGTTGAGAAATTTCAGTTCCTACTGTTACAAAGAGTGAGCCATGGAATTTGATGTTTTCACTTTCCAATTTTTTAAATTGTTTTGAATTTGTTTCTGCCAGTTTGTGTCCTGTGGTTTTTGGTATAAAAGTTCTACACTTGTGGTGGAACTTAATTTAATTTTGATTATGAATATTTACTCAACTTTTGTTGCCGCCTTTGAAATAAATTAATACGTTTTCAATAGAAAATCGTACGTCACTCATTAATGACCAATAGAAAAATTAGTTCACGAGCCGTAAACCCGTAACCAAGACAACAACAAAATTAGAGTTAATGCTCTTATGAGATTATATGTGAAAATTACAAAACATTCAGTAAGCCTAGATTTTGTTTGTCCACAGCAGTCCTTTCGCATTTACAACTAACAGTGGAACTGAAATTCCACAGGCCTCTCTTAATAACAAGTTTTAACGTTTTCTCGAAAAATATTATGTGAGGGTATACTAATTTAATATGTTTGAATAGAAAAAAGAATATCTATAAGACAAGCTAAATTAAAACGCATCATGCTATTTGAAAAACAAAAGTTAATATCATTTTCTGTGAAACCGAAAGTGAAAGTGACATACCAATAACTGATGTTGACAGCTGCGTTAGTCCCGATGAACTTTGATAATATTAATTTTGTTTCCTATCTTCTCAAATAGTCGAGATATTCGCTTGGTACACCGTAGCTGTTACAAACTTTATACAAAGTTCCTGTCTGAATGCAGCTATAGATGGAAGTTCTATATTGGAAAATATACTGCTCAACAAATGAACTGGACCACCCATAAAAGTTGTATTTGTTACATTACGTCATAAAATATAGATATAAAGGTTTATAGTATACTCATATTAAGCATATTTAATTGCACTATCCTCAAATATCATCTGAACAATTAAGAAAATCATATTAAAAATTTGGTGTGAAACACGCACACAGCTTCCTTTTACAGTGATCTTATAATTGGCCAAAAATTTGATTTAAAATTTTTAAGCATTTGTCAAAATTTACAAAAATTACGAATTCTACAAAAACGGTGCAAAATAGAGCGTTAGGTGAAGAGACAAATTTTCACATATAATCTCATAAGAGCATTAATGCTTTCCGGAAATTTTTTTGAGTGCGTTCCAACAAAGTCGTATTAATTTGCCCGAGCGGGACGCGAGGGCAAATTATGACGTTGTTGAATGCACGAAAAATAATTTCCGGATATGAATTAATGCTCGAATGGAGATTCGGTAAAAAAATCGTAACGACACAAACCCTCAAAAGAAGCAATGTCTACCTACAAAAAATTTCCAAAAAATTTTTTTGTTGTCTTGGATACGGCTCGTGAACTAATTTTTCTATTGGTCATTAATGAGTGTCGTACGATTTTCTTTAGAATTTTAAGGTAAATTCAAAAATATAATAATATACTGGGTGTTCTATTTGAAATAGGAGTTCATAAAAAAAATCTGGTGTGATACACGCACACAACTTCCTTTTACAGTGATCTTATAATTAGCCAAAAATTTGATTTTAAATGTTTTAAGCATTTGTCAAAAATTTTCAAAAATTACAAATTCTGCAAAAACGGTACAAAATAGAGCGTTAGTTGAAGAGACAAATTTTCTCTAGAATTTTAAGCTGATTTCAAAAATGTAATAATATACCGGGTGTTCTATTTAAAATAAGAGTTAATAAAAAAAATAGACAAAAAAACAAAAGAAACCCATTTTAGAAGTATTCAACTGGAAAATCAACTATCTCACATCAATACACATTAAAAATTTAATAAAAATGTAAAGTTTAAAAAAAATCGTTAGAGCCGTTTTTGAAAAAATCGAAAAAACTGAAAAATCACAAGAGTAAACACCTACTTCCGGTTATGCGATTTTCTTCAAAAGCTTGCTGTCGCATCTACATAGTACACAACACTTATATATGAAGTTTCAACGCCATACCTCTTTCCGTTTTTGAGATATTCTGTTCACAGACAGACAGACACACACACAGACAGACAGACACACACACAGACAGACAGACAGACCAATGAAAAAAAAATATGTTTTTTGGGATCAGGGGACTCTAAAACGTGAAGATCCGTTGAAAACTCAATTTCGAATTTTTGGGGTGAATCCAATACTTCCTTTATAGTAAAAGGAAGTAAAAACAGAAAAAAAACAAAAGAAACCCATTTTAGAAGTATTCAACTGGAAAATCACCTATCTCACATCAAGAGACATTAAAAATGTAATAAAAATGGTAAGTTTAAAAAAAATCGTTAGAGCCGTTTTGAAAAAATCGAAAACACTGAAAAATCACAAGAGTAAACACCTCCTTCGGGTTATGCGATTTTCTTCAAAAGCTTGCTGTCACATCTACATAGTACACAAAACTTATATATAAAGTTTCAACCCCATACCTCTTTTCGTTTTTGATATATTCTGTTCACAGACACACACACAGACCAATGAAAAAAATATGTTTTTTGGGTTCAGGGGACTCCCCGTGGAGATCTTTTGAAAACTCAATTTCGAATTTTTGGGGTGAATCCAATACTTCCTTTATTGTAAAAGGAGGTAATAGAATTAAAAAATAATAAAATTATAAAAAGCTGTATTTCACAAAAATAAGGGGAAGACCAAAAATAAGGAAATTAGTAGTCTCCTCGGAACGTTTAAAAAATTTTTGGCATACTTTGTATGCAATGTGCTATCAATATTTGCGCAAAATTAAAAATTTTCGAATGATAATATTATATTAATGGACATAGTTTTTTATTTAACCCAAATTATGAAGAGAAATGTTTTTTATAGTGACACAATACTGAAGGTTACCAAAAACGCAATGACTTTTCTTTTAGAAAATATTTTTAAAAATTGCACCAATATATGCAAATGGTCCAGTTCATTTGTGAAGCAGTATTACTATAGTTTATTCACAATATGATGTCTGTGAAGTTGGCCAAACCCAGGCAAAGATTTAGTAATACGTCAAAGGGAATCATTTGTTTATCGTTTGTTTACGTTTGTTTAGCTATTTTCAGCGTTTGTTTACATTTCTGTATACTATAACCAGCAGCCCTATTTGGGTCGGGCCAACTTCACGGCAGCCAAACCCAAAATGATAAATTGACAATTTCTTGGTGAGAATCGTTTGTTTATCGTTTGTTTACGTTTGTTTAGCTATTTTCAGCGTTTGTTTACATTTCTGTATACTATAACCAGCAGCCCTATTTGGGTCGGGCCAACTTCACGGCAGCCAAACCCAAAATGATAAATTGACAATTTCTTGGTGAGAATCGTTTGTTTATCGTTTGTTTACGTTTGTTTAGCTATTTTCAGCGTTTGTTTACATTTCTGTATACTATAACCAGCACCCCTATTTGGGTCGGGCCAACTTCACGGCAGCCAAACCCAAAATGATAAATTGACAATTTCTTGGTGGGAATCGTTTGTTTATCATTTGTTTACGTTTGTTTAGCTATTTTCAGCGTTTGTTTACATCTCTGTATACTATAACCAGCACCCCTATTTGGGTCGGGCCAACTTCATGGCAGCCAAACCCAAAATGATAAATTGACAATTTCTTGGTGGGAATCGTTTGTTTATAATTTGTTTACGTTTGTTTAGCTATTTTCAGCGTTTGTTTACATCTCTGTATACTATAACCAGCACCCCTATTTGGGTCGGGCCAACTTCATGGCAGCCAAACCCAAAATGATAAATTGACAATTTCTTGGTGGGAATCGTTTGTTTATCGTTTGTTTATGTTTGTTTAGCTATTTTCAGAGTTTGTTTACACCTCTGTATACTATAACCAGCACCCCTATTTGGATCCGGCCAAATTCACGGCAGCCAAACTCGAAATGATAAATTGACTATTTCTTATTGTGAATTGTTTGTTAATGTTTGTTTCGCTATGCTCTCCAGAGGTTGTTTAAACCATGACCACTCCGTTTTGCAACAATTTTCTAAGCACATAAAGTTATATCAAAACAAATTAGGTATTTCTGAAAGCGGCATGAAAGTGTCTACTTTCCTAACTCATTTAAGGCAGGGTAGTAGTTAATTTTCTGACTAGTCAGGAAAATACCCTACCCGGCTCAAATAAATAAGTACAAAACTAAATTAGCTCAGTATTTATTCTTGGCAGTAATAGTAATATAGGGTAAATTATTATTAATCCATCCAAACTGAAACATCTTGAATCATTTGTGATTAATGAGTAACGATATTTTTTTAATGTAAATGGTTTCAAAAAATTAGTATACATAATACGTCAGGAAAGCGTATTTACTGGCTATTTATGTAATGCACTATTAAACCTTATTGAAAAGTCGACACATAAACGCCAATTTAAAATAAGGCTGCTAATGAATCAGGAATTCAATCGTAGGGTGTGCACTCGAAGATATAGATAAAAAAATACACTATTTGGAATGACCTTGTAGATATAAATGTGAAGGAACCCATTCTATTTGCAATTGCAAAACACCAAAAAAATACTTTCGGATTTTTTATTACTGATAATTTATGAATTTTATGTGTACATTGCATTTACTAGCTTCTTTTTGAATATTCCTCAATGATTTTTAAACCAAGGGAAAGCTTATTATTTCTGGATTCAGATGATGTCAAATTAATCACGAAGTTCTTTTTAACAAATGCTACAGAAATTGTTTAAACAAAACTTACCGGGAATGCTCGGTATAAATTTCATCATCAACGTATTTTGAAAACTATTGCGCATAAAGGCATACTTCCGCGTATGAAATTGGCTAACAGATCCATTTCGTGGATCCATTTTGTGGATCTGTTAATTGGCCACCTCTTTCGTGCAATTTGACGCCGTTAGATTATTTTCTTTGAGGATACGTAAAGTCGCATGTCTACGTCGATAAACCGGAAACAATTGAGCACTTGGAAGCCAACATTCGACGCGTTATTGCCGAAATACAGCCTGATTTACTGCGAAGAGTGTGTGAAAATTGGACCTCCAGATTACGCCATGTACACGCCAGCCGCGGCGGTCACATGCTCGAAATCATATGGAAACATAAATGCCATAAAATTATCTTTCAAATAAAGCCAATTTGATGGATATTAAAAACATTTTTCTGTGTTTTATTTCAATTTAAAGTTCTCTCACTCAAAAAAAAACACCCTTTACTTTGGTACTTAGCCTTCAATTTTTGATAGGAACCAACTCCTCCGTCGGCCATCTTGGATTTTATAACTGCCATTTTGAAATATAAGTATATTATCACTATCTCGACTTCTAAATCACTTAGGATCACAAACTTGGTATGAAAAAACGTTTATAAACATAAATACAGAGCATTCATCTAAAATGGCCGTAGGTACCCGGGTTCCCCGGGTATAGACTAGCGTATAGAAGTTGTTCTCTGAATGTCATTTTTTGGCAGTGGTCTATTATGATATGTTTTTCGGACTTTTTCCACTGTCTAGGGTGTAAATCACAGAACGTTTCGGGACTTTTGATCTACTCCCGTCTTCAGGTGTTCTTGGTTAGTCCTGAGTAGGACTGATATTATACGTTTTTCTACGTAACTTTGTGCCACCCCCGGGGTTTGAACCCGGGACCGCTGATCGCTAGTCTGCCACTCTAACCACTAGGCCACCAGGGCGGTTATATAGACTAACCAAGAACACCTGAAGACGGGAGTAGATCAAAACTCCCGAAACATTGTGTGATTTACACCCTAGACCAGCGGTGGCGAACCTTTATTGATCTACGTGCCATTTTTCTAAAGAAATGTGTAATAAGGCCATGGCGTGCCATCAAACAATCTTGACTTAGTGATTAATGAGTAAAAAGTAAAACTAAATACTATCAACTTAAAACTCTTTATTTGCAACCAAAAATATACATTTGGTACTGCAATAGTAACATTATGTTTATTTAAATGAAAGAAAAAATTAGTGCAACTTCTGCTGTTGTAAATTAGATGCTAAATAACTTAGATTGGCTTCATACTTTGTTACTTTTAGCAGAATGCAAGCTGAGCTGAAGTCATCTGACAAACGGCTTCTAAGCGAGTCTTTAATGTTATTCATTTCTGAAAAGAATGACTCGCATGCATAGGTAGAAGAAGCTTCTTCAGACAGCTAAATGTGTCTGGAATTGAATTCCACGTTTCCATAATTTTGGTATTGGCATTTTTACTCCTATTTACCTGGTAATTCCAACTATTTCCTTGTTTCGATACATTTTTGGATCCATATTGAACTAGACTGGAAATCAATCAGCTGCATTTCAATTTTTTCAATTTCCAACCAATAAAATTTGGCCAAGTTTAGTTTATCAAGGTAAGTCACAACAGAATACATAATAAACTTGAGTGTTTCCGATAATTCTTTTAACTGAGAAAATCTCGATGATAATTATTTGATTGAAGAATTAATTACCGAATTAAACTCTTCAGTGACTTTTACTTGGTCTGGTTTTTCGTGTAAATCCAAATCTCTGGTGATTTCTTTCAAGTTTTGGAAATACTTGTAGTTTTTGGTAAGAACATCGTTACTGAAAACTTGTAGTTTAGCCTCAAAAGCAAGAATGAGATCTATCATAACGATTCATTGAACTGCTGGCACATGTCAGTAAAAAACATTTATTTTGAAAGCCACATAAAATCCATCAATTGTGAGTATTGTTCAATGTTTCCCTCATTTTGCAAAAACAGTCTGATCTCTTCCAAACAATCAACAAATCTTTGAAGTACGTTACAGCGGCTCAACCAGCGAACATTATTATTATACATCAGTAAGCCATTATACACCGATTTGACTTCATCCAACACAGCATCAAACTTTCACTTATTTAAAGCCTGCGACGATATGAGGTTCACCATTTTTGTGACTACGGCCATTATATTATCAAAGGAGGCGAAACCACATTTAGCACACAAGGCTTGTTGATGAATGATGCAGTGGAATTCAAGAATCGAATGTCCTCTGTGTGTTTGAAATAAACTGATAAAACCATTTGTTTTGCCCATCATACTTGGAACAGGTACCTAGGTACCTAAATTCCTTAATTCATGCCGTGCTCAAATTATTTGGTGGCGTGCCATTGGTTCGCCACCCCTGCGGCCTAGACAGTGGAAAAAGTCCGAAAAACATATCATATCGTATAGAAAATTTCGCAAGACACAAGGGTTAAACAATTTCTGTAGCATTTGTTAAAAATAATTTCGTGATTAATTTGACACCTAAATCCAAAAAGATAAGCTTTGAGAGAGCATTGAGAAATATTCAAAAATAAGCTTGTAAATGTGAAAAATAATAAAACCTGATTTTTATCGTACATAGGTGTAATTCTATATTTAATAGTATAGTATGTTATTAGGAGCAAAAGTTATATTTTATGTGGCGAGGCTGGACGGGTTATCTGCCGAGCTTGCGAGGCAGATAAGTACAGCCGAGCCACATAAAAATACTTTTACTCCGAATAACATATAGTATTTTTCTTCAAACGTTTTTATAACAAATTATTTACAACTTTGTGAACAAAATTCCAAGAAAATTACTTGATCTCGTCAGCGGCAGATAATATTATCTGCCGCTGACGAGCGGCAGATAAAGTTGTCAGCGGCAGATAATAACTTTATCTGCCGCTGACGAGCGGCAGATAAAGTCGTCAGCGGCAGATAATAACTTTATCTGCCGCTCGTCAGCGGCAGATAATATTATCTGCCGCTTTGCAATAAAGTGACAGTTTAGCATCATCAATCCAGCAGTATAATGCCATATTTTACTGCCGTTTGAAGAAAAACGTAGTTTTTGATTCTATTCAACTTTTCTTAATAATAATTTTCGATATTGTCACAAATAATGGTACTTTACTCTTGAGGAGAATTCATATTTTTTAACATTCCTCGTATACGGCTTAAAAAATTGATATCTGATGATTGAATTTTAAGTTCTGGACTATGCAGAACTTTTTATAAAGAATAACTTTTTTTCGTAAAATTAATAATAAAAAAGTTTTCTATATGGTGCGAACTTAAGCAGACACACTGTATATATACATATATACACCAGATGTCGAGTTGTCTATGGTGGATAGGGAGTCTCATGTTAAATCCAGCATATGCGAAAACTCGATCTTCTGATTGGGTTAAACTAAAGATCTAACATTAGAGGCAGCTTTAGTATTAAACACTGTATTCAATTCTCAATTTAAAGTTTTCTAGGAAACTATTTAACCAAACAATTTCATAATCATGTAAAAAAAAGCGTCTTTCAAGGAATCTCAACTAATTGCACCAGAAAAAAAACAATACGTCCTTTCTGTCAGTATAGACATTGTAAAGTAAACCAATCTGTGTTATTATTGCATGTAATAATAGAATTTCATTGTTCAAGCTGTTAATCACATTTATCATTTTGGGTTTGGCTGTTGTGAAGTTGGCCCGTTCCAAACAGGGGTATTACCTATAATATAGAGATGTGTAAACCAATGCTGAAAATAACTAAAAAAATATAAGCAAACGCTAAAAAAACGATTCCCACTAAAACATGGTCAAATTATAATTTTGGGTTTAGCCCGACCCAAATAGGGGTGCAGGTGATAGTATACATAAATGTAAACAAACGCTGAAAATATCTAAACAAACGTAAACAAACGATTCCCACCAAGAAATTGTCAATTTATCACTTTGGGTTTGGCTGCCGTGAAGTTGGCCCGACCCAAATAGGGGTGCTGGTTATCGTATACAGAGGTGTAAACAAACGGTGAAAATCGATAAACAAACGTAAACAAACGATAAACAAACGATTCCCACCAAGAAATTGTCAATTTATTATTTTGGGTTTGGCTGCCGTGAAGTTGGCCCGACCCAAATAGGGGTGCTGGTTATAGTATAGAGAGGTGTAACCAAACGCTGAAAATAGCTAAACAAACGTAAACAAACAATAAACAAACGATTCCCACCAAGAAATTGTCAATTTATCATTTTGGGTTTGGCTGCCGTGAAGTTGGCCCGACCCAAATAGGGCTGCTTTTTATAGTATACAGAGGTGTAAACAAACGCTGAAAATAGCTAAACAAACGTAAACAAACGATAAACAAACGATTCCCACCAATAAATTGTCAATTTATCATTTTGGGTTTGTCTGCCGTGAAGTTGGCCCGACCCAAATAGGGATACTGGTTATAGTATACAGAGGTGTAAACAAACGCTGAAAATAGCTAAACAAACGTAAACAAACGATAAACAAACGATTCCCACCAAGAAATTGTCAATTTATCATTTTGGGTTTGGCTGCCGTGAAGTTGGCCCGACCCAAATAGGGGTGGGGTGCTGGTTGTAGTATACAGAGATGTAAACAAACGCTAAAAATAGCTAAACAAACGTAAACAAAAGATAAACAAACGATTCCCTTTGACGTATTACTAAATTTTTGTCTGGGTTTGGCCAACTTCACGGACATCACAATATGAGCTATTTAGATTCAGAGATATACATTAAATTAGGCCAATCGAACATTGCCGTACTAAAATCAATCATTTCATTCATAACTACAAGGATAAAAAATCTGGTGTGATACACTCACACAACTTCCTTTTACACTGATCTTATAATTAGTCAAAAATTTAATTTTTAATTTTTAAGCATTTGTCAAAAATTTTCAAAAATTACGAATTCTACAAAAACGGTACAAAATAGAGCGTTAGTTGAAGAGACAAATTTTCTCTAAAATCTTAAGCAGAATTCAAATATGTAATAATATACCGGGTGTTCCATTTAAAATAGGAGTTAATAAAAAAATAGAAAAAAAAACAAAAGAAACCCACTTTAGAAGTTTTCAACTGGAAAATCACCTATCTCACGTCAATGTACATTAAAAATGTAATAAAAATGTAAAGTTTGAAAAAAAATCGTTAGAGTCGTTTTTGAAAAAATCGAAAAAAACTGAAAAATCACAAGAGTAAACACCTACTTCCGGTTATGCGATTTTCTTCAAAAGCTTGCTGTCTCATCTACATAGTACACAAAACTTATATATGAAGTTTCAACGCCATACCTCTTTTCGTTTTTGAGATATTCTGTTCACAGACAGACACACAGCCAGACAGACAGACAGACACACAGACACACAGACCAATGAAAAAAAATATGTTTTTTGGGATCAGGGGACTCTAAAACGTGAAGATCTGTTGAAAACTCAATTCGAATTTTTGGGGTCCAATCCAATACTTCCTTTATCGTAAAAGGAAGTAACACATTTTTGTCGATTTGTTACAATCGTTCTTTAAAGAACTTGAACTTACATCTTGATTGTAAATTACACATACAATCCTTAAAAGTTATTATTTTAAATAAGGGAACTGTACTATACCCTAAAAGGGTTGTTTCTAAAATTTTTACGCAATTTTATTGAAAACCGGTACCCGACTGCAATAAAAATAAATGCAAAGAGTTGAAACATCATCGTAAGCCTAATTATTTTGAAAAATAGTGGAAATCCAAATTGTATTGAAAAATTGTCATATATTTTTTACCAATTAAAGCCCAATTTCTAGGTTTTCAGCAGTTATAGCAATATTCCAACTAATATTTAACTTGTTATTTAGATTTATAACATGTGAGCAAACGAAAATGAAATCAAGATTGGCTTTGAAATATTTGTTTGGGTTGGTGGCACTGTAAGTTTATGTCAAATTCGAGGTTAGCAGGTTAGCTTTTCCGTCAGTTTTGGCACAAACTGACGCAAAACCTAACCTCCTAACATAAAATATAACATATACTTACAGGGCCACCAACACAACCAAATATTTCAAAGCCAAGCTTGATTTCATTTTCGTTTGCTCACATGTTAGAAACATTGGAAAATCATAAACTTAACCGACAATTTACAATTTTTTTGCCATTGAACTCTTAACTAGGACAGGAACGTAATTTTAGTTCATTTACATAATAATATAAATTATTAACGGTAAAAGTTTTCGATGGAAATTTATATTTCGTCCATTTTTCCGATTCTGGGCTACTTTTGTAAATACATAACACCTTTTCTATAAAATTAAGCCTATTAGAGTAGTATAATTGACCAACATTTTAAATCACACACTATACCGGGTGTCAACGAATTTATTAGACAAGTCATATCTTCTAGAGTATTAGGTGTATTAAAATGAGATTTGGTACAGGTAAATGGTATAGGGAGAGGAGAATTTTCACGTATTTTTCACTTTTAGGTCACTTTCGGTTTCACCGGAAATGGCTCCGATTTCGAATTTTTAAATGGAACACCCTGTATATTTTTGCATATTTGGATTTCAGAGACAATTTTGGATCAGAATATGACATTTTAAAAAGTTTTTAAGTCTACTTGATTTTTTTAGAGCCAGTTTTAATATGGCATCTAGGTGGCCATGATCAGACGCAAACTAATCTAAAGACCTCAGGTGATGTCAGAAAATTACAATCGCAAAGTTTGAGTGATTAGTATGATAGATAGGAATAAGACAAGTTGGCAAAAGCACGTTTTCTCGTCTAACTATTTTTGTTCAAATGGCGACCCTTTTTTGACAAGCACTTTCCGAAAAGAGAATTTTTTGGCGAATCTAACGATACTAATTTATTTGCGATTGGTTTAAAAATAAGCTCATAAGTTAAATATTTCTAAGCAAAATACTAGATAATAATTTATTTACTTTTGTCAAGTGTGCCATGGATAAGTTTTTAAAATGTCACATGCTGATCCAAAATTGTCTCAGAAATCCAAATATGCAAAAATATACAGGGTGTTCTATTTAAAAATTTGAAACTGGAGTCATTTCCGGTGAAACCGGAAGTGACCAGAAAGTGAAAAATATGCGAAAACTTTCCTCTTCCTATACCATTTACCTATACCAAATATCATTTTGATACACCTAATACTCTAGAAGTTATGACTTGTCTAATAAATTCGTTGACACCCGGTATATTCGTACCACAGAAAAAACTAATACCAGCAAACATGGACGTGAAAAAAATAAACTAACATAGGTAGAGTAGGCTAAAATGTACAAAAAGGGACAATAATAGTGATTTATTATAGAAGACGATCAAGCTAACTTGTATCCACGAGTGAATCGTTTAACGTCAAGACGAAGTCGAGACGTTAATGATTCAAGAGTGGATAGTAATAACTTTATCGTCGTGTATTATACAATTTTTTTCTATAGCAAGAACTTTAACAATTTCAAAAGAAAATAAGGAAAGTCAATCACATTTTAAAATCAGTAGCTAGATTGGGTTGCTACGATAATAGGAAGCTGTAACATTTAATTTAAATAAAAGTTATAAAATTAAGTTACTTTATCCACCCTTAATGTTAAAGTGCTACTTTATCTACCTTTGCTGTTAAAGTAACACTTAACCTTTTGTTTTGAGTCGATTAAAGCACACTTTAACATTTGCTATAGAAAAAAGTGATAATTTTTAAATGTAGGCATAACTTGATCTTTCCGCTGTGTAAAGATTATTAGCAAGTGAAGGAATATTTATTTTAAAACTACTTATTCGCATTTCTAGTTGTTACAATTCTGGGACGTATTGGTGTATTTTGGTAAGATTTTCTTTAGCTGTTATGTATCGCACGCTGAGAGTAATTTGGGTCTTATCTGTTTATTTTCTTGTTCGTTTTCTTTCTCTTGCATTAAATAAATAAAGAAATCATAGTTTACTTAGCGAAATAAATATTGAGCATCTTTCCGTTATATGTTCATTCTACTTTGTAGCCGGTTATAACTATAGGTGGGCGTAAAGTAATGAAGTAGCTGTAAACTGCAACACTTTCTTCTCCTCCTTATTTATTTCTATTATTTCACTATTGGACCCAGATTTCCTATATGTGCTTCCACTCATTTTGATGCATTTCCTTATTAGTCCACTTGTTTCCAACAACTGTGTTAATATTATCTCTCGAACACAGTTTAGTCTCCTCTTTCCATCTTTCCTTATCCAAAGTTTCTGTTGTTGATGGACATAATTTTTTTACCTCGGTTTATTGTCTATGTCTAATCTTTTCTTTTTTATCATTTAAAGATATTTCTTTTATTAAGTAAATTAGCAATCAGAATACAATAAGATCCTATAAGCTAATATTATAAATGTGATACTGACGTTGTGAGGTCCCGTTCAGTGAGAGGTCCTCTTCATGGGGAGCATTGGTAAGGTGATGAGGGTCCATCTAGGGAGGGATCCTCTTCAATGGAGATCAGTGAGCCAACGGCGCTTGAGTTTTCTGATGACATGGTGGTGGGGAAGTTCATGCAGGAGAGGATTGGCATGGATGGTGAGTTTGTCGAGATGTTTCGTAGTTCTGTTGTGTATTACTGTATTGAGGAGGTCGTCGTGTATAATCTGGTTGGTGATATACCATGGTGCGTCGGCGATTGATTGTAGGATTTTAGATTGGCATCGTTGCATGATAGGTTTGACTTGCTAGCACAGCCCCAAAGTTCAATTCTATAGGACCAGATAGGTTTGATGATGGTCTTATAGATCGCGAGTTTGTTATTTAAAGATAATGGTGAATGGCGGCCTAGTAACCAGTGAAGGGTTTTGATTCGAAGCTCGATGTGTTTATTTTTTTTTTATAGTAATGTGTTCTCTCCAAGTGATCTTGTTATCGAGGTGAAGACCCAAGTACTTCATTATTGAAGATTGTGGTATCTGAATGTTTTTCAAATAGAGTGGAGGGCATAGCCCTTTGCGTAAAGTGGAAGTCAACTGGGTAGATTTAGACCCGTTAACTTTTATTTTACAGTTCTTGAACCATTCTTCAAGTTGATTAAGGTGGGTTTGAACGTGTTCGAAAGCGGTGTTTAGATCTGTATGACTCACAAGAATGATTGTGTCGTCAGATTATGCGCCTACAATTCTAGTTAGGGTGGTTTTGAAGTCGGAGGTGAATAACGTGTAGAAGAATGGTCCCAAGACGACTATGCAGTAGGCTGATTGCTGTAAAGCCGCATTAATCTCGTGTGTGATGCGGTAACGTTGTTGTATAGTTGAGTGAAATCGACGGAAGCCAAATTGGTAATCCGGCATCCAGTTAGTTGCCGCGAATTCAGGGTCGAGGATTCGTAATACAAGCTTCCCAAGGAGCTTGGAAGTCACTGGTAATAAACTTATAGGGCGGTAGGATGGCGCATAGCTGGGATCTTTGCCGGGCTTAGGGATGAGTATTATTTCCGGTTTCTTGAATTCCTTTGGCCAATACTGAAGTCGGAGTATAGCGTTAAATATGTATGTTAGAAGCACTGTTTCTTTTCTTGGGAGCTCCCGGAGTTTAGGTGTAATTTGGTCCGACCCCGGTGCTTTATTGAGACTTAATCGCTGAATCTCTGGTTTAATAATCTTCCTTGTAAATAGTGCTATATGAGGAGGGAGTATTTCAGGTGGTGGTTGAAGGTCAGATAATTCCTTATCGGGTAGATCATCATGTGGTTGAATTACTCCGGATAGGTGGAGTGCGAACAAGTCTGCCTTTTCTTTATCACTCTTGGCCCACCCAAGTGCTGGAGGGAGTTTCTGTACTGGTGGGGATGGAGTTTAGGGTTTTAGAGGGGATTTGATAGATTTCCATATTGGGTTGTCGTATCTGTTTAAGGTTGCCATTGAGCTCTGGCTTTCCTCTTTTGGGCAACTAGGAGTTTAACTTTTAGGGGGACATTAGTGGATGTTCCGAGTTTCTCTGTATCTTGAAGGGGGTAGCTTGCTGTGTTGCTGTTTTTATCAGAATATACTAGTTTAACCTTTATATTTTGTATTTGTGGGGTTATATAGGACTTAGTCCTTTTCCTGTATTTTGTTTAATAATAACAATAATAATAATAATAATCCCCAGGGGGAATCCCTGAGCCCACTATGGTTTTGTCTAGCGATGAATCCTCTTTCCACATTACTTAATAGCACAAAATATGGCTTCAACATCAAAGCCAACAGAGACAACTGCCAGACTATCTCCCATCTTCTGTACATGGATGACATTAAGCTGTATGGTGGCACTTATAAACAGTTGGAGAACCTGATTGACGTGACTTACAATTTCTCGAAAGACATTCGTATGGAATTCGGAATGGAAAAATGTAAAGCCTTGAATATCGAAAAAGGCAAAGTCATTAATGGCGAGGTTGCACTCCCAAATGGAGACATAGTTCAGGCTATGAAAGAAGGAGAAACTTACAAACATCTTGGTTTCCAACAAGCTAGATTACTTCAAAACAAACAAGAAAAATGAAGGGTGAAGGATCAGTACCTGCAACAAATACGTGTTCTCCTAAAGACAGCGCTGAACGCAAGGAATCTTATTCCAGCAATCAACACCTACGCTGTACCTGTTCTGATCTACAGTTTTGGGGTCTTGAAGTGGACCAACACAGAGATAGAACAACTACAGCGGATTACTCGAACAATGATGACTAAGTACAACGCGCATCACCCAAGAGCATCAACTCTTCGAATGACTTTACCGAAGAAAGAAGGAGGAAGATCTCTTATTGACTTGGTCAATCTGCACTCTAGGCAGCTGGTGAAATTGAGAGCGTTCTTTAACAGCAAGGCACAAACATCAAGATTGCACCAAATTACCCTGTTAAGTGACAAATCATACACTCCTCTTAATCTCGCCAGTGCCAACATCGATTTCAGATCTGTTTCTGATGCCGAAAAACAAAACCAATGGGCACAAATGGCATTGCATGGACGTCATCACAACGATCTGAACCAGCCCCATGTAGACAAGGAGGCATCAAACAGGTGGCTTAAGGACGGTCTACTATTTCCAGAGACAAAAGGATTTGTGATGGCTATACAAGACCAAGTAATCAACACTCAAAATTACGCCAAATTTATCATTAAAGACCGATCCATTGAAACCAACAAGTGCAGAAAATGTAACGAGAAATCAGAGACAATACAGCACATAACTTCTGGCTGCACCTCTTGGCCAATATTACCTTCAGCGACACAACCAGGTGTGCAACATCCTACACCAGAAGTTAGCAAACAAATATGGGCTACTTAACACCTATTTACCCTATTACAAGTACCAGCCAAGCGCAGTGCTTGAAAATCGTTCCTTTAAACTCTACTACGATCGGGAAATTATCACTGATAGACAGATGACGAATAATCGGACTGATGTTGTACTGGTAAACAAGGAAACGAAAACAGTATACCTGATAGATGTGGCTGTACCCAACAATAACAACATGCAGGACAAATATACGGAGAAAAAGGGCAAATACGCAGAGCTGGCCATGGAGATACTGCAAATGTGGCAACTGGATAAGGTTCATGTAATACCGATCATCGTAGCATCAACCGGACTTATTCCAAAAACCATGGAACAGAACCTCAGAAGTCTAGGACTGCACACCAACACCTTTATCGACATTCAGAGAGCAGTCCTACTTGGGACATGCCACATAGTGAGGAAATTCTTACTGGACAATACATGAATCAATGATTAGCCCACTCCTTTTGATTCTTGAATCCGGGACGGGCTATAACCCCAACATTGGTTGAGAATTTGCATGTTAATTTATAATAATGATAATAATAATATTAAATTTGTTAACGGCATCTTCTACTTATAGTGAATATTTTAGACTAACTTTCAGGTCGATGCTTTCATGCAGAATTTGGCGATATATGTTCCAGTCTGTTGTAGCGTTGTGAATCCGTTTGGGGGAGTGTTTGAGTAGGACACTTGCGCTGATGGTTCCTATGATTGAGGAGTCATCAGATGATAAGTCATAGCTTGCAGAGATGTCTGCGTAGTTCCGTGATATGCCGTTAATAATAAGGAAGTCTAAAAGGTTGGGCGTTTTGTTTGGGTCAGATGGCCAGTATGTCAATTAATTGCTTTTTTGATGTTGTGTTTCGGGGACAGTAAAGAGCCGCGGCAGTTGGTTCGTAAAGGAGGATGAGCACCTTGATGGAGGTGGCCTGAGATGATTCCTCCTCATATTGGGGGAGGGCATAGTGTTGCCATAATGCCAGTGGCGAGAGTACACACTGATAGAATATTAGGGTTCTCTTATAACGGAATTGCGTTGGCTCTTCAGAATACGATTTCTACAACTGAAATATATCCTTTTCTGGTTCAATCTGTTGTTCCAGGTATACGGATTCTTCGACCTATGGTATCAGCTCATCAGCAATTTATATGGTAAGTTCTTCACCAGGGTTTGTCTCAACTCATTTAGGATTACTTTAAGATTTCTTGAGCTTCCAAAATGACTATATCAATGGCGAAACGTAGATGATTCAGTCTTGCTCCGTTCATATTATTTCTACTGGGTTCTTAAGGTAATCGCTTAAATGCACCATTTAAAAACGCTGTAAATTATTTCGGCTACGTCGTATCACCCTGACAAGCCCCCTTTGCATTGGAACTGGGTTTGCATTACTATCAAACTAAATGGTTAACATAACTTTCTTGAGTTATTGTGTTTATTATTATTCAATAACTGAAGTCGACTCTGCTATATTGTAATGTTTCCGGTATTTCTCAAATTCTGGTGAAATCTTTTTCGTAGTTCTATAGATACCGGTAATCGGTATTCTCTCAGTATTTTCACAGTGTGGGTGACCTTAAGAATAGAACCCTTTTCTGGATACTGCTTGCTCTACTCGTTGGTACTGGTCCAATTTGTTAGTTAATCGTTTTGTTAGTATTTCATTAAAATGCAGAGACAAAGTTATAGTGAAAGACTTAACAGTATTAAACAACTTTGCAACACACGGCGACCGTAGACACCAATAGTGATTTTTGACAAATTTGAAAAAATTATTTTTTTTATCCAGGATCGGAGCACACAGATAATAAAACAGTCTAGGGAAAGTATCCACTATAGAAAACAAAGGCAGAAGGCAGAACAGAAATTGCTTAGAGTTAGAATATACTTAGGTTAGAATATGAATGAAACTCTAACCAATGCACTCATTGAATCAGCACCAGAGTTAGCACATCAGAAAACTATAAATAAGCAGATGCCAAAGGAAGGCTAGCAGAAGCGAGAATATAGCTATCGAAAAAACATAAATGAAACATCGTAGATTATTTTAAAATCAGTAAAACAATGAAAAGATAATTATAAGACAACACAGATATAAAATGCAAGATAGGATGATACAAGAAGTTATAGTAAACAAACAAGAATATGAGATGTGTATGGCTTTATAACCACCACTACGACAATCATAAACATGCATGTTGAAAGATAGTGCTAGTGCTACAAAGAAAACGACAACTACCAAATCATCAGAAAGCGATGGATTCCTAATCGAAATGGTAAGAGAAAGAACGATTCAGCATTAGATGTAATAAAAGTTCTACTGAATAAATGCTTACTAGAAAACGATTGTCATCAAACTGGAATGAGGGCAATATAGTTTTGCTGTTTAAGAATGGAACAAGAGTGATCTAGCGAAATGCAGACACAACATAAGAATATAGTGAAATTAGAAAATAATAGAGGATATTGTCGATTGTGAGATATATAATTGCGGAATGAATAAAAGGTAAACATTTGCTCCATAGCCTTAAATAAAATTATAATAGGCCTTTAATGGGCAGAATATAGAAACCAATAGCAGGCTGTAGCTTAAAAACAATTCGTTGTTAGGGTTTATACAAACCCTTAAAGAAAATTTCAGTAATTCCAAAAAATCCCTAAAGGACTTAACTCAGAACTTCCCTCGCAAGTGGAAGTTGTGACGCTAAATATTTTGAAGAATCAAAGGCTGGTAAAAATTTCTAATAATACTGAAACAATAAACGGAAACACTTGGTAATTCAAATTACATCAGTTTCCTACAGACACACAGATAGGCAGACAAACAGACAGACAGGGAGACAGACGAAATTGAGAAAACGTGTTTTTCATCATCTAGGGACTTTGCAACGTGAGATCTGAATAAATCTCGGGAAGTTATTTTTTCGCGATTACAATACTTTCTTCGTCTTTTTGGCGAGGGAACTAACAACAAAAAATAATTACACTTATTTTAAAACCTTTCAATTTATTTGATATTTATAAAATTACACGAAAATAACAAAATATACACTATACAAAACTAAATCAGTGGAAAAATGCGAAAACAACTAAAACTTACAAATCTGTACAACTTGTTTGCTTATTTAATATTTATGGAACTAAACAGACATACCAAAATAACATATATTCCATAAAAAAATACGGATAACTAAAATAATATCCGTGCAAAATATAAACTAGAAATTTGTATTTCATTTAATGTTTTTCTTCAGGAAATACGATTTCAAAGACAAAATAGGCACTTAACGATGACTTAACCTTGTTCTTATACAAAAATGTCTAAATTATACAATATTTTCTCACTGTACATTGAACCGGTAGTATCGTTTTCAGAGCATCAAACAATAAATCTAAATTCGTTTTTTCATTTATGGGTTTTCAAAAGCTTGGCGTTAATTGGTGGTGCAAACGTTAACTTAGCCCCCCAAAAGACCAGTAAAAACATCCGAAACTGCAATGGCGCTAGTGTAATAATTTGTGGCGCTAGATAGCGCTAGACATAAATAATCAAGGGCTTGATTTGGAGATAATTTATAATTGTTGGTGGTGCTATGTTAATCGACCCTATTCGTTACCGATTTGTAAAATTCTCTTGCCACATTTTTATACTGTAAAATTATTATCTAAAGAGAAATAACTCTTTTTACCTTACATGTTTTTTATGTTATAGTAGGCCTAGAGTCTGTTCTTGCCACACAGCAAGTGGCTCTGTGATACTTTTGGACTCGTACTTTGCGTAACCCGTTGCATTTTAAAGAAACGTCTTGGTTTAGGGATAACAACCGCTGTACAAAAGGTGGCAAAATAGTACACGAAGATCAACTAACCGACCCTAAGTTTGACTTTTACGATAATTGTTTGTATATTTTGTAGAAATATTGTAGTGCACTGAGTGAATGGTATAAACTATATATTCTTGAGTCTAAACCTGTAACTGTTTCCATTAGGTTCAGAATATTCTGCATAAATATTTAAATTGCAGAGAACATGGTTTTCAGAAATTATGAATAGCTCAAAAGGAAGCCTAATAATCGTTATAGTTGGAATGCTGATATAAAGTTTAGAGTTTAATGGCTGAAACCAAAGAATGAGAATATACAGGATGTCCGTTTTATTTTACTTTAAGCATAGGGATTTCGGTTATCTTAAGATATATGAAGTAGGCTAAACTAGGGCAAAGTTGCATATTCCATTGGTATATAATGTCGAAAGCATAAATTCGACCTAGCAGTCTTAGCTTTTGAGGTATGCTAAACGACGAAGATTTTCTTTTCTTTTTACTTCCTTTTACGAGTTGAGTTTTCAACAGATCTTCACGTTTTAGAGTCCCCTGATCCCAAAAAACATATTTTTTTCATTGGTCTGTCTGTGTGTCTGTCTGTCTGTCTGTCTGTGAACAGAATATCTCAAAAATGAAAAAAGGTATGGCGTTGAAACTTCATATATAAGTTTTGTGTAGTATGTAGATGAGACAGCAAGCTTTTGAAGAAAATCGCATAACCGGAAGTAGATGTTTATTCTTGTGATTTTTCAGTTTTTTCGATTTTTTCAAAAACGACTCTAACGATTTTTTGAAACTTTACATTTTTATTAAATTTTTAATGTGTATGTGAGATAGGTGATTTTCCAGTTGAATAATTCTAAAGTGGGCTTCTCCTGTTTTTTTTAAATTTCTTTATTAACTCCTATTTTTAATAGAACACCCGGTATATTATTACATTTTTGAATTCAGCTTAAAATTTTAGTGAACATTTGTTTCTTCAACTAACGTTCTATTTTGTACCGTTTTTATATAATTTTAATTTTTGAAAATTTTTGACAAATGCTTAAAAATTAAAAATGAAATTTTTTACTAATTATAAGATCACTTTAAAAGGAAGTTGTGTAAGTGTATCTCACCAGATTTTTTAGTAATAAGTCGATTATTAGCTTACTTAGAAACAAACTATCTTGACATTATTAGTTTAAGCATTTTAAGAAAGAATTCATCTCTCTTAGATTTTCATTTGCTGTCATAATTTTTGAAGATTGACACCAGTTTTGTTATTTTAAATGCACCTTAAGGATGGCTATGAAACCACAAAGACGAGTTTATTTTCCTATGCAAAAGCAACTTTTAGTATGATTAAAACGTAATCGAGGTACTTTTATTTCTATTGGCGAGTACACAGTCACTGCTTCTTGTGAAAAAATACTTCTTTCGCAAATTTCGGTTATTTATTAGAATAAGTATAGCAAACCTTAACAGAAAATAATAAGCTGTTCTCAACAGTGCCATAGCCATTTAAAATAATTGTTTGCAATATCTTGAAAATTATGAAAACAACTTAAAATCTAAAGTCAGATTTTAGTTCTTCTTTAAAAATTGTCTTAATAATGTC
This sequence comes from Agriotes lineatus, assembly GCA_940337035.1. Lineage (NCBI taxonomy): Eukaryota > Metazoa > Arthropoda > Insecta > Coleoptera > Elateridae > Agriotes > Agriotes lineatus. The sequence continues at coordinate 55,839,161 of OW679194.1, read as the reverse complement.
AAGATTTTTTAAGTAACTTAATAATCGATTTATAACGAAAAAACGAAAATCTTATATCTTTCGTTATTTGGGCATAACTCAAAAACTGTATACTGCTAGGTGCAAATCCTTTTTTGGACATTATTTAGCATTGGGGTATGCAACGTTATCCTATTTAACTTTTAATTGATTAATGCATATGTTAAAGACTGGTAGACCTTATGAACATTATTGAGCACAGTACAGCACTACTGGAAGATACATTATCTATAAGCTATTAAAATATCAACATAGGGCTAAAACACATTGTCGCAAGATTGCAGCATACAAAACAACTTGCAGCATTCCGTTTGCTGCGATGCATACACACGATTTGGTGATATTACTTTCTTTTATTTATACCGGGTGTCCGTTCTCAAAGTCGAACATAGGCGATTAACATTGAATTGAAGGTTTTTGCCTTTTCCTGCTCGCCAATTCAACTTACAGGGAAAGTAATGGTATCAATGGAAAGATAAAATTATTACGCATCAAATGATACCAATAATAATATTCAAGATGCGGTTTTTATTTTAAAGTACTCATTTAAAACTTGGGAATTTTTAAATATGCCATGCCTTGCTTTTCAAGTTCGATAGCATTTGTCAAAAAAAAATTGTAATTAGTTGGCGTAAATCAGGTATTTTCTGTCAACGTGTGTTAAAATTATCTACAGAAAAATGAATTACTTCAATGAAAAAAGAATAAATGCACTAATGTTAATTGCCTATGTTCGACTTTGAGAATGGACACCCGGTATAATATTTATTCGGCTTAAGGGTGCAATATAAACACTGACACGTTCTGAAAATCAAATACTAACTTTTTACAGTAGTAGGTATGCGGTGTATTTTGTTTTAGGGTGACGTAACAGTGAGGTCTTATAACTATGAGATTACGTGGATTTGGTAGGTTTGCGTCCCGACGAAAATTTATTTTCCGGATTTGTGTTGAGCAAGATTACATCACACATAGTTAAGGTTATTACGTACTTCAAATATGTAGGTTAGGGTCATAGGAAAAATTTAGTATAACAACTTTTAAATCAAAAAGCTTTAAATGTATGTTCCAAGTTTGCTTAGTTAAAGGGACGTATTTCGAACGGTCAAGGTTAAATTCAAAAACTATACTGTTACATGCTCTTCATATGCCAGACTTGAGCTTAAGACTTCACTTAATTGGATATAATTAATTTAAGTTTGTAGTTAACCAGACCAAAGCATATGCAGCAACGAACCCCAAATATTTAATATCCATACTCCAGAGTATACCGACTTCTGCATACCAACTTTCTAAAGTTTCTGTGCCTGAACATTCAACTCTATGTGGCAACGCCTGCTGACCATGCCAAGTTAATAACTGTATAGCATTAAAGTAAGTTCAAATTAATTAAAGCGTAAAGCAAGGAGAAACTATTCCCAAATTAATTTTGTTCCAGGGATCGATAATGGATTTTGTCAGAAACTACATACATACATTTCCACCCAGTTCGCCCTTGTGTATCTAACGATGCAAAAATTCTAATGTGTATTTTACAATTATTACGTAAGAACAACTTCGAGGTAATGAATAAATAATAAATTTTCACATATAATCTCATAAGAGCATTAATTCTTTCCGGAATTTTTTTTTAAGTGCGTTCCAACAACGTCATATTAATTTGCCCGAGCGGGACGCGAGGGCAAATTAGGACGTTGTTGAATGCACGAAATAGTATATTGTATGTTAAGAGCTGAAAGTGCATTCTTGCCGCTTGCGCATGAATATTGCTGGTTGAGACGAAGTCGAAACCAGCAATCATGCAAAAGCGGCAAGCGCACTTTTAGCTCGAAACATACATACTATTTTTTCGACGACTGAGCATATTATTTAAGGAAAATATCAAATTTCATTTTATCGCAAAAATTAATTGACAATCAAGTTAACATTACTCGCGCAGTCTATATGACATGTGACGCGATTATTTCCACAAATGATGGGCGTTGTCAAGGAAACATTCGGACGTGGCTGCCTATTTTGTTCACGCGGAAACCCAAAACGCTCGGCGAGCGGCAAAAAGATGAAAACGCACGCTCAGCGGCAAATGTCAACTTTCTGTTGTCAAATGACAGTGAGAAAAATCTACTTTCGATGTCAGTCGTCGAAAAAATAATTTTCGGATATGAATTAATGCTCGAATGCAGATTCGGTAAGAAAATCGTAACGACACAAACCCTAAAAAAAAGTAATGTCTGCCTACAAAAAACTTCCAAGAAATTTTGTTGTTGTCTTGGATACGGCTGGTGAACTAATTTTTCTATTGGTCATTAATGAGTGTCGTACGATTTTTAAAATAAAACCTATTAATATACTTTTATCCCCAAAGGTCACAAAAGTGACAACTTATGTGTCTTTATTGACAAGGTAAAAGTGTCACTTTATCTGCCTAAGCAGATAAAATAGCGACTTTTGCGTACTTTATCTGCCTAAGCATACAAAATCGTTGATCTCTTTCTTTCTTTCTATGTTTGTTCGCTATCTCCTCCGAAGATACTGGACCGATTAAATTGTATGATGGCTTAAAATTTTGCTAATTTTTAGACTTAGATCGTAGGCCGGTTTTTATTTTCAAAAAGAGTACGAAAAAGTTTTAATTTAAATAAACCTTTTTCCACGACCGGGAGTAGAAGTCCGTTCCTATAGCATCAAAATTGTGACAGAAGTAAAACATTTACTCCCTAGAGACTAAATAAGACAAAAATTTCCCTAGGGAGTTTTCATTATGACTGACGCAACAATTATGTCAAATTCGAGGTTATCACAAACTGACGCAAAACCTAACCTGCTAACCTCGAATTTGACATAATTGTGAGCGCTTGTCATAATGACTTACAGTGCCACTTTAAAATTTACATTAGGCTACTAATTTTAAAATAATTGTAACTAAAATATCAATAAATGACGTTTAAAAAAATGGGTTTTTCGTTTTAAATCTTCCTGCAACGTAAAAATAATATTATATGCAACTCGGAGACAATGCTTCGCCCTCGAGTCAGAAATTGCACTTCAGCAAAATAACGCATTTCTCTCCCTTATTGCATAGTCTACTATTAAGCAGCGGATCGGAGCATCTGTCGCCGTGGGTTATGGTGTGACAGCTGCTGTGGCCGTGTGCTATTAGCTCGGGTGATTCAGTATGTTCATATATCATTACAGTAGCGCGTTATTTGAACAGAGGTTGACGCAAGGGTACAGTGCTCGCCTGTCACGCGGGTGGCCCGGGTTCGATTCCCATCCGATGCATCCTTTTTTTTAATCTATATTAATGAAATTTACCTGAATACGTTTGAGGATAAAATAGTATATGTTATTCGGAGTAAAAGTGACTTTATGTGGCTTATCTAAATTATTTGCCTCACTAACGTTCGGCTAAATAAACAGAAACATTTTAATACCAGTAAGTATTAAAAATCCCCAATAATGCAATCACTTTAGTCAATCGATTTTATTATAGAAACTTAATAGTATATTATGATACGAGTTTTATAAGAAGCATTTTGTAGGACGCACGGATTTAGGGTACGACGAGCGAAGCGAGGAGTGCCCTAAAGGAGTAAGTGCTACAAAATGCCTTATAAACGAGGTGTCATACAGTATTTTATCTACTTTGCCACTTTTTTAAGCAAAAAAATGAAATGTTTTAGTATTTTTATTATAGCATCGCTTTGTGTCTATTACGATACGCAAACGCGTATCGTAATAGCCTCAGTACGAACTCAAAGTAGATAAAATTTAATTATAACATCACATAAAATGCATAGTTGCTTCCTATCACAGCCAAACATTAAGGAGATAACCATGCTATTCCAATTTTGGAAGTCTGAATATTATTATTTAATGAGTAGTAAACTGCTGTAAGGTAAATTGAGAACATTGATTTTGATTAGCCTATTTATAAAATAATTAACTTGGTATCTTTATTTCTTTATACTGTTCTTAACCATCTAAACTGAAGGACATTCACAACAGTCGAAATATGTTTTTACTAATCTAACAAAAAAATGTTTTTGCTATACTCTGTAAACCATACCCGAATAAAAATATAAGGCTTCAGCTACTAAAGAAAATAATTAGCTATAGCAGTCTATATTTTTGGATTTTAAAAACATGAGCGAAGTATTTGGCCTTATAATAAAACGGAAATGACATACGATTTCAGAACTCTGTCCAGCAGTTGTATGTTTAACTTGGTGTTACATAGGACGTTTCTAAGTTGATTAAATACACTTATTGTTTTTCCAATACGTATTATTATTTCATGTGAACTATCCCATTTTACATTAAGCATACATTACAATAGTAGTTTGTACAACGAGAGTGGATATGATGTCCATATCGCACGAGGATAAAGTTTGAGCACGACGCCGTAGGCGGAGTGCTCAATTATCCGAGGGCGATATGGACATTCCACTCGAGTTGTACAGTGTATTTTTTCTACGACCTATCAATGGAAAAGAATGGAAAATTAAAAGAAAATTTATTCAACGCTAATTAATAAGATATCTTACAACAAAATCACGTTTGCCACAAACAGGGCACAGCAGGGCGTGCCCATTGCAAAACAAACCATTAATGAAAGTTGCCTAGGTAATCACGACTAACGTGGTTTGTGATTGGTGTATTTCATATCCACCCTTGTGTGGATATGAAATCATATACGTTCAGTTAACTACAATTGCCTACATATCCATTCTGTAGATTGTGAAGAAAACAGAATATATACATGCGGGAGTAGAAAAATATATAATTGTCGAAACTCTTTCTAATGCTATTTAGTTAGCATAATAATATCTTTGCTGACTCTTGTTACTTATTCAGTAGTCTTTGTAAAACTTCCACAGTATCAGATAAGTAGAAGCACCGTGTCATCGGTATATCTTATGTTTTTTATGTATATTCTCTATTGTTTCCAATCCATTTATCTATCCAGCCTCTTTAAAGAGTTCTTCCTACTATACTGCGCACCCTCAATGGACACTCATTCTAATGGATACTTCATCCGGATGTTTGATCATCAATTTGCAGCTAATTGTTGACAGCATAAATTATATATTTGCTGCGGAGTTGAAAACAATATTAATGAGTATTTATGTTGTACCTTATCGAAAGCTTTTTTACGGTCTATAAAACATGTAAGCACAACACAATTCCCTCTCGACATCTTTCCACCATAACTTGTAAGCTAAATAGTGTCCCCCGTGTTCCAAGGCTTTTCTTGGAAATGAATTGCGATTCAACTAATCTTTTTTCTACTTTATTATACCAGGTGTCAGTTCTCAAACTCAAACATAAGAATTTTTCACTGCAGTAAACGTTTGTGCTCACTGGTGGTTACCAATTCAACTTACAGAAGAGGTAATGGTATCCATAGGAAGATAGCATTATTGGGCATCAAATGATATTATAGTCCACTGAATACAGGCCAAAACTACGGAATAATTCATATAGAAGCAAATAAGGTTTTTTCAGGTGTGTTTCGGTGTCCTGAATAGAAGTAGCAAAAGTCACGAGGATGGGGTTCTACGCATAAAATTTGGCCATGCTGTAATGGGCTGAAAAATAATTTTTCGCGAATATGTCGGTATCTACCGACTCTACGATAAAAATACATCAGAGCCAAAATAAATGTAAGGAAATTGTGTAAAAAAAAGTTAGAGGGCCATTTTCTTGTAAAGGCGATCTTTTTTTTCAAAATCTTGGATTGAATTTCAACTTATGTGATATTTTAGGTAATTAAAGTACTCTGTTCCACACCATCCTTGAGGTTGAGTATTAGGTGCGTTTTTTTTTCATGTGGTACCCTCTGTGGGCCTACTCCACGACTGTAATACCTATATAAATGTTGTAAAATTATTCATTTTGCTTTTCATAGTTTATCCATTCTATAAATTTATTATATATATTATTCGAGGGAATCCGTTGGGTCAATCCCAAAACTTTGATTTTCTGCATCACTGATGGTTTCTTTTTTCTGACGAGTCTTCAATTGGTTCAGCATTCAAGCAAGATTGTCCACAGCAGTTTTTGCAAAGCCCCAACCTTCGACAGCAACATAATGCTCCACAACCTTTCGAACAATTGCAAAAAATCATGTTCAAAAGGCAATCAGGAGCGGGGTTGGCATGTTGTTCTTGGCCACAATATATTTTATTTTGACATCCACCTCCACTCTTCAGGATTCAATTCATTACCTAACCATTTCTGAATTTGAAAGTAAACACGAAATAGATGCTGTTGAGCTGCGTCAAGAGTGGGTGGTAGTAAATTCAATTTCACTGGTCTGCTTCTGATCACAGCTTTAATCAAGCTAGAATAGTTTCAGAGCTGCAGTCTTGCTTTTATCAAAAAGTGCAGATGTCGTATCACACCACATGCGTGCAAAAATAATACATGATATCGAATCTCATTGTGCTGATCGAAGCTTCGTGAAGAATAAATTTTTCGTGCTACATTTTCTCTGCCTGGTTTAAGAAGAAACATTTCTTTGTCGAAAGGTGTACGGGCCGTTAAAACTACGAGAAGATCCACATATTCTCCAACAACAACTGTGGTATTTTTATATGACTCTTTGAGTGCTGTTTCAACTATCAAAATGTCAGCATCATCTTCAGCATGTTCAACAATGAAACTATTACCTTCAAACTTTTCTCTCAGCATCGAAATCAATCTAATTTTATGTCGATTTTTTGAAAGTAGCTTCTCTTGGCTTAGAGCTGCTCATAAAAGTAGATATCAACCATATATCTAATACTTACTATATTGCTAGCGGCTATGAGTGGGAAACTTACCAAGGAAGTGAGACAGACAACCAACTCTTCAATGTATAATGGTGAGCTGTGTGCAAGCGCGGCGGCGTCGTCCGGCCAATGGGGAAGTGGTCAAGTTTAAAATTCGCTTCTAAAGGCGGAGTTCGAATTCTCACGCATGCGCACGAGACGCGTTATACTCTAAGTGAGACTATGTCGGCGCCGTAATGTTTTCTGACGTTTCCAGGCCCTACTAGCAATATATGTGTATTATATATATGATATCAACAGATGAAGATTTTGACGACCCGCGTAGTTGCTCCATAGCCTACACACTATTTCTTGGATTTTCATAACCATCGAAAACAATAATGGAGTTTGAACCAAAGTGCTTTTGTACATAATTAACATATGCTTGGCAAATAGCAGCATAAGTTTCATTCTGATTCCATATAACGCAGTGCAAAAGAAATCCCTCATCGATCACATAAGTTAAATTATCAAAATCTGGTTCAAGTTCTAATGACTGAAAATTGTCATAGTAAGCTGACTTCTTGGTTTTTCGCATACCAGTTTCATCACAGAGTGACACCGGAAACGGAGCCAATTCATACTCCAAATAGGTGCAAGATCAAAGTTCTTTTCTTGACACTAATTCTACAAATGAAATATTTTTTTCGAGTATGACTTTTCACACGATTTTTTTGATAAAAACGATCGCCTATACGAAAAAATTACCCAGAAAACACCTAATTTTTTTTAACTTTAGCTGAAACTTTTTTTTTCAATTTTTTAAATATTTTTTAAAATTTTACATAAAAAGACTTAATATTAAAATTAAATTTTTTTTATGTGAAGACTAAATATTTATAATTGGCAAAAATAATATAAAACGTTAATTATGTCTTTAGATTTTTTATTATTTACAGAAAATTAGTAAGTTTGCATAATTTTCTCGTTTTTTATGCAATGCGCTTTTTAGGAGAAATATTTTTCAATTCTAATTAATATCTATTTAAATGGTTTCTCGAAACTCTAAGCTAGCCCTGTTAATGAATTACTGTTACAAAAATCCTGTAAATGTTTTTTTGTTGTCTAAATGAGGAGATGTTTTACAACATGCAAATTGGACAAAGAAAAATAGCATTGGTGGTTAATATTTTCTTACGACCACTACTAAAAGTAGAAAAAGGTAACGAATACAGAGAAGCATTAAAGCAAGAACTAGAAGGAGATGACGAAACTACCACTGACAAGATAAACAACAAAAATAAGAAATTAACGAACGCCATTTTGAAAGCCGGATTGAAAGTAGCAAAAAAGAAAGGAAGAAAAGAAGAAAAAATCAGCAGTAATACAAAAGACATGATGAAACAAAGACGAAAATTAATAAAACAGGGGAAAGAAACAGCGGAATTTACAGAAATGAACAAAACAATAAAGGAGATGATTAAAGAAGATATTAAAAAACAACGAACAAAGAATAGAAAAAGTAATACAGAATAATGGAGGAATGAAAAGTCTACGGCCAACACTAGGTAAAACACAAATAATCTCGTTAATAATTTCAGATGGTAGAGAATACAGTGGTAAACAACAAATAACCACAATAACAGAAAAGTACTACACAGATCTATATAGCTTTAAGACAATTCCAGATGAGCAAATAAAACAACAACTAACAAGAAAAATTATGAACGTAAACTTTGAGGATTTACCTGACATAGAGAATTACGAAATAATAAAAGCCCTAAGAGAAATGAAGAACAACAAGGCACCAGGACGAAATAATAGCAGAAATGTTGAAGCAAGGTGAGCAAGAACTAATGCGAAATGTTAAACAACTATTTAATAACTGCTTACATTACAAAAACATTCCTAGCAGTTGGAACAAAGCAGTGACCATCCTATTATACAAGAAAGGAGATAAGCGCGAATTCACAAATTACAGACCAATCTCCCTGCTGTCGCAAATTTATAAGTTGTTCATGAAAATAATTACATACCGTTTAAGTGATAAAATGGACGCCTACCAACCAGTTGAACAGGCTGGCTTCCGAAAGGGTTGCAGCACTTCCGACCACCTGCTAACCGTAAAAACCCTTATAGAAAAAACGAATGAGTATTACCTACCACTATACTTGGCCTTAGTCGACTATGAAAAGGCCGTCGACACGGTGGAACTATGGGCGATTAAATATGCCTTAAACAATAGTAGAATTGACTCCCGTTACTGGGACCTAATGCATAATATTTATACAGAAGCTTGTATGACAATTTACCTAGAGGTAACTACGAAACCTATACCAATCCACCGAGGTGTAAAACAGGGAGACGTAATCTCACCAAAATTCTTTACGTTGGCATTGGAGGACATCTTTAAGACTCTGCCCTAGAAACAAAAAGGCGTAGAAATCGACGGTGAACGACTAAACAATTTACGATTCGCCGATGACATCATCCTGATCACTGACAATTTTGAGGACCTACAAATCATGTTAACACAATTAGTGGAAACCTCTGAGAAAGTTGGATTAAACGTAAATATTACAAAAACAAAAATGATGACGAATATCAACGATCCAAGAAACATCAGTGTAAAAGATCAAATCATTGTAAATGTGCCGGAATATGTATATTTGGGACAATCAATAAAACTCAACAGAGCAATAAACTACCACAATATTTAAAAACTCGAGTTTTTGATCAGTGTGTGCTGCCAGTACTCACCTATGGCTGTCAGACATGGACCTTCACCAAAGCAAATATTGACAAGCTCATTAAGACACAAAGAGCAATGGAAAGATCTATGTTGCATATCAGTTTGAAAGAAGGAAAACTAACACCTGGATCCGACAAAAAACAAAAGTAAAAGATGTGGCTGTACATGTAGCAAAACTGAAGTGGAGCTTTGCAGGCCACAATGCAAAGCAGAATGATGAAAGATGGAATGCTGTGATACAAAGATGGAGACCATACATAGGTAGAAGGAACAGAGGAAGACCTGAAATGAGATGGGCCAATGACCTGAAAAGAGTAGCTGGCTTTGTATGGATGAGAACAGCTCATAACCGAAAACATTGGCATGAATTGGAAGAGGCCTATGTCCAAGGATGGACGATGAAAGGCTAATAAAGAAGAAGAAGACTAAAAGTAGGTTCTTTAGCACTAGCTGGTTTCACTAAAAATGAAGTTTTCTAAATCAGAGAGTTAAAAGTGAAATCAGCTGTTTACTTTTAGCCCAGGTGCAAAAAGTAAACAGCTGTTGTTGAATTTAAAATTTTGAACTGGAAGTGAGGTTATAAAGTTATTCTAGTTACTTCTTTCGTTAGAGGTAAATTGTTTTTGAAATAATTAAAGCATTAAAGTCAAATGTGTACTATTACAATTACGTTTGATAACAAACTTTGACAGCTACCGGTTGCAGAAACAGTTACTTGTACCGTCAAGGCCATCTCTTTACTATGCCATAAATTATAACTGTCATAAATGCAAACTTTGGTTAAATCGATATTTATGGATTAATAACAGCAAATTTAAGGCTATATAAAAAATATGGTGTGCAAAATTGTGCTAAAAGTGTTGATGCACGAGACATGCTATGAAACTCTAACATCGGCTTCGTTTCATAATTTGCATGTCTCGTGCATAAACGTCTACTTTTAGCCTCAATAAAGAACTGATCTCACTTAACATACTCCCCCCCCCCACATCAGTTCAGCTTGAGAAGGACCTACTCAACCACATACCAACTTCAGAGGATAGTTGAACAATCGAAACTGGATACGAAAACAAACAGTACGCAACAGCCGTTTTCCTTGATGTAGCCCAGGCCTTTGATAAGGTCTGGCTAGAGGGGCTGAAAGAAAACTATTGAAACTAAGATTACCCAGCTACCTAAAGGCAACACTATTCTCTTTTCTCGACAACAGAAACTTCGCAGTGAAAATCAACTCCGAAGTCTCAGACACTAAAAGTATACGAGCTGGAGTTTCCCAAGGCAGTATACTAGGACCACTTTTATTTAACATCTACACTTCAGACATCCCAAATGTAGAAGACACTTTAGCAACATTCGCTGACGATACAGCCATAATTACACTAAGCAATGACCGAACAAAGGCAGCACAACTACTGCAGGCCGCTATAAACAAACTATGCAAATGGTTTAGTGACTGGAACATCCAAATCAACTCGAGCAAATGTCAGGAAAAAATATTCACACTCAGGAGAATCAGCAACCCACCTAACATTCATGTTAACAACCAAATCATTAAATGGAATACCCCTGATGAAACAGTGAAATATCTAGGAGTACTTCTAGACACTAAACTCTCATGGAAGCAGCATATCAACCACAAACTGAATCAGAGTTAAGCAAGACTAGCTCAGCTATCCCCTCTATTAAATCGGAAATCAAAACTAAAAGCCAAATGCGCTATCATGATGTACACTTCCCTCATAAGGGTTTGCGGAAAGTTCGTTCCCCACATTTCGTTCCCCACATTTCGTACCCCATATTGTAATACCTGGTCCCTTCTTTTTAAGGGATTAATTATTAATTTATCTTGGATAACCCATAAATCGGAGATAGGGTTCGATCGTTCGCTCAGATATACCATAAATCAGCAAAACACACTAACGGAGTATCCTGTTTAACATTTTTATTTGTTTTAACTATGTACAAAATAATAAAGCATGAATTAACGAAAATAGGAGACTTTCAATCAATTTGACATTTAATAACAGTAACCACGCGAGCTGTCCCTTCGCATGCCGCAACCCATCTCGCATGCGGACGAAAATGGACGTCGACGGCTGGAGAGGCTCACTTCGGGCGTTCGGGCCTGTTTGGTACTCTCGCACGTACGTGGACCCGCGCAGTGGCTGCGTTGCAGAAAATAGCTGTCAAAGTTCACGCCTCGTGCTTCTGTAAACAATCAACAAATTAAATCTCTTAATACACTTTTCCACCCTTTCCGGGTGACGACAATTGGTTGAATTAGAACTCCGGGAGGGACGCCGTGCAGCGGCGTGATCACGGGAGGATTTAACAAGGCCCCGTGGTTCTCGTACATATGATTGTGGAAGCCTGCACGTTCCTGGGGTCGTTGAGACCGGCGGCGTGCCGCAATTTTCAACAATTAACAGGTAAATTTACATTTACTTTGCAAGAGGGATATGTTTCTATTCGGCCGGCTGAATGCCTAATTTTGCAATGTAACGGTAGCCAACGTTTATGAATTTACGGGGGTTTCTGCGAGCTCGCAAGTTAATATTTGCGGCCGGCGTAAAAACTCTAGTTCGAGCGGTGCAAGCACTCGATTTCAAAGCGGCCCAAAATGTATCGGGCTTTATCTAATTAGGGCCGTATATTTCGGCTGGGGAGAATTGATGACATCTAGATATTTATGTTGGCAAGCCACTAGGTCAAACCACGATAAACAGAGGACAGCCAGGCGGGTTTTCACCACTGAGTCGAATTCTGTTTATTGGCGACTGCGAGATGTTTCCCAAAATAATTCACTAGGTCAAATCTACTCTCGGGGAAGTTAACTAACTAATAAGTTATTGACATCCAGGCGGATTTTCACCACTGGGTCGAAACAACTTATTATCTAGCTTGCTAAGTTCGGTCGGGCGGGATCTCCTGAAGGGAGCTGGTGCTAGCAGGAAAAATCTCTCTTTAGTCGGACGGGACGGTCAGGATTGGGGATCTGGGACTGGGGAAATCTGTATGGAAGGTCTCGGAGTCGGAAGGGAAAGTCTCGTGGAATCTCTGGGGAATCTCTTCTGAAATACGCTCTGCAACTGGTTTTATAGGTCTTGCAAAGTTTCTAGGAGGGGAGGAACGGCGCGCGTCTCGCCTTTTTTCGCGCTGTTGTCACGGGCGGAACTTCGGTCTGCGCTATCTTATCTTGCTGAAACACACCGAATTCTTGATAACGCGAAAGGTCGGCGACGTTTACATTTGCAAATATTATTTAATATTGAACTAATCAAATTCAAACGGGAGCTAGCGTTACAACATTTCGTTCCGGGGATATTTCGTCTCCCCACATCTCGTACCCGGAAACTTCGTTCCCGAGCGAGCTCAATTTGTCTCCTAGATTACACGGTGTTGAATAACGAGTACAGCGATCGGAATGCAGTTGGAAAATGAAAGATACTTTAATTAATTTATTTATTATAATAAACTGATAAGAACTATATACAGTATGTCCCCGGATTGAGTTTACAAGAGGGAACTCAATTTTATTTTTAGTTTTACCAAAGAGCATATGCTCTTTGGTTTTACATAAAAATGTTATAGGAATTATAATTTCTGCTTGGTTTGTAGAGAATTTTTTAAGAAAATTTTTGATTTTTCAAAAAAAAGTCGGCCTTGACAGTTAAGCAAAAAATATTTTCTTTTCAGGTAAACTACCGTTTTTGTTCATGATACGGCAAAATATTACAAAGAAAAGTTGTTCAGAATGAGAAATTACGGCCCTATAAGAAATATCAAGAAAATACGTACTTAGATTAAAACGTCACTTTTAATAAATGCAGTTTATTTTGTTATTACAATATAAATTAATTAAAATATCTTTATTTTTCTAACTGTATTCCAATCGCTGCACTCGTTTTTCGACACCTTGTAATCTAGGAAACAAATTGAGCTCGCTCGGGAACGAAGTTTCCGGGTACGAGATGTGGGGAGACGAAATATCCCCGGAACGAAATGTGGGGTACGAAATGTGGGGAAAGAAATGTGGGGAACGAACTTTCCGTATCCCCCTCATAAGACCATTAGCACTTTATGCAGTACCAATCTGGAGTACCACTTCAAAAACAAACATAACCAAACTACAAAGGCTACAGAATAAAGTTCTAAGCATCTCAGTAGACGCGCCATGGTTCATCAGAAATACTCAATTGCATTACGAACTAGGAGTTCCAACAATAGAAGAATACATAGAAACAAGCACAGAAAAATTTCTTAACAACATCAAGGCATGCGATGGAGCAGCTCACTATGACCTCGGCAAGCTGAACATTCACTTCCGGCTAAAACGAACACTCCCCCAAGACCAATTCCTATCAGACAAAGACGAATAATCGCACAGCAGTGCCCGAGGAATGAAAATACCTCATCAGTTATATTAGTCACTGGTAACATATACTAACAATGCCATGTATAATGCAAAAATCGTGTTGATTTGGCTAATAAACGTTTTATAAAAAAAACTTTTAGCACTTGTTGCACAATCAGCTATGATATCAAAAAACTGTTTTGAGTTTTGTTTGGAGTGCTAAAGTGTTTAAATTATTTCTTCGTTCATTTCCGCTTCCATTGTGGGTTATATGCAAACTGGCACACCTGAAGAACTGTTGAATTTAGGGATATGTAGTAGTATACCAAAAGAAAGATCTTTAAAATGTATTATCAGAAGTAATACTATAAGTACTTCGATATTATCGGGTTATATGTCGATAACTTGTTGCACAATAATAAAAGAGTGTCAGTTTGACAGGTTAAATAGTCCGACCGCGTCAGCGGGAGGATTATTCTGTCAAACTGACACGATTTGTTATTGTGCAGGAAGTTTGAGACGTATAACCTGTTCGAAGCACGCATTGTATTCGATTTGATTATTTTGTGAGTAAGGTAAGGTAAGGTATATTCGTGACATAAGTAATTTCGTGATAGTTTTTATAAAATTTGCCACGCTCTTGCCTATTGCAGTGGAGCTGCGATTTTTGCAGTAGTTGTAGCAGCAATGTTACCTGAGATGACCTGAGTATGCACATTTTGTTATCGTGCACCATATGACTAATAAGAAACTTCGCAGTTTAGTTAGCCTGCTTTGTTCTCAGAGCGTGAATCTAAGAGCAGCACTTTCATTTTTATTTAATTAAAAATTATACATTAAAGGTAAGCTTCTGAAATTTACATGAATTATAGTATTATGATTATATAATCATTCCGTGAAATTAGTTTTACGATTCTCACTATCATTATGTTAAAAAAGCTTAAGTCCTAGAACCTTTTTCTTAGGTGTTTTCGCATTGCTTTCGCTTGTGTAATGCAGATGCCACTTTGTTAATTTTTTATTCCTGCTTTGCTTCAATATCTGTCTATAGTGCGTTTAAATTAGTAGAATACAGTTAACAGGCTTAACATTTAACGCAATAGTATTTTGTTTAAACATATCACGAAATTGCCTAATATCACGAAATTGCTTATTAATTTTTTATGTAGCATCGAAATGCCCAAGGGTGTGGAAGAGAAGAAAAAGAAATACCGTCAGTATGAAATCTCGGAATTACTGGAAGCATCTAGATTGGTAACAGAAATGCATATGACTATTTACAAAGCCAGTAAACAAACTGGAATACCATGGAGCACCCTCAAAGACTTTTTATTAAAAAATACTAAAAGCAACAACAGGATCGTTTCCAAACTAGGAAGACCATATGCTCTAACCGCGGAACTGGAAACACAGTTGTTTGGCTATATCGTAAAAATGCAAGAATTGGGATTTGGCTTAACGGTTAAGATGATTAGAAAGGTAGCTTACAGATTGGCTGAACAAACCGGAAGAACTAATTTCTTTAATAACAAAAGTGACACTGCAAGTCAATGGTGGTGGACTCAATATAAAAAAAGATTCAACCTCACACTTCGAGTTCCAGAAAATCTTGCAGCATACAGAGCATCAATGGCAAATCATGAGATAGTAGGAGATTTTTTTACTAAATTAGAATCTCTTACGGACAAGCTAGGAATCAAGAACTTGCCCGATAGATTATGGAACTGCGACGAAACCGGGCTCTCATACGTGGTGAAGCCAAATAGAGTAGTGACATGTGTAGGAAAGCGCTATGTCTATAAAAGGGCATACGCTGATAGAGGTGAAACCCATACTCTTTTGGGTTGTATATGCGCCAATGGATCATGGATTCCACCACTGATAATTTTTAAAGGGGTGCGTTGGAATGACAACTTAAAACGTGACTGCCTTCCAAATGCTCTGGTAAAGCTATCCCCAAAAGGCTGGATTAACACCGAAATATTTTTGGAATGGTTTCGATTTTTTATTAAATCAATTCCGCCATCACGGCCGGTAATTCTATTTATGGATTCGCATGCTTCGCATATTAACCCTGATGTTATTACTCTAGCAGAAGAAAATTAAATTTATTTATTCACATTTCCGGCTCACACTAGCCATATCTTACAACCATTAGATGTGGGTGTTTACAAATCCCTTAAATCTCATTGGTCAAAGAGTTTGGATGATTATATGAGAAAAAACACTCTTGATAAACCAAATAGAACCAATTTCCATACCATATTAAATCCTGCCTTCGTTTCAAGCTTTTCAACATCCAATATTGAAAATGCTTTTAGAAAATCTGGAATATGTCCATATGACAAAAATGCTATTTCTGAACATGCTCTTGCCCCATCTTTACTTACATCAAACGCGGAGCTTAAAGAACCTACTTTAAGTGCAGAAAAAAATGTTGAAATAGACAAAATATTATCCCTGCCAACTAAACCAGTGCCAGCTTCTACCAAAACTAATACGAGAAAGAAAAGAGATAGTAGAGCAAAATGCCTCAATTTCTTGAATGAGCCCTCTACGTCGTCTCCGACTCAGTCTTCAACGTCGTCATCAAACCAACTGTCTACATCATCATTCAATAAGCCTTCTACCTCATTATTGAAACAAAACAACAACACAGCTAAAACCATACCAAATCCAAAAAAGAAAAGTTCTCGAAAAGATGAAGACTGGGAGTGCGGCGTATGTGGAGGCAGCTATTATGAAGATTGTAAGAAAAAAACAGGAGTCAGCTGGGTTCAATGTTCCTATTGTTTGGTACCATACCATGTCAAATGCCAACCATCTGGAGATGCAGAAGAAGACATATTTATGTGTGACATGTGTGACAGAGATAGTGATGAGTCAGATTAACTTTTCGTGACATTTGCCATATTATTAATATTTATAATCATGTCTTATATTTTATTTTTGTAAAAGTTTATGTATCTATTTCGTTAAATAAACCATTTCTCTTTATACATAACAATTTGAACGACTATTCAGAAGGTTCACGAAATTACCTACGCCTTATCACGAAATTAATTACCTGTGTCACAAAATTACCTAACGTCAAGTAACTTTTTTAGTTTATTTTTTTTATAAAGCAAAATCAAAGTCTTGCAAAAAATACCTGTGACAATTTGTGTTCAAATCATACAACTTTGTCATATAGGTGCTGTCATCGCAAAATGTTATAACTGTCGTCAGTAATCAATAGAAAACTTAAAACTATCACGAATATACCTTACCTTACCCTAAATTTTAATATTAGGATCAAATAAATATTTTATTGGCAGCTCGATTTGTTTGAATTAACCTAGCTGAAAGTCATCTCCATGAAAACAACATCAAGTTGACAAAAGTTATGTATTGCGTTGCCTAGTGAAGTTACTATAGTATAATCGATTTTGTATAATCGAAATTATACAAGATAACTTAACTAAATCCAGCCTTTTGATTGGTTGAAATCTCTACGAATAAAATAATCAAAAATATAAAAAGATCAAGAGCTTTCCATTTCGAAATCATTAAATTTGTAAATATTGAGCACCTGCGTAGCATTAAAACTTAAAGTCACCAGTTTACACTCGAAAGGTAATTCACAAAATATATAATTCTTTTGTAACGTTTTCCTTCATTCAGTAGTTTTTTGTAACTTACCGCAGTCACCTGAAGTTCAGTATTTTTGCATAAAATCATTAATATCTCCAAAGCAGTCGACGTTAGACCGCGTTGGATCCATATAACTCGATATTAAAATTATTAGTATTTCAATACAAAACTTTTATCTGTCACCAATTTCTGACTCTTCTTTCTATTATATATTCTTATAGTCCGGCAGCCACCGGGTAAAACCCAACAATTTCGTATTAAGTTTTTTTCAAAACGGATTTGGGGTCTAAGGGTCTCTTAGTTTTGATATCCAACTGATGACAAAGCGTCATCCTTGAGCAACTCCAGATACGGGGTGTCCGATAAACAAGTAGGTAAAATATCACTCTTTTTAAATTATTTGCAAATTTTACGTAAATAAACAAGTTTTTTACAAATGGTTTGTTTCTCATAATAAGGTTCATATAAAATTAAAAATTTTTAAATGCAAGGTGTTCCAAAAGTATGTTATTATATTAAAAATTCTCCTGCTGACGTAGTTTGAGCGGCAAGGACAGCTAGCGAATGAGTACTGGTTTTGCCATTTTGCAAATTGTCAACAATAACCTGGGTTAGTGTAGCATCATTTCCTTCAATAATTCCAGTTAAATTTACATTTTTAACCACCTCAAAAGCGGCAGTCTTTTTGAACCTTAACAGCTCATCATACGTGCATGATATTTTAAATTGGTTCAGAATATTCACTAGTTCTTTAGAAAATCTAAACTTAACGCCTACACCTATTTGAAGATTTGTAAATGTATTATATAAAGTCAATGAGACGATACTCCCAATTAAAAGTGCCGGTGGAGTTTTGTCCAATTTAGGTGATAGCGATTCGCAAAATTTTAATAGTTTCACTGCAATCCGCTAACACTGTTTCGTGTTTTACATGTAACTTATATTTCTCTCTATTCCTCTTTACATCAGCAACTTTGCGTTTTATTTCTTTTGTTATTTTGCCAATTGCAGACTCAATGTCATCAGCGTCATCCTCAATACGACTTTATTCTGAAGGTCGCTGCGACTTTGTTAGGAAATGTTATTATATTTGCATATCCCGAGGCAGCAAGTACTATCAGTTCATCAAACTGTTTCTTGCGGGTTTTCATTAAATTACCGCGAGTAAGTTTATGTGCTCCGCGATATATTGTTTATATCTATAGAATTCCAAATTCTTTCTTTATCGGTCAATACTTCTTTTACTGTTTCTTCGTAAGGAATATCTTCTTCCTCGGTATCCTGACTAGACTGTCGTTTTGCTGAAAGCACAACGTTTTGACCCATGAATTTATTACGACAGTCCATATGGGTTCTGGCATCTACGGAGGTAGGTCTGCCACACAGCTAGCTAATCTTAATCTAATTTCAGCAGCCCAGGTATCGTTTCTTTCCACGCACGTTTGCAAAATGGCTTTCTTGTTTGAAATTTTCTTTACCTTGTATTCTAAACCTAGAAATTGAAAGGACGGTCGCAATCGATGAGGGTTCTTTTTATTCTTTTCCACTTCGCACTTTTGTCCACAATATAGGCAGTCATTTTTAAAATTGAAATTTGGCACTTCTGATCGCCTCTGCATTTTCGTTGTTGAAGTTCCCGCTTTGGTAACAGCATTTCCTGTCGATAAACATCTCTTCAAGTTCTTCAAACTTCTGATCTTCATACACTTTACTGCACTTTATAAGTTTTTATGAGCTGGGCACCAGCAATGGAAAGTTTTTTTTTTCACAAGCAAATTTAAAGTTAAAAAAACACTTGTATTCACTCATATTTAACTAGACGTTACACTATACTCGAATCTGAAAAAGAAATCGCTATTAGAGATCGTATTACCATGATACAGGAATATTTATGCTTGGTTTCTACCTTCTCCAACTTTTGTGGGTCTGTTTGTTGTTTCAGGCAAAAAAATTTGGGACACTCTGTACCTGTCATGTAGCTTCGATTTTAAACACGTACGTTGTTATTTATATCTGAATTTTGAACTGGAACACCAAATATTCTCATATCAGAAATTCATTAATATTATTAAAACTTTATAACACAGATTTTTTAAACACCCTGTATATGGCTCAAACTTGTAAAATCAATAAATTCAATAAGTGAACGCACAATTAACCATACAATAATAAAGTAGTATTCAAGTTTAAGGCCAAAAACGTACAATCATCTTATTGTTTTTAAACACCCTGTGTATCTCAAGTTGCTCAAAGATGCCAGCTTGTCATCAGTCGGATATGGTAAATAGACATATAAATTTACGAGAATCCGTTAAAAACAAAACTTAATACGAAAATTTTCACTTCAGGGAAATAACACGGTTCCGCTTCCGGACTATTAGCAGTTTCTGCGTAGGGTCTTTCAGGAAATTTTTGTTTCATTCCATTGTGTTATACTTGTTTTCAGTTTATGTTATCCAGTGTATAGTTTTTTTTCACATTTTTAGTTTTTTATACCCATTACCCCAAAAAAAAATATCCCACCCACCCAACAAAAGATATGAATATAATGATGAAGAATGTAATGAGATTAATCTTGTTGATCTCATCACAGAAAATATTACAGAACTAGAAGAAAACGTTGAGGAAGAAGTTAACGAAGAGAGAATAGAAAATGAAGAGAAAAATGTGGAGGGGAAGGGAGAGGACGAGAGAGCTTACTTAAAACAAGGAAAAATATGGGGAAACCATGTAAATAAACTCTCGTTGCACCCTATCTCCGAGGTGGTGTGGAAACGGATGTACCACTGGTCAATACTTCTCTAAGGTATAGCGTGAAAATGATTGGTTATACGTAAAAAACCGACAAAACCTATTTTGTAGAGAATTTTCTAGCCTTCATTTTTTGTAATAACTAAAAGAGTCATACGACCCATAGGAAGCGAAATATTTGCGACAAACGCATTTCTGTGACATTTGAACTTGAATAATTAAAAACGCAAGGGCGATATCGATGGGAACCTTTGAGACATTGTTTGTAATGTCAAAATAAAGGTGTATGCAAAATTTCAGCACACGTGGAATTTATTTTTTTGGCAGACGGATCCTAATGCGCCTGGAGTAAAAGTCCATTATTTGGTATTGTCAGACCTTCGAATGAAGGTGCGTGAGATAGCTGAAGTTGTAGGCATCTCAACTGAACGGATTCATCACATTTTATCTGTAGAATTGGGGTTAAGTAAGGTCTGCGCATGATGGGTGCCGCGACTGCTCACTCCAGAACAAAAAAGGGTTCGACATAAAATTTCCCAGCAGTGTTAGGAACTGCTTTGGCGAACCCAAGTGATTTTATGCGAAGATTTATCACTACAGATAAAACATAGATTCATCAGTACACGCCAAAGATGAAAAAACAGTCTAAAAATGGGAAGCACAAATATACTCCCCGTCGAAGAAAGGCGAAGGTCACTTCGGCTGGAAAAATTCATGACATCAGTTTTTTGGGATTCAAAATGCCTCATCATAATTGAATATCTTTCAAAGGGCCAGACTATAACTGGGGCGTACTACGCTAACTTATTAGACCGATTGAAAAAAAAAATTTTGAAAAAAAGGCCAGGTTTCGCAAAGAAAAAGGTGCTCCTTCATCACGATGTAATGCTTTTGAAGTAATAATAAGTATTTAGCATTTTTATTTTGCCCTTCACTAGGTAGCTTTAATAGGCCAGGTTCGTTTCAAATATTACTTTGACTGATTTACAGAGGACGATTTCACTCAAATAATATCTATTAATAGCTATGTACAGTTGAGGTCTTATGAATAAAGTAGGTCAGCATATAATTATTAAATAAGTAACATGTGAGCAAATGAAAACGAAATCAAGTTTGGCTTTGAAATATTTGTTGTATGAATAATATGTTGGTGGCACTGTATGTCTATGTCAAATTCGAGGTTAGCAGGTTAGGTTTTGCGTCAATCTGTGTCAAAACTGACGCATAACCTAACCTAATTGGATTTAAAGCGGGGCCTGGTACGTTGGCAACCTACAGTGCACGCATGTTCGCTTGGTACAAACTGTTTAATTGTCGCTGGATTTGGTAGGGTATTCAGCAGCTGTTGGCAGCACTGTAAATTCAAATCTAATTACTTGAGATGTCAATTAATGGTGAAATAAACCAAATTTACTAGAAGTTTGCTTTATTAAAATACAAATAATTATTCTAAACCGTTAGTACATATGTCTCGGGAGTGCAAGTGGACACACGTATTTTGCTGTAGAATGCAGGTGCATGATAACAGTGATCCAGCTTCGTGTTGAGGTCGTGTTTCTGCAGAGATAAGAAATCGTCGGCGCGTACCACAGCCGGGTTGTATCTAGAATGTCAGGCGAATTGTAAAGCGATATTATGCGGGTAAATTTTACTTGGAAAACGCTTGCGGCGTTCGATTACGTTTAGCCGGAGAATTTGTACAGCGGTCTCAGAAAAATACATCTTCTGGGAAGTCGCTTGCGGCGAGTGACGACCTTCAGCTGGAGTACTCTCCCCGATCTGTTGGGTGGGCATCCTAGACGCCGAAAATAAATTAATATAGAGTCAGAGAAGGGTTTAGTTTATGTTGTTAGCAAACGGCGTTAGACTGTACAATAGCTCTTCCCGATACACACGGTGCTATAAACCCAGACAAGATGCAAAATGTTTTATGATCAGAAACGGAGTTGCCCTGTGAATTCGCTTTCCCCGAGTCACTGGTGGGTGCCAATTCACTCAGAAAATACAGGAATGTTTTATTCTGTTCATAAATGGCGTTAGACCGTACATTAGCTTACCCGAGTCACAGGTGGGTGCTAATTAACCCAGAACAGAGGAAGAATATTGTGTTCTAATTATGAACGTTTGTTTTATTTCAGGTGTAATTATTTGCGGGATGAATAACTTCTATAGGGCGGCAGTGAGAACTAGAATCGTCGACAAGTTTTCGTAGATTCTCCAGGGAGATCACTGTCGGAAATCGTTGTCAAAGTTTTACCCACCCGCTTCTATTATAGCCGACCGCCGACTTCCCTCTCTCGTAAAATGTAGTGTGGAGATGCGCTATGGACGTGCAGTCGTTGCGGCCGCGCATTGCAGTAGATTTAAAACTTTGTGCGCTATAAGGCTGAATAGCGTTTGTAATGTGAAAAATGCGAAGTTTAAACGCTTCCCATGTTGCCTTATGATTAATCAGGGTTTCAACCGAACTAAACTTTAGAAACGATAAGCCATATTCTCACACGTCGCGAATTGCAACCACCAAAATTGAAGAAGTGGCTTCGAATTGATCCCGCATTCACTGTCTTCTACAGATTTAGAGCCTACTATCTCGTTCCAAACTTGAAAAAAATACTTGGCAGGTAAACATTTTCATCAAATCAGGAAGTTATAGCGAGTGCAGACCTCGACGAATCAGTCTACAAAGAGGGGATAATGAAGTTGGAACACCGTTGTAATAAATGCATTGTACTAATTTTTAACCTATTATACAATTGCGTCTACACCAGGCTGCGAACATTTCAAACGCAGGGTAATTTCTGTAAAAAAAAATAAACAACAAGAATAAGCTGTTGAATATAATGCAGTCGCTGCGATATTAGAATTTTTACTTCTAATTGCCTTTAATTCTTCAAAATATTTAGTGTCACAACTTCCACTAGCGAAGGAAGTTCTGAGTAAAAGATTTTACAGATTTTTTTAAATTGTGTATAAGAATACTTTACTTTACATTTTCCTATATATATTTACAGGTTAAAATGTTTTATGGATTGATAATAGTAAAAAAAACTTGATCTTTAGTTTCTAAACCTGGTTTTATGTTTGATGTTTTACTCGAAGGGCTTAAGTGTATAAATTTTCATCTTACCGTGATTATTTCATTGAAAAGGACTTTTAAGGAATCTGAAATTATTACATTTGCAAATTTTGAGCACACTGTATAACATTATTATCCAGAGCTATCATCTTGCGTTCGAAAGGTAATTAAAACAAATTATGGAGCAGTCTTCCATTCAATTATTTGCTGTTACTTACAGTGGCATCTGAAATTCTCCGAAACAGACGATGTTAGACTCATGCAACTGTATATAAAATTACTGGTATTTAAATGCAAAAAGTACTAAGCTATATGAAACCCAATTATAGAAAATTCCATTTAAAGAAAAAGTAAGTTTGGTTTGGTAATCCCTTTGGCCACCCTATAATTAACCCTATAATTAAAGATATTTTACCACCCTCGCATCGTTGCTGGACTCTGTATAAGACATAGGTAAATCAAACTGAAGAAACATAATTCTAATATTATTTGTTATTTCCACCAAAATATTCAACAGTAATTACATAAGTGGTGATAATTTTTTGATAATTTTAACTAGATTTGCGACTTCGTCCACTCGTGAGATTTCTTAATAGCAACAAAGATGAGTGCTAATCTAGTTAAAATTATAAAAAAAAAATTATTACCACGAATGTAATTTGGCGTGATTATTTTTTAAACAGTTCAAGTTGTAGATTGGGTTTGATGGAGCTTCCAGATGAGTGTCCTGTTATTTTTAATAACTCCTGCTCACCTACTCCACTTTTAGCTAGTTGTGTTACAGCAGAAGAACGATTTGAATGGTTTGTGAAAAAATAGTCGCTGTAATTTGCTACTAGCAAATAGTCAGTGTAATTTTGATGCTACTAGCAAATAGTCAGTGTAATTAGCTACTAGCAAATAGTCAGTGTAATTTGATGCTATTGGTCGATTTGAATTTATTTTTCATTACTATTGGCTGATAGGACTGTTTAAAAAATAATCACTTATAATACCATGAGTAGTCAAAGTTATGTCGACTATTTTTGTGGTGGTGTCACGAATGTCCATTGCGCTTTGGTACGATTAGGACGAGTGCGATAGCACGAGTCCTAATCCCAAGCGCAGTGGACATGAGTAGTGATACCACCGCAAAATAATCTACTTAACTTGGACTAAGAATGGTATTCGAGAGACTATTTAATGAACCAAACTACTTTTTCAAATTAGTTTTCACTAAATCTAGCAACAAACTACGCAATTTCTATAGTAACAGAATACCAATATTGAATTTTTCTAATAAAAATCACATTTGTTTAAAATAGTCACTTGAATACCTTCTAGGAAGATATATCCGCTGATATTTTTTTGATTGGTCAAGAAACGTCAGAATTCTGGATTTTCATTGGTCACTTTTTGACAGATGACAGGTGAATTGAATAGTCAAAGTAATTTACAAATATGGAAATATCTTCCAACAATTCTTGTATGAGTATATATATATATATTTCGTATGAGACTTTACAGTGTAAGTATAAACTTAGTGAGATATTCTTTAAATTACAACTAAATTAAAAATTTATTATTCCACTAAACTTAGTAAGATATTTATAAATTAAAACTAAATTAAAATTAATTATGAATCCATATGAATTATTAGAGTTCAATCTTTAGGTCAGTAAGCCATTCCATTTCCCTTGGAGTTAAGGTATAGATATCCTCAGGGTTGCCATCATATCGATAAATTGGGCATGTCAGTTATAATATGGGCCATGGTTTGCTCCTCCGCACTGCATTCGCATTCTGCACTTTCGGCATAGCCCCATTTGAACATTAGGCTTTTACATCTCCATGTTCCGTACGTATGAGTAATAAAGGTATACAATTCAAAAGTTAATTATCAATAGCTAGAAGTTTATACACCAACATATTATAAAATGTATATTAAGGGATAATATAGGAACAGGTTATTTTGACAATTATGAAGATCTAAGCTATTTTGTTAAGTTATGCCTCAGGGTTTGAATAGTGCCTCCATAAGTGGAGCATTACACGGTTCACTTCAAACATAATAAAATGATAATTAATCATGGCGGCGCATTTATGCAGATGCATGGTTAGATTGAGAGCCATTGACATCGCGCAGCATTACCACCATTAGTTAATTAAACTAATTGCAGGGTATTAATGCCATTTACAGTGGCGTAGCGTAGACTATGCGAAATCAAGAAATCGACAGGGCTACTAGGAATACATAGTAATATTTATAGGTATAATAAATCAGTTGTTCGTCGACTTTAAACCAGGAAGGAAGGTCTGTAGAATTCGATTTTACATTTTGTTAGGGGACGAATGTAAATGAGTTCCAAAATTATTTTAAAAACGGCATCCAGGGAAAGATACGTCAAACGACTTGTTTTTACCATTTCTGGTTTGAAGTTAATGTACAAGAATTATCTTAAACATTAATTCCTAGTGCAGTAATAAACAGAAACAATAAAACTTTATTATACTTTGCAAAAGCAGATATTTACAATACGAATACAGCTTTCATGAAGAGCAGAACATTATTCTTTAATATTTACAGTTTTTTAATTGTAATTGAATATCTTAGAATGTCTATTTCAGTACCAAATACTAATGAAAGTTTCTATATTTCCTGAAATGTTTTGTTAGAGTTGAAATTAAATATTTTATGAGAAATAAAAATTCAAAATAGTATGTACTTACTAGGCTGGGCCGTTTCTTATGGGGGAAAAACATTGTTCTATTTCTTTCAGGCCCATCTCAAAAAGGGTGCCTAATGGTGTGTTTAGATCACACGTAAAATATGGTTCAAATCGGATTTCATTTTCTGCCTCCGGATTGGCTTTCATGTTAGCGAAATTTTGAAAAAGTCGTATCCTTACAGCATGGTGAAAAATCCCTAATAATATGTATTCATAAATAAATGTATGTATATATTAGAAGAATAAAGGGTACAAATAATACTTAAAGAAATTATAATCATAGCTTTAATTAGCGCGAAGATCTTGCTTACTATCGAACTTTGGCATAGCGCTACGAGACTCAATTTGGGGTTTTATGAAGCCTTCTCTATAATTTTTTTTTTGCTCAGCTTGACTGAAGCCTCAGCAACAGTCTTTACTGCTCTTTCGACTGCTTGAGAGTGACATGGCAGATGTAGTAGAGACAAGTCTCCTTCTTTTTGTGCGGCAAACATTTGGAAATCTTCATCTGGTATCAGTTTTAATATTGATGGTTCCGTGATTTTACCCTGCCAGTCAATAAGATCGATGTAGGATGATGCATCGAGGTTTAGAGAAGAAAGCTGGAACAGTCGAAGTGTATTTTTTCTTATAATGCTGCGAGCTTCAAAATGCTACGAGCGCCCAGTTCACGGATGTGCTTCTGAGAATCGGTCAACATTGCCAGCAAAACGTTTTCAGGGTGGGCGAAATAACAGTTTCTTTGAATTACCGGATCGACTATGGCCTTCAGTTCTGTGGGCAAGTATCTAGTGGCAGATATGAGTTGATACATATGGCGTGCTCCATCTTTACAGAATGGGTGAGTTTTGATTGCAAACCAGGTTGGAGTGTAAGCCTTGACGACATACGTTGCAAGAACCATTAAGTTTTCAGGAGGTGATTCCATCGAAACATACAAACGCAAAATTCTATTAGCGCGAGTTAGCCATCGGGCATGCGACATTTTTCCTAGAGATTTGTTTCCTAAATCAATAGGAAATTCACCTGTTGTTACCGCTAATGTAATTCTGTATAGATATTGTTGGTCAGTGCTCAGATCTTCTGCAGACACCTCAGGCAACACCGCGGGAATGGGTTGAAATTGAATAACAGGCATCTTTTCGCAGCTTTCTAGATTTTTATCGATTGTCCCTAAAAATGTCCGGGCGCCCGATGTGTTGCCGTCAATATGCAGGAACAAGTGACAAAAAGGCAGTTCATTCATGTGAAGAAGACAGATGGTCCATTGTAACGGTCTTTTTAATTGTTTTTCAAGCAGACGGATGATGCCTCCTTGCTTACCAACGTTCACATTGGTTCCATCAAAACCTATCGCCAGCAAAGTGTTGATTGGAATGTCTTCTTTTAAGAAAAAGTCGGTGATTGCTTTTTCTATACATTTAGAGGTGCCAGAATCTGGTGCAATATAACCCAAGAACTTGGTCTCCGGTTCTTCTATCAATGAAATGTGCTCTTTAAGAATACTCTCTCTATACATTTTTCCGTCTTTTTCTGATACAATCAAAGTTTTATCTTTTCTTTCGTCGAAGTATAGCGCAGTTACTTCGAAGATTTTGGCTCGCTTCCCGGCACATTTCCTGGTTTTGGCACGTTTCCGGCGAATCCGATTTTTATCGATAATTTCTGCACTGGAAGTATGTAGCACTGTTGAGGCAATGGCTGCCGCAGCTCTATCTGAGACACCAAATCTGTCACAAGTCTTTGAAGAAAATCATAGTCTACACTTTCAGAAGAGAGCTTTTTGGTAGGAGGTGCCGTTGTTTCGACTTGCATCGATGGCTCGAATTTAACATCTTGATCCGATGTAGTGCATTCTGATTCCGATGAAAAATAAATATTGAGCTCCTGTGTGCCTTCGTTTTGAAGCTGGCACTTTGAATTTGACTTAAATAATTTCCTTTTCAATGTGTTAGTTAGATTTTTAGTTGTAACTGTAACTACGCTTCTAATGAACATTTTCCTAGTCGATCGTTGGTCGATCAGGAAGCTGTGCTCCCGTGTAGGTACTTTTTTCTCTCTAGGACAAGTACATTTAGATATATTCTTACATTTGCAAGATGAAATGTCAAACAAAACTGTACTGGTGCGGCGGAATTCTTCTAATTTCTTCTCGGCTATTTTTGGATGGGATTTTAGGAGATTTTTGCATTTGAGGTGATATTCCTTCAACATTACTCTCACTCCTTTATGTTGGATAGTAAGAATAGAAGCTTTACCCCATATTTCTGCAATTTTTGCCACTACTATGGCTTCTATTTTCCTTATAGGTGGGCTCTTTCTTTTTGTCTCGGTCCAGTTTTATTTTGAGACGGTTCCACTCATAGAACTCCATGACATCTTCGTATGTTGATAACATATTGTCCTTTTAAATCACACGTATCGCCAAACAATGGACATTTCCACTTTTACAAGTACGATCCATCTTGAAACACGCGAATAATGAGTGCAACACAACCTTTCACTCAAGAAAACGCAACTCTACTGAAGCCTGAAGCGTGAAGTGCGTACTAGACGTGTTTCGACGCGTTGATTTTTTCCTCCCCCACCCGTCCCCCTCCTCACCCACAACAGTGAAGTAGACCATAATAACTTTCTAATTCGATCAAAAACATACTTATTACTTGATTCTAAGTACCTAATATCCATACGGCAACTTACCTCGAAAACGACAAAAAATAGTTTTTTTTCGAAACTTTGACTGAAATCCGGGGGCAGAAGGACTCAGAATGGAATAATATTTTACACAAGTTAGTTTCAAACCATTTGCACCCTTTCCGCGAAAAGTCGAAAAAAGTAAAAATGGCCCAGCCTAGTACTTACCCAATAAATATTTTTTTACTATTTACTATCAATTTTACTGTTTTTAAAGCACCTGTTTTACTGAAAAAGAAATAGGCAAAAACTACTTTTAATTACTATAGGAGCGTTTATTATGACAGCGCGAAAAGATTTTTCAAGAAGAAAAATATAATTACGGCAGGTTACTTTTAATTGGTCTTGTTATTTAATCAGCGTAATTAAAATATGTAAAAGAGGCAGCTGCGAAATTATAAATTCATGCATACTTTACACTATAAAATTGGCTGCTACAGAAACATTTTAACGAGAGCAAGTTCTTGCAATAAACAATTATGATATTTGTTTTCTCGATAACTATACGGCCAGTTCTTTTGACTTAATTTTTTTATATAGTAGGTTAGTAATTTGAAATTGAAGTTATGAAGGGTTTTCAATATTTAAGTACTGTACACTAACGCAACGCTAATTCTAAATAGTGTAGAGGCATCAGTCAATATATCCTAGCCCGTGGGATTTTCAACGAAGGAATTGTGGGACTAGTCGGAATGTACAGCTTATAAATCACATAATCACGTAC